>OY288257.1:59760217-60360217 GCA_958450325.1 Agrostemma githago | reverse complement strand
TTTCTGATGGTACTGCAAGCAATTGAGTGTGCATTTAATCTAAAAAGCGCATGTAATTTTTATCATGTCTTGTAAATTCATCCCTTTCTTAGTTATATATTCTCTATTTTTGCATTTGTTTTTCCTTCTCCTTTAAATCAAAATTTCTACTCCGTAGTTCAGTAATTAAACCTTTAGAATGACAGGTTCAAGAAACTCCTGTGATGAAAAAGGGCATAATACCATGCTTTTGGAGAGCTCCTACAGACAATGACAAAGGAGGCGGTGCTGACAGTTACCTCTCTAAATGGAAAGCTTCTTTTCTTGACAACATTGTTTTCATCATGAAAGATTGTCTTTTACAGGATAAAACTGATTATTTGGAAATAGTAGTAGTCTATCAAGGTGTCCCAAAAGCTGATACTAGTTCCGACCCGAAAGAATCAAATGTATTATTCAGTGTCCGTATGACCTACTCAGTTTATGGGTCTGGAGATGTTATTATCGACACCACTGTTGAGCCTCGTTCAGATCTTCCACCTTTGCCACGGATTGGGATCGAGTTCCATTTAGACAAAGCTTTGGATAAAGTTAGATGGTATGGTAAAGGGCCCTTTGAGTGTTATCCTGATAGGAAATCAGCTGCTCAAGTAGGGGTGTACGAGAAAACGGTCAGGGAAATGCATGTTCCTTACATTGTTCCTAGTGAGTGTGGTGGGAGGGCCGATATGAGGTGGTTAACATTGCAAAACTTTGACGGCATTGGAATATATGCATCCATTTATGGTAACTCCTCACCGATGCAAATGAGTGCAAGCTACTACTCGACAACTGAGCTTGACCGGGCTACTCATGACGAAGATCTTGTTGAAGGAGATGACATTGAGGTTGGCATATTTTCATTTTCTCCCTTTGTTTATAATTCTTCTGGTATTGATGCCATATTTGTTCATTTTTGAAACTTCGTGTCATATTTATGCCCAAGTGTTCGTTTACATCTTTTTATTCAACCCGTATTTGGGGCAGCGTCACTACAAAAACTGTCTCATATAGCCGGATTTCTTATTGAGTTTTACTGTTTTTGTGATGAATACACAGGTTCATCTAGATCACAAGCATATGGGTATAGGAGGGGACGATAGTTGGACACCTTGTGTACACAGCAAGTATATGATTCCGCCTGTATCGTATTCCTTTTCTATCAGGTTATCTCCTATCAGTAGCGGGAATTCAGGACACGATCTCTACTCTGGACAAAATCAAATTTAGCTGTTGACATTCAGTTGTAATAATGTTCAAGAATTGCATCTCTTAAAATAAATGATACGGAGTATGTTTTTCGTGTTTTTTCAAGTTTCTATCGGAAGGCTACAAAACAATATTAGATACTCCCTTCATTTTGGCCCCATTTGATGTTATGGATTTTTTTTTTGTGAGGGAACAAAGTCCTAGGAAGAATCGAACCCTAACCTCATGATTTGGGGGTTAAGAGAGTTCTTAGCATTGGAGTCAACTCTTGTTCTTATCTTATGTTTTGGATTCTAAAGGGAAGTGTTTCATGTTGATTAGAAGTTTCTCATCAACATAGGAAATAGCGGAAAATGTTCTGTTTACTCGTAGGGAAAATGTTGATTAGAAGTGTTTCACGTTGTGGTATTCTAAATTAATCGAGTTCACAACGGCATGTTCTGTTTTTGTAAAATTCGTTGAAGTTTTTTTTAATAATTTTTAGATGTGAGAAGGAAAATAAATCGCATCAAAACACTAGTCTTTTTTTTTGCCGAAGTTAAACCTACCCTCTACTAGTCTTTTTTTTTTGCCGAAGTTAAACCTACCCTCTTCTATCCGTGCATAGCCTCCACGGTGAGGGAGTGTACATGCATATTCCGGGATTGAGGGATAAATCTGATTGATGCACAATGAAATACACTAAAGAACACTCGAATAAAATCTCCTTAATAACGAGTTTTTTTGTCAGAAAGTACCCTTTTATTTATGGTGTTTTGTGAGAAACTAGTTTTTATTTTATTTTTGGCTTTCAACTCCCTTTTATTCTCAATTTTTTTGTTAAAAACTACCTAACTTTAATTTTCGGTAACCAAAAGTCAACTTTTCGACGTTGAGTAAAAGTGCATTTTTTTGTTTCGTGGATAACTATATTTTGTTTTTATTGTTTTGCGAATGACTACCTTATTTTTACATAAACTTGTACATAAAAATATAAATTTCAAAGAAATTTTATCAAATCATAGGAAAGTAAATCTAAGTAATATTTTATCGTCATTTTAATTCAGTGCTCTCTTATCTACAATGTAAACCTTAAATTAACTTCTTCAAAAACAAAATGATGTCACCTACTAGCCTCTTGATCATGCATTCATGCTACTAATCACGGTCATAATACTCATATTGTGCATGTTCTTCTTTCTAATCAATTGCCATCAATCTCTTGTTAACATGATTCGTAATCTAGAAAAATTTACGTGTATCTACAAAGTTTTGAAGTTTATAATTATATTTATAAAATATCACTCTACATCCTAGAGGTATTTAGAACAGTAATATGGATGAAAGACTCGTAACGTCAGATTGTCGATCGGTGAATGTGCCCTGACTTGCAAAGCTATAAATAGACATATGTATATCACACTTTGTATTGTCAATTGTAAAAAGAAATGAAAAGCACTCGCATATCACTTTCCCTAATTCCCATCAAATATCATTCTATAAAACAATTTAATCAAAAATTAATGTATGACAAAAAAATACTCCTTCGATCAACTGAGTGATCAAGTTAAGAATGATAAAAGTAAAGTTAAGAATTTACTAATGAAATCAAATTTGAGAAAAGATGAAGAGTGTTCGGTTTGTTTATCGGTATTGGTAGATGATGCGTGAGATATCAAGATAACTTAAAACAAGTAAGCATTTGTTCCAAGTTTCATAGAAAAATGATTTTCTACACATTTTAGGTGTCCTACGGAGTATATATATTTGTAGAAAAATTGAGGAGAGAGGAATTCACATTTTGAGATTAAGAGATATTGTTATGACTAATCTATGACAATTTTTGTTTGAAATATTTATGTTTGATTGAATTTTTGCAAGTTTGTTTAAAAATAAGGTAGGCGTTCACAAAACAATAAAAATAAAAGGTAGTTTATCAGAAAACAAAAAAAAAAAATCAAGATTTATCAACGTCGGAAAGTTGACTTTTGGTCATCGAAAATTAAATTTAGGTAGTTTTTAACAAAAAAATTGAGAATAAAAGGTAGTTTAATGCCAAAAATAAAATAAAAGGTACTCTGTAGTTGCTTACAAAACATCCTAAATAAAAGGTAATTTCTGATAAAAAGACTCCCTTAATAATAGCATCAATAGAGTGGTAAGACTCTTTCGTCTCCGCAATATGCCATACCAGATATATCCAGCCAGACAAGATTTGAATATGCATAAGTCCTCTTGAATTGGCTCACCGAATCGCTTTTAATACACCTAATACTTTTTTTTGCCAACGGTACAAATTTATCCTACTACAAATCTAGAGCATTAATCATTAAGGTCTGCGCTCTATTGTTTAGGAATCAAAAGTCAAAATAATAAAACATAAAGGTAAATTATTCTAATAACAGACTAAAGGAATGAAGACCATAACGCCCAAGATCAACATGTTGGTAATAAGCAGTAGAACGGGCACGAGATTCAGCACACTTATCATTCCAAAAGACTGCATACTCCTTTGAATGGATAAGTAACAATAACAAGTTGCACTTAGGCCACAAGGACGTAGAAAGGAAATGGGGAAAATCAGGCCAAAAGACATGTCCTAGATGGAGATAAAACTCATGCATCTTGGAGATCGAACTAGCCGAACAAAAGACCATTGATCCAAAGGGAGAAGCCAACCAACCAACAAGAGGAAATGAGGACCACCCCTCACCCATAATCGTAGCCTTAGACACCAAAGAGTAGAACTCCAAAGTGAAATCAACGCAAGCCTGACCTAGAGCCTTCATCATTGTAAGAAACAAAAGGAACATCATTAATCTAAAAGACCTCTTTGAATTAGATGGAAACCCACCACCAGACCCAAAACACACAACACCACAATCCAACCTAACTCAAGGTCTACCAAACACCGATCAATCTACAATAAT
This sequence comes from Agrostemma githago, assembly GCA_958450325.1. Lineage (NCBI taxonomy): Eukaryota > Viridiplantae > Streptophyta > Magnoliopsida > Caryophyllales > Caryophyllaceae > Agrostemma > Agrostemma githago. Next base: position 60,356,081 of record OY288257.1, on the reverse strand, counting down.
GAAAAAACCAACCACACCAAGAAACAATCGCATTGATCACATGCATTGCGAGCCGACCACCGCCCACGACAAGGAAGAGACAAAAAGGCGAGAGTCAGAAAAAGCTCGACCCAAACCACCCGAAAAGAACGACAAGAACGACCGTCGGATACAACCCATCAACAACGGACCCAGACAAAATCCGAACACCTCATCACCCTAGACCAAAACGACCCATAAAAAACCAATCTCGAACAGTCTTACATAGGACTACGATGGGGAAAGGGAGCGGGGAGAAGGGGATCACCTAGCCAGTCATGCAAGACAACACCAGGAGCAAAGAAGAGAAGACAAACAGAAAAAATCAACAACTTACTAGAGATGGAGGATGAGAGATAGGGGCGAGAGGATGGGGGAACATCTCTAGAGGTTGAAGAAAAGACCACATGCAAGGACCAACAGAAACCTTGCAAGATAAAATTGAATTAATTGAATTGATTTGACTTTTGATTTTGAATTTTGATTGATTTAGTATGTTTTTTGAAAGAAAAATGGTAGATGGTACTTAAACAGCTGATGTGTAGCATACCAACAAACATCAGACCATCACCAGAAAACGAGAATAAACAAAAGAACAGACCACAAACCAACACTAACGGCAACCGAACAGAGGTCCAGGACGAAGGTCGACGAGAGAAAAGACGAAGGACGACGACCGGGAGAAGGGGGCGGAGCACGACGGATCACAACAGACGACGATCGAGGGGATCAGATCGGGCAGGACAAAATTCAGACCGAGATACACAGAACAGAACGAGATGTAGGGCTACAACCCTTAAAGCCAAGGACCTGTTACAAGTATTAACCGAAAAGACAAACAATAGAGGGATAACGAATATACCTTATTGGCAGCGGAAGAGCGTATTAATAAGAATAATAAGAAATATAATAACCCAGAAGTATATATAATTCCCACGGACAGAATAAAGCAACCCAGATGTGATGCCTCCGTTAGTATCCACACAGGTACGAAACTGCGGTGTATATGCTAGTATAAGGGTTTTGTGAGACGGTCTCACAAAATTCTCTCTCTAATAATATATGGAATAATACTCTGAATTGTATGATTTGGTTCATCATACGAACCTCCTTATATAGGAGAGCTAGAGAGCTAGGTTACTTAACCTAGAAGTTATTCCATAACTCAAATTGGTATAATTAGATTATCACAATAATTCTAGTTACCATAACTAGATTATTACTATAACTCTAATTACCATAACCCGGCAACAGAGGTGAGTCGTATTACTACTGACCCGATATATTAATATTACCGATATATTAATAATATCCCGTACACATTGTGTGTGACCCAATGGGCCCACTTAAGACTACCAGACATATAACCCATTTATATGTCAACCCGACATCGACCTCTAGCAAGGCATATTGGATACATAGACTTAAGCGGGTATATCCGTAGGACAGTGGACATAACTCCTTCAGCTCCCACTTGTACATGTCCTTTCAAGAACGGCGTTAAGTCTCTTTGCTACTATTGTCTCCAATTGAGAATGAGGTAAGAAAAAGTGTCATCCTCGCATGTCTCAATCTTTTACTAGAATCTCTGAGTTGACTTGTTAAAAGAGCAGATAGATGACAATCATCCTATCTGAGCGCGGCCACACATTTGCACAAGTCACACTCTTCGAGTGGCTAAGAAACAATAAATTCCCTTCAATAAAGGAAGAGCAAATCCCCTCTTGTCTAACCACATCCTATCACATGATCCATGCATGCCCAATAACCATCCATAGCCCCCTTTCACAGCTGACGAGGAATAGTATCAAAGCATACACATCACATGTATAGAATAGTCGAAGACTCAGGTCTAAAGACCGTACAAGTTCATAACTTGCAAAGAACTTTACTGACACTAAGCGAAATCTTAGTAAAATCCTTTTCGGCGGGTCTGTCTAATGCATGTTCTTAACATACACCCGTGTGCCTGATTTAGTATCTCAATACCTATGACTCAAGGAACTTAGTCATCAATCAACTCACACACTAGTCATTTAAGGGTATTCAAATGTCCCAGCATAATACCCTGACTAGAGAGAAAATAATTACATCATCCAAATAGAGTTCCAAGACTAAGTCACGTACTTAGTGATCAATTTCATCAATGTAAATTATTTTAGGGACAAAACTCGGTTACATTAACCAAATGACAATATGTCATACATATATCAATTGTCGAAATAACTCCCACTAAACCAAACACCTATAAAAGTACTAAGACCACTCGCCCATGCGTCTTATACCGATCATAATCAATATGATCTTTATGTAGAGTAGGTTTCGGGACATACAAAATTTGTATCGGTTATTTACAAGCATATGATCAATCTACCTTCTCTCAATTAAGGTAAACTGATAGTTTCATAAGCAACAAATTGCTTCATAAACTTTAAAGTTGAGTGTGTGCTTAATTCGTAATCAAATGTCTATTTGCTTCAAAAGTAATAGAACACTAACTTTAGTTATAATACTAGTCACAAAGTTGTCCTTTGGAACCGTTCCAACACACAACTTTCATCCAAAACAAAATATACTGAGAGTACAATCTCATGTCATCTTTGTCCATTTGGAAACATGAATCGTTGTAACTTGTTTACAACAATTCGCTTATCACATCATGCGCATCTCTTAAATAATTCCCTTTTTGCTTCGTAAGCGCAAAGGAATAAGTCTTAGATAGCATTCTAGTCTCGGGACTAAAGCAACCAAATGTCATTTAGTTAGAGAAGTATGACACTTACATACCAAATCATAACAATAAATGCACTCCCACTAGCCTCTTGTACACACTCTGTCTCGCTTCGTCTCAAAGGAAAACAAACATCTTTGAATTACCACATTAAGAACGAAGATACTACTCCATAATACTTGCTCCAATCAAATTGGATCATTCACATTTGTCTAGCAATTTTGATAATATGACATTCATATGATATGTCGCACACACATCATATTGCATCTCTTTCAAGAAATGTATTTTACACATATATGTCCAAAACTCATCAAATGAGTGATGACAATCAAAATGCTAAATCAATCTTAATAGACTTAAGCATAATGTTGTAAAAAGGTTTTTCCATAGTCATTACTATGAGATCAATCCTTAACTACCAATTATGCTCCATAGATACTCTTATATCAATCCACATCATCTTTATATTGAAGACTATTCTTCACTATAAGACCCATTTAACCAAAGTCTATACTTGGTAATTATGGTATATGAAATCTATTAGATTTTATGTGACTTTTGGAGTCTTTGCCCATTATTTTTTCATTATAGGTCAAACTTATATAGGGTAATATTTTGCAGGTAAGATGATCATGACTTTTTCATGGATGCATTAATATCCTCTTCAACAGTTGTAGAGAATTCCTGTTAATCTTGAACAATTCAAGGTCGATTCTACTCCCACTGTTTCTATTAGAAATCACATATTTTCAAAAGAAACATACCACCCCATGCAACAAAACAATTTTGTTCTTTGGATGATTTGTAGAATTAACATAATATCCCTAATAAAACAAATGTCTTAATTGAGTCTAAGTTCTAGAAAACGATTTTCTCTAAACTTTAAGACTTGATAATTAAGAAAAGACTATTTTAGAACATTTTCAATCCATATCTCATATGGTGTCTATTCTTTGACTTTCATGGACAATCTCATCAACATTGTACAAAGACTTTTATAGTGCATAACTTTCTAAAGCGTCAATAAAATCTGCATGACTCATCATAGACCAAATCATATCAAATATGGTTCGATGTAGTTTGAATCACTTTTCACTACTTCTAAGATGATCGCAATCTTTTAGTTCAATTCCTCCTTGTTTCAATCATATCGACGACTCGTATCAGCTTATCAAGTTGATCTTGTACTTTCATATGAATTTCCTTGAACAATTCAAAGCATTTAGTTTCAAATTTCATCAAATGAAAAAACAATACGTGTTACCCATTTTTGCAACATCACTAGTTAAACCCACATGTATTTGTATATGTGTGATTTAACAAGTCTAAGTACTCTCCCACTACAATTAATAGAAGTCACTTGTAATGTCATTTAACCATCTAAACAAGATCCATTTACCTCAGTTGATCCTTATCAATAAGGTTTATAATTTCATCATTATGAAACTTATTCTTATGTTTCTTGTCTCATGGATTAAGAATAATGCCATAATAGGTAAAACTCGTGTCGAGGGACGAAACCTTTTGATTGTTATGCTACAAATAAAAGCATTCACTACTAAGAATGTAGGGCTCAACAATCATGTTAGCCTTACTGTACCGCATATTCTTGCAAAGTATAGAGCAACAATTGTTCTACTTTTATCAAAACTTTTCAAGCCCATACATGAAACAGAATCAATATTCTTGCTTATGACTAGTACAAGAATAACAATTATTCAATTCCAGTATTCAGCTTTATGGTAAAATTAAGTGATTTTCCTTTTGTATATGAAACAACAACGTTTGTACATTTCAATCACAAAACACTTCACTTATATACCATTATTCTACCCTCTTTGAGCCATCACATCCACAATGTAATAGTTGCATTTGGTATCTTATACCAAAACAGTAGAATGAAAGTAACAATTACTCTAGTAACATACACACCAGAAGTCATACTTCAATCGATTTGCAGATTTTCTAGACACTTCTAGAAACTATCTACCAATGTCTTATATTTGTCATTACATTAATGACTAATAAAATCGTACCTAATCTAAATTTGGCAACAAGTTTGGGTATGACAACGATTGTCTTTCCTTTACTTTAACCAACGTTTTAGATTCATTAATCATTATCTCAAGCAATTTTCTTAATGAACTCATAGAACATTAGTATTATTTGCCTTCTTGATAAAATGTTCAATCGTCTTTTAACATCTCATGCTAAAAGGTGAGAATTAAACTTTATTAAGTCACATGTTTATTATATTCATAATAAAGTGACCTAAACTTAGGACTAATTGAAACGATTTCAGTTCCTAATTCTTTAGAAAGAAGCATCCATTATCAATATAATCACGTCATTGTATGACATATGGATTAATTAGATCATCTTCAATATTTTCTCACTTAATGGAAATTGTTCCCTTTTATTGAAACAATTGATTTTAGTACTTATAGTCATCTTCATGACTCTAATACAGTCCATACTGTACATTAGCATTGGTAATAATCTATCGGAATTATCCTTCACAAGGACAAAATCCGTATCTCTAATTTTGAGAACAATTCTCAAGATACCAATCGACGAGGTTGAACAATTCAAACTCATCTTTAATAAATGTGATAACGGTAACTAAATTATAACTACATGTATATGCAAAGTAAAACGATAATTAATATTAATAATCATAAACAATTTTAAGAAAAAATCATGCAAAATACCCTCAAGTTCGCATGATATTCCAAGATCCAAAACCTTTTGTCGCTCAAGTGAACTTGGGCTCACTGCTCAAGCTACAAAAGTAAAGGTAGACAACAACATTGTCAATTACATCAATATGTAATTCTTGGTTCGTCGGAATTAGTCATCATATGACACCAACTATTTGCCTCAAAGCCCAAGTCCGACTTGATAGCAATGTTAAGCAAACCAGACTGAACCTGTGGGTAACCGTTACCCACCTACTCAGTCCACACACATCGGCAAAGCACCGCTTAGGCAGTCACATCAACCAATGATATGAAATTGTTGTAGTGTGATAGGGGTAGTCGTATCCCTAATCAAAGATACCCTAAGGTCCACTAACTAATGTAGATAGTGAAGTAGGGGTCGAACCACCAGGAGACGGGACTCAATTACTCGTTCTAAGGTCTAGACTAAAAATTACGGGTCACTGTTTTTCTGTTTGTTTAAGTAGACTGACAACTAATTGCTATAAGGTAAATCAATAATAAAAAGGTCTAGGGTCTCAGGTTCACAATGAATGTCAATCGGGTCAGAGAGTCAACTAACAGGTCAATAATCGAACTGTCTAAGGTGTAGGTCCGGTCGGTACTACTACAAACTTTAGAACTAAACTTAACCTGCGGTCGATAGAATTAAGCTAGTCTACCCAAAATATCGTGACCTAATTAGTCCTTAACCCGGTCGGCGAAAAGTCCTAATTGTGATACTAACTAATTAATCCTGGCCAGTAATTAATCAATCAGAATTAAACAACATTCAGGCGACAGTTCATATGATCAGAGACATGTCAATATTCTATAACCCAATTAACACCCATCGATCCCCTTAAACCCTAGATAGAAATTAGCTACTCATGATGATTGTAAATAAACTGACAAAATATGAATTTCAATTAAACATGATGAATGTGAATTAAATTAAACTACGAGACTGAAATCATATAACTATGAAAACTAAGAACGAATTAAGACAAGAATTAAACTAGAGAATTAAGACAAGAATTAAACTAGAGAATTAAAATAGAAATTGAAATTAGAATTAAAGATTATCAATACCAAACAATCGAGATCTAAAAAGGGAAGAACGGAATTCGATGAACCTTGCGAAAGAAAACGGAAACGAACGTAGTTTTCTATCTAAGCGAAACTAACGTAATGTTTGAGTCTCTGGAAAAAAAGTCAAAAGTAAAAAGTGTGTTTGACAATCCTCCTCCAACTGATTTAAAAAAAATCAGTTGGACCTACAAAACAGGCCCAGAATTCTAAATAAATAAAAATCCAATCCGCGGCCTAAGTGCGACGCACTCGATCGAGTGCATCAAGGCACTCGATCGAGTGGCTACGTAATAGCTCCAAGTTGAATTCGCCTCTGGGCTGAAAAGATGAATCGGCCCAAACTCTGATGCAGTCCGGTTGAGCACGGATATAAGGCACTCGATCGAGTGCTTAGCACCACTCGATCGAGTGGGTGCTGCTAAGCTTGTGGTTGAGCTATTCGTTTGCTTCTTGGCTTTTCGTTTTCTTCCTCGTTCTTCGTCCTCGTCTCGGCTATCTGGGCTATCACTCCTAAATATGCTCAAAATTGCACTTAACCTACAAAAATAGCACGAGGACCGACAGTATCGAATTTCTAATAGAAATCGACATTAAACATATAATTATGGAAGAAGAAAAGCTCAAAAACGGTTGTCGGGGGACAATAAAATACGATATAAAATAAGTTGATCAAACTCCCCCAAACCAAACCTTTGCTTGTCCTCAAGCAAACAATTAATATATACAAACAAGGACAAGTGATGTGAAACACGACTCAGAGCTGAATTACAATCATTCTCCTAAAATCGACTAAAACCGACGAGAAAACACGTAATGCTCAAGAATGCAACGAGATCAATAATCATGCCATAATCAAACAATTGCCTGCCAAACTTTCAGTCTTGCAAGACCAATAATGTCGGACTTCCTTACGGTTTTCGCTCGACACTCATAAGTACGGGTAAGTATATATGTGAAGATAGGAAAGGATAAAGACACTCACTCGACTTATAAAATATGCATGCAATCGAATATGAAATCAATCTCCCCAATCAAATACGTGTTCCACCAATCAGGACCATAGTACATGCCAAGGACTTACAAAGGGTGGCTTATATGTGAGGGAATAAAATGGATTGTGCTTATAGCACGTATGGAAATGTGGGGCTAAGACCAGTAGTCGCAGCTACACAATAAAAACTATCCATCCAAAAACCTCAACTATGAATTCTGGCCACTAACTAGAAATAAAACTCAAAAGAGCATAAGAGGGAATTTTGCCATCCTCCTAATTATAATTCAATTCTAGTTACAACATCTCGACCGTTCCCCGAAATATTATAAGAAGCATATATGTTTTTCTTTTCTTTTTCTTGGAATTTTTCTTCCTTTTCTAATTCCATTTTTCTTCTTTTTCTTTCTTTCTTTCTTTTTCATGCTTCTATATTTTTTTCCAATTCAGACAAGGGGAAAGCGAATACAAAGTCACATAACAGTATTACTCACTAAGATCCAAAAGATGTAAAAATCCAAATTATGACCGATTAGTGGAATAATTCTCAATTAAGTTCACTGCGACTGTCCTGGTAAGGTAGGCTGTTCTAGGTTGTAGCTAATTGATATAAATATCATGAAAACTGGCTTACAACAGCTGAAACGGGCTAAACAGAGGAAAAATAACCTAAATCTACAAGGTAGTAAAAATGAGTCATTTTGGCTATGTGAAGCTCGTCAAAAACAGAAATGTCTTTCCTCATGTACCTCCTCCTCAAACCAAACACGTATTCAATATCAAGAGACAGACGTCATATTTATGCAAATCTATGTTAGACATTCCATAAGGAGAAACCACTCAATTCCTAAATATAAATGAGACCAATTATGGATGTTACTGGTCTAGGAAGCTCTAAATCCTCAGAATTTATGTAGTTTGCCGACAGAATGGTCAAATTTACTCATTTGGCAATTAACGGTCCAATAGGCAATCATATCAAAATCATCTCATCTCAAGTATTACATGCATTCAGGTACGAATTTAGCTGTCAATTAGGAGAGGTCATGTAAAATGCAATGTCATCATCGCCGTTTTGCATGTTCCACAACAGACACAAGACAGACACAAAGCACACAAAAATAAAATCTTTTTGGATTTTTCTGATTTTTCAATTTTTTTTGGATTTTTAAAATTTTTGAAAGCACACAACAGAAAATAAAAGCACACAAAAACACACAAATTCTCCCCCAAACCTAAATGTCACAGTGTTCTCAATGTGACTCTACAGCATATACGACAAACAAATCCACAGCCAATCCTAAGGACAACTCGACCTAAGAGGAAGAAAAAAATCTAAGAAAACAATAAAAACAGAAATAAAAAGGAAAGAAAGTACCGTATATACAATGGTAGCTCCCCCAAACCGGCTAATCAGCCATCTCATCATCTCCACCGGTCCCAGATGGACCGGCTCCAGTATCGCCCTGGCCTGAGCCGCTAGTACCACCCTGCTGACCCGACTGTCGCAAGTCTCTCAACCACTGTGCTCCGAGGCCGCCGTAGGTGTGCCCGTAGTCCGGACCCCAAGCAGCTGGATCAACCCCATAATCGTGGAAAATACCACTAGTATCTCCCGGACCTCTCCAGTAGGACGGGTGCTGAGGCGCCGAGATTCCTTGAGTAAGCATGAACTCGTGGATCTCGCGGTTGACGATGCTCTGATTAATCCCCTCGTGTACCCGTCTCTGGTGCTCATAAACGGGTACGGGTGCGGAAACTCGGCATCCGGAGTCTGGAACGGGAAGGTCGGGGTGTGTGTGTGGCCCTGGGGGGCTCGGTCTCATCGGGTACGGTCTCTACACGAACCCTACGTCGAGGGGGTTGAACACCCTCGTCGAAAATGAAGAGCTCCTCGGGAATGAGGTAGCTCGGTGGGTCGGGTATGTTCTCACCCTCGGGAGTGGGTTGTAATGCAAGTAGTGGGGGTAGGATTGTCCCTTCGAGAACCCGGATTTTCATCCAAACCTTGTCTCGGACGCGCCACAGAAAGTTCGGGGGATTGCCCCAAATCCACTTCAAAGTGGAGAAGAGGTAGCTACGATCTAGCAAAGGGACGCGGTCGGTGAGACTCTCATAAGTGACTGTATCCCCAAAACCCATAATATAGCGCTTTGCTAGCGCAGTGACAATGGCTCCACAACCGAGCGGTCCAGATCCATGGATCTGGCGCTCGATTCCGACACAGATCATACCCGGTGCACTGAACGCCTTCAGGGATCGCCTAAAGGGGTTTAGGTAGTGTCCTAAAATCAACACCTCCATTGAGTGAAGTTTACTCATGTCGGAGCGTGGAAAAACCACATGACTCAAAATCCGCAAGAAGAGGCGGATAGTAGGGTGTGGGATAACGTTGAGCGCCATAGCGGTGACAGTTGCTCCACGACCCGCAAATAACTCAAAGTAGGGAGGTGCTTTCGAACTCTCGGGTATGTCTAGGATGTCTTCATCTTGGTCAGAGGTAAGCCTTAGACACTCGGACAATTCACTAAGGTAGATGGATTGCTCCTCATTGTTCAACCGAAAAGATATCATGCTCTCTTGTCTATCAAATTCAAATGAACTTAAGAATTCTAAAGTGAGTACTCGGTAAGATAACTCACGTAGTGTCCATAAGCCACCGAATCCGGTCATGGACAAGAGGTGCAATAGTTGCTCGTTCAAACCGAGCTCGATTGCGAATTGGGACGAGCAGCACCGGGTAGCCTCCATCGTCCTAGGTATCAAGGTAACTAAACGAGCTCTCTGGGCCTCGTCCCTGCAAGTAATTTTTTCATAGCCTGGCACAGGCTGAACAGCCGGTTGCCTTGCATTCCTGTTCCTGTTGTTGTTTCGGGGTGGATTCCTTTTTCCTGCCATGACTATAGCATAATAACAAAACAGAATTACATAAAAATCCCACAAAAAATACCAAATTTCGGCCAAAATCAGACCCTATACACAAAAATCGATTTTTGAGCACAAAGTGGTGAAATCAACACAAAATCAAGCATGCAATTGGATTAGTATATAACTAAGCATGAATTTATACCATAAAACCAAGAAAAGAAGTGAGGAAATCAAAAACCCGAAATATACCTTAAGTAGCTCGAAAATTTCGAAACTGGGGGAAGAGGGGACGAAAAATTCACAAAATAACACCAAGGAACACAAGTAGATACAACTAATTGCAAATTAGAAGCAAAAACCGTGAGTTTTGGTGAAGATTTGATGAATTGGGAGTGATTTGAGTGAATTGGGGGTTAGGGTTCTTAAGACTTGTGAGGGGATTTGAAAATTAGAATAAGGAACAATTAAAAGAGGGCAAAAAATTGATACTGAACCCGGTTCAGGGGCACTCGACCGAGTGCATGGGACACTCGATCGAGTGACCCCATGAAAACTGGACAGTAGCTGCTTCGTCAGGGCACTCGACCGAGTGCATTGGCCACTCGGTCGAGTGACCACTGCACCTGCTACTTCTCGCTTTTTTTTCCTTTAAATTGCTTCAAAATCCTGAAATTAAATTAATTAAACCGTAAAATTCCCTCGTCCTCACTCGATAAATAATACTAACTCCCAATTAGAGCTACCAAGCTAAAAAAAACTAAAAATAAAAATTGCGGAAAGGGAAATTACAAATATATACAAGTGATGCCGGGTTGCCTCCCGGTTATCGCTGGTTTTTACGATCCCGCTCGACCGGTTTACCTCAATTGGATTAGGTGGAATCGAGAGTGTCGTTGAGGTCCATGGACTCTACAACACCGACGTACGCACCTTCGTGATAGAGCTTGAGGCGTTGACCGTTCACCTTGAATATTTCGCCTTTGTCGGTAGTGAGTGTAACCGACCCGAATTTATTTACTTCAGTCACCGTGAACGGTCCAGACCATCGGGATTTAAGTTTCCCGGGAAAGAGTCTAAGTCGGGAATTAAATAAAAGTACCTTATCGCCGACATGGAACTCTCGAGGGATAATGCGCTTATCATGCCATCTTTTGGTCCGCTCCTTATAAATTCTCGCGTTATCATAAGCATGGAGACGGAATTCATCTAGTTCGTTCAATTGCATGAGGCGCTTCTCTCAGGCTAGCTTCGGATCGAGATTGAGGTCCCTTAAGGCCCACATAGCCTTAAACTCGAGCTTTACGGGTAGATGGCAAGCCTTGCCATAAACAAGCCTATACGGGGATGTCCCGATAGGAGTCTTGAATGCGGTCCGGTAAGCCCAAAGAGAATCGTCGAGCTTCGAACTCCAATCTTTTCTCAAAGTATGGACAACTTTCTCGAGAATAGACTTGATCTCACGGTTCGAAATCTCGACTTGCCCACTAGTTTGTGGATGATAGGCTAGCCCGGTACGGTGGTGAACACCGTATTTCTTCAATAGCTTAGTGAGTTGACGTTCATGAAAATGTGAACCGCCATCACTAATAACAGCCCGTGGGACCCCAAAACGCGGGAATATTGTCTTCTTAAAGAGCCGGATCACCACGTTAGCATCGTTATTAGGTGAAGCGATGGCTTCCATCCACTTAGAAACATAATCTACGGCGACCAAAATATACCGATTCCCATAAGAAGAAGGGAACGGTCCTTGATAATCTATACCCCAAACGTCAAATAATTTTACCTCAAGAATCCCGGTTTGAGGCATTTCGTGTCGCCGAGAAATATTTCCCGTTCGTTGGCATGTGTCGCAAGAACGGATAAAAGTGGTGGCATCCTTGAGAATAGTGGACCAATAAAAGCCCGATTGCATTACCTTCGCGAAGGTCTTCGAAGGACCATGATGTCCACCATAAGGAGAAGAGTGGCATCTAGTGAGGATAGAATGTACCTCACTCTCGGGAATACACCTCCTAAATAAGTCGTCTGCACATTCTCGGAAGAGATACGGGTCATCCCAAAAATACCTCTTCACATCATGTAGAAATCGCTTCTTCTGCTGATACTGAAGGTCGGGAGGTAGAGTACCTCCAACTAGGAAGTTGGCATAATCAGCATACCATGGAGTATCCATGGTAATAGCGAGCAAATGGTCGGGGAATGAATCGTCAATTGGGGCGAGATCCCCACCATCATATCTTAGCCGGGATAGGTGATCGGCTACGACATTCTCGGCTCCGGACTTATCACTGATCTCTAAGTCAAACTCCTGCAGTAATAGGATCCATCTAATAAGTCTCGGTTTGGCCTCCTTCTTCGCTAGAAGGTACTTCAAGGTTGCATGATCTGTATACACTATCACCTTCGAGCCAATGAGATAGGCTCGAAACTTGTCTAGAGCATAGATGATGGCCAATAACTCCTTCTCCGTAGTAGCATAATTGATCTGCGCCATATCTAACGTCCGACTAGCATAGTAGATCGCATGTAAAGCCTTGTCTTTCCTTTGCCCGAGCACGGCTCCTACAGCGTAATCGCTAGCATCGCACATAGCCTCAAAAGGAAAATCCCAATCGGGAGCTTGGATAATAGGTGCGGAAACAAGAGCTTGCTTAATCATGTCAAAAGCTCGAGCACACTCGTCAGTAAAGACGAACGAAGCATCTTTGAGGAGCAGCTGAGTCAGAGGTTTGGCAATCTTAGAGAAATCTTGGATGAAACGGCGGTAAAACCCCGCGTGACCAAGAAAACTTCGCACACCCTTAACATTAACGGGGTATGGTAATTTCTCAATCACCTCGACTTTCGCTTTATCCACTTGGATGCCGCGTTCGGACACTAAATGACCCAAGACGACTCCCTCGGTCACCATGAAGTGACATTTCTCCCAGTTTAAGACCAAATTGGTCTCCTCACAACGTTGTAAGACCCGTGAAAGATTAAGTAGACATGCATTATAATCAGCGCCATATACACTGAAGTCATCCATGAAGACTTCCATGACAGACTCGATAAGGTCCGAAAATATGGACATCATACAACGTTGGAAAGTGGCCGGGGCATTACAAAGGCCAAAAGGCATCCTTCGGTATGCGAAGGTGCCGTAGGGGCAGGTGAATGTTGTTTTCTCCTGGTCGTCCGGGTGAATTGGGATTTGGAAAAATCCCGAGTAGCCATCTAAGTAACAGAAGTACTTATGGCAAGCAAGACGCTCTAGCATCTGGTCAATAAAGGGGAGTGGGAAATGGTCTTTCCTAGTGGCTACGTTCAGCTTACGGTAGTCAATGCACATTCTCCATCCAGTCACTAATCGAGTAGAAATAAGTTCATTCCTCTCGTTCGTGATAACCGTGGTCCCACCCTTCTTAGGGACCACTTGGACTGGACTGACCCATTTAGAGTCGGAAATGGGATAGATAATGCCAGCATCTAGGAGTTTCATAACCTCCTTCCTAACCACATCCTGCATGTTCGGGTTCAACCTACGTTGTCCCTGAATGGATGGTCTCCCTCTAAGTGAATGCGATGCATGCAAAACTCGGGACTAATACCGCGCAGGTCATCAATACTGTACCCAATAGCCTTCTTATGTCGTCGTAAGATGACTAACAACTCCGAAAGTTGGCTATCTGTGAGTGCAGCGTTGACAATTACGGGGTTTAGACCCTTATCATCTAGAAATGCATATTTCAGATTAGAGGGGAGGGGTTTTAGTTCAGGTTTACTCACCTCGACCTCCTTTTTAGGGGTGCCGAGACTGTATACCTTCTCTATAGTGCTCTCCTTTCCGTTTAGCATGCGTTCCAGCTCATCTACTTCCGCGCTCCATGATCTCTTCTCGGCATCAGCATCGCCGGATGTTAGCAATTTCTCCAAAGGGTCCCTGCCAAGATAGTCGTCAATATAATTTTCTATTTCCAAATCAATGACATCTATGCTATAGCAGGACTCTTCTATCATGGGCTTCTTAAGAGCGTGATCGAGACTAAAAGTCACGGTGTCATCTCCTACGGAGAGTGTGAGCTTCCCATTCTTGACGTCGATGATCGCTCCTGCCGTGTGTAGGAAAGGGCGTCCGAGGATAATACTCCCTCCTAGTTCAAGTATTCCTCCCCAATTTTTTTGGGGAGATATTAAGAAATGGGTAAAAAGTGGGGTATAAAGTGTAAAAGGTGGGGTATGAAGTGAAAAGATGTTGGAGTTAGGTGTAGAGGAAAAGAATAAAGAATTGAAGGAAGAATAAAGAATGATTAAAAGTACATCCAAAAAAGGAAAGTGGGAAGAAAACCAAACTAAGCTCAAAAAGGAAAGTGGGAGGAATACTTGAACTAGGAGGGAGTAGGTATTATGGCATCCTCAGCCATGTCTAAGACGACAAAGTCTACGGGAATAAAGAATTTCCCTACTTGGACCGGAACATCCTCTAAGACACCTAAAGGATATTTGACCGATCGATCAGCCATCTGCAGAGTCATATTAGTACATTTCAAAACACCCATATTCAATTTCTGACAAATAGAGTATGGCATGACACTGACGCTAGCTCCTAAGTCACACAGAGCCTTATCGATAGCTAATGTCCCTATAGTACAAGGGATAGAAAAACTCCCTAGATCCTTGAGCTTGGGCGGAGTACGACTCTGTAGTAGCGCGCTGCATTCTTCTGTGAAAGCAACTGTCTCAGTCTCACTAAAAGACCGCTTACGAGTTAGTATTTCCTTCATAAATTTCGCGTAAGCAGGAACTTGAGTGATTAAATCAGTAAAAGGAACACTTACCTGCAGATTCTTGACGACTTCCATAAACTTACCGAACTGTTGATCAAGCTTTGTCTTACGCTGTCGGTGGGGAAATGGAAGTATGATCGGAATCGCAAGCTCCTTGGCTTGAGATGGGGACGCTTGAGAAGAATTAGCATCCTTAATTGAAACCTGGGGATGAAAAGAAGCGGAGTTAGGCGTTACGGTCTCCACTCGATCGAGTACAGGCTGACTCGGTCGAGTATCATCATACTCGATCGAGTCACCTGTAAGCACTCGATCGAGTGGCATCACTGGGGGGCTACTGACCACTTTTGGAGGGTCTACTCAACCGAGTAGGCTGATACCACTCGGTCGAGTGAGCTCCAACTCGATCGAGTCAGGTGTAACTCGGTCGAGTTGACTACGTGACTGCTCTCTGCCAGGTTTTTTGGGGTCTACTCGATCGAGTGACCTCCATCCGTGGCCTGCTCGATGCTTCTTCGGTTAGCTCTTGCTTCTCCAACTCGGTCTCATCAACCACAACATACTCCTCGGGCATCTTCGGACCGTCATAATGGGTTCCGCTTCTCAATGTGATCGCATTGGCTTGCTCGTGTGATTGTTCGCCTTGAGGAGGTAGAGTACCCGGTGGCCTAACTTGCTTTTGGGTGGCAAGTTGTGCTACTTGGGTGTCTAGGATCTTGTTATGGGCAAGTATCTGGTTGACTTGGGTTTCTAGCTTATTATGACTTTGGATACCTTGCATCAATAAAGCCTTGATCTCCGCATACTTGGTGTTGGTTGGAGCTTGAGCTTGAGCATGGTTTTGGTTTTGTGGGATCGGCTGAAATTGTTGTTGGTTCCCCCACCCTTGTTGGTTACCCCAAGGTTGGTTATTGCCCCACTGTTGTTGGTTACCCCAATTTTGTTGCCCTCCTTGGAATTGTTGTCGGTTATTGCTATGGCTTTGGGAGGGTCGCTTATGAGGTGCTACATATGGGACAGTTTTGTTACCGCCGGGTGGTGGTGGGTTAAGCACGTTTTGACTCCTATAAGACAACAAGGACTTGTCATAGCCCGGTTGGTTCATGTAGGGTTGGTGTGGTCTCATGGATTGAAATGCATTCGTCGTTTCTAAACTCACACACTCTTGGGTATAATGACCCATATTCCCACAATTCTCACAAACAACCTCAGACATTGCATTAACTTGGTACATACCGCCTTGTTGTTGTTGGTTTTGGGTTCTAGCAAGCTCCATGGAGTCAATCCGCTTAGTTAAAACGGCTAGGTGGCTGACTGTGGCATTTGATGACTCGGAGTCACCACTATTTCCCCGGGTGTTACCTCGTGGATTTCCCCAACGTGAGTGATGAGTAGCCATATCTTCAATCAATTTCCATGCTTTATCATCATCAACGTTGTTTTGGAACTTGCCATTAGCTGCAGAATCGAGCGTAGCTCGGCAATCGTCATATAAACCATTATAGAATTGATTGCACAAAAACCATACCTCGAATCCGTGATGTGGGCACTCCTTGACTAGCTTTTTAAACCTTACCCACGCCTCGTAGATATTCTCATGAGATGTCTGTCGGAAGTTAGTAATCTGACTCCTCAACATGTTGGTCTTCTGCGGCGTGTAGTAGTGCTTGTAAAAAGCTAAGGCTAGAGAGTTCCAATCTGTGATTCCCTCAGAAACGCGGTCTAGATCCGTGATCCAGTCTCTTGCGTTGTCGCGTAGGGAGAACATGAATAGCATCTCCATCACCTCTTCTTGTGTTACTCCCGCGGGGAGTGGAATAGTTGAGCAATAGTCGGTGAAGAGCTTCATGTGCTTCGCCGGGTCTTCATCAGGAGCTCCACCGAATTGATTTCGCTCCACCAATGTAATAAAGGCGGGGCGAATCTCGAACGTACCCGTAGTGGCGGTGGGCCTCTTCAACGGTTTCGGTAGGGCACTTTGCTCCGGCTCGGAATGGCTAGCAAGTTTGGGAGGCATCTTGACTAGCGGTGTCTCGGGGGCAGTAGTGGAATTATTCTCTTCAAATGACAGTGCTTCGGATATATGCTCGTCGTCCGAATGTTCCACTGATTCTGATCTTTCTGTCTCAGCAATCTCCTTATAGAATTTCCTAGACCTGCGGAGAGTTCTCTTTGGTTCAGGATCGAATGGTGGTACGTAGCCTGAAATTCGAGAGGACCTGGGCATACAAGGAGACTACAGAAAATATGTGAGAAACGGTCTCAAGGAACTGAAGTTCCTCGAGACAAGCAATCAAAAGACTAAAACACAGAACAAGTAAATAAATAACACGGTCTCCCCGGCAACGACGCCAAAATTTGATAGGGTAGTCGTATCCCTAATCAAAGATACCCTAAGGTCCACTAACTAATGTAGATAGTGAAGTAGGGGTCGAATCACCAGGAGACGGGACTCAATTACTCGTTCTAAGGTCTAGACTAAAGATTACGGATCACTGTTTTTCTGTTTGTTTAAGTAGACTGACAACTAATTGCTATAAGGCAAATCTTTTATTATTAAAAGAGGAAACCATCCAGTCCTACGTGGCAACCCATATTTTCTCAATTCTTCCTTCCTTGCGCTCTCAGCAGCCTCCCCTAATCAGTCTCCTAATTCTTACTTATTGCTAAACAGTCTCTCCCATTTTTCCAACTTTACTAATTAACTGTTCCCCCATTCCCACCAAACATTCACACTTTCCCAGTAATTAGGATTCATTCAATACCCCAATTCAATCCCCCCATAAATCACCTCGGCAATACAAGCCTTGAACAAATAATCAACCCTTCGATTCTCAACAATTCAATTTCAAAACTATCAATCCTCTGCACCGAATTACTATAAAATGGAGTCAGATTTCGGTTATGCTATTCAATCTTCACAGATCGTATCATTCATCAATATTTTTACAAGATTCAAGCAACAATGTCGCCTGAGAAGTTTGTCCCCATATCTGAATTGAAAGATGGCGATAGGATTGAAAACCGAATCACTCGAGGTTTTGTTGATTGATGATACGGTATTTTTCTTAAAACCGTTCTTTTAATTTCTTTGTTGGTTATATCAGTTTTCTACCCGAGGTTAGGTTGGTTTTTTTTATATTTTTCTTTATGTATTTGGAGATTCTTTAATGACATGAGATTTTCAAGATACTGATGATAAATCTTGAGACATCGAGTCCTCTCATGCCATCTAAATAAAAGATACCGATGATAAAAAGACGACAATAAAGAGAGTATTCGAGTATTCTTGAAAATTTCATGTCATTAAATCTTCTAATTTCGATCTAATTTTGTATTAACCTTCTACTCTAAATTTTTCAATCTGATTATAAAAATAACTTTTAATTCGTTTTTCATGTTTTTTCAGTTCTGCTTCATTTGGATTTGGGTCCATGAAATTAATTCAATCAGGTACAATTTTTTTACCAATATTCACTCTTTTGTTTATCAAATTTGAAATTATGAGTTTACAGTTGTGATTTATAACAATCAGTAACACTTTTTATGTGTTTTTATGTTTTTACTATTTCAGATTTTAATTTTTAATTTTTAATTTTATTTGCTATTGTATTGCATAGGTGAGAATCTTATAAAAAAGGTAAAAGTAGGAGGATTGAAGGTCTTATATTTTCTGGAATGTGCATGAATCTTCTTTTGAAAAAGTAACGTTCTTTCCTTCATTTAATTTAATTAATTTGATTTATTTTGCATATTGATTAAGTTATAAAGTTAATTAGGCATAAACTCTCTTCATTATTTTTGATTTATTTTTGTGGGCAGAAGGTGATTTTGTAGTACTACTTATTTATTGTAGTTTCTGTAGTTTTTAATTTTTTTTTTTTTTTAAAAAATGTAGTTTTATAATTGTAAATAATATACTTTTGCTTTGGATTGGATGCAAGATTTCATAGGTGGCTGAAGGATGTTCCTTGGAATCAGTTTCAAAACAAAGAATGAACCATTTAAGGTTGAGTTAATTATTTTTATTCATTGAATTTTATAATTTAATTGGGTATTTTTAGAAATGAGAATACAGTAAAGTTAATTAATTGGATTAAAAAAAAAGAGTACAATACATTGATTGCAGGACACCATTCACACTCCACGAAAATTGTTATCAATATAATTTCCCCTTTTCCATGAATTTCTCTCTTCTCTGTAAACCTTACTTGCTCCCTAATAAATTTCCTTCTCCCTCTATTTTTTTCTTCTTCTTTCCTGTTTCATTTTTTTAACTTCTCAACAAATTTTTTCCTTCCCAATAAATGATATGACTTTTTTCTGTTGTATTCAACAAATGATGTAGTTGATAGTTTTTTTAAAATATCTTACTGTAGCCCAAGTAACCCATAATGATGTAAATTTTGTAGATTTTACCTTAGATGGACAAATTATCTAAGGTTTGAAATATGGAGAGAGAGAGTTTAGCAAGAGAAAAAGATGATCGATCATTAAGGGTCATTTAACTATCCGAATAGTAATTTAACTCCTTTTTATTTTTTCTCAGGTTTTTAGACGTTATGAGCCGATATAAGGGTCATTGAGCTTGGTTTATGGCCCAAGTCTAGAATTATTGTTGTACTTCGTTTAAATTTTTTATCAAGGTTATGTACAGACAAATTTGTGATAGGGATTAACTTTTGTATGTTTTGTATGTATTATACATTGAAATAATGATGGTCACATTTATGATTTTTTTGGTGCGAACATTTATGATTTTTAAGGTCATGCACTTTGTATGCTTTTTTTATCCTATAACGTTTCAATTTTTTCTAGCATTGTTAACTTGATAGATATTCATTTATTTGAATATAAAATAATCAAATGAAAAGATTTGCAAATATCAAAAATTTAAAAAAAAAGCTGCAATTGCAGCTCTTAATTGAGTCTATTACTCCTTCCATTTTCCTATATCTTGAGAAATGAATATTTCCTTTCCCTAAATAAATTATGATTTAATTTTTAATCAAATTAAATTTCAACTTTCCCATAATTTTTTATTTCTTCCAAATTTTTCTTCCCCACAAATTTCTATTTCCAATACATTTCTCCTTCTTCCACATTTTTTTTCTCTATTCCATAGTTTTCCTTTCTCCATATAAGTTTCAACTTTTAAATCTGAACATTATTTGGGGCTATACGGATATAAAGATTTGTTTGACTCACTGAGTATAATACGGAGTACTCTGTTTTGCCTTACTACTCCGTATCGAATTAATACCATATGACCATATCATTGTTCCTCTTAAATTATAGTATTCTACTAAATTGTAAGAAAATATACAAATCTGCCGTATATCGGATTGTATACATAATTTAAATTGATATACAAATATTTACGGTATCTTTCAAAATTATTTGGAGAGTCATTTATGGAGACAATCATCATTTTTTTTACGAGGGACCCGCAGCTAGACCTGTCAAACGGGTCGGGCGGTCGGGTTTCGGGTTCGGTCATTTCGGGTTCAGGTAAAATACGGGTCGGGTGTATTTCGGGTTTGAAAAATACGGATTTTATACGGGTTTCGGGTCGGGTTCGGGTCAGATACGGGTTATTAACGCATTTTAAAAACATTAATTTTCTTTACTTTTTTTAATCATAAAATACAAATTTTTTCTTAATTTTCTTAATCATCTCATTTAATACGGAGTATATGATATTAGTGAGAATAAACATGTTTTATCTAATATATCTTTTAATTTACATTGATATTTTATTTCTACAAGAAGTACGAATATATATAACGAACTTTGACTCGATTTATTGATTTTTTTCTCATTATAATAATCATCTGATAAAAATATGATTTTAAAGATGTATACATAAATATTATTTCTTAAAATTTTGAGGAAAAAAAAATATTTCTTAGTGTTTTGAAAAACTTTAAAGTTCATTTTCTTTTTGTTTGGTTAAATGTAAGAAATACGGTGACTATACCAAAACATTAAAGTTCATTTTCAAAATGTTCTTTCAAAACTATTAATTCCACATATTTAGCATAATTATAAAGTCTTCACTCAATTATAAAACGTGGCACACTGGCACCTAATTACTTCATCTACATCGGATATGCTTCAATATGACTAACTTCCAATTATTTAGAATAAAAAGTTTACAATCCTTTGACGTGTCACGAGTATTATACTAGTCAATAATAAAAAGGTCTAGGGTCTCAGGTTCACAATGAATGTCAATCGGGTCAGGGAGTCAACTAACAGGTCAATAATCGAACTGTCTAAGGTGTAGGTCCGGTCGGTACTACTACAAACTTTAGAACTAAACTTAACCTGCGGTCGCTAGAATTAAGCTAGTCTACCCAAAATATTGTGACCTAATTAGTCCTTAACCCGGTCGGCGAAAAGTCCTAATTGTGATACTAACTAATTAATCATGGCCAGAAATTAATCAATCAGAATTAAACAACATTCAGGCGACAATTCATATGATCAGAGACAGGTCAATATTCTATAACCCAATTAACACCCATCGATCTCCTTAAACCCTAGATAGAAATTAGCTACTCATGATGATTGTAAATAAACTGACAAAATATGAATTGCAATTAAACATGATGAATGTGAATTAAATTAAACTACGAGACTGAAATCATATAACTATGAAAACTAAGAACGAATTAAGACAAGAATTAAACTAGAGAATTAAGACAAGAATTAAACTAGAGAATTAAAATAGAAATTGAAATTAGAATTAAAGATTATCAATACCAAACAATCGAGATCTAAAAAGGGAAGAACGAAATTCGATGAACCTTGCGAAAGAAAACGGGAACGAACGTAGTTTTCTATCTAAGCGAAACTAACGTAATGTTTGAGTCTCTGGAAAAAAAGTCAAAAGTAAAAAGTGTGTTTGACAATCCTCCTGTGGACATGACGTAGGTCCACCCCGACGCGGCCACGCGCGGGTTTTGGGTAGGCGAATGCATCTCCATATGAGAATGGATCGAATTGAAATTTAAGTCGAAATGGAGTCGCCACCGAATTTTATGGTTATTCGGAACCGTTCGATCCCGCTCTATATCGCTATGGGCCATACACCGAGTATGGCCCATCTCGGTTTGAGAGTTTATTGGGCTCGTCCCTTTGCATTATGATACCGATACCGTCACTACCGGTTATCGTGTATTGAATGACTCTCGTGCGCCAACGGTTTCGGGCATCCGGAAATCGAGGTTCTGAGTAAGGGGTGAGGGTACGTGTTGGGAAGCCCACTAAGGACACCCAACCCCGCCCGCACTTAGCGGCCTCTACTAAGACATCGTTTGACTTTCTAATATGCGCGTTAGTGATTCGGCGAAATGATATGCAAACAGCGTTTTAGCTAAGCATGCGAATTAAATGTGTGCTACGTCAATTTAATGCATCTTGATGTATTGTCGAAGTGATTTAGCATGCGAGGGTTCATTTATAAACGGTAAAACGTAAATAAATAAAGCAAAAGCAATAATAAATCGATTACATGTTACACGGGCGGAATACAACCCGGAATTCACAATACGGCGTACAATAAATAATCGAAATACATAATTGAGATGACGAGCAATAATTGTAAACGGACCCGTATATAAACTAGACCGTGAATTTGCATATACGGACGAACCTTAATTAATTACGCATTATATTGCATATTAATTAAAGGACGGAGATTCGAGACCTAGGCGTGGTGCTAACCCGATCTCGAACCTCGATGCCTTGTCCCGACTTATCACCTCGAGAATGGAGTCTAAATTAATTATATGTCGGATACGATTAAAGAGTCGTCGACATAAAATTAATTATGTGAGACCGTCGATCAAAATCGTTTATGTGTCGTGATGTGTGGGTTTTGAAGAAATAAGGGTCACGTGATTGTCTTTACACGTGATGACTTAGAGTCGTAAAAAAGTCGAGCCTCGAAATGTGTGTCGAGGCTCTCGGTTTTCTGGGTTACAGGACCCACTCGATCGAGTCGTGGGCTGACTCGGTCGAGTGCGTCCTTTACGTAGCTACTGCCCGTTTTTATGGGTGCTACTCGATCGAGTAGCATTCGTACTCGGTCGAGTAGCCCCTGTACGAATGATAATTCGTTTCTTTTTATGATGTAAAATCGGTGATCGGCTAAATCAAATACAAATATCGCACGATTCGTATTTGACTTAGCCTCCGGTATTGTAATCGTGTATGAACGATTATAATACCGTCACCGGAGTTTTAGGAAAACATTTATTGCTAGTTTAGAAATTTTGAATTAGTGACGAAAGATGTCCCTCTACGTCACGACATCGAAACTAATTCTTGCGAATCATGTGATGTCGGTTTTCGTGTCAACGGGTTTCGTACCAATTGGAAATGGGATTAAATGCGTTCAACTATGACTTTAGGTTGATTATCATAGTCCAACGCATTCGAAACCGAATTTTCATACTAAAATATATTTACGCGATATTATGACGATAATGATGATAAAGAAAAGATGATGCAAAAATGAAGACGCGAAAATACGACAAAATTAATGCTAGTGTTACTATTATGATTACGATTATAAATACAATACGAAAATACGATAAATAAAATGAAAATGAGACTAGAAAAAAAGAATCGGGATGGGGTTTAGGACACCCTCAACATACATGCTTAGTAAGGACCTCGGAAATGGACTCGTAATAGCGGCGCGGGCTTGGGAGTATCGAGGACGTATGCGAGTTATGGTGTGTATATGTGTGTGTGTTTCGCCGGTTCTCCGAGGGACGAGGGGCTCGGGTTTGATGTGTTTTTGCCTAAGGTTGCTAGGGACGTAGTATTGTGTGTATGGGATGAGTGTGCATGCAACAAGTCGTGAAGGTTGTAAGGGTTGTGAAGTTGCAAAAAAGTGTGTGTTGTGCATGGGGGTCATGGGGTATTTATAGGGAGCCCCGACCCTGGTTCACTCGATTGAGTGGCGCGGGTGCACTCGGTCAAGTGCCCTCGTGAATGAACCTGGACTGGTTCAGAGAGGCTCCACTCGATCGAGTGGTCAATCCACTCGACCGAGTGGATCAATCAAGCCGCAAAGTTTAAGGCTTGATTAGCCTTAATTTGATTGTGATTGATTTTAATTGATTTTTGGATGATTTTGGTTGATTTTCGAACCTGGTGCATGTTTCGAGAATGCATCCGGTCGTTTTTGTGTGTCGGGTTTGTCTTGACCGGGTTTTGACCCGGTCGCTAAAAGACGAGAATTATTTTTGGTGTCGGTTTTGACCCAAATTAGTCTTATTTTGCTCGGAACGACCCACTGGGCCTGATTTTGAGGTTGGTTTTGTGAGATTTTTACTCCGCTAAAAGTCCATGTCGGATATTACTGATTCCGAGCCCAAGTCCGAATATACCAAGTCACGTTTGCGTCCGATCATCATCGGGTGTTTTTTGGAAACTACCATAGACACCTGGCAGTCAAAATGCGGGTGTCTACAGAGCCCCCACTCTGACTGAGGCTTGGACAGGGCGAAAGTCAGAGTAGCTACCAAGCCCGTCAAGACCTGGTAGACTTCCGATCGGGTCGTTTATAGTCCATTAGACTCGCGTGAAGGGCTCGCCAGCCATAAGTTAGAAATCATACCTGAGCTGATGATGATAACTCCATGGGGAATCGGACTTGTCGCATAAGTCCTGGGTGCGCCTATATGTGGGCTCATCCCGTACCATTCCGGGGAAAATGCCGCCTTGGGCTTCCGCTGGGGAGATATGTGAGCTGCGCGGTCTTGAATTGTACCTGTATAAGTTACATAAAATTTTGCATGCAACACGTAGGTGAAACAAGTATGACTCGCGCTGGGGAATAAAAATTTGGATGATTGAAAAGTTTTGAATTTTTTTTTTTTTTGGAAAAATAGAATGTATTTTTTTGAATTTTAGAATTTTGACAGACTGCTCGGGATGACTAAATTCTTGTGTCTACGAGGAAAAGTTATGGGTCGGGCCTGTATGTCTAGGCCCGCTTGGGCCAAGGAGGCACAGCTGCAGGGGATGCTCCAGGGTTATGATGTTATAAATACATCACCCTGGCTCCTTTCTTTGTCACAACTCAAAAAAGCTTCATCTTCTCCTCAAAAGAAAACCTTATTCCTTTCAAGAAATTTTATCATGGCTATCGATCGTCTGATCAACATGCTGCAAGACTGGGCACACCGTTTTAGGGATGCGAGCAAAGTAGCTTTGAGGCAGTCCGGCATAACTCAGTTGTTCACGTTTTGTCAAATGCACGTGGACCGCCATTTCCTCGACGCCTGTCTGACCTTCTGGGATGACACTTACCATGTTTTCGCCTTCCCTCGGGGCGAGATCTGTCCTCTCCCTGAGGAAATTGCTGCCATAGGAGGGTGGAATCCAATGCTCCGCCCTGCCGTCCCTTTCTCAGTTCGGGACCCCAGGAGGAAACTACGGGAATTTTTGGGGCTTTCCCACGCTGAAGTATCCCGCATACTCGAAGGGGATACCGTTTCTCTGCTTGCCTTAGCTGAGAAGTTCATGAACCCGTATGACATCCGGGTTACGCCCATTCATAGCCGTAGGGCGTTCGCCTTCTGTATGCTGCACGTGTATGCCTTCGAAGGACATATGGACCTGTTGTCTTGCATGGGTAGCGTTCGTCTTCTCGTCATTGCTGACCTTATGGAGACGGAGTGTAGTCCCGCATTGTTGATCACGGGGGAAATTATTCAGGGCTTGGACAACCGAAAGAGGGATGAGTCAGCCTGTTTCACTGGGAGCACCCGTCTGCTGCAGGTATATCGCTTTTCTCCTTTTCGATTTTTTTTTTTTCGATTTTTTTTTTTTTCGCGACATGCTGCTACAGGGGGCACTCGACCGAGTCACCCTGGCACTCAATCGAGTGCTCTCGTAAAGGAGCATTCTGCCTCGTTTTAGGGGTGCCACTCGATCGAGTGACCCCGACACTCGATCGAGTGCCCTTATGCGGACGCTGAATTGTCCGGAATCTCATAAGCGTTGCTTTTTCTTTTCAGCTCTGGCTATTTGAAAGGTTGTCCAAGATCGAGCCTCCTCCCAACCCAAGTGAATATTGGTTCAATCAGGTGATGACAAGGAGACGGCCTACCGATTCATCTTGCCTTGTTACCAAGAAATATTGGGAGGAAAAATTAACATTCCATCGTGGTCCGTTGATACGATGGGTGGTTCCATGGTGGCCTATTTATGCTTGGACGGGTCTGGCGTCTGGAGACAAGGCGCGCTACCTGGTGATTCTGTCCTTTAGTCACACAGTCCACCTCTACCCAGACCGCATACTCAGACAGTATGGGTGGACTCAGCGCATCCCGGAGAACGAGGCAGTTGTGAGTGCACCTACCCAGCTGACCGATATTTTATGTGACACCTGGATTCAGAGGTGGTATACTAGAGTTACTTGGTCCGTTCCCAAGTCGCTTCACTCTACCTGGGTGTCTTATTCCTACGAAAGGTGGACCAAAGCCGAGACTGCCAAAGCTCGTGCTGCTCTGAAGATCGACGAGGCCTTCGACCTGCTTAGGCGAGAAAAAGTAAAAGACAACCGGGATTTCTTTGCTGAAGGGGAGACTCAAGCTCCGATAGTCCGTCTGAGGCCAAGTTAGAGAAGAGGAACTAGGATTAAAGCTAGGGGGTCCAATGCTAGAGGTGTTCAGGGGGAGGTGAGCCCCCAGACCGCCTTGGAGAGAAGACTAGGGCCGAGACTTTCAGCCCAGGACCGACTTGGTCCTAAGGATAGGTTGCCGGAGCATGTACGAGCTCGACTTGGGCCTGTGACTATAGCTGAAGATCCTCTGTCAAAGAAGAGGATTCGAGCTAAGGAGGTTCCCGTTATTATTCGGGAGCGCCCGCCTCCGCCCCCGCCTCGACGTCCCCGGGCTCCTCAAGACCCGAAAGATAAAGGCAAGGGCAAGATGCCCGGTTACCATTAGTGTCTCTTTTATTATTATTTGAAATATTATTACTATTTTTGTAGTGTTTTTTTTTCGTGGCTTTTTGTGGCCCCCCCCCCTTTTTTGTAACTTTGAAATACCGAGTTTATCAGTGTTTTTTTTTTGGAATAATAAAAGTATTATTTTAGTGAAACCGTTTCTGTCTTTTTTTCGTTATTGCAGTGGTTGTGCCCTTTTGAGGGGTTGCCTACGTATCCACAGTTAGTGGAATCAAACCAAACGTAGTTCAAGCGTGGATTTTTTTTTTTTGCAATTTCGAAATACACCAAGACTATGAGTTCAAGATGTGTGACAGTAGGATAAATAATCCTAACTTATTGACTTGCTTATAATTTTTTGAAAAAAAGATGCTTTTTTTTTGAATAATTTTTGCAAATGACACTGAGATAAGGTTTAGGGGTAGTAGCGCTTCAGCTGGTCTAGGTTGGTCGGGTTGACAAATTCATTCCCGTCCAGGTCCGTCAGCATTACGGCTCCTCCTGATAGAACCTTCTTGACTAGGTATGGCCCAGCCCAATTGGGTTTGAATTTTCCCCTTGGGTCAACCGGTAGTAAGGCACGAACCGATTTTAGGACCAAATCTCCTTCCTTGATATTCTTGGGCCTAAACCTCTTGTTAAAGGCCCGTTTGATCCTTTTCTGATATATTTGGATGTTATTGAGAGCCCGCGACCGTCGTTCGTTCAAGAGAATTAACGAGTCATATCGAGCTTGAACCCAATCTGCTTCGGGCACTTGGCTTTCTAGTAAAATTCTGAGAGACGGTATCTCCAATTCGACCGGCTGGACTGCCTCCATGCCATATGTTAAATAATATGGAGTTGCCCCGGTTGCAGTTCGGATCGACGTCCGGTACCCCCATAGGGCAAATGGTATTTTGTCGGGCCAGTCCCGATAATTATCAGCCATCTTTTTAAGTATGGTGACAATTGTCTTATTAGCAGCTTCTACCGCTCCGTTTGTTTGAGGGCGGTACGGCGAAGATGTATGCCTCTGGATTTTGTATTTCGCTAGCAAAGTAGCGGTTTCGGCTTGGAAGTGGGTCCCGTGATCACTGATAAACTCGTGTGGGATCCCGTACCGGCATATGATTTTATTCTGGATAAACTTGGCTACGTGCTTGGCGTTCAAGACACGGTATGATTCGGCTTCGACCCATTTGGTGAAATAGTCGATAGCCACCAAAATAAAACAGTGACCTCCCGTCCCGGAAGGGTTCACTTTCCCAATTATGTCGATTCCCCACGTCGAAAACGGCCATGGCGAGGTCATGGTGTACAGTAGGGACGATGGCATGTGTTGAACATTACCGAAAATTTGACAATTATGGCAGTGCTTGACATATGATTGACAGTTGGCCTCCATACTGTTCCAGTAGTATCCGAGCCTCATGATTTTTCGGGCTAGCATATGGGCGTTCATATGCGGACCATTTTCACCGTCGTGTACTTCGGCCATTACTTTTTCGGCCTGTGTTTTGTCGATACATAGGAGTAAAGTCCCCTGTGCCGTCTTTTTGTATAACTGACCGTCGTCCGTACGGATGAATTGGGTGGCCAGTCTTCGCAGGGCTTTCTTGGCCCGATTTTCAGTTCCTGGTGGATATTCTCCCGTAGTCAAATAGGTTAGAACAGCCTGATACCAAGGTTCTGGATCGATGATCTCAATATCTTGAATGGCGTTGACATACGCCGGCTCGGACCGTCTTTCGACACAGATTGGCATACTCGACATATGTTCCGGGATGTTTAGTAAGGATGCCAATTTGGAAAGTGCGTCCGCGAACTGATTTTCTTCACGTGGGAGATAGATGTATTCTACCTTCTGGAATTGTTTCTCCAGAACCCTTACTCGTGCTTGGTAAGCCATGAGATTGGCGTTCCGAGTTTTCCATTTTTGAAGGGCTTGATTGATGACTAGAGACGAGTCCCCGTGAACCCGGAGATCTGTAATTCCCAGATCAGCAGCCGCTTGCAACCCGTGGATGCATGCTTCATATTCGGCCGCATTGTTTGTCACATCAAAGTCTAATTTGATGGATAACGGTGTGTGCTCCCCTTGTGGTGATATAAGGAGAATACCGACCCCAAAGCCTCGAAAGTTGGATGCTCCATCAAAATACAGATCCCAAGTTTCGGTGTCAGTATGGAATATGTCTTCGTCAGGAAAGGCCCAAGTGTCGGTATAGCCCTCTTCAGATATTGGGCTGTCGGCGAGGAACTCGGCTACCACCCGGCCTTTGATGGCTTTTAACGGTACAAACTTGAGGTCAAACTCAGCTAGCATTAAAGTCCATCTGGACATTCTTCCATTAAGGATGGGCTTTTCGAACAGATATTTGATTGGATCCATTTTGGACAGAACATGTACCTCGTGACTGAGCATGTAGTGTCTGAGCTTTTTAGTGGCCCAAACCAGAGCTAGGCACGTTTTCTCGAGCATTGTATACTTGCATTCGTATTCCAGGAACTTTTTACTGATGTAGTAAATAGTCCGTTCTTCTGAATCGACTGTCTGGGCCAGCATAGCCCCCATGGCTGTCTCAGTCGTTGTTAGGTATAACGACAGGGGCAAACCGGGTTGAGGTGGCATTAATACCGGCGGAGCAGACAGGATCTCCTTGATTCTGTCAAAAGCCATTTGACATTTATCGTCCCATAGTACCCGTTCCCCTATCTTCAGTTTCTTGAAAATGGGCTCACATACCATGGTTAGCTTTGAAATAAACCGGCTGATATATTGGACTTTCCCGAGAAACCCCCTTATTTCTTTTTCGGTCTTTGGCGGTTGCATCTCGGTGATGGCTCTGATTTTAGCTGGGTCGACCTCGATGCCGCGTTGGCTAACGATATGGTCCAGTAATTTGCCTGATGTTACCCCGAAACTGCATTTTTGAGGGTTCAACCTCATGTTGTATTTACGCAATCGGGTGAAGAATTTTCTTAGGGCAGCAACATGCCCATCTCGGCTTTTAGATTTAACAATCATGTCATCCACATAAACCTCCACTTCCTTATGCATCATGTCATGCAACAGAGTCGTGGCTGTCCGTTGATAAGTGGCCCCGGCGTTAATGAGCCCAAATGGCATAACTGTATAACAATAAGTACCCCATGGCGTGGTGAAAGTAGTTTTACCCATATCTTCTTCCGCCATCTTGATTTGGTTATACCCGGCATACCCGTCCATAAATGATAGAAGAGCATGATCAGCCGTGTTGTCCACCAGTATGTCGATGTGCGGCAACGGAAAATCGTCTTTTGGGCTAGCCTTGTTAAGGTCTCGGAAATCTACACATACCCGAACCTTGCCGTCCTTCTTGGGTACCGGCACGATGTTCGCAACCCAGTCTGGATATTCAGACACTTGTATAAAGCCTGCTTTGAATTGTTTGTCTACTTCTTCCTTGACTTTGAGAGACCATTCGGGCTTCATTCTTCGAAGCTTCTGTTTTACCGGTTTGTATCCATCTTTGATGGGTATGCGGTGTTCAGCTATTTCCCGATCTATCCCCGGCATGTCCTTGTAGGACCATGCGAAGACATCTTTGAATTCTTGGAGGAGGTTTGTGAATTGTTGTTTCTCCTCGGGATCTAAGGATAACCCTATCTTAAGCATCTGGGGCTCTAAGGTTGTTCCCACATTGATAGACTCAGTTTCTTCGATTACCGGGTCTCGGGATTCCCTCTGTTCTAGCTGCTCGATCAGATGCGGAGGCAATGATACCTGTTCTTCGGGTTTCTCAATGTCATTGCAAAAAATATTTTTGAAATTGGAAGTATTTTGAGAATAAGACAAGTCATAAGCGAAACGGTTTTCGTTATTATTGATAGAAAATTTGGAAAACAGCTCGAAGAGAGCAGCCATCTGATCATTGGTCAGAGGCGGGATCGGGAGCGCTTTCGGGACAGACCCCGAGGCTCCGTAGGTAGTGACTACAGGGAGGGGGTTTACAATCTGGACTGTAGCATTAGACCCCTCAGACTTGAATACAGACTCAGACTCAGACTCTGACTCGGTCTCTGACTCAGACTCAGAATCGGTGTCTGGCATGTCTCCTTCCCCGGTGGTCAGCTTGTAGACTTGACCTTGGCCGTCGGTCCACTTGACGGTCTTCTTCCAGCTCCTTTTCCCGGTATCAGCACCGACTTCCGTGATCAGCTTTGAAGGGTCGAACCTGTTGCTTCGAAGGATCAGGTTCACCAAGTCTTCTTTGGGGTTCGGAACAGCTTTGTCTTCCCCGAATAAGAGCCCCAGCACGGGCTCGGCATTGTCAGCACCCTCCTTGGATTCAGCTTGGATGAGGGCGAATATGTCATCTGGAATGTAGTTGCATTCCCGAGCTAGTTCAGTCTCGGGATATGTGATGGTTGGTTGATACAGGCCAACTTGAATAGCCCCGAATACCGGTGTGACGAAATAGTCAGACAACCTGGGGCTATAAGGGCCCAAGTAGGTACCCTTGATGATGTTGCAGGCCTTTTTAATTCCTGCTCGGACCACATTTCCCGGGGTTATAGCATACCCTAAACCGAAGTGAGATTCCCCGTCATTCAGGACTTCAATAATCTTCCCAGCTGGAAGATATGGCCTCGAAGTAGCCCCCGGTAAATATCCCAAATTCTGCAACATCGTGTCGATGCTCGTGGTGAAATAGGGCCTAAAAAGGTACTCTTCTTCAATCATCCCTACAAAATCGAATCCCCACAGGTTGGTGCGGTCCGTGGCGTTACAGCTAGCCACAGTCATAGGGGTTGCTTCTAGGGTGATAATACCGTCTTGCAAGGGCATCTTGATCTTTCGGTGAAGAGTAGAAGATACCGCTTTTACAGCGTGGATCCATGGCCTTCCTAGGAGCAGATTAAAGGAAGAGGTGACATCGATCACCTGGAATTCTAGCTCTTTTTCGATCGGGCCCGTTGTAATAGTCAGCTTGACGACCCCAGAAACCGCCTTTGGGCTTCCATCAAAAGCTTGGATAGTATGAGCAGTTGGTATGTAGTCGGCCTCGGTAATCCCGAGGGCTTTGGCAGTCCTTAGCGGGAGGACATTCACAGCAGACCCGTCGTCGACTAGGGTCATTGGGAGGTACTTACCCCGGCAAATCACTGTGATATATAGGGCCAGATTGTGAGAGGCCCCAAACGGTGGCAGGTCGGCATCTGAGAAGGTGACTAATGGGCCTTCTTCTTTGGACTTGCCCTTGAGGTAGGGCAGGATAGTGGCTACCATTTCAGTAGGGGTAACCTGGGAGTCGACCTTGATCTGATCGAGAGCCTTAGTAAGTGCCTCTCGGTGTTCTTGTGAGCCTACCAAGAGTTGCCATATAGTGAGGTCAACTCGAGTTCTCTTTAATTGTTTGACAAGAGCCGTATCGGTACTTGGCTCTTCAATGGCTTCTTCCGTCCTGGCAGGTTCAGTGACGGTTGCTGGGACTGAGATGTCCTTAGAGCTAGTGGCTGAGTAAGGACGACCGGTGGTGGTGAGGTGGTTACTGGCTAAAGCCTTGGACTTGGCCCTCCGGATTTCTTCGGGAGTGATAGGGACAGTTTCCCCTTTGGTGAGGTACACATCTTCCTCATCATCGAACCAGATTCCATTGATTTGTGGGATGAAAGGAGAGATAAGGTGAGAACAGTCGATCACATCACCGGTGAAGATAGCATGAGAGCTAAATGGGTTGTCCTTGTTGCTTGGCTTGTCCCCGGGTAACGGTATTTTCCCGCTCTCAATTAAATCCTGGATCAGATGCTTCAGCTTCCAACACTTCTCGGTATCGTGCCCATTGCCCCGATGATATTGGCAATAGGCTTGGGCATTGTAGCCTTTGGTGCGTTTTTCAACTGGGACTTCAGGAATTGGGCCTATCGGTTGGATCAGGCCTTTGGAAGATAGCCTTTGTAAGGCATATGTATAGGTAGTCCCTATATCAGTAAATATCCTAGGAGGGGTATTTCTTTTGGATGAGTGTAGACACCCACATTATGACCGCCAGGTTTTTATAGCAGTTTCCGACAAACACCCGATGATGATCGGACGCAAACGTGCTTTAACTACTCAGAAACGGGCTCAAAATCATTAGCATTTGGCTTGGGCTCATTATGGAGTACATATCTCACAAAACCAACCTCAAAATCAGGCCCAGTGGGTCGTTTCGAGTCAAATAGGACTAATTTGGGTCGATTCCGACACCAGGGGTAAAACCGTCTTTTTGCGACCGAGTCAAAACCCGGTCAAAGATTTTTTTCGAGACACGTGAGTCAGCTGTGACACCTCACACGGCTGATTCCCACTTTAATCCTACAAAAAATCAACTTCTCAAAATATTAAACAAATCCGTTTGAGGATAGGATTCGATCTCAAGTAGGAATTCTATCCGGAAACCGAATCGGATATCGACCGAGCACCAAATACTCGGCCATGACACCCAAATCAGCCGAAATACTCCTCAAATCAGCCGAGATTTTGGCTTCTCCACCAAGCAACGGAATTTGCATTCCTTTCGAACTTTTGCATTTCCTATCCAAAAACCGATTTAAACACCCGACCGAGTGCAAACACTCGGCCGAGTAGGCTACAGCCAGCTGTGTCCCCTTTCTTCTTTGACAAGAAAGCGGATTTTTCATGCCTTACAACTTCTACGTTTCCTATCCTAAGCGGTAGTTCAAACTCTCCTAGCCAAGGTCGGGAATTTCCTATAAATAGCCCCTTGCATACAACACTTTGGAGGACCAATAACACATATTCAGAAACAACGACATCAAATCATTAGCATCCCTACATATCAAATACACATCAAAAATTAACATCGACAAACCGATAATATTCCCAAAGGAAAACCGGTCCATTTAAACCCGAAACCCTTCACCCGAAACTCGTCCAAACCGAGCCACCACCTCACCGACGTACACTCGACGCTCTTGTGCCCAAGCCGCATCCCGACGAGCCCCGATCCGAGTAGACTAAAGCATGTAGGTTGAGGGTGTACCAAACCCGACTTCTCTCTCTTCCTTTCTCTTCCCCTCTTCTCGCGTCGGTCCTTTTATTACGGGTCATCGTCGTCATTTTTTTATTTTCTTCTAATATCGATAATATCAAAAATCTATTTTCATATAACAATATTCTTAAAAATATGATATCGATTTTCTATAATCGAATATTGTATCAAAAAGAATTATATTAAGATCTCGACGATATTAAAAATCGTTACATCTTTTTATTCAAACTTTTCTTTTTTTTTACAAAACCTTTTTTTTAATTCATTCCGAATACTCGATATCGATTTTATAATCGAATATCGGGTACGACGAATATCGAAAACATAAATCGAATACAAATTAATTCGTATTTGTACGCGATTTATCAAAATTAGCAATTTCGAACAAAAAATAAAAAACCGGATAGACCCGCACGCGAGTCGCGCCATGCCCAGGCGACTCGCGCACGGGCCTGAAATCCGAGACGTTTTTTTAGCTTTTTCGTTCGTTTTATTTTATTCTTCTACGAAACGATTTTAAAACTTATACCTTTTCTAAAACTATTCGAAATATTTGATATTAATTTCGTAGTTAATTATCAAATATAACAAATATCGAA
This sequence comes from Agrostemma githago, assembly GCA_958450325.1. Taxonomy (NCBI): domain Eukaryota; kingdom Viridiplantae; phylum Streptophyta; class Magnoliopsida; order Caryophyllales; family Caryophyllaceae; genus Agrostemma; species Agrostemma githago. Next base: position 60,321,318 of record OY288257.1, on the reverse strand, counting down.
AATATTGAATCGAGTACGAATTATGCAATATTCATACGCGGTTTAATAAAAGTCGAGTTTTCGAAAATCGTCTCAAAAATCAGACCGACACGCGACTCGCCGGCATCCCGGGCGAGCCGCGCGGCCGGCTGCCTCGACGCCCCTCTTTCTCGTTTTTTTTAATTTTTTCGAACTTCGTTTTTTATACAAAATAGCGTCTTAACGATATTTTTCAGATTTCGATTAATATTTATTTCTTTCGATCTCGTATATTTATTTGCTATATTATTTTCACAAATCGATACTAACTCGTTTGTTCATCTTTGTAGCAAATTCATTCTTATTTTATCTTTTGTTTTATTATACTAAAACGAATCTCACATGCTAAATTCAACTTTGACGTTAATTTTAGTTGCATTAAATCGACTTAGCAACCCATTCAATTCCTCGCATGTTTAGGAAAACAATGTTTGCATATCATTCATCGTATTACTAACGCGCGTATTTTAAAATCAAACGATATCCTAGTAGAGGCCGCTAATGTGCGGGCGGGGTTGGGTGTTCTTAGTGAACTTCCCAACACGTACCCTCACCCCTTACTCAGAACCGTGGTTTCCGGATGTCCGAACCCATTGGCAACGAGAGTCATTCAATATACGATTAACCGCTCAAGTCGGCATCTATATCGATATGCAAAGGGACGAGCCCAATAAACTCTGACATCGGAAATGGACCGTATTTTGTATACGGCCCACTACGACATAGAGTGGGCTCGAACGGTTCCGAATAACCATAAAATTCGGTGGCGACTCCGACTTCGATTTAAATTTCCATTTGACCATCTCATGGAGATTCATTCGCCTCTCCAAACCCGCGCGTGGCCGCGTCGGGGTGGATCTATGTCATGTCCACAATTTGGCGACTCCGCTGGGGATTAGCTGATACGTTACTGACCTTCAGCATCCTCAGGGTGTGACTCGAATAGAAATCGTTTGACTAGTACAATACGCGTTTTAGTTTTACGGTTCATGCATAACCCTATATTTTCCCGGGCCGGTACTGGTGACCGACGTCCCACTATACTATCGATGTAGTCCGAATTGGATATGTCGAAGGTGTCCATTAGCCGATTCGTATGGGTTTTACGGCATGTTCTAAGCTCAACTCGACTTAGGAAGTCCGCCCCGATTCTCGATAGGCTGTGTACACTGGTATAGACCCTTTCAGACTGACCGAGACTTAGAATTAGAGCATACATGGCGTCGTTATACTGTTTCCATGACTACGTGCTACCTGATTTTTCCAAGTCGTCTTTCAAAAACCGTCTTTTTCAAAATAGCATCCTTTTCAAAATATCCAATTTCAAAACCCGGGACATATACCGAATTTAGGATCCACGATTTTACTCAAAATAGCCTATTTTTAGCCGGTATTATGCCCATTTCAAAAACTCGAAAATATTTTCGAACTTTCAAAACCCTCCCCGGTCTGCCTTTCCGTTTTCTTTTTCGAAAAAAAGGGCCGGGCTCCTCTCCCCGATTTCACTCGGGCTTTCAAAAATCAATTTCAAAACCTTCCTCTTTTTAGGACTTCCCGTATTTAGCAGTGTCGGATCGTGTCTTAAGTCGTCAAGGTCTTCTAGCGTCGAAACTCCGTCAATCTTACATCACGGGTTTCCTCCCTATCCCAGTCCGCCTTATTATACTAAGGCAAGACCCACCTACGTAGGACATACCCCTACAAGGGTCGGCCCGTCTACACAATCGAGTCTAGAAGTCTGGGGAATGTCTCACGTGAACCTTCTTTCAAACGGGGTCCAGCCCACACGGCTGGATCCTAAAGGAGGTCCACTATTCACAAGTCATCCGTCTAGATGTCTTTTCCGAGTCATTTCCTCTCTAGTTTCCCTTTTCCTTGCTCGGGATGTACTTTAGTTCTACGATTTGGGTTGGTCGCTGATACGTGGTATTCTCACAGACAGGCCGCCTCACACTCGAACCATGACTAAGGACTCAATTGATCAACTGAACACCGCATTGGCCAAGATCCAAGAACAGCTCGACCAAATCAGGGGCGACCAGATCGCCATTGTCACCCGGGTTAGTGCCATAGAACAGGACAAGCCAAAGGGTGAAGATGAAGCTCATGGGCCTTTAGCCCAATTGACTAGCGCAGTCCTCAAACTGCAAGAGCAAGTCCATTTGACGACCCACAACTCGATCCATACGGAGAATGCCCGAACCTATTCTCCCCTGACCGATCAACTGCCTGCCAATCTCAACTTGACAGGCCTCCCAATGTTCGACGGAACCGAAGACCCGGTATTACATATCCGAGCCTTCAAGGAGTTTATGGCCCTAAAAGGAGTCAAATCGGACATGTTCAAACATCTGTTTGCCTCCTCGCTAGAAAAGCACCCAAAAGCTTGGTTCTATAAGCTCGACGCCAAGAAATACAAAACTTGGGACGATGTCGCAACGGAGTTCGCCCGAAACTATGCGGACAATGCGGAAATCCAGACAACCATGCGTACTATGGAGGTCATGGCCCAAGAGCCGAAGGAGGGTTTCACCAAATACCTCCAAAGGTGGAGGGCCGAAAGTGTCAAGCTGGTCGACAAGCCCAGCGAAAAGGTATTAGTGGAGGCCTTTGTGAAAAATCTCCTCCCATCTTACCGGATCCATCTCCGGTACGCTATCATACCCAATTTCGCCACCTTAACCGAAATGGGTACGAGAATCGAAGACGACTTAAGGTTAGAGAGCCTTACTAAGGCCTCTACAAAGGGTTATCAAGGGCCAATTCATCTTCCGGTAAGCCCGCAACTACAAGTGCGGCCCGAAGCATCTTCGACGAGGTTAATTTGTTAGACACCTCGACCAAAAAGAACACTCCAGCCCGAGTATTCACGGACATAGGGACTACTTATGCCGACGCCTTACAAAGGCTATCTTCTAAAGGCCTAATTCAGCCCATAGGCCCAATGCCAGAGGTCCCTGTCGAGAAGCGGTCCAAAAGCTACAACGCACAGGCCTATTGCCGCTATCACCAAGGCAACGGACATGACACCGAAAAATGCTGGAAATTAAAACATCTCATTCAAGATCTAATCGAGAGTGGGAAGATACCGTTACCCAGCGACAAGCCCAGTAACAAAAACAACCCTCTTGCTACTCACGCCATTTCTGTTGGAGAAATAATCGATTGTACTCATCTCATTTCCCCTTTCATTCCCCAAATCAACGGGATATGGAATGATGATGAAGACGATGTTTATCTGGCTAAGGGAGAGACTGTTCCCATCATCGTCGAAGAGATCCGAAAGGCCAAAACCAAGGCCCTAGCCGGCGCCAATGTCATCGCAGCCGGACCTTCGGCCCCACAATCCGCCACTGAGCCCGCCAAGACGGACTCTATACTTGAAGAACCAGACACCGACACGGCCTTAGTCAAGCAACTGAAGAGGGTCTGAACTGACCTTACTATATGGCAGCTTCTGGTCAGTTCTCAAGAACATCGGGCAGCACTTACCAAGGCTCTCGATGAGATCAAGGTAGACTCGTCGGTTACCCCCACTGAAATGGTAGCCACTATCCTGCCTCACCTCAAGGGCAAGTCCAAAGGAGAAGGCCCACTTATCACCTTCTCTGAGTTCGATCTACCACCATTTGGGGCCACCCACAACCTGGCCCTATATATTACGGTGATTTGCCGGGGCAAATATCTACCTATGACCCTAATTGATGACGGGTCAGCTGTAAATGTCCTTCCTTTAAGGACTGCAAGGGCTCTCGGCATTACCGAGACTGACTATCTTCCTACTGCACAAACTATCCAGGCTTTTGATGGAAGCCCGAAATCAGTTGCTGGGGCTGTTAGACTAACCATCATAACTGGCCCAATTGAAAAAGAACTAGAATTCCAAGTGATCGATGTCACCTCATCGTTCAATCTGCTACTTGGAAGGCCTTGGATCCATGCGGTTAAAGCCGTATCCTCCACTCTTCACAGAAAGGTCAAGCTACCTTTACAAGACGGGGTCATCACCCTCGAAGCTACCCCGATAGACGTGTCAAGCTGCAACACGGCTGGTTCAATCAATCCGCGAGGATTCAACTTCGTGGGAATGATCGATGAAGAGTATCTCTTTAGGCCCTACTTCACAACCAGCATCGACAAAATGCTGCAGAACTTGGGATACTTACCGGGGGCTACTTCAAGGCCTGGTCTCCCGGCGGGCAAGATCATCGATGTCTTAAATAATGAAGAGCCGAAATTCGGTTTAGGGTATGCCTTAACCCCGGAAAACGTGGTCCGGGCCGGCATCCAAAAGGCCTGCAACATTTTCAAGGATACCTACTTGCTCCCCTGCAACCCGAAATTGAGTTTCGTCACTCCAGTATTCGGAGCTGTCCAGACGGGTCTTTACCAGCCCACTATAACTTATCCTGAGGTCAATTTCATCCCAGATGATATCTTCACTCTCATCCAGACCGAATCAAAAGAAGATTCAAACCAAGCTGAGCCCATGCTGGGGCTCTTGTTCGGGGAAAGCAAGATAATCCCTACCCCTAAGGAGGAATTAGTTAACCTGATCCTCCATAGCAACAAATTCGATCCGACCAAGCTGATCTCTGAAGTAGGTGCTGAAACTGGAAAGCGAGCTTGGAGGAAGACGATCAAATGGACCGACAGCGAGGGCCGAGTCTACAAGCTCAGTACCGGTGAAGGAGACATGCAAGGCGACGAGTCTGAATCCGAGTCCGAGTCAGAGTCAGAGTCGGAGTCTGAGTCTAAGTCTAGAGGGTCCAGTACTAGGGTCGAGTCTGTAACCCCTTTTCCTTTAGCTGCACCTCAGGGAGTCTCGGAATCTGCCCCGAGAGCACTCCCCATACCGCCTCTGACCAGCGATCAGATGGCAGCTCTCTTTGAGCTATTTTCAAAACTTTCTATCAATAATAACGATAACCGTTCTGCTTACGACTTGTCTTATTTTCAAAACATTTTCAAAAACTTTACTTGCAATGACATTGAGAAACCCGACGAACAGGTACCATTACCTCAGCATCTAGTCGAGCAACTCAAACAAAGAGAGTCCCGAGATCCGGTGATCGAAGAAACCGATTCCATCAATGTGGGAACCCCTTTAGAGCCTCAGATGCTTAAGTTAGGTTTATCCTTAGACCTCGAGGAGAAACAACAATTCACGGACCTCCTCCACGAATTCAAAGACGTCTTCGCATGGTCCTACAAGGACATGCCGGGAATAGACCGGGAGATAGCCGAACACCGTATACCCATCAAAGACGGGTATAAGCCGGTAAAACAAAAACTCCGAAGAATGAGGCCCGAATGGTCTCTCAAAGTCAAAGAAGAAGTCGACAAGCAATTCAAAGCAGGCTTTATCCAAGTGTCTGAATATCCAGACTGGGTCGCAAATATCGTGCCGGTACCCAAGAAAGACGGAAAGGTACGAGTTTGTGTAGATTTCCGGGACCTTAATAAGGCCAGCCCAAAGGACGATTTTCCGCTGCCACACATCGACATACTGGTGGACAACACGGTCGACCATGCCCTTCTATCTTTTATGGACGGGTATGCCGGATACAATCAGATCAAAATGGCAAAAGAAGACATGAGTAAGACCACCTTCACTACACCTTGGGGGACTTACTGTTACACTGTTATGCCATTTGGGCTTATCAACGCCGGTGTCACTTATCAACGGACCGCCACTACCTTATTACATGACATGATGCACAAGGAAGTGGAAGTCTACGTGGACGATATGATAGTCAAGTCCAAAGAACGAAACGGGCATATTCCGGCCCTTAGGAAGTTCTTCACCCGACTACGCAAGTATAACGTGAGACTAAATCCTCAAAAATGCAGCTTTGGGGTAACATCGGGTAAACTATTGGGCCATATCGTCAGCCAGCGCGGCATCGAGGTTGACCCAGCCAAAATCAAGGCCATTACCGAGATGCGGCCACCTAAAACCGAAAAGGAGATTAGGGGGTTTCTCGGGAAAGTCCAATATATCAGCAGGTTCATTTCGAAGCTAACCATGGCATGTGAGCCCATTTTCAAAAAAACTGAAGATAGGAGAACGGGTACTGTGGGACGACAAATGTCAAACAGCTTTCGATAAAATCAAGGACATTCTGTCATCTCCACCAGTATTAATGCCACCTCAGCACGGTCTGCCTTTGTCGTTATACTTGACAACGACCAAAACAGCCATGGGGGCTATGCTAGCCTAGACAGTCGACTCGGAAGAACGAGCCATTTACTACATCAGTAAAAAGTTTCTGGAATACGAATGCAAGTACACAATGCTCGAAAAGACGTGTCTAGCTCTAGTTTGGGCCACTAAAAAGCTCCGACATTACATGCTTAGCCACGAAGTGCACGTACTATCAAGAATGGATCCAATCAAGTATCTGTTCGAAAAGCCCATCCTCAATGGTAGAATATCTAGATGGACTTTAATGCTAGCTGAGTTCGACCTCAAGTTCGTACCATTAAAAGCCATCAAGGGCCGGGTAGTAGCCGAATTCCTCGCCGATAGTCTGGTACCTGAAGAGGGACATACCGATACTTGGGCCTTCCCTGACGAAGATATATTCCATACCGACACAGAAACATGGGATCTATATTTTGATGGGGCATCCAACTTTCGAGGATTTGGTGTCGGGATTTTGCTGATCTCACCACAAGGAGAACACACCCCGTTATCCATCAAGCTAGACTTCGACGTGACTAATAACGCAGCCGAATACGAAGCATGCATTCACGGGTTGCAAGCCGCCGCTGATTTAGGAGTAACAAACCTACGGGTCCACGGTGACTCATCATTAGTCATTAATCAAGCACTCCAGAAATGGAAAACTCGGAACGCAAATCTCGTAGCTTACCAAGCGCGAGTAAGGATTCTAGAAAAGTAGTTTCAAAGGGTGGAATACATTTATCTACCTCGGGAAGAAAACCAGTTTGCAGATGCGCTATCCAAATTAGCATCTTTACTGAACATCCAGGAACATCTAACCAGCATGCCAATTTGCGTCGAAAGACGGTCCGAGCCGGCATATATCAACGCTATCCAAGACATCGAAATAACCGACCCAGAACCTTGGTACCAGGCTGTTCTTACCTACTTGACATCGGGAGAATATCCTTCGGAATCTGAAAACCGGGCCAAGAAGGCCTTACGAAGATGGGCCACTCAGTTCATCCGCACGGACGATGGACAGTTGTACAAAAAGACGGCACAGGGGGCCTTACTCTTATGCATCGACAAAACACAGGCCGAAAAGGTTATGGCCGAGGTACACGATGGTGAGAATGGCCCGCATATGAATGCCCATATGCTAGCTCGAAAAATCGCAAGACTCGGTTATTATTGGAATAGCATGGAAACCGACTGTCAGTTATACGTCAAGCACTGTCACAACTGTCAGATTTTCGGCAATGTTCAACATATGCCGTCATCCCTATTATATACCATGACATCACCATGGCCATTTTCAACATGGGGAATCGATATAATCGGGAAGGTGAACCCTTCCGGGACGGGAGGTCACTGCTTCATTCTAGTGGCTATTGACTATTTTACCAAATGGGTCGAAGCCGAGTCATATCGTGTCTTGAACGCCAAGCACGTTGCAAAATTTATCCAAGATAAAATTATATGCCGATACGGGATCCCGCACGAATTCATAAGCGATCACGGGACCCATTTCCAAGCTGAAACCGCTACTTTGCTAGCAAAATATAAAATTCAAAGGCATACGTCATCACCTTACCGTCCCCAAACAAATGGAGCGGTAGAAGCAGCAAATAAAACCATTGTCACCATACTTAAAAAGATGGCTGATAATTACCGGGATTGGCCCGATAAAATCCCTTTTGCCTTATGGGGATACCGGACCTCAATCCGCACCGCGACCGGAGCAACTCTATACTATCTGACATACGGGATGGAGGCGGTCCAGCCCGTCGAGCTTGAGGTACCATCTCTAAGGATTATACTCGAAAGTCAAGTACCTGAAGCAGATTGGGTTCAAGCCCGGTATGACTCGTTGATTCTTTTAGACGAACGACGATCTCGAGCCCTTAATAACATCCAGATATATCAAAAAAGGATAAAACGGGCTTTCAATAAAAGGGTTAGGCCCAGAAACATCAAAGAAGGCGATCTAGTCCTAAAATCTGTCCGGGCTTTGCTACCAGTCGACCCGAGAGGAAAATTCAAACCTAATTGGGCCGGACCGTATCTAGTAAAGAAGGTTTTATCAGGAGGAGCCGTAATGTTGACAGACTTGGATGGGAACGAATTTGTCAACCCAACCAACTTGGACCAGTTAAAGCGCTACTACCCCTAACCTTATCTCGATGTCATTTGCTAAAAAGTTTATCTTTTTATACAAAATTTTCAAAAATTAAGCAAGTCAATGAGTTAGGATTACTGATCCTACTGTCGCACATCTCGAACTAATATTCTTGATGTATTTCGAAAATTGCAAAAATCTATGTCTGAACTACGGTCGGTTTGATTCCACTAATCATGGATACGTAGGCAACCCCTCAAAGGGTACAACCACTGCAATAACGAAAAGACAGGAACGGTTTTCACTAATATGTCTTTTATTATTTCAAAAAAAAAAAATGCCTCACGCAAAAATAAATCACAAAAATCACACGAAAAATAGTAGTAATATTTAAATAATAAAATTTAAGAGACTACTCGTACATTTTTCCCTTCCCCTTATCTTTCGGGTCACGCGGATCCCGAGGCCGGCGAGGCGGGGGCGAACGTTCCCTAATCACGAGTGGAACTTCCTTTGCTCGAACCCGCTTCTTCGACTTCGGCTTCTCCGCCCTCTGTGAACCCGTATGCGCTCGGGTAGTCTATCCCGAGGACCAAGTCGGTCCTTAGCTGCCAGTCTTGGACCAAGTCTCCTTTTTAAGTCCGTCTGGGGGCCCGTCTTCCCTCATGTACCTTTAGAGCTGGACCCTTTAGTCAAAGTCTTGGTCTTCCCATTTTGGCCTGACATCAATCGGACCATCGTAGCCGGGGTATCGCCATCGTCAAGCCTCGATTATCTTTAACCTGTTCTCGGCGCAGCAAGTCAAAGGCTTCATCGGTCTTTAAAGCAGCACGGGCTTTAGCAGAATCAGCCTGGGTCCACTTCGTGTAGGAATCCGATACCCAGATCGAGGGAGAAGCTTTAGAAACGGGCCAGGTGTGCCGGGTATACCATCTTTGCGCCCAAATATCACACATTACGTCCGTTAACTGAGTAGATTCACTCACAACCGCTTCAATCTCCGGGATTCTTTGGGCCCGACCATACTGCCTAAGTATGCGATCGGGATAAAGGTGAATCGTCTGCCTAAAAGATAGGATTAGTTGATAACGGGCCCTATCTCGCAACTCTAATCCGGTCCAGACATAAATAGGCCACCAAGGTACGGTCCAACGGATCAATGGGCCTCCATGGAAGGATAGCAGCTCGTCCCAGAATTTTTTGGGTAGTAAGGCGAGAAAAGTCAACAGTTCGTCTTCTTGTCATCACCTGATTTGGGCGATATCGGCTTACGTCTAGAGGAGGATCCAGGATCGATAACCTTTCAAAAAGCCATAGCTGAAAATTCAAAATTGCAAAAAAAAAAAAGTCAATGTCGATTTTCGAAAAAAAAAAAAAAAAAAATCGCAAAATCGCAAAAATCAGGAAAAACCGAGAAAGCCGCGAAAACCGCGCAAAAAATCGAAGACCCGAAAAGCTCGGAAATTGCAAAAAAAAAATCAAAAATTGCGAAAATCGATGAAAAATCAGCCTACCTGTAAAAGACGGGTGCTACCAGACAGCTTGATCGATGGATCCCTCTTACGATTATCTAAGCCTTGGATAATCTCCCCGGTAATCAGCCAGGCTGGGCTGTGTTCGGTCTCCATTTGATCCGCTACAGAAAGAAGTCTGACATGGCCCATACAGGATAGCCAATCCAAATGACCCTCGAAAGCATAGACATGGAGCATACAAAAAGTGAAGGCCCTACGGCTATATACCGGCCTGACCCGAACGTCATCTTGATTCATAAATTTTTCAGCCAGGTCAATCAAGGAAACTGTATTTCCTTCTAGCATGCGGGATACCTCCATATGAGAAAGCCCTAAAAATTCTCTCAATTTCCTCCTTGGATCACGAACTGAAAAGGGGATAGCAGGACGGAGAATAGGATTCCACCCTCCTACAGCAGCTATTTCCTCAGGAATAGGACAGACTTCACCTCGAGGAAACTTAAAAACATGATAGGTATCATCCCAATAAGATAAACAAGCATCCAGAAAGTGACGATCCACTTGCATCTGACGAATAACGGATAACTGGGCAACACCGTTTTGGTTCAGAATAACCTTGTCAGCATCTCTGAAGGTTCGGGACCAATCTTGCAGCATTCCGACTAATCGATCGATTCCCATAATGAATTTCTAAAAAAAGAGGACTAAGTTTTTCAGAGCTTATTTTTCTTAAAAGGAAGGAAGGGAGTTGTGAGAATTATGAATAAATTATGAGCAGGGAGATGAGTATTTATAGCATGAAATTGGATTCTCCTCCTCACTTTGGGATTCCTAATCCCATGGGATTTAGCATACAGGCTTTTAATCCTAGGATCTAGCTAAGACATCCCAAGCATTCCTACTCCTTCTCAGAGTCAAAAAAAATCTTTAATCCTTCAAAATTCTTCCATCCAAAAAATATTCAAAAAATCTTCTTCAATTTTTATTCCCCAGCACGAGTCATTTCTCCTAAAAATGTGTTACATGCAAACTTGGCATAAATCATTACACAGGACGACTCAAGCAAAACCGTGTAAACAACTCCCCAGCGGCATAGGCTTATACGACAAGTCCGGTTCCCCACGGAGTTATCATCGTCAAACTCAGGTACATTTCTAGTCTTCGGCCGGCGGGCCCTCCACGCAGGTCTAACGGACCTTAAATGACCCGATCGGAAGTCTGCCAGGTTTTAATCTTTGATTGACCTGGTAGCTACTCTGACTTTCGCCTTGTCCAAGCATCAGTCAGAGTGGGGGCTCTGTAGACACCCACATTTTGACCGCCAGGTGTCTATAGCAGTTTCCGACAAACACCCGATGATGATCGGACGCAAACGTGCTTTAACTACTCAGAAACGGGCTCAAAATCATTGGCATTTGGCTTGGGCTCATTATGTAGTACATATCTCACAAAACCAACCTCAAAATCAGGCCCAGTGGGTCGTTTCGAGTCAAATAGGACTAATTTGGGTCGATTCCGACACCAGGGGTAAAACCGTCTTTTTGCGACCGAGTCAAAACCCGGTCAAAGATTTTTTTCGAGACACGTGAGTCAGCCGTGACACCTCACACGGCTGATTCCCACTTTAATCCTACAAAAAATCAACTTCTCAAAATATTAAACAAATCCGTTTGAGGATAGGATTCGATCTCAAGTAGGAATTCTATCCGGAAACCGAATCGGATATCGACCGAGCACCAAATACTCGGCCAAGACACCCAAATCAGCCGAAATACTCCTCAAATCAGCCGAGATTTTGGCTTCTCCACCAAGCAACGGAATTTGCATTCCTTTCGAACTCTTGCATTTCCTATCCAAAAACCGATTTAAACACCCGACCGAGTGCAAACACTCGGCCGAGTAGGCTACAGCCAGCCGTGTCCCCTTTCTTCTTTGACAAGAAAGCGGAATTTTCATGCCTTACAACTTCTACGTTTCCTATCCTAAGCGGTAGTTCAAACTCTCCTAGCCAAGGTCGGGAATTTCCTATAAATAGCCCCTTGCATACAACACTTTGGAGGACCAATAACACATATTCAGAAACAACGACATCAAATCATTAGCATCCCTACATATCAAATACACATCAAAAATTAACATCGACAAACCGATAATATTCCCGAAGGAAAACCGGTCCATTTAAACCCGAAACCCTTCACCCGAAACTCGTCCAAACCGAGCCACCACCTCACCGACGTACACTCGACGCTCTTGTGCCCAAGCCGCATCCCGACGAGCCCCGATCCGAGTAGACTAAAGCATGTAGGTTGAGGGTGTACCAAACCCGACTTCTCTCTCTTCCTTTCTCTTCTCCTCTTCTCGCGTCGGTCCTTTTATTACGGGTCATCGTCGTCATTTTTTTATTTTCTTCTAATATCGATAATATCAAAAAACTATTTTCATATAACAATATTCTTAAAAATATGATATCGATTTTCTATAATCGAATATTGTATCAAAAAGAATTATATTAAGATCTCGACGATATTAAAAATCGTTACATCTTTTTATTCAAACTTTTCTTTTTTTTTTACAAAACCTTTTTTTTAATTCATTCCGAATACTCGATATCGATTTTATAATCGAATATCGGGTACGACGAATATCGAAAACATAAATCGAATACAAATTAATTCGTATTTGTACGCGATTTATCAAAATTAGCAATTTCGAAAAAAAATAAAAAAACCGGACAGACCCGCACGCGAGTCGCGCCATGCCCAGGCGACTCGCGCACGGGCCTGAAATCCGAGACGTTTTTTTAGCTTTTTCGTTCGTTTTATTTTATTCTTCTACGAAACGATTTTAAAACTTATACCTTTTCTAAAACTATTTGAAATATTTGATATTAATTTCGTAGTTAATTATCAAATATAACGAATATCGAAAATATTGAATCGAGTACGAATTATGCAATATTCATACGCGGTTTAATAAAAGTCGAGTTTTCGAAAATCGTCTCAAAAATCAGACCGACACGCGACTCGCCGGCATCCCGGGCGAGCCGCGCGGCCGGCTGCCTCGACGCCCCTCTTTCTCGTTTTTTTTATTTTTTCGAACTTCGTTTTTTATACAAAACAGCGTCTTAACGATATTTTTCAGATTTCGATTAATATTTATTTCTTTCGATCTCGTATATTTATTTGCTATATTATTTTCACAAATCGATACTAACTCGTTTGTTCATCTTTGTAGCAAATTCATTCTTATTTCATCTTTTGTTTTATTATACTAAAACGAATCTCACATGCTAAATTCAACTTTGACGTTAATTTTAGTTGCATTAAATCGACTTAGCAACCCATTCAATTCCTCGCATGTTTAGGAAAACAATGTTTGCATATCATTCATCGTATTACTAACGCGCGTATTTTAAAATCAAACGATATCCTAGTAGAGGCCGCTAATGTGCGGGCGGGGTTGGGTGTTCTTAGTGAACTTCCCAACACGTACCCTCACCCCTTACTCAGAACCGTGGTTTCCGGATGTCCGAACCCATTGGCAACGAGAGTCATTCAATATACGATTAACCGCTCAAGTCGGCATCTATATCGATATGCAAAGGGACGAGCCCAATAAACTTTGACATCGGAAATGGGCCGTATTTTGTATACGGCCCACTACGACATAGAGTGGGCTCGAACGGTTCCGAATAACCATAAAATTCGGTGGCGACTCCGACTTCGATTTAAATTTCCATTTGACCATCTCATGGAGATTCATTCGCCTCCCCAAACCCGCGCGTGGCCGCGTCGGGGTGGACCTATGTCATGTCCAGAATGAGGCATCCAAAAGATTAACCGTGTCGAAGATGCTTCGGGTTGCGACCGGAGGCTTGGTGGTGGATGAGGAAGCCCCTTGGTATCCCTTGCTAGGGGCCTTAGTCAGGCTCTCTAGTCTTAGATCATCTTCAATTCTCATGCCCATTTCAGTAAGAGTGGTGAAATTGGGTATGACAGCATACCAGAGGTGGACCCGGTAGGAAGGGAGAAGGTTCTTGACAAAGGTCTCCACTAAGGTCTTCTCACTAGGCTTATCGACTAGTTTCACACTCTCGGCCCTCCAACGTTGGAGGTATTTGGTAAAGCCCTCTTTAGGTTCTTGGGCCATAACCTCTAGGGACCGCATGGTGGTCTGAATCTCGGTGTTATCAGCATAGTTCCGAGCGAATTCCGTAGCCACATCGTCCCAGGTTGAGAACTTCTTTGGGGCTAGCCTGTAGTACCAGGCCTTTGGGTGTTTCTCCAGAGATGCAGCAAAGAGGTTTTTGAACATAGAAGAGTCCACTCCCTTAATAGCCATGAACTCCTTGAAGGCCCGCACATGTAGTAACGGGTCTTCAGTCCCTTCGAACATAGGTAGGCCCGTGAGATTCAGGTTCGCGGGCAGTTTGTCACTTAACGGGTTATAATCCCGGCTATTCTCTCGATGGATGTTGTTACTCCCAGTTAAATGGACTTGTTCCTCTAGTCGGCGCACCGAACTAACCAAATCAGCCAACGGCCCAGTAAGCTCGACACTTGGAGTCCTGTGCTCCACCGTAGCTAGGCGAGCAACGATCGCCACCTGCCCAGCCCTCATTTCAGTCAGTTGGGCATCAATGTCGGTCTGTTTCTCGACCATGGCGTCCACAGAGGTTTTCAGATCAGCCAAAGCAGCTTCCATTTTGCGGGTGAGCCTGGTGGATGGTAGCTTGTCTGTAAGAACACCACGTAATCAGGAACTGAACCCAAATCTTGGAACCAGAAACAAGTACATCCCGAGCGACCCAAAAGAAAAAGACTCGAGAAAAACATCTAGACGGATGACTCATAAGTGGTATGACTTCCTTAAGATTTCGGCCTTGGTGGGCCTAGTCCTGTTCGAAGGAAGGTTCACGTGAGACTATTCCCCAGACTTTGGACCTAAGTGTATAGACGGGCCCTCCTTTGTAGGAGTATGTCCTACGTAGGTGGGCCTTGCCTTAGTCTAATAAGGCAGACTGGGAGGAAACTCGTGATATAAGATCGACAGAGTTTCGACGCTATAGACCTTGACGACTTATGACCCGACACTGCTAAATACGGGAAGTCCTAAGGAGAGGAAGGTTTTGAAAAGGATTATTTTGGAAAGTCCGAGAAAACTCGGGGAAAGGCCCGATTTTTTAGAAAATTGGAAAGTACATCGGGCCTTGGTTTTGAAAGTTCGAAAATATTTTCAAGTTTTGAATTGGACAGCATACCGGCTAGAAAATGGGCTATTTCGAGTAAAATCATAAGTCCTAAATTCGGTATGTGTCCCGGGTTTTGAAATTTGAATTTTTTTGAAAAGATGCATTCTGAAAAATGACGGTTTTTGAAAATGACGTTTTTTTGAAAATCGACACGGAAACCAAGTAGCACATAGTCACGTAAGCATTATAACGATGCCATGTATGCTTTACACTAAGTCTCGGTCGGTCTATAGAGGGTCTATACCAGTGTTCATAGTCTAGACGAGAAACGGGACGGACTTCCTAAGTCGAGTGGAGCTTAGAACATGCCGCAAAGTCCATACGAATCGACTATGAACACCTTTAACGTATCCAAGGCGGAATACATCGTGGTATAGTGGGACGTCGGTCACCAGTACCGGCCCGGGAAAAAATAGGGGTTATGCATGAACCGTAAAACTAAAACGCATATTGTATTTGTCAAACGATTTCTATTCGAGTCTCACCCTGAGGATGCCGATGGTTAGGCACTCATCGGTTGATCCCCAGCGGAGTCGCCAAATTGTGGACATGACGTAGGTCCACCCCGACGCGGCCACGCGCGGGTTTTGGGTAGGCGAATGCATATCCATATGAGAATGGATCGAATTGAAATTTAAGTCGAAATGGAGTCGCCACCGAATTTTATGGTTATTCGGAACCGTTCGAGCCCGCTCTATATCGCTATGGGCCATACACCGAGTATGGCCCATCTCGGTTTGAGAGTTTATTGGGCTCGTCCCTTTGCATTATGATACCGATACCGTCACTACCGGTTATCGTGTATTGAATGACTCTCGTGCGCCAACGGTTTCGGGCATCCGGAAACCGAGGTTCTGAGTAAGGGGTGGGGGTACGTGTTGGGAAGCCCACTAAGGACACCCAACCCCGCCCGCACTTAGCGGCCTCTACTAAGACATCGTTTGACTTTCTAATATACGCGTTAGTGATTCGGCGAAATGATATGCAAACAGCGTTTTAGCTAAGCATGCGAATTAAATGTGTGCTACGTCAATTTAATGCATCTTGATGTATTGTCGAAGTGATTTAGCATGCGAGGGTTCATTTATAAACGGTAAAACGTAAATAAATAAAGCAAAAGCAATAATAAATCGATTACAAGTTACACGGGCGGAATACAACCCGGAATTCACAATACGGCGTACAATAAATAATCGAAATACATAATTGAGATGACGAGCAATAATTGTAAACGGACTCGTATATAAACTAGACCGTGAATTTGCATATATGGACGAACCTTAATTAATTACGCATTATATTGCATATTAATTAAAGGACGAAGATTCGAGACCTAGGCGTGGTGCTAACCCGATCTCGAACCTCGATGCCTTGTCCCGACTTATCACCTCGAGAAATTAAGTCTAAATTAATTATATGTCGGATACGACTAAAGAGTCGTCGACATAAAATTAATAGTGTGAGACCGTCGATCAAAATCGTTTATGTGTCGTGATGTGTGGGTTTTGAAGAAATAAGGGTCACGTGATTGTCTTTACACGTGATGACTTAGAGTCGTAAAAAAGTCGAGCCTCGAAATGTGTGTCGAGGCTCTCGGTTTTCTGGGTTACAGGACCCACTCGATCGAGTCGTGGGCTGACTCGGTCGAGTGCGTCCTTTACGTAGCTACTGCCCGTTTTTATGGGTGCTACTCGATCGAGTAGCATTCGTACTCGGTCGAGTAGCCCCTGTACGAATGATAATTCGTTTCTTTTTATGATGTAAAATCGGTGATCGGCTAAATCAAATACAAATATCGCACGATTCGTATTTGACTTAGCCTCCGGTATTGTAATCGTGTATGAACGATTATAATACCGTCACCGGAGTTTTAGGAAAACGTTTATTGCTAGTTTAGAAATTTTGAATTAGTGACGAAAGATGTCCCTCTACGTCACGACATCGAAACTAATTCTTGCGAATCATGTGATGCCGGTTTTCGTGTCAACGGGTTTCGTACCAATTGGAAATGGGATTAAATGCGTTCAACTATGACTTTAGGTTGATTATCATAGTCCAACGCATTCGAAACCGAATTTTCATACTAAAATATATTTACGCGATATTATGACGATAATGATGATAAAGAAAAGATGACGCAAAAATGAAGACGCTAAAATACGACAAAATTAATGCTAGTGTTACTATTATGATTACGATTATAAATACAATACGAAAATACGATAAATAAAATGAAAATGAGACTAGAAAAAAAGAGATCGGGATGGGGTTTAGGACACCCTCAACATACATGCTTAGTAAGGACCTCGGAAATGGACTCGCAATAGCGGCGCGGGCTTGGGAGTATCGAGGACGTATGCGAGTTATGGTGTGTATGTGTGTGTGTGTTTCGCCGGTTCTCCGAGGGACGAGGGGCTCGGGTTTGATGTGTTTTTGCCTAAGGTTGCTAGGGACGTAGTATTGTGTGTATGGGATGAGTGTGCATGCAACAAGTCGTGAAGGTTGTAAGGGTTGTGAAGTTGCAAAAAAGTGTGTGTTGTGCATGGGGGTCATGGGGTATTTATAGGGAGCCCCGACCCTGGGTCACTCGATCGAGTGGCGCGGGTGCACTCGGTCGAGTGCCCTCGTGAATGAACCTGGACTGGTTCAGAGAGGCTCCACTCGATCGAGTGGTCAATCCACTCGACCGAGTGGATCAATCAAGCCGCAAAATTTAAGGCTTGATTAGCCTTAATTTGATTGTGATTGATTTTAATTGATTTTTGGATGATTTTGGTTGATTTTCGAACCTGGTGCATGTTTCGAGAATGCATCCGGTCATTTTTATGTGTCGGGTTTGTCTTGACCGGGTTTTGACCCGGTCGCTAAAAGACGGGAATTATTTTTGGTGTCGGTTTTGACCCAAATTAGTCATATTTTGCTCGGAACGACCCACTGGGCCTGATTTTGAGGTTGGTTTTGTGAGATTTTTACTCCGCTAAAAGTCCATGTCGGATATTACTGATTCCGAGCCCAAGTCCGAATATACCAAGTCACGTTTGCGTCCGATCATCATCGGGTGTTTTTTGGAAACTACCATAGACACTTGGCAGTCAAAATGCGGGTGTCTACACCTCCTCTAACTGATTTAAAAAAAATCAGTTGGACCTACAAAACAGGCCCAGAATTCTAAATAAATAAAAATCCAATCCGCGGCCTAAGTGCGACGCACTCGATCGAGTGCATCAAGGCTGTTTTGTAATAGCTCCAAGTTGAATTCGCCTCTGGGCTGAAAAGATGAATCGGCCCAAACTCTGATGCAGTCCGGTTGAGCATGGATATAAGGCACTCGATCGAGTGCTTAGCACCACTCGATCGAGTGGGTGCTGCTAAGCTTGTGGTTGAGCTATTCGTTTGCTTCTTGGCTTTTCGTTTTCTTCCTTGTCCTTCGTCCTCGTCTCGGCTATCTGGGCTATCACTCCTAAATATGCTCAAAATTGCACTTAACCTACAAAAATAGCACGAGGACCGACAGTATCGACTTTCTAATAGAAATCGACATTAAACATATAATTATGGAAGAAGAAAAGCTCAAAAACGGTTGTCGGGGGACAATAAAATACGATATAAAATACGTTGATCATAGTGGTCAATTCTGGAAAGGCAATACTTAATATTTGTGCGAGGGATTAAATGCATTATGGGTCCTAAACATGTTGTTAGGTCAACTTACAAGGCGACCTATCAGTTCTAGGCACAGAAGTCACAAGTTTAAACAATAAAATTGATGCATCATATGACATAATTATTCAAGTGTTATATTAGTAAATTGTGCATAAAACAGTTTTGTTAAAAGATCCCATATTTTGATTCGTAATCATATCACAATTCGTAATTGTTATTTGGTTTGAACAATTTCACCAATATCTTTCATTTTTCCAACTCCGAGGAACAATTTCTCACCCGGAAAAATTGAACGGATATACAAAACTCGATTCACAATCGACCTGCAACTTATAATTATCATATAGATGAACAATTCATCAAAATCAAATAAGACTCGAGAAACTCTTTTTCCGATCTATCTATGATAACATGATAATTAAAATGCATAAAATTATTTAGCCGATTTAGGAAACTAATTTTTTTATTGATTCGGAAAATAAAAGTATAATCCATGTTTGATTCATAATCAACACACAAACGCAAGAAAACGACTTTTCTTAAAAGCGTCACCCGACCCGACACCATGTCGTCCGAGTAAATATTGTGTCGTCTTGGTCAAACCTTTGTCGGCCGGGTCATCCCGTTCCAACTGGGACACACCCGTGCCTACTGAGTCATACTCGTGCCAACCGAGTCACACTCGTTCCGACTTACAAAAATCGAGTCTTGTCCTAATCATATTAGGACTCATCGTTTAATAAGAATTCTAGTAATTTTAATTTCTCAATTTCAATCGAATCTTGACCAATCTTATTAGCCTCATCGTCAACAAGGAAATCGAGGATTATGATGGGTCAATAAAATTAAAACATAATCTATATTATATCTCAAATTTTAAAATAAATTTCATAATTTAACAATTTAAATTCATAAATTTAGATACCCTAAATATAATTGATAATTACTAGACTAATCATATTTGATGTGATACGATATCAGGTTACAAACGGATACGAAGCAACTAATTTGCACAAACGTATGAAGTAGGATAAACAGCCGCACAATGTCACACGTAATAGACAATAGTACATCAATTCATACGCAATATTACATCAAATACCACATTCCAAAATCATTACAGTACTTTTCAGCATGCATTAATTATATTATATCATAATATTATCTATACTATATAATAAAATAGAAACCAAACCATGGTTTTTTTCCGCCAAAACGCACCTTCCTAAATCATCTCACTTTCCATATTAATCTATATAATATAAATATTATAAAATTTATAATAACCAATAATCTAATCTATACTAATCTATAATACAGAAACCATAGCATGGACCTTTTGGCGCCAAACCACACTTTCCTAAAACATTACACTTTCCATATTAATCTAATACTCTATAATCTAATATTGATCTAATCTAATTCATAATATATTAATGACCATAAATATTAGTCATAATTTTCATATTAATGAGATATTTTGATAGTAGTACTAATACCAATCATTTACATTTTTATATTATAAAGATACGAGTGGAGAATGATGATAATATCAATTATTCGAATAGAATAAAACATCCCATTTGAAAACATTATAGGTATAAACATGTTGACGATAAAAAAAAATATTATATTAATTACAGTTCATATTATTTCTATCTAATAGTCGAACATAGGCTAAACATAGTCTGAAATGTCCATAGTACGCATGTTTTTAATATTTAAACAAATATACACGAGTTTAAACAATTTATATATTGAATGCAAGTTTGATCGGGATGGATTTACATGATAATCCATTTAAAGCAATTTTTTATAAATAGAGTTTGAAACCTTACTGAGTAGGTATAGTTTTTCCAAACGGGCATTGTAGACAAGTCCATTGCAAGTGTACTTATTTATAAAAATCCAAGTGTGACTTCAGTTGATTCAAACCCGAATTATGACTCATTTATACTATCAGTTACTATATTATTTCACATATAAATTAAAAGTTAAAACTTTGATTATCACGATGTTCCATTTAGATGTCTTTTTTCAGTCATCATCACACTTTATTGAAATATGTTGTGGTACGATTCTCATATTGTATTTTTGTACTTCGGGATTAGATTTGAACTTAAAATAAATATAAGTTAAAACTAAGTGACTTGATGAATGGTTGTATTGCGAGATACCGGTATTAACATGGTACCGAATACATGTCTAAACATTTATATATTGATTTTCATGTGTTTTCTTCATGTTGGTTTTAAGCTTATAATTTTTCTAATGTTGTAAATTATTCATGTTAGAGATTGAACATTCAAATAAGATTATCTACATAATTATTTTACTTACTACCCGTGCAACTTTGCACGGGTACTAACCTAGTATTACTTATATAACATATACGGAGTGAGGGTGGAAACAAGTGAACTAGCAGCATGCAATATCTTACAATCATATTACGATGACATCATATTATGCAAAAACAGTAAATGTCAACATGTACTCCCTCCGTCCTTTATGTTTCTTCCCACAATTTAAGATTTGTGAGGAGTATTATATTGAAACGGGAAGAAACATAAAGGACGGAGGGAGTATCATTTATCAACTTATACGAGACATATCAACGGATAGAATGCACAGATGAGAACAATTCTCGCAAAATAAATAATCAAATTAATACGCAATAGAATCCCTCATAACCAATTATGAGACAAAGATTCAGGTCGATTTGAATAATACTATATAACAGAGGCTCTGATACCAATGTAGGGTTACAACCCTTAAAGCCAAGGACCTGTTACAAGTATTAACCGAAAAGACAAACAATAGAGGGATAACGAATATACCTTATTGGCAGCGGAAGAGCGTATTAATAAGAATAATAAGAAATATAATAACCCAGAAGTATATATATAATTCCCACGGACAGAATAAAGCAACCCAGATGTGATGCCTCCGTTAGTATCCACACAGGTACGGAACTGCGGTGTATATGCTAGTATAAGGGTTTTGTGAGACGGTCTCACAAAATTCTCTCTCTAATAATATATGGAATAATACTCTGAACTGTATGATTTGGTTCATCATACGAACCTTCTTATATAGGAGAGCTAGAGAGCTAGGTTACTTAACCTAGAAGTTATTCCATAACTCAAATTGGTATAATTAGATTATCACAATAATTCTAGTTACCATAACTAGATTATTACTATAACTCTAATTACCATAACCCGACAACACAGCTGAGTCGTATTACTACTGACCCGATATATTAATAATATCCCGTACACATTGTGTGTGACCCAATGGGCCCACTTAAGACTACCAGACATATAACTCATTTATATGTCAACCCGACATCGACCTCTAGCAAGGCATATCGGATACATAGACTTAAGCGGGTATATCCGTAGGACAGTGGACATAACTCCTTCACGAGAGGCGGGGAGCGAACCCAACACATGGAAACAGTGGGAGAACGGTGCAAGAATGGTCAGTCAAAGGTGTAAACTGATCGAGTAGCCAGAGATGGAGCTAATAAAACTCCATCTCCGACAAAGAATGAAAAATACGAAGAAAAAAGGGTGGTGGGGGTTGTGAACTTGTGATGGTGGTCAATTAAGGTTTTGGTTTTTGTGTTTTTTTTTTTTTTTTTGTAGAGAGAGGAGTGAAGGTTTTTCTCTCTCCAATAAAACTTGAACCCCCCCCCCCCCCCCGAAATGTTATAAGCTGTAAATGAGTGTTTTTACTACTCCTAATACTTTAGTCTGCGAAGCTGACTTAGCTTGGAAAGTAGTCTGATTATGCTCCAGTTTGTTTTCCCGATTAGAAGTAATGCTTCATCCCGCTGCAGCTAACCCACAAGTGTGCCAACTTGCATTAATATCCATCTTTGATGATTTGCATCCCAAGGGATGAAAAGAAGAGCAAACGACACATACTTCTTCGGAATCTTTAATCTTCATACGCCAAGCTTCACTGTCTAATATCTCAACTCTATCCTTGATATTATCCTTCTTTCTAGACTTCATAATTTCCTAAGATCATTCAATTAAGAAGCCTAATGATGCTTGGAACTTAACCATTAAACCAATGCAGAAGTCGTCATTGTTTTGGAAAATGATTCTGCTTCGAAAGGACCAAATAGTGTTTAGAAAATCGGAATATTTTATAAAATGAAAGAGCCCTTGGAAGTTATCTTTACCACCAAACAGAAAGATAATCCATCCTAATATCCAATGTTCAATATCTTGGGACAGTGGAGAGTGAGTTGTGTTGTCTGTGTGAATTGCATCGTGAGATTAAGAAACACTTGTTTTTCGGAATTGCTATTTCATACACGAGTTTTACTACATTGTACACATTTTGTCATTTTATCTTCCGTGTTTACCCTTCTCTTTCAAAAAAACCTCTCTTTATTAAAAAAAACTTCATTAAACCTAGACAATTTAATCAACCACTTCACCATTATCGAAATCTTTTCGACATGGAACACGTAATGTAGATCTTGTTAATTAAATTGTTAATTCTCTCGTTAATTTCTTATTAATAGTTTAATTATATCGTTAATTATCTCGGTAATTTAGGGTTTAGTAATTACAATAATTCAATCAACATCGTTTCGTTGTGTGCGGGGTTGACGGCTCCGTGGGTGGATGGGTCGAAGTAGGCCGGTGAGGATGATATGGTGTTAGGGACGGTGGTTCACGGTTGCACGGCAAGGTAGATATGGGGTTTGGGGGGCTTTGTCGGGGAATACTTTGTACCCTTTTTAATTTTTTTTTCTTTCTCTCATATATTCATATTATTATAATTTCTATTCTATGTAATTTAATTGAAGCATTTTTCATAGAATTTGTACTTGTTGGAATTATCTTATTACTTTTTGAAATTATCGATCTCAATATTTTTATTGGGGGTTGAGCTTTAATGGAAGATTGTAGGTATGCTTGAATGATTTTTTTGGTTTCACTCTCAAATGGAAGGGAAAATGGGAGGGGTGAATTCGGAAATTGCGTGTACAACGAAGTAAAACTCGTGTATGAAATAGCACATCCCTTGTTTTTTGGGTGTGACTACAGTTCTCAAGTTTTACAGGAGACTTCATTTGACGTTGCACTAGACATTAAGGGGGCGTTTAGTTCATCAAAGGAAAAAGGTATGAAATCAACAAGGAAAAGAAGGGGGAAAGAAACGAGATTACTCCAAATTTAGGTTGTTGTTTGATTTGCAATGGAAGGATATGCATTTCAACCAACCTTCACCCAAATATCAACATTAGTGGTGTATTATCATAACATTTATATATTATATTTGAAATAAAAAATAAATTATTTAATTTAATTTATTTAAATTATAAAAATATACTAATAAAAAAATTGTGTAACTTTTATATCTTTTAATAATAAAATAATACTCCCTCCGTCCTTTATGTTTCTTCCCGTTTCAATATAATACTCCTCACAAATCTTAAATTGTAGGAAGAAACATAAAGGACGGAGGGAGTATGGAGTATAATTTTTTTATTGTAAATACGGTATATAATAATTTTTACAATATGATAACATTTTGGATTTTTTTT
Source organism: Agrostemma githago (assembly GCA_958450325.1). Lineage (NCBI taxonomy): Eukaryota > Viridiplantae > Streptophyta > Magnoliopsida > Caryophyllales > Caryophyllaceae > Agrostemma > Agrostemma githago. The sequence continues at coordinate 60,297,048 of OY288257.1, read as the reverse complement.
CCTTTTTAATTGATTTATTTTATACCCAAATCCAACCCATATTTGACTTGCCCCGTTAGTGTGGTGGTGGTGGTGGGTGAACATTGGTGGTGGTGGTGGTGGTAGTTGATGGTGGTGGTTGATGGTGATGTCCCGACGGTATATTAGTGGGGGAAATGGAATCCATTACCTTGGGGGATGGAGGGTTAAAAGTTAGAGGAGTTTGAGGGAAATAGAAGGGGAAAAAGAATGATTGAATGGACCAAACAAACACAAGCAAACATAATCATTAACTTTGATTCCCCTACCTCTTTTTCCTAAATATCTCAAACTAAACGGCTCCTAAATAGGAATGTCACGATACAAGGGTCGAGTCTACAATGCAAGATTGGGAGAGCTGTAGCTAATGCGTGCTTTTATCATGTTTAGAGGCAACGTAATTTGAGTCGACTAGAGGGGTACTGAAACAACCACGGTTGGTTAATGGTGGGATTAAGATAGAGATAATGAGTAAGAAATACAGTGGGTGCAGGGTTGCAGTCTTGCAGATGGCAATAATCCAGCCCAAAAAAAACATTAAACGAGGTCCAAAATTAAATTAAAAAAAAAAAAAAAAAAAAAAGAAAGAAAGAAAGAGAGGAACGGAGATCCAGCGAAAGGCGAGAGAAGTCAAGTCCGTGTACTACTACTGCTACTACTCCGGCGACAACTCCTCTTCTTCCTTCCCCCCACCTTTCTCTCTCTTCCATCTATCTATCTTCTATATAATTCATATTTCATATTCACATCCCAAAAATCCCGAAAATAAAATAAAAAAATCACCATAGAAGACAAGTGAGAGAACGAAGAAGGCGATCTTCGATCCGCCTCCTGGAAATAATAATTGAACAGAACTCAATTTGAATTGAATTGAAATCCAATTGAATCAACATTCAATTCAATTCAATTCAATACGAGTTCGTTCATCCCCTATTTCCCCCCCTCCCTCCCTCCCTCTTTCTAGGTTAATTAATAATAATAATAATAATAATAATAATAATAATAATAATAATAATGGAGGGATTGTTTAATAAGATTAAGAATTTAGATGCGTATCCTAAAATCAATGAGGATTTCTACAGCAGGACCTTATCCGGCGGTCTCATCACTCTCCTCTCCACCTTCATCATGTTCATCCTCTTCTTCTCTGAACTCCGTAATTCCCCCCTCTTTTTCGCATTTCGTTTCAGTTTTTTTTGTTCATCGATGGGCGCACTTAATCGTATTGTACAATATAGGGGGAGGGGATTCGAACCTGAAACCTACCGTCCCAGAGCACCTAGTCTTGTCTTAACCAATAGCCTAAGATATCTTCGGTGTTTCGTTTGAGATTTCCGGTTCTAATTCTCTCCTTATGGAATGGTTTTGATATATTACCATATTATTATTGAGGTCATTTGAGATTCTAGGTCCTAAATCACTAACCTTTCTTTCCTTGTAAATTGTCCGTGTCGAATTCCAGTTTCCTATGGCGATTACCACGTTGTTGAGCTTGCTGATATTGTGTTCGTTTTTTGTCTGATGCTGTTTTGTGTTCCGTGATTCCTGTAAATCTTGAGCTCAATTGCTTGGACTAAATGTTACGGAGTATATTTGTGGGAAAGCGGAATTCTGACGTAGAATGCATGCATAGCTGCATAGGGAGTATTAATACTAGATAGTCCAAACTTTTGTGGCTTGCATTTCGGCCAAGGTCGGTTAGGCTAGGGTTTTTTCTGTAAGATGGAATATATTCCAGTTTGAAGGCATTGAGATTGAGGAATGTTTCCTGTTGGAGAGAGACCGGATTTAAATGTTACCAGGTTTTGACGGTTAATCGAAAATTCAAAAATGTCGGAAATTTGAACTAAAGATGTTTGATTTGGTCTTGTTAGAAATGTGAGAGAAGGTAACTGTTTGAATGCAGCGGTTGTAGTTTCGGCAATAATGGCACCTAAGATATAAATGATCTGGCTAGAATGTAAAGATGATTTTTGAGATATCTAAAATATAATGGGGGGATAGATTCATACTGTATTAGTTATTATCAGTGTAGGGTGTAAGCTTATAAGGCATATCGTTTATCAATCTACTACCTGATGGTTTTTTGTACCAGCCGATGAACCTATGACAATTGTTTTGGGGAACTGACTTTCAGCAACCATTGCTGTATCTGATCTAATTAAAACTTTCTAACTCTATTCATGTGTGGATAAGTAATCCCAAATTGGTAAGCCACATGCATGTAGTGTTATGATGTGTGTTCTGCTCAGTTCATAAACGTTATTGATCTTAGGAGTCAGTCAATGCATGCTTTTAGAACCATGAGTGGTTGCTTTGGCATTGTTTATGAAAACCTACGTGATTCAAAACACGGGTTATAAGTATTAAAATACTCTGTATACTTTACCCACCTTCTACTGGAACTACTTCTTCCACAAGCTTTGGCTTTTTTAGGATAAGAAATTTACAGACTAAATCACATTATACTAAGTTAACTGCAGTAGTTGCAGCAAGAGATTTACCGTTACATAGGAAAATCTTGGTTTGCGATTTAACTCATGTTGTCAAGGGTTAGGTTAAATATGACTCTTTCTTTTCACTCTTTCATTTGTGATTTGGCTGAATCTTTGCACGGCAAGAGGATTCCCATCATTTCAGATGTCCTTTATTTACTCGCTGAGACATTGACCTGTGTTGAATATGTGGTAGCATAATGTGTGGTCGGATAGCTTAATACAGTAACTCTCTTGAATGTTTAAAATCTTCATTTGGAAACAATCAATCTCATAATTTGCTCTGATTTGTTTTTATTCTCATTCACCATTGATAAGCTCCGGAATCTATATAGTTTGTCCCTTTTTTTTTTTATTATTATTATTCCATTCCAATCAAGATAGAAAATTATAGGCTTTCTCCATTCATGTATTGTAATGTGATTGTAGGTCTATATATGCATGCTGTGACCGAAACCCAGCTTGTGGTGGATACTTCAAGAGGAGAAACCCTGCGCATTAATGTAAATTTGTTTTCTTTCTTACTCCGTATTACGTTTGTTTAATTTCTTGTAAATCCCTGTATGTACATTCAAGAGTACATGATTCTGGCTCTGTTTTAACCTTTTATTAAATTCATGCTTCATAAACAAACTAGCCATACTAAAGTGTTTTTTAACTTGATGATCTGCAGTTTGATGTCACTTTCCCTGCATTGGCTTGTTCGATTGTCAGCATTGATGCTATGGATATTAGTGGAGAACAACACCTTGATGTGGTATGTGCTTTGAATGATTGGCTAATAGTATATTATTCACGATGTTCTATTTTTACCCTTTTTAGTTGAGATTTCTGTAAGCTTATGTATGACTTGATGCATTTACGAGTGCCCTCCCCCACTTTTCTGCAATTCTGGGTTGTTAAGGACCTATGAGTTTTCTCAGGGCAAAAGGATATTTAAAAGAGATGCCAAACATATTTTGTCACAATAGTGGTATAGAAACCATGAACCTGTTTCGCTTTGAGTTTTGATCATGCTATACTTCTGTTCTTTACGTTATCTGTAATATGGTCATTAACTTGATCCCTTTGTTAATCGATATATCCTGGCAGAGACATGATATCATCAAGAAAAGAATAGATTCTCATGGGAATGTTATAGAGACAAAGCAGGATGGTATTGGTGCTCCAAAGGTTGGTACGATAATGTTTTGACTTGTTTTTGGATGGCACACATTTGTTTTCCTCCATGAACTACTTTATAGATTGGGTTTCGAATAGCAGAAAACGTCTTTTTTTTGCCACATTTATTTCATCGTATTTTGCTTTGCATCATGCATCGTCAGCGATTATTTCCACTGGTGTAAATCCCCCCAACCCACATTGTGCTTTCTGATTATTTGTACTGGCAAATTTTCAATTTGCAGATTGAGAAGCCTTTGCAGAGACATGGTGGCAGACTGGAACATAACGAGACTTATTGTGGTTCATGTTATGGTGCTGAAGAGGTTTGGCTTTTAATTTTTAATTTTCCAATTGTTGAGTTATTTGCTGTTAAGATAGATATGTAGATGTCCTCTTTCTATAGACTTTGACCATTTGGAACTCAACATTGAGGAGAAAGTGTGTATTTCTCGAAGCCATTATCAATCTTAGAGTTATACCTTATAAGGGTTATGTTTCAGAGGCACAATCTATAATATTGAAATGTGTCTTGGAGGGAGTTCGTATGATTTTAAATGACATGTCTACTTTTTTTGGTTCGTCGGCATGGTATCTTTTTATTTCCATTTCTAACGATGAAATATACCATAATTGCTTACTAAACCGGCTACACTTCTCAACATGAAGTGGCAATCACTTCAATTTTTTTAATTTGGATGTAAGGTTGCATGCATCCCACACCTCACCCTACAATTTGCGTGAGCCCTTGAGGCATTGGGGTAATGATGTTGTTGTTGGTGTTGTAGTACGGGATCCATTTCAAGTCTTTTATATGAGTTGAGTCTTTTATTATATGGCGGGAGCAGCATGCTACAAAAACGCAGCCTCTATGTAACTGAAAATCTAGTATGCCTTGAAACATTTTGTTGTTATACACATCCCTTTGCCTAAAGATGTCACATTTTTGGGCTAGAGTAGGCAGAAGCCGGTGTTACTCAACCCAATTATCTTGAAACCCTACTCGTTAAATTTAGTGAACTGGAATCAAGTTTACCCAACTCGAGGCTAATGGAGATGGCTCATGGCACAATACTAACTCAAACCAATGGATGGTTCACAAATTAATTAGCTTAATAATGGTCCATAGAAGATCGAACTGCATTTGTCTTAAATGTTGCAAGGATATATTGTTAAAAACATACTTACGAGATCAAGTTTATGAAACTTACTGCCTTATACGGACCAATTTTTTTTGGGACTCTTACTGCACCAAAACAACATTTGTTCAAACCTTGATACCAGAATCTGTTTCCGGCTAAAAAAAGGGATGACAAAAAGGCCCCTGTATGTTGTATATCCTCACTCTCAACCATAGCACTCAGCCCACCACCACCATCCAACATTCCACTCACCACCATCCAACATTCCACTCTCCACCCACCCATATGTCACACCACCCTCGCCCCTTCACCCTGACCGCCAGCCAAGTAGAGCCAACGTCCCTTCCTCTTTGCATGTCTCTACCTTTCAACCATCACCACACATCTGCAACCACACCATCACCCAAGACGGTGCATCCTCTGACCATTCAGACCCAGTGGAGCCGCATGTTTCTCTGGCATTGGCTCTCCACTCCTTGTTTTGATATAGATCTGAAACTTTAAATTTCTATTTGTTAGGTGCAGGCTTGTCTTAGCTTTCTTGAGGTGGCATAAGGTGTTGTTGAGGTGACTTGGTGTCCGGTGGTGGTTCATGGGTTGTGGATTGAGGGTGGTGATGGGGATGGGGTAGAGAGAACTGTGGAGGATGTGGGGGTGAAGGGCAGACCGCTGCTGGTGAGGTTGACTGTAAGTTGCGAGTTGGGTGGTGGTGGCGGTCTCAGGGGTGATGGGCTTTTGTATTATTAATTGGGCAAAATGGCCATAAAAAATATGGGCAAAATATTCGTGTTTCCTTTTGGCGGAAACACATTGTAGTATCAACTTTAGGACATAAGTTGTTTTGGTGATGTTAATTTCAAAACGTATTTTTATAGGTTACGAGTTTTTTTACATTTCTGCCTTGTTTTAACTTAAAACAAAAATAAATGCACCTAATAATAGTTTACATTGAAATGTTGGTAACTAGAAAATATGGGATAAATATGTAATTTATGACTTGAACCAACCCAACCCGACAATGACTCAATATGAACTCGAGTTGACCCAGACCTGATATTGTTCGGCTGAATTTACATCCAACACTATCTGCTCCGCTTTAACCCGATCCATTATGGACCTCGTCGTCCCTATTTAACTTTCAGTATCCTGGTGACAATAAACAACACTTGAAAAAATCACCCTTAAGGTGGTAATGACAAAAGCCACTTTATTAGGGAAATAGCTCAGTAAATGGGTGGATTTGCAAAGTGCTATGTGTTTTGTGAAGAGGCCTTAAGATTGAGAAATAGGCTATATAGCATTTTGTTTTCAAATTTTATTAGATAAAGTAATAACTTGACAGGCAGATGTTATGAAAAATTTGGCCTCATTGGCTACATCATCGATTGTTAAACCCACGACATTCCAGTTTCATGAAATTGGGGCTGATAATCCTTGTGCGATAAGCACTGTATTTATTTCCCATGAGCTGTGATTTTGAAGGCCCATTTAGTATCTCCATCACCCCAAGTATCCTAGGCTATGCCCAAGTTTTCAGTTGGAGAAGACTGTTAAAGTTATGTGGGATAGTTACAGCTTTGCTCATTCGTCTTATTGTTCTTGTGGTATGATATTTTAAGAACAATAAGGTGAAGTCAACAGTGAAATTTGTAGAACTGTTGATCTCTCTTGGAAACAAAGTTAGAAATGTTTACTCTCAACTCTCAAGTTGAAGGTGTTTGAGATGGTTGGGGTTGTTGGCTATTGAATTTGTTATGTTGGCTATTGAATCTATTGTATATTCGTATTTGACATGTTTTTCTTTCATTGCATACTAACCATTTTTTGTAATTGCAGACAGATGATCATTGCTGTAACACTTGTGAGGATGTTCGTGAAGCATACACAAAGAAAGGCTGGGCAATATCAAACCCTGATATGATAGACCAGGTTAGTGTATCTTTTTTGCGTTCTTAGAAGATTATATGCTCTTCGTATTGTTCATCGGAAAGTGGACTGTGGAACTGTTCGTTTTGAATTTAGTTGGAACTATTCTGGCTTTTTGCTTTGCTTTTACTCGTTAATTTCTGAATTTTAACGCCTACATGCTATATATTCGTGGGCAATCATGTGAAAATTATAGTAGCATACCCTGTGAAAAAATTCTTTCAAAAGCTTGTGGCTATTTTGTTCAGTTGCATAGATTTTTAGATTTTTGTCAATATATCTCCATTGTTGAACTCTCGTAACTTGTAGAGCTAACATTTGGTTTTCATTTCATGTTAACTTGTGTTATTTGTCTGAGACTTGCAGTGTAAAAGGGAGGGCTTTCTACAGAAAATTAAGGAAGAAGATGGTGAAGGATGTAATATTTATGGATCCTTGGAAGTCAACAAAGTGGCTGGAAATTTTCATTTTGCGCCTGGAAAAAGCTTCCATCAGTCAGGTTTTGTTGTCCACGACTTGTTGGCATTTCAAAAGGATAGTTTCAATGTAAGTCATATCTGCTTAGAAGTTTTTATCCTTGTGAAATGCCTAGTAATCTAGTATAGTATTATATCCCTCAATTTCAAAATATAAAAAGAAAAAATGTCAATATAAAAGTTCATCTCATTTCTTTATGTATTCTATTGCTTTCCAAAAGGCAAAAATTATTAAAAAAAATTGTAATTCCAATGACAAAAACTACTCGATGGACCAAGTGCATATATTCAATAAGTCGTCAAATCAATCAGCACAAACAAATTTCTTAATTCTTCGTTTGTTATTTTAATACTGTAATTTTCTATTTTCAAATGGAGTTAGTTTTATGTTTTAGATTGTTCATTTTAATCAATATATGGAGTATATTCTGATATCAAGTTTACTTAAGTACCCCACTTCTGTGTACTACGAGTACTTGAAAGTATGTATTGATATAACAAATTTAGAGTCAAATTCTTTGGGTCAATATTGGTCAAAACATTTTTTAGTTTTAAATGGGCCGCTTTGAAGTCTCACTATTTTCCGTTGTCAACATAAGGTTGAACAAAATTTAGACAAATGAGGTCAATTTGGCTATCGAGTCACATTTAAGTATATTTGTGTTTGTTTCGGATCTCAAGTCAGGCTTTCCGAGTCAAATTAGTGGTCATATCTAGGTGGCTAGGCCATTAGAAAGACATAACCAATACCTGATCCTAGTTGGCCTAAACTTTGTTATATCAAATACTGACATGTAGAAAAATAGTGCAACTCAAATTTAAAATTCAAAAATGACCAATAACCCGCCCTAGAATGATCTGAGTCAAGAATGACCGAATTTAAATAACAAACCTAGATAATTATTAGAATGGAAAACAACCCAAACCCAAATAATCCGATTCATAATAATCTGACTCGAACATAACCTAACTTCAACAATCCGATTCGAAGCAATGACCAAACAACTAAATAAAATTAGTAGTGAAATAACAATAGCTGTAATGTCCCGACCTGCTCTCAAGTCTCAACTAGTGCAAAGAGATTGGATTATTTGCTCCAAGTGTTCATTAAATCCAGTGGCTCAGTAGCATTCTCCATGGAACTACCATCTGCCTAATTTATTCTGTATTTTTCATTGCCTTCTTTATTTCTTTTTTGAACGTGAGGGATGATATGATTCTCATGTGACCTGTCTATACAGATCAGTCACAAGATTAATAGATTGGCTTTTGGTGACTACTACCCTGGTGTTGTAAACCCACTTGATAAGTATGCCTCTTCCAACTTATTTCTCTCTCTAGATCTCGTGTAATTGAAATGTGCACTATGTTCTATTTAGTGTAGCTTTTAATTCTATCTTCTGTAATTTTCAGCGTGGAATGGACACACAGTACACCAAATGGCATGTATCAGTACTTTCTTAAGGTTTGCTTTTCCCTTTGATGCTTTCTGACCCAAAATCTGCTATTTTATGTGCAAAACATCTAGGGTCATTTGTTTATAAAATCACTCTATTTGGTTTTGCTTTCAAAGTGAAGCTTGAATTTATGGAAATATTCTGCTGCTACAAATCTATAACAACGGCAACAACATTGGAGCCTTAATTCCAAAATTATTTGGTTGTGGTGGTGGGAAGGGGACCATGGGGGTGGGGGGCTTCTACTACTATTCTGAGGTAATGTATTACCATTGGAGATGTGAGTTATGGTTCCTTCACTCAGGCCACACTTGGAGTGGGGTAATTATTACAGGATAATGGAGCTCAAAGATATGAGAAAAGGGAGATGTTGAAGGGAAGATGGGGGTCACGGTGATTTATTACTCTCATAAAAGGATAAAATGCGCTACCCCAGGAGATGGTGGGTACTATTACAGTACTACCCTCTTAATAGGTAGAGTAGTGTGGTTATTAGCCTATCTTATCTACTTTACTTATCCGTGGCGACAATACTACACCATCCCTTTCGTATTTTAGCATCAAATATTCCTGTAACTATTTATCCACAATCTGAGCAAGCTTTTGTGGGTACTCCATTCTCACCATCAATCAAGTCTTAGCTTTCTGTGACCCCTCGTGCATACTTTTTGAACCCATGTTAACTTTTGTGGCAACAGTGTAGGGTTTGACATTTTTGTATCCGAGAGGGATGTAACTCATTGTTAGCGGACATGACACTTGTGAACTTTGTAACCGTCAGGGATTATATTTGCTGCTTATGTTATCCTTGTTTAACCGTGATACATCTGAACTGGCTTCGAAGAGATGTCTCAAGCTTTCTGGTGGGAAAAGAAACTGTTTGTGTATTCTTGGATTTCAGATCCAATAATTGTAGAACTTCTGTTTTGTTCTTTTTAGGATGACACTTTATTTCTTATTAGGACATGGTGGTGTAGTGCAAACTATCATCCGATGTGTATGGGGTTAGCTTGCTGATTAATTTAGTGAAGGAACCTATAACTGCCATGCCTACATGTTACCGATTCTGATTTTATCTTCTTTTTTTCCATGGAACTTGTGAGACCATCATAGCAAAATTGTCAAGTGATATATTTATTTTTAATATACACAAAATAAATCATGTTTAACACCCTGCTTGAAAAGGCGCAAATCTGAATTTGAATTTCATTTGTGTTGCAGGTAGTGCCTACTGTTTACACAGATTTGAGTGGCCATGCTATCCAATCAAACCAGGTATTGCTATTGCTTGACACAAATGCTTCTAGCTAAGTACTTGATAAGGAAGTTTAATTTATTATCGTCATGTTAACGTAGCTTAACCTTGTTTTTCCAGTTTTCTGTAACCGAGCACTTTAAGAGTGCTAGTGCAGGGCACTTCCAATCTCTGCCTGGTGTTTTCTTCTTTTATGATCTTTCTCCGATCAAGGTGTGTTCATCTTTCACCAGCTAAAATGGCTTCTCTCTTTCCGAAATATATATTAATTTCATATTTGGAAGCTCTAGCCTTTTCTTGGTAGAATATAGGGAGTAAATATTTAGTTTGATACTAGAATATAAACAATATGTAGTAGAAGTTTCTGATCCCAGTGGTTATGTTTTAGGTGACTTTCAAAGAGGAACATGTCTCTTTCTTGCACTTCCTTACTAGTGTTTGTGCAATAGTCGGAGGTAAAGTACTAATATCCTATCTTTAGATCTTTAGTCCCAAATCGAGTTACTTTATCTTCACTTCACGAGTGTCCTGTCGCTCACTTGGCCTCTTTTGATTATGTAGGTGTTTTCACTGTTTCGGGAATCCTAGACTCGTTCATATACCATGGACAAAAGGCGATTAAGAAGAAGATGGAAATTGGCAAGTTCAGTTGATGGGGGAAAACGAAAGGCTACTGTTGAAGTTCCCATAGCTTCCCAATTCATTGCATTGTTTCGATCATCTTTTCATGGGAAGGAAAGTATACAATTGGCAGCAATGTCGGATTTTGAAAGTACAGTTTTGACAAAGATTTAAATAGATTTTCATCAGTCAGCCGTCTTAATTTTAATTGTCCTTTTACAAGCGAGACTCCACTTTCTTAACCCCCATCAAAACTAAATTAACCGGCCCAACAGTTTTCCTCACTAAATCGATCTTCATAATGGGACATTTCACATTTCCATGGTTTAGTTACACATTAATCCTCTTACTACTAAAAGAGGATAGTAATTGATGAGGTGTCAAATTCTCATCAAATTTTTTTCCTCCAAACTATTACTCAAATAAGGAAACAAATAAAATTTTAAACTCAAATAGTTGTAATAGGAGTCCATCCATTTGACGTGGTGATCGAAAATTTCTTTTAGGCCCGGTTATTTTTGGATTGAAATTGACTGATCTTAGATAAACTGAAAGTGTCTAAATTGAACTGAACTGAACATAACTGAATGAGTCTGAACTTAACTTAATTGAAAAAATAAATAACAATAAAAATAATAAACTACGTTTTGATTCATCAATAAAATTCTCATATTTTATAATAATAATAATAATAATAATACTAGTTAATAGTTACAGAGTAATAGTTAAAAGTAATAAGAATAGTTAATAATAATAATAATAATAATAATAATAATAATTAATGATAATACTATTAACTGCGAGTAATTAATAATAATCATTAATAATGATAATAATAATACTCCGTGATTAATTATCATATTTATAATAATAATAATAATAATACTTATTATTATTATTATTAATGTGTCTGAACTAATTTAACCGAAATTAATGAGTCTGAACTGAATTTAATGTATCTGAACTGAACTGAAAGTGTCATAATAAAAGTCTGAACTTAATGTATCTGAACTGAACTGAAAGTGTCAGAATATAAGTCTAAACTTAATGTATATGAATTGAACTGAAAGTTTCGGGATATAAGTCTAAAAAAAAAGGATTTTTTTTTTTTTTTTTTTTGCCAACCAAGACAGAAAAAAGGATCTTAATTAGTATGGTATGATAACTTTTAAAATTTCCCTTATAAGTCACTTTTCCATATTCGCTACGCAACACTATTGGATATCACAGTTTTACCGTATATACAACATAAAAGTCGATCAACAAAAAAAAACACAATTCAATGTCCTAAAAAACAACTCGTATGTAATGGCATAAATTATGGTAATTGAATCATGGTAAATCCTTGTTAGTGACGAGAAAATCTATCACAAATTTGCGGTCGCATTAAATAATATCCATCATTATTGACTACTCGTATTTCATTCATCCGCTCAGATTGTCTTGTTTCATTAAAATATTAGGGTTACACTTTATTTTAAGGGATTTTCTATGGGGTGCCCCCCAACTATTCACTTTTCCAGCTTGTACCCTCGCGTTTTCCATATTATCACTAATAACCCTTAACTTTCTTATTAACCAATCGGCGTGCCCATTAGCTGTTAAGCCGTCAGTTTAGGCGTTAATTAATGACGTGGCAATGCTTAGGTGGACTTTCTTTAATGACTCCATCCTCCCACTTGGCTGACTATGCTTTCCCCCCATTTTCACATATTTTCCCTCCATTTTTCACATATTTTCCCTCCAACTTCTCTCTATATATTATTCATCTCCCATTTTCCCTCATTACTTCGTTTATTTTTCATTAATCCATTACCACCTTATTTTCTTCCTTCAATCTTCAAATACCTAATCGTACTTATGTCGACATTCTCATTCTATAGGAACAACCCAGTAGCGGGTCTTGAATTTCGGAATCAGGCGTGCACTAAGTGTGGCCGAAATGCAGTCATCAAGATTTCTGGGTCTACGAGGAACCCACGAAAAGCCTATTTCAAGTGCCTTGAATGTGAGTACTTTGTTATGTGGGTGGGTGAAGAGCATGTAATTGTAACAAGGCCCTTGAAATTAGAAAATGCATTTGAAGAAGATGAAGTCTCAAGCAAGGACATTGTTGATGGTGAAATAAGTGGGCTGTGCAAGAAGATTTCCGGAAACGTTGCAAACTTGAAATTCTGGATGAAGTTTAATGCTTTTATGTTAGTAGTTACTGCACTTGTTGTTATCTTTAAATTGTAGAATCTCATCCTTTAGTTGTCAATGTAATGGAAAACAATTACAAATGGAATCATTAACGTTTCACAAATGCCGTCTTTCCGTCATTAACAATTCACAAAAAACGAGTTACATAGTGCATCAGTATATGTAACACAGCAGATATGACATAACAGTAGCGGAAAATACAAGTTCTTGGAAACATAAACGTAAACACTAACCAAAATACGAGGTTGCACATCGGTTTCAGTAGTTTGAAGCATACTAATGCTGTCACAGTGTGGACATGACATAGGTCCACCCCGACGCGGCCACGCGCGGGTTTGGGTAGGCGAATGAATCTCCATATGAGAAGGATCGAATTGAAATTTAGGTCTATGTGGAGTCGCCACCGAATTTTATGGTTATTCGGAACCGTTCGAGCCCACTCTATGTCGTAGTGGGCCGTATACAAAATACGGCCCATTTCCGATGTCAGAGTTTATTGGGCTCGTCCCTTTGCATATCGATATAGATGCCGACTTGAGCGGTTAATCGTATATTGAATGACTCTCGTGCGCCAACGGTTTCGGGCATCCGGAAACCGAGGTTCTGAGTAAGGGGTGAGGGTACGTGTTGGGAAGCCCACAAAGGACACCCAACCCCGCCCGCACATTAGCGGCCTCTACTAAGAACTCGAATGACTTTCTAATACGCGTGCTAGTAAAACGGGAAAATGATATGCAAAGATTTATTTTCCCTAAACATGCGAATGTAATTGAAAGGGTTTCTAAGTCAATTTAATGCAACTAAAATTAACGTCCAAGTTGTATTTTAGCATGCGGGTTCATTTAGTATAATAAACGAACAAAATTAAATTAACAAGAGAAACAACAAACGCGTTAGTAATGATATAATAATATAACGAATAATAACGGTTTGTGCAAAATTGAATTGAATTGAAAAAGATGCAAATATGGGGATGCACGATTTGAAAAGATAGTATACATATGATTGATTATGCACATGTTGACCTAAGTCGTAAAATACTATCGAGTTTGAAAAATAGAATAATGTACGACTCGTGTTTGAGTCGTTATGAGGCTACTCGATCGAGTGGTCGATGGACTCGATCGAGTAGACCTATAAAAACTGATTCTGTTTGCGTTACAGACCATACTCGGCCGAGTCATTGGCCGACTCGGTCGAGTACGTGGCCACTCGACCGAGTCACTGTGAGACTCGATCGAGTGGTGGTCATATTTAGCATTCTGTCTCGATTTTAGGGTGTCACTCGATCGAGTGACTGAAGCACTCGGTCGAGTGGCACCTGTTCGAGGCCGATTGGTTTGCCAAAATCGTGTTTGTATCGAAAATCGTTTTAAATTGATTGTTGTGATTAAATTTCCTCCGCATTAATAATGTCATAATTCTAACGAATCGTTTTGACAATTATTTTAGCATCAACGAAAATTGCCTTAAATTGATTTAATGCGATTTGGAAAGATTGACTCTTTGATTAAATAAATAAAAAGACTTGATTCCCTCGACTTCTCCGACATCGATAAATCCCTAGAGATTGTGATGTCGGATCCGTGTCAACGGGTTTCGACCCTTACGAAATAATTACTTGAAAAAAAAGATGAATGCGAGATAAAATAAATAATAAAAATAACCGTAACATTAATAACAATAATACGTAATAATAATAGTAATAATAATAATAATAATAATAATAATACGTAATCATAGTAATAATAATACGTAATAATAATAATAATAATAATAATAATAATAATAATACGGTAATAATAATAATAATAATAATAATACGGTAATAATAATAATAATAATAATAATAATAATAATAATAATAACGAAAAGAACGAAAAAAAAGGAAAAAGGAAACGAAAAGAAAGAAGAAGGAGGTTTGTCACCCTCAACCTACATGTTTCTGTCTCGGATTAAGGCTCGTAAACGTGGTTATGGCACGGGAGTCTTCGAGGTGTATGGAGGCTAAGTTGTGGTGGCTCGGGTTGAATTTCCTAAAACTAGGTTTAGGGTTTTGCTAAGGTCGATTTCCTAGGGTTTTTCTAGGGTTTGTAGACGACGTAGTATGTATGTGTGTAGGGTGTAGATTGCTAGGGTTTTTTGTGATGTGTAGGATTAGGGTTGTGTAACTTGCTAGGGTTGTAAAAAGATGATGTCCTAGAGTGTACTAGGGTTTTTAGGGTTGTGAGAAGTTGTTTTTGTGTGTTGCATGGGGTTGCTTATATAGGCAAAGCTAGGGCACTTTGGTGTCTAGGGTTTTGTGTCTTGACGGACTTGATTTGATGGCCCGTTTGGAGGTGGATCGTGGGTGAGCTACTCGGAAACGGCTTTGAACGGGTTTTAATCTGGTCGTTAAAAGTCGGTTTTATTTTCGATGTCGGTTTTGACCCAAATTAGTCCTGTTTGACTCGGAATGATCCACTGGGCCTGGATTTGAGGTCGGTTTGGTGAGATTTGTACTCCGTAAGTGTGTTAGCCAACGATTAATGGATTTGAGCCCGTATCCGAGCGCGTAGAAACACGTTAGCGTCCGATCATCATCGGGTGTTTTTTGGAAACTACCATAGACACCTGGCAGTCAAAATGCGGGTGTCTACAGAGCCCCTACTCTGACTGAGGCTTGGACAAGGCGAAAGTCAGAGTAGCTACCAAGCCCGTTAAGACCTGGTAGACTTCCGGTCGGGTCGTTTATAGTCCGTTAGACTCGCGTGAAGGGCTCGCCAGCCACAAGACAGAAATCATACCTACGCTGGATGATCGTACTCTGTGGGGAATTTGGGCTTGTCGCGTAAGCCTTGGGTGTGCCTGTGTGTTGGCCCATCCCGTGATATCCCGGAAAATGCAGCTGGGGAGATTTGATGACTTGCATGCCTTGCTTGAGTCGTACCTGTACAAGCTACATAAAATGTATGCAACACGTAGGTAGTAAAATGACTCGTGCTGGGGAAAATGACTCTTGAATTTTTGAAATTCTGAAAGCAATCACGAGCTAGGTTTTCAAAATGGAAAGGGATAGAAAAGAAATTCGCAGTATAAATAGACTGAAATCTTACCTTGTCGAAAAAGATCTTTTTTCAAATGGCTAAATTTTGCAAATTTCAAAGTCGAATCATAAGAGAGGGACCTACCGACAGACTCGACTCTAGATACGACAGGACGAGTTGACTGACACGGACTGGACTCTCTAAAGGTTGGACCGTGATTCGGTAGGGGTGTGGGCCACCTAGCAAGACTCTTAAGTTGCGTCATCCCGTAGCCTAGGCGAGTGGCAACACGGTCGTACATCGAAATGGGATAGATATGCTATAGGGGGACCGCAGTAGTCCGTAATGAGACTGTTTTAGTCTGGTGCCCTTCCGGATTTCCTATTTTAGGATACTTTTCCAAAGTGGGTGATGCCTCGAGTCCTGACAGATTCTTGTCTTCGACTGAGCCGAGTACTAGGACACACTACAGAAAGAAGGCTAGATTTTTTGTTGGATTTATCTGGATTTTGTGAGTGGATGGAGAACTTCTGCCTAGGAGAAGCCCCCAGGACAACAAAGCTAGCTGTTGAGAACATGATGGTGTCGTGACCGGAATAATGGCGCTTTTTGAATGTGTGTCAATGTGGGTGGTTGTGCCTCTGTTGAAAGGCTGCCTACGTATTCACGTGTGGAGAAATCAAACCATGCCGTAGTTCAGTGGATCGAAAGATGTATTATGGTGCCTAGTCTAATAGGACTTTGTGTGTAACTAGCCATAATGACGGTGTGGGCTAGGTGCATTCCCAGTGATGTCTTGATCAAAGGGCTTGAATGGTTAGGATATTAATCCTGTGACTGTGAGCGTTCTCCGGGGTAGCCCCCAGAGGTGGTGTGAACTATTTGGGCATGTTCTATGCCGACTGCAAGTTGAGTTCCCGTGTTCGGGGTTGGTAACTGGTTTGGATGAGAAGAATTGGGACGGGATTTTAACGAGTTTTGCTCTCAGGGATTTTAACGAGTTTTGCTCTCGGGGATTTTAACGAGTTTTGCTCTCGGCGATTTTAACAAGTTTTGCTCTCGAGGATTTTAACGAGTTTTGCTCTCGGGGATTTTAACGAGTTTTGCTCTCGGGGATTTTGACGAGTTTTGCTCTCGGGGATTTGACGAGTTTTGCTCTCGGGGATTTGACGAGTTTTGCTCTCGGGGATTTGACGAGTTTTGCTCTCGGGTCTTTGTATGGTGATTGTGAATTTTGTTATGTAAAGGGAAAGTCGAGTAAAATGGCTCGAACTTTGATCGGGATAGGTTTTGATAATGCGGGATCTGGTTTCCATGTCTGGCCCTAATGGTTAGGGGTATCCTATGGTGCTTGAATCCTCAAAATTCCGGGCTGTCTCTAGCCTAGGTCTCGAGGAGGTCTTGAGGGTTGTAATGTGGGAAGGCTGAGTGTGGTGTTAGCTAACCAGCTTGGTTGTTACTCCCCTATTGGATGACATGGATAATTTTGAATTTGACCGTACCTCGGTCAAAGGATTTTCACTTGATTTGACCGTTGACCACGATCATGGGTATTTGATTTTTTTGATTGACCTCTTAGCCGCGGTCATGGGTTTTGATAAGTTTGACCGTACCCTGGTCGTGGGGCTTTCACTTGAATTGACCGTTGACCACGGTCATGGGTATTCTGAATTTTTTGATGATGGCCTGCTTTTTTGTTTTGGCCTTTTGCTTTTTTTATCCTCATGGACTTTCGATTTTTTTTTTGTGTCCAGTTTTCTTTTTTTTTTTTGATGGCCTTCTTTTTGCTTTGGCCCTTTCTTTTTTTTTTTGACTTTTGATTTTTTTTTGTCCAGTGTTTTTTCGTTTTTCTTTTTGCCGGTCAGACTAACACCTAAGGTAGGGATTGGTTAGTCTTGTCGGAGGGGTATTTTATTGTGGGAAATGGGCTTGCCTCCCATCTTGAACCCAAACTAGGAGATTACCTAGATTTGTCATAGGATTCGATACCGCTCCTGCTACGGGTAGTTGTGTGGTTTTTTCTATACCAGACATGGAATAGGTAAAAAGAAAACATGGGCTCGGTTTCCTGCAGTCATTATAGATGTGCCTATAATAGTCACGTGCGTGTGCTCACAGTGTATGATGGTGTTCATCATGTTCTCGGAAACACGTAAGGAAAGTATATTTGAGAAACAGGAAAGCTGATTTTATTGGATTTTGAAAGGGAGGACAGAATACAATTGACTCTGACTCTGACTTTGACTTTGACTTCGACTTCGAAGGGAATAGTACATCCTAGACTCGGATTCAGACTCGGATTCAAATCAGATCCGGACTCTCGGATAATGTTGTCATTAGTCGTCGGCTTCTAAGGACTCGAGTTGATGTCCAGTATAGCCCTGATCTTCATTGTGTCGAAGATCGTCTTCAATCCTAATGCCCATTTCGGTAAGTACGGCAAAGTTTGAAATGCCGGCATACCTAAGATGGACGCGGTAAGAAGGTAGGAGGTTGTTGATGAAGGCCTCCACTAGTGTCTTCTCGTTGGGCTTGTTTACCAACTTTACACTCTCGGCCCTCCATCTTTGAAGATATTTAGTGAACCCTTCTTTGGGCTCTTGGACCATGACTTCCAGAGTACGCATTGTAGTCTGGATCTCGATATTATCGGCGTAGTTCTGAGCGAACTCCGTTGCCACGTCATCCCAAGTCGGGTATTTCTTGGAATCGAGCCTGTAGTACCAGGCTTTGGGGTGTTTCTCCAGGGAAGAAGGGAACAAGTGCTTGAACATAGTTGACTTCACCCCCTTCACCGCCATGAAGTCTTTGAAAGCCCGGATGTGGTGGACCGGGTCTTCGGTACCCTCAAACATAGGAAGTCCCGTTAAGTTGAGGTTAGCAGGAAGCTCGTTATCCAAAGGCGAGTAAATACGAGCATTCTCAGTGTGGATCGAGTTGTTCGTTGATAGGTGAACTTGTTCTTCGAGCCTACGAACGATACTGACCACTTCGGCCATGGGCCCATTGGGCTCAGCTCCTTCGACTAAGGCCGCTTTTTCCACGGCACTTAGGCGGGTGACTATCGTTGCTTGGTTAGCCTGGATGGCAGCTAGTTGAGTCTCGATCTTGGCCAGAGCATTTTTCAAATCGTCCATTTTGCGTTGGTATCTGGTTTCGGGTGGCCTGTCTGTAAGAACACCACGTAATCAGAAAAGTTGCTTCGGAACTCCAACTCACCAAGGCATAAGAAATAGCGCAGGAGGAGAGACGACTCTAGTTTGACTCGGGTTAGACTCCCCTAAGACAAATGTGTAGGGTACGATTCTCGGAGTGACTGTGATTAGTCACTCCGTCGGAGAATAGCCCCCGATGTGAGACTAAGGACTTAGATGGTGTGGCATCTTAAGTGACTCGAAAGTGAGGTACGTGAGACACGTGTAAGACATGACCCTTAGAGCAATCGTGATTGATCGCTCTGCTAAGGGGTAGCCCCCGAGTGGGTTCGATAATTTTGTTAAGACTCGAGTGTCGGACGAGTGACCCTTAGACGTAAGGACCGTGAACCTTTTTGTTATAGGGCTATGCCTTGTAAAAGGTTGACTCGGAAAAGACACCTAGACGGGTGACTTGTGAAGTGTGGGCCTTCCTTAGGATTCGGCGGGTGGGCCTAGTCCTGTCCGAAGGAAGGTTGACTCGATTGTGTAAACGGGCCTTCCTTTGTAGGAGTATGTCCTACGTAGGTGGGCCTTGCCTTAGTCTAATAAGGCGGACCGGGATAGGGAAGAAACTCGTGATGTAAGATCGACGGAGTTTCGACGCTAAAGACCTTGACAACTTAAGACGCGACCCGACACTGCTAAATACGGGAGGTCCTAGAAGTGGAAGGTTTTGAAAATTGATGATTTTTGCAAAAAAGGACCGAGTAAACTCGGTGGATGGCCCAAATTTCCGAAAAAGGACGAAAAGTCATTGGGCCACGGGTTTTGAAAGTTCGAGTTTTGATTTGGGCAGCATACCGGCTAGAAAATAGGCTATTTTGAGTAAGAATCATAAGTCCTAAATTCGGTATGTGTCCCGAGTTTTGAAATCGAATAGTTTGAAAAGGATGCAATTTTTAAAAGTTGACGGTTTTTTGAAAACGACTCGGAAACCAAGTAGCACGTAGTCACACAAGCATTATAACGACGCCATGTATGCTCTATACTAAGTCTCGGTCGGTCTATAAGGGGTCTATACCAGTGTACATAGTCTAGACGTTGATCGGGACGGACTTCCTAAGTCGAGTTGATCTTAGAACATGCCGCGAAACCCACTCGAATCGACTATGGACACCTTTCAACATATCCGTGTTGGAGTACATCGACGGTATAGTGGGACGTCGGTCGCGAGTACCGGCCCGGGAAAATATGGGTTATGCATGAACCGTAAAACTAACACGCGTATTGTATTCGTCAAACGATTTCTATTCGAGTCTCACCCTGAGGATGCCGATGGTAAGTCACGCATCAGTTAATCCCCAGCGGAGTCGCCAAATTGTGGACATGACATAGGTCCACCCCGACGCGGCCACGCGCGGGTTTGGGTAGGCGAATGAATCTCCATATGAGAAGGATCGAATTGAAATTTAGGTCTATGTGGAGTCGCCACCGAATTTTATGGTTATTCGGAACCGTTCGAGCCCACTCTATGTCGTAGTGGGCCGTATACAAAATACGGCCCATTTCCGATGTCAGAGTTTATTGGGCTCGTCCCTTTGCATATCGATATAGATGCCGACTTGAGCGGTTAATCGTATATTGAATGACTCTCGTGCGCCAACGGTTTCGGGCATCCGGAAACCGAGGTTCTGAGTAAGGGGTGAGGGTACGTGTTGGGAAGCCCACAAAGGACACCCAACCCCGCCCGCACATTAGCGGCCTCTACTAAGAACTCGAATGACTTTCTAATACGCGTGCTAGTAAAACGGGAAAATGATATGCAAAGATTTATTTTCCCTAAACATGCGAATGTAATTGAAAGGGTTTCTAAGTCAATTTAATGCAACTAAAATTAACGTCCAAGTTGTATTTTAGCATGCGGGTTCATTTAGTATAATAAACGAACAAAATTAAATTAACAAGAGAAACAACAAACGCGTTAGTAATGATATAATAATATAACGAATAATAACGGTTTGTGCAAAATTGAATTGAATTGAAAAAGATGCAAATATGGGGATGCACGATTTGAAAAGATAGTATACATATGATTGATTATGCACATGTTGACCTAAGTCGTAAAATACTATCGAGTTTGAAAAATAGAATAATGTACGACTCGTGTTTGAGTCGTTATGAGGCTACTCGATCGAGTGGTCGATGGACTCGATCGAGTAGACCTATAAAAACTGATTCTGTTTGCGTTACAGACCATACTCGGCCGAGTCATTGGCCGACTCGGTCGAGTACGTGGCCACTCGACCGAGTCACTGTGAGACTCGATCGAGTGGTGGTCATATTTAGCATTCTGTCTCGATTTTAGGGTGTCACTCGATCGAGTGACTGAAGCACTCGGTCGAGTGGCACCTGTTCGAGGCCGATTGGTTTGCCAAAATCGTGTTTGTATCGAAAATCGTTTTAAATTGATTGTTGTGATTAAATTTCCTCCGCATTAATAATGTCATAATTCTAACGAATCGTTTTGACAATTATTTTAGCATCAACGAAAATTGCCTTAAATTGATTTAATGCGATTTGGAAAGATTGACTCTTTGATTAAATAAATAAAAAGACTTGATTCCCTCGACTTCTCCGACATCGATAAATCCCTAGAGATTGTGATGTCGGATCCGTGTCAACGGGTTTCGACCCTTACGAAATAATTACTTGAAAAAAAAGATGAATGCGAGATAAAATAAATAATAAAAATTACCGTAACATTAATAACAATAATACGTAATAATAATAGTAATAATAATAATAATAATAATAATAATAATAATAATAATAATAATAATAATAATAATAATAATAATAATACGTAATCATAGTAATAATAATACGTAATAATAATAATAATAATAATAATAATAATAATAATAATAATACGGTAATAATAATAATAATAATAATAATAATACGGTAATAATAATAATAATAATAATAATAATAATAATAATAACGAAAAGAACGAAAAAAAAGGAAAAAGGAAACGAAAAGAAAGAAGAAGGAGGTTTGTCACCCTCAACCTACATGTTTCTGTCTCGGATTAAGGCTCGTAAACGTGGTTATGGCACGGGAGTCTTCGAGGTGTATGGAGGCTAAGTTGTGGTGGCTCGGGTTGAATTTCCTAAAACTAGGTTTAGGGTTTTGCTAAGGTCGATTTCCTAGGGTTTTTCTAGGGTTTGTAGACGACGTAGTATGTATGTGTGTAGGGTGTAGATTGCTAGGGTTTTTTGTGATGTGTAGGATTAGGGTTGTGTAACTTGCTAGGGTTGTAAAAAGATGATGTCCTAGAGTGTACTAGGGTTTTTAGGGTTGTGAGAAGTTGTTTTTGTGTGTTGCATGAGGTTGCTTATATAGGCAAAGCTAGGGCACTTTGGTGTCTAGGGTTTTGTGTCTTGACGGACTTGATTTGATGGCCCGTTTGGAGGTGGATCGTGGGTGAGCTACTCGGAAACGGCTTTGACCGGGTTTTAATCTGGTCGCTAAAAGTCGGTTTTATTTTCGATGTCGGTTTTGACCCAAATTAGTCTTGTTTGACTCGGAATGATCCACTGGGCCTGGATTTGAGGTCTGTTTGGTGAGATTTGTACTCCGTAAGTGTGTTAGCCAACGATTAATGGATTTGAGCCCGTATCCGAGCGCGTAGAAACACGTTAGCGTCCGATCATCATCGGGTGTTTTTTGGAAACTACCATAGACACCTGGCAGTCAAAATGCGGGTGTCTACACACAGAAACGCAGCATCATCAGTTTCAGTACTAGTTACAGCAGTTTATAAACCATGAGTTTGAAAATCAACAAAATGCATCAGGTTGCATTAGTTACAAAAGGCAAAATATGTCGTTGGAAACGACTTCATCAGCGAGTCTTTCTCTTCTTCCCATTGCTAGATTGAACCTGGCTTGAACTCTCTCCGACCTCCATAACCGACCTCTCCAAATCTTGGAGAGTTTCAAACTGTGGAACATCGGATGGTAATGTCAGACCTTGCCTTCTAGTCTTGGCAACCTTTCCTTGCATTGCGTTTTTCTCCTTCATTGTGTACCCTCCCTTGCATGTTTTCGAGTTGTGTCCATAGCATCGACATTTCTTGCACCTTACTGCCACTGTTCTCTTGCCCTTTCTTTTCTCTCCTGCCTCTCTTCTTCTGTTCCTAGCGGGTCTTCCAATTGATCTTTTTAGATCAGGGGGTTCTAGGGTAGGAACGTCGAATTCAGGCCATTGTTGGGGGTCAGGAATAGGGTTGATTGGTAACCCGTAAGCGTCCTTGTATATCGCCACAGAGAAGCATTCACTCACATAGTTCACCGGATCCTGATTAGCTTCCAGAATTGCTCTAATAGCGTGCTTGCAAGGGATCCCACTTATCTGCCAGAGACCGCAGGCACACGTGTGCTCATCCAACGAAACTCGTAGGTGTGATCTACCATCTTTTACCTCATACAGTCCCCTGCGTGAAAGATAGGCTTGGCATGTTCTTGAATCCTGTCTTAGCACCCTCAACTTATTCAATATGTTAGGACATATGCCTTCGTCAGGCCAGGACTCAGCAATATGCCCTCTTGTGGCATGTCTGACCATAGCTATCCTCCTAACACCTGGGCATGTAGACAACCTGGTTTAGGGAAGTTCCCAAGCTATGAGTTCGTGAAATGAGAATGGAGTTTGAGTACTAACCTTCGAGAAGAGATAAAATTGGTTGGCACCTCTGAGCTCCTAACGTGGCATTGAAGCTCTCTACGAAGTTCGATGTGTTTTCATCACAAGAGAGACTTGTGTCAAATTTTTACTTTGCCCAAAGTTCTTTATCACCCAGGTCTAGCAACCACCTCGCACATCCCTTGCCACCATGGTAAATAACTGTCTCAAGTGCCTTCTTGAAACTGAACTCTGAAGTTGCATTCACGACCTGCCAAAACAACTTGTACAAGAGTATACCCGGGTACTCTTTCTTGAAATTCGCGCAAAGGTGTCTCGCACAAAATCTCCTCGATGCCTCAGGCCATACATTCTGCATAGCTGGCTCTACACCCTGCATACACATTGAACAAAGCATCATTTAAGCAATTACTATTACCGTATCTTCAATATTATACAAAATGAAGACACTGTTTGACCATACCTTCTGCCTGTCGCAAATGATTGTCCAGTTTGGCCTATCACACTCTTGTAAGGAATGCTTTAGGTGCCAGAAGAAGTTGGACCAGCTATCCTTAGTCTCAGACTCGACAACTGAAACAGCAACAGGAAATAATTCGTTATTTCCATCTAATGCCACCGCAGACAGTAACACACCTCCATGATTTCCCTTTAGATGAGTTCCATCAACTCCAATCAAGCTTCTACATCCTTGCAATAGTCCCTGAAACTGAGCATGGAACGATATGTAAATACTTTTGAATTGAAGAGGTCTTTCCGGAGTCCCCGTCTCTTGCCAAGCACAATTAGCAAAGCTTCCAGGGTTGGTTTTCTTTATCATTTCACAGTATGCCGGAAGTCTTTTGTAAGAATCATCATGTCCTCCATTAATCTCCTTCATTGTTGTGTCCTTTGCTACATAAAGCGTTGAAGTCTTCATTTGAATACCATATCTCTCTTGTAACAATGCCTGAATTGCCTTTCCTGGTATTTCTGGGTTGGCTCTTATATCCTCTAATAGCTTTCTAGCCGCCCACACGGAGTTAGCCATTGGGTTGTGACTTTTAACACCTACGCATCCATGTGTTGGATTGACAATCGACTTAATAGCCCATGTTGTGCTATCAGGAAGCACGCTCGCATGGATCCTCCAAGCACAACCGGCAGTGGCACACTCCGCGGTGTACCTCCTGTTATCAGCCTTCGCTACAATGAGATAGAACCCTTCTTGAATGCAGAAATCTCTCAAGACTTCCTTGAAGTGGTCTTTGTCCATAAATAACATCCACGACCTTAATTTAATAGATCCAAATTCTTTGTCATCATAAACTTCTCCATTCCTTAACAAGTGAGAAGAAATACCATCTTCTTCATCAAACCACACATTCTCATCAAAAGGGACATATCCGTCGTCAATAAAGTCGAGGTTAGCTAACATCAAGGTATCCTCATCCTCCAAATCACTCATTTGAGTAATGTCGACATCATTACCCTCCTCTTCCTCAGATGGTACGTAGTCCCCTTCACTGTCAGAGTCACTACCATCGTTGTCTTCATACTCAACTCTCAACCCTCTCCTATGTCTTACACTACTTTCACTCACATCCCTTGCTCCTCTTGGTTTTGCAATGAACAAATTTCTTTTCTTAGCAGTTGTTTTGGGCATTTTAAATCTGCTCTCAGTGGCTACCGTATCCTATGAAGGTTGCGTATTAATGTCAGTGGCTTCCGTACACTGTGTATCAGTGTCAAAAGTGAAGTTCAGCCTTGCACTTCTTCTAGTTCTTATGTTCATTGCAGATTTTGAAGTGTTGCTAGTGAAGAAGTTCACTGTAGTACTCCTGGATGTCTCTTTTGTATGAGGGTTTGTGTCCTCTACAGCCACTGAGGGAGTGTCAAGTGGGTGTGGTTCTGCTTCATGTGGAGTACCCTCACTGGTTTCAGATAAAGCAAGGCGACTACTTCTTCTCGGTGTGATTTTGGCAGCAGAGTTTGTGACAGGCAGAATCTTTGAAGGAGTGTTGAGTGAAGACTTTGATTTTTGCAGCAGCTCCTTGGGGTTTTCTGTCAAAAACTCTGGTTCATCGTCCTCGGTAGTTTGGGATGAACCTAGTCGTGCACTCTTCCTCACAGGTTTCTTAGCAGTTTTGGTGGATTCATCCACTGCCATTGGTGTCACCACACTAGCATCGGTGGATTTATTCTCGGATAGTGCTCTAGTGAGCCTCAAGTTCCTGGCCAATGTAAGGGGATGTGATGGGAACACTCCTTCACCAATTGTAATATCAAACAACCTCCTTTCCTTCCACCTACTAAACATTTCCATAAGCCCCCTATCATCTTTTATCTCACATTTTTTCCTCAAATAAGAGTATGTTAGAGTAGGATTAATAGGTAGTGGGTGGTTATGCTTTTCAGCTTCATCAAGCAAGTCATTTATGACGTCAATTAGCAACACCTTATCAGTATCGTCTATTGTAACCTCAGTGACTACCCCCCTATAAGTCATATTCAACACGACATTCTCCATCCTGTAAATGAATTGCAAAAACACATCATAATGTTACTTCACTAGTACACTGAATTGAATAATGCATTGAAGAACACTGCAAAATGAATTAGCAATAACCCATTGAAGAATGCTTTAGTTATCAGATTGGAATAAAACCAAATGAATTAAAGAACACACAACGTTCATGTTCGGTAAATGAATAAGACACAAATTTCATGTTCAGTAACATTATCACCAAATACATCATCAATCAGAACATGATGGATTAAAACCCTAATTACCGATAGATTTGATTAGAACCCTAATTTTTATACTTTCGTTGTCAGCGAATTAAACATCAAAGAAACCCAGAAGGCACAAACGGCACAAAAAATAAGTGAAGTATACACTTTAACGTTTGATAAATTTGAAGCAAAAATTCAGTTTATATATACCTTACTTGAATGTGCAGTAATGTGCAGAAAATCAACAGTATAAACGAGCGGAGGAAGTGCGAAAATGGAAGATGATGGTGAAGGCATGCAAGATGGAAGAAGAGGCAGAGAGAGATGAATGTAATTGAAGATGATGGGTTGGGAGAAGATTTTGAATGGAAGAGTGTTGGAGAAGGGAAAGCATAGTCAGCCAAGTGGGAGGATGGAGTCATTAAAGAAAGTCCACCTAAGCATTGCCACGTCATTAGTTAACGCCTAAACTGACGGCTTAACAGCTAATGGGCACGCCGATTGGTTAATAAGAAAGTTAAGGGTTATTAGTGATAATATGGAAAACGCGAGGGTACAAGCTGGAAAAGTGAATAGTTGGGGGGCACCCCATAGAAAATCCCTTATTTTAATTATTATGTGATACTCCCTCCGTTTACTATTTTTTACCTCATCTATATAAAACAATAAAAAGTCATCCCCTCTTAGTTAATTAGACTAACAAGCTTTCAGAGGTTGACACGTGGCATGTCAAATTAAATGTCAGCTACTCTAACCCCCTAAATGAACAGTCATTATTGTGTACAACCGTTGTACCATGCGACAGTAGTAAAAGTTTGCAACTTATAATAAAAAGTGATCATTTTAGGTCAGTTAGTTACCATTTTCAGATAAATAGTTACCACTTTTTCATATTAAAACGTGGTCACTATTTAACTTAAAGTGGTCACTAAATAACATAAAGTGGTAATTTTTTACCATAAATTTGGTCCGTCGTACGGTACAACGGTTGTATACTACTCCCTCTGTTTCTATGATTTCTTCCACCTTAAAAGTGGCACATTTCTTAAGAAAAACAATAAAATAAGTAAAAGTAGAGAGGGAGTAAAGTAAATGGGCCACCTAGATAAGAGAGAAGTGTGATAGAAAAAAGGAAAGTGGAAGAAATCAAATAAATGGTTGAAAAAGAAAATGTGGAAGATATCAAAGAAACAGAGGGAGTATAATTTGTGCTAAATGAAAGGCCTCCTAAATTTCTTATCTACCTATTTGCTAACTTCCTTAGTAATATGCTGCCCTGTTCCTACTCCCCTCTTCTTTCACCTCGAAACAGAATCTGTCTCCATTACAGCACATTTACTCCTCCATTAAAGTTCTCCTCCATTAAATTCCTTGCGGTTACAATGGCATCCGATGAACTGAAGTTATTTGAGTCTATTTATACTTTCCAAGTTCATACAAATGACAAAATCAGACCTTCGCTTGCCTTCCTCTTTTCGTCCCTCTACTCCTTCGCCGACAATTTGCTCCAAAAGTTGCTGCAAGCCGCATCCTTCTTCATCGGTAAGATTTATGCTATTTGGTTATTGTTCTTTATCGGTCAAATTTAGGCTCTCCCTGTATGACATTGAATGAGCTAATCCATCCTCAGTTGAAGTCCTAAAATAAATTATTAAGGCCTATTTAAGTTGCTCTTAGATTGGGGATTTTGTGTACTTGATAAGTCGATATTTATGCGTATTTTTACCCCGTTAATATTATATTTTCAGTGTCGTCTTTGTATTATTTGAGCTAAACGTTATAATTTTAGTAACTTTTGATATATTATCGGCCTTATATTATTTTTCGTACTAAATTGGGTTTTAATGTGTATTTTAATTAATTAGTAATGACCCATTTGAGTTAAGATCGGAAAACTACTAAAATTGTATATATATTTGCAGGTCTGTCTTAAGACGACGATATCTCACACATACGATGTCAGAATAGGGCGATGTAGGACCCGTTGGAAAGCTAAGTCCAAGACCGATAACTTTATAGAATAAAGTTAGACCCAAATCCAAAGTTTTATGAGTAGAAATCAGATCAATAGAATTCAACTCGAAAATTGGGCTGAATGCAGGCCCGTCGATTAGCCCGTTGAGAGTGTTCCAAGAACCGGGGCCCATCGACTTTGGGGGCCCAAAATAGAACTGCAGTGTTAATATATTTATATATATTGCTTTTATGCTATAGTAAGTGATTGTAGTTCAGTGGCTTGTCTGTTTTTCCAAGAGTACTGAACTGATCAGCAGTGTAGCGGTTCGATTCCCCCTGGGCGCAATTTTTTTTTTTGATTAATTCTTTTATTCCTTTATGCTTTCTTTTCATTACGATATATTGTACTTCATCTCTATTACCTCCCTTTCCCACAAATCCATATTGTACTCCATCCCTATTACCTCCCTCTCCCACAAAATTGATTTGATATAGTTGGAGTAATAACACGGTGAATAAATATAAATAATTTCAAAATTAAGTCTCACGTGTACAATAGTTTTGTGTCCTAAGAAAATTACGGACGAACTTTCAACTATTATTGAACAAAGAAATTAATATACTACCCTTTTTATGGTTAGTATAGGGCCTCACTTTAAGATTTGGAACCGGGCCTCCGAAAATCATTAGACGGCCCTGACTGAATGGACAAAGGATATGGAAAGTCCATAAGACAAGAAATAAGGAAATAAAAACAAAAAGGCAAAAAACATATAAAAAGAGGAAGATGAATAAGGGAGCCGGATAGCAACCAGCAGCACACCAATAAAAAAAAAAAAAAAAAGCAGAGGAAAGAGAAAGAAAAAGAATAGAAGAAGACAGGGGAAGCACGCATCACCAACACGCACGAAGAACGACTATTCGTTCCGATTTTCGATCTGATTTTTATGAGCTTTCTTAATCTTTTACTATTATTTACTGTTTTAATGTTTAGTACGGAGTAATTTTTCAATAGGAGTGTGTAATTAACTATTGATATTGTGGGATATGAGATTGAATTTTTGTGTTTAACGATTAATTATTGTTATTGGGTATTTATTTGAAATTCATTATTAACTTTGTGATTTATGATTATTAATTTGGATTGATCACCTAGATTATATTCTTAAATCTATTGTTAATAGATAGTGATTTTGATTAGGTTGCAGCTTACTGGTCTAATCTTTATTTCTAGAATTTTGAGTAATAATTCCGTCTTATAGAGTTGCAGCTTTCTGGTTCCGTAAGACCTAATTGATTGGTGTTCTTAAAGCGATTAAATTTATTGACTTGATTCGTGCTTACATGGTTGAGTCGATTTAATTTAGTTAGGATTAAACTTGCATGGTTAACGGAGTTTAACGGGTAAAAAAGATAAAACTTTTAATTTACTTGCTTACAAGGGATTAAATAGTTACCAATCTATCCAATAACTAATTAAGTGAATCAATGATTTGACCCAATATCAATAGAAAATTACATGTCTCCTATAATTCGTTATTATAACTTTACCTTGAATTAAAAATCGTTGTTATTTACTTGTCTTTTTAATTTAGTCTAGTTTATTTTTGTAATAGTTTAATTTAGATTAGAAATTATTCACTTTAACAAAACCCCCCTTAATATAATTATATAACTATACCTACTATTATAAATTATAAATAATATAATAATTACATCGATCTAGGATAGTACATTAGTCCCTGTGGGTTCGACCCTTACTTACCCTTCTACTTGCTAGTTAGAGTTTGTAAGTGAAAGTATAAATTTAATTTTGAGTGCGGAAACGGCACACATCAAATTTTGGCGCCGTTGCCGGGGACTACTTGTTTATCATCTTAGATTTTAGTTAGTGAGTTATTATTATTATTATTATTTATTATTAGTATTAGTTTATTTTATTTTTATTTTATTTTGGTTAATTTTATTTCTTCACTAGTTTTCCCCCCTTGTTTTTTTTATCAGATATACTTCAAGTTATATAAAATGATTGGGGCAGCCGAGAAGAGTTTAAGGGAGCAGTTACTTTCCTCCGGTGAAACACCGACGAGTATAATTTTTCCTTCTTTGGAAAAACCGTTTAAGCTTAATCCAGGTTTTATCCAAATACTCCCTAAATTTTACGGTAATTCTAATGAAGATGCTCAAAGACATATTCAGGAATTTTATCTTGCATGTGCTACTTTATCTTTGGATGACGTTGATGATGATATTATTAGATTTCGAGCATTCCCATTCACATTGCATGATTTAGCTAGAGATTGGTTGTTTTATCTTCCGTCTGGATCTATTACTTCTTGGGATTGCATGCGAAAAACTTTTCTTGAGAAATATCAACCTCCTAATATAAGTAGGTCAATAAGAAGACAAATTATGAGTATTCAGCAAGATGAAAATGAACCTCTACATGATTATTGGGATAGATTTAACAGATTATGTATTTCTTGCCCCCAACACCAACTTAGTGAAAGTGTCTTGATTGAGAGTTTTTATGATGGCTTGCTAGATGATCAGAAGCGACTAATAAATACTGCTAGTGGTGGGTCTTTAGTAGATAAAACTTCTATAGAAGCGAGAAAAGTGATTTCGAACATGGCTATTAGTAGTCAACAATATGTAATAAAGAATAATCACGAAGAGAAAATGCAAAATCAATTAAGAGAGCAAGCACAAGAGATTAAAGAATTCAAAAATGTCATTGGTGCTCAGAATCAGTCTTTAGAAAATATTGTTAGACAATTAGCCATCCAAATAGGAGAAGTACATTCACAAACATTTAGTCGCCATGAGCAATTAGAGAATCAAATGCAACAAGTGTGTACTACTCTCGGTAATATTCATAACAAATTAGAACAAATTGAGAATACAAAACACTCCTCTTACATTATTGATGAATCTAAGGCTATAACCTTAAAGAGTGGAAAAGAGCTTAAGAATAAAGTTGAAATTGAAAAAGAAATCGAGGTTAGTAGAGGAGAAAAGAATCAAATGGATGTTAGTGATAATCAAGATGAATCTTTTGATAGTGAAAAAGATGTTCAAGGTGAGAAAGATACTCAAGAAAAAGAAATTACTAGATCCGTACCTGATGTTACTAATCTTAAGACATTTGTTCCATTCCCTTCAAGATTTGCTCAATCAAAGAAACAAGGATAATAAAATTCTAGAAACATTTCGGAAGGTAGAAATAAATATACCTCTCTTAGATGCTATTAAACAGATGCCTAAATATGCTAAATTTCTGAAAGAACTGTGCACTAATAAGAGGAAAATCAAGAGCGGTGACAAAGTGTTAATTGGAGAGAATGTGTCTGCTATTCTTCAAAAGAAAATGCCTCCGAAGTGTAAGGATCCGGGGATGTTTAGCATACCTTGTAAAATTGGAAACTGTAGATTAGATAAATGTATGCTTGATTTAGGAGCTTCAATCAGTGTTATGCCGAAGTCTGTCTATGAATCATTAAAATTAGGACCCCTTGCTAAGACTGACGTAGTAATCCAGTTAGCCGATAGATCACATGCTCATCCTATTGGAGTTTTAGAGGATGTCTTAGTTCAGGTCAATATGTTAGTATTTCCCGTTGATTTTTATGTTATTGATATGGGTAACTCTTTTGATGCTAAAGATGTACCATTATTACTAGGGAGACCCTTTCTCAAAACTGCTAGGACAAAGATTGATGTGTTTAAAGGAACTCTTTCATTTGAGTTTGATGGAGAAACGATTGAACTTAACATCTATGATACTATGAAACACCCAAATGATGTTGATGTCGTTAGTTGTATAGATAGCCATGATGTAGTGGACTTAGTTACTCGAGAGACTTTCAATAAAGTATATGAGTTCGATTTCAATGATAAAGATAATTTTGATCATACTCATAACAATATTTCTATCGATAAGTTGAAAAGTATTGCTAGTATTGACTTACCCGCAAATACATCTAAATTAATACCTTCTGTCCAATGTGCCCCTGATTTGGAACTAATACCCTTACCTAGTAATCTGAAATATTGTTTTCTTGGTAAAAATGATACATTGCCGGTAATTATTTCTAATTTACTCACCGGATCACAAGAAGAAAAGTTTATTAATGTGCTTACTAAATACAAAGAGGCTATAGGGTGGACCATTGCGGATATTAAAGGTATCAGTCCCACATTGTGTATGCATAACATTTTTCTAGAGAATGACTCTAAACCCGTCAGAGAAACCCAACGTAGGCTTAACCCTGCAATGATGGAAGTTGTAAAAAAGGAAATTCTTAAGTGGCGTAACGCAGGTGTTATATACCCTATATCTGATTCAAAATGGGTTAGTCCAATTCATGTAGTTCCTAAAAAGACGGGAATGACTGTTGTAGAAAACAGTAAAGGTGAATTAGTACCTACTAGAGTGTCGAATGGTTGGAGGATGTGTATTGATTATAGGAAACTTAACCAAGCCACAAGAAAATACCACTTTCCTTTACCATTCATTGACCAAATGTTAGAAAAGCTTGCGGGAAGATCATACTTTTGCTTTCTTGATTGTTATTTGGGTTACATTCAAGTTCCTATTGCTCCCGAGGATCAAGAAAAGATCACTTTTACTTGCCCTTTTGGTACTTTTGCATTTAGAAGAATGCCCTTTGGACTTTGTAATGCTCCTGGCACATTTCAACGTTGTATGATGAGTATATTTTCTGATTTGCTTGATAATTCTATGGAGGTCTTTATGGATGACTTTACAGTGTTTGGTGATGATTTTGATAGGTGTCTCCATAATTTATCCCTAACATTAAAAAGATGCGTTGAAACTAACCTTGTGCTGAATTATGAAAAATGTCACTTCATGGTGGAAAGAGGAGTAGTCTTAGGGCATGTTGTGAGTTCTAAAGGTCTAGAGGTTGACAAAGCAAAAGTGGATATAATTAGTTCATTACCTTACCCCACTTGTGTTCGTGAAATAAGATCTTTTCTAGGGCATACTGGATTTTATAGACGATTTATACAAAATTTCTCTTCTATCGCATCGCCTTTATGTGCTTTACTTGCTAAAGATGCATAATTTGTTTTTAATGAAAATTGTAAAATTGCTTTTGACACGTTAAAAGACAAACTAACTTCAGCACCTATAATAAGACCGCCTAATTGGTCTTTGCCTTTCGAAATAATGTGTGATGCTAGTGATAAGGCTGTAGGTGCTGTCTTAGGTCAAAAAGTTGGCAAAGAGCCGTATGTGATTTATTATGCTTCTAAGTCTCTTGATCCTGCTCAATGCAATTACACTGTTACTGAAAAGGAGATGTATGCCGTCATTTTTGCCCTTGAGAAATTCAGGTCTTACTTATTAGGTACCCATGTGATTATATATTCTGACCATTCTGCCTTGAAATATTTGTTGAAAAAGAAAGAATCTAAAGCTAGATTACTTCGTTGGGTTTTACTATTGCAAGAATTTGATCTAGAGATAAGGGATAAAAAAGGAGCCGAAAACTTTGTTGCCGACCATGTTAGTAGAATTGTTCATGATAAAGAACTGATCGAACCTTCATCTGATTTATTTCCTAATGAACAATTATTTGAACTAAATACTATTACCTTGGTATGCAGACATTGTTAATTATTTAGTGTCGAAAGAATTTCCTAAGAATTTAAGTAGGCATCAGAAAGATAAGATTAAACATGATTCACGATACTACATTTGGGATGATCCGTACTTATTTAAAATTTGTGCTGACAACATTGTAAGAAGATGCGTATCAGATCATGAAATTAAGTCTATTCTTGAATTTTGTCATTCTTTCGAGTGTGGTGGTCATTTTGGTCCAAAGAGAACAGCTCATAAGGTTTTAGAATGTGGTTTCTTTTGGCCTTCCTTGCATAAAGATGCTTATTTATTTGGTAAATCTTGTGATAGATGTCAGAGAACAGGTAATATTTCTAAAAGAGATCAGATGTCACTTAAAACTATTTTTGTGAATAATGTATTTGATATTTGGGGCATAGATTTCATGGGACCATTCCCATCTTCTTTTGGTAATACTTACATTCTCTTAGCCGTTGATTATGTTTCTAAATGGGTTGAAGCTAAAGCGACTAGGACAAATGATTCTAAAGTTGTGGTGAAATTCGTTAAAAATTATATTTTTAATAGATTCGGTGCTCCTAGAGCTATTATTAGTGACCGAGGTACTCATTTTTGTAATCGTATTATTGAGGCTTTATTTAGGAAGTACCATGTTACTCATAAGGTCTCTACGGCCTACCACCCACAAACCAATGGTCAGGCTGAGGTTTCAAATCGTGAAATAAAATCTATCTTGGAGAAAGTTGTGAACCCAAATAGGAAGGATTGGAGTGCTCGATTAGGTGATGCATTATGGGCTTATAGAACTGCGTATAAAACATCTATTGGAATGTCACCTTATCGTTTTGTCTATGGAAAAGCTTGTCACCTTCCTGTGGAACTCGAACACAAAGCTTTTTGGGGTATTCAAAAGTGTAATCTCGATTACGAGAAATCATGTGCTAATAGAAAATTAGAGATTCAAGAATTAGAGGAAATTAGGAATGATGCTTATGAGAATTCGATGATCTATAAGGAGAAAACAAAAGAATATCATGATAAGTTGTTATCAAGGAAAAGTTTTAGCATTGGTGACAAGGTATTAATGTATAACTCTAGATTAAGACTATTTCCGGGTAAGCTGAGATCGAGATGGATTGGCCCTTTTGAGGTTATGAGAGTATATAAGCATGGTGCAGTTGAGATAAGGAATTGTGAATCAGGTAATATTATTAAGGTGAACGGGCATAGAATTAAACCCTATTATGAAGGCTTTACGGCTAATTGGGTTGATATCATAGATTTGGAAGATCCTATTTATGAAAATTAATTAAGATGTAGTATTACGTCGAGCCACGACGTAAAATAAGGCGCTTCTTGGGAGGCAATCCAAGCTTGTTTTTTTGTTTTATTTTAATTTGTAGGTTATTTTGCTAATTAACTTAGGTTGTTTTATTTTCGTTCCTTCCTATTTCACTTGTCTTGTTCTAGTGCTTGAATTTTGTAGGTTAGAATAACGAGCTACTTTACGGAAGATGTGATGAGTTGAGAATGCATAGATTTTTCTTCCAATAATTATGGCGGAGCTGCTAATATATCTACTTCTCTAGCTCCGCTAAGTACCTTTATCCCTCTTATTTATGTTTATGAATGCAAATTTTTTGCTTCTTGATGTCTCTTTTGACATTGAGGACAATGTCAAATTTAAGTGTGGGGGGAGGTAATTGAAAATTGGAGAAATTTGGAATTGTTGTTGATATCATGCCGAAAGTAATGTTGGCGGGTGGCCATTTATCTTGAATGTGTTTTGCAGATTGCTTTAAAAATTTTTTTGGAAGATGTCGATATTTAGGGGAAATGCTGTCAAAAATTTTGGTAGAATTTGAGCTTTAAAGTTTTAACCTTTTTTTTTTTACTACCTAGACTTGGGAAGTTGACGACGAACTCTAAAAATATATTTTGTCACAAAGGACTAATTTTTTAAATAACTTCTCTAATAATAGTAGTAGCGTAATTTAAAAGATTATATATTTTGAAGTTGTGTATACATTGGTTTTTCCTCCCAATTAGACTTGGATTAATTAATTTAGTAATAGATGATATTTTAAGTCTCTTTTAAATTTGAGTTACAAATAAATTATAAAGAATACCACTTACTTTAGCTACCTTAACTATTTTTTTTCGTTGACTCTGGAGGTACGAGCGGTAAGCCGGTCTTCTTTTAATTAATTTACTTTCGTAGGGGACTCCTAATTAGGGCTATAAGAAAGATTAGATGCCTCAAAAATGAGTGAATCGGTCTTGTGACTCGAGTTAGTAAATCCGAGGGGAACCTAGTCCTAACGGGATTGGGAGAATGCCTAATGCCTTGTCAGGAAGGGTGGGAGTCATTGGTTGAAAACTCGCTACATGGGTCACTCGATCTTGGAAAAAAAATTGAAAAAAAAAAAAAATTGATTGAAAAAAAATAATAAAAAAATGAAGAAAAAAATGAAGAAAAAGAAAAAGAAAAAAAAAAGAAAGAAAAAAAAGAATAAGAGCGGAAAAAGTGAGACGAGGTGTCTAGTTTGCCTTGTGTGCTCGGGAGAACGATCCTCGTACTGAACTGGTAATAGGAATGTACCGAAAGTAGATCCCCTTCCCCTAAGACCTTAAACTGCTGAAACCCGTCTTCTTGAGTCAATTCTTACGCAATTTTTCAAAGATAGTTAGATAAGTGGGAAGGATGATGAGTTTATTTATAATTTTGATTTAGGAGCGGTTTAAAATATTATATATTGTTAAATTAATTAATTGAATAGTTTACAGTGGAGGAGAAACTTATGTGTATATTGCTTGCTAATCTAACTTTAAAAAGTTTTGATAAGTTTACTCACTACTATTTTTTCTCAAATATTTTTTGTTTGTCGTCGATCGTTCCTAGTTTGGTTTGTCTAAAATGGTTTTTAAGGTTAATGTTTTTGTTTTTCGTTTTAGCTCTTGAGTTCTCATTGTCGAGGACGACAATGGACTAAGTGTGGGGGAATTTGATAAGTCGATATTTATGCGTATTTTTACCCCGTTAATATTATATTTTCAGTGTCGTCTTTGTATTATTTGAGCTAAACGTTATAATTTTAGTAACTTTTGATATATTATCGACCTTATATTATTTTTCGTACTAAATTGGGTTTTAATGTGTATTTTAATTAATTAGTAATGACCCATTTGAGTTAAGATCGGAAAACTACTAAAATTGTATGTATATTTGCAGGTCTGTCTTAAGACGACGATATCTCACACATACGATGTCAGAATAGGGCGATGTAGGACCCGTTGGAAAGCTAAGTCCAAGACCGATAACTTTATAGAATAAAGTTAGACCCAAATCCAAAGTCTTATGAGTAGAAATCAGATCAATAGAATTCAACTCGGAAATTGGGCTGAATGAACAAAGGAGATGGAAAGTCCATAAGACAAGAAATAAGGAAATAAAAACAAATGGAAAAAAATACATAAAAAGAGGAAGATGGATAAGGGAGCCGGATAGCAACCAGCAGCACACCAATAAAAAAAAGAAAGCAGAGGAAAGAAAAAGAAAAAGAATAGAAGAAGACAGAGGAAGCACGCATCACCAACACGCACGAAGAACGACTATTCGTTCCGATTTTCGATCCGATTTTTATGAGCTTTCTTAATCTTTACTATTATTTACTGTTTTAATGTTTAGTATGGAGTAATTTTTCAATAGGAGTGTGTAATTAACTATTGATATTGTGGGATATGAGATTGAATTTTTGTGTTTAACGATTAATTATTGTTATTGGATATTTATTTGAAATTCATTATTAACTTTGTGATTTATGATTATTAATTTGGATTGATCACCTAGATTATTCTCTTAAATCTATTGTTAATAGATAGTGATTTTGATTAGGTTGCAGCTTTCTGGTCTAATCTTTATTTCTAGAATTTTGAGTAATAATTCCGTCTTATAGAGTTGCAGCTTTCTGGTTCCGTAAGACCTAATTGATTGATGTTCTTAAAGCGATTAAATTTATTGACTTGATTCGTGCTTACATGGTTGAGTCGATTTAATTTAGTTAGGATTAAACTTGCGTGGTTAACGGAGTTTAACGGGTAAAAAAGATAAAACTTTTAATTTACTTGCTTACAAGGGATTAAATAGTTACCAATCTATCCAATAACTAATTAAGTGAATCAATGATTTGACCCAATATCAATAGAAAATTACATGTCTCCTATAATTCGTTATTATAACTTTACCTTGAATTAAAAATCATTGTTATTTACTTGTCTTTTTAATTTAGTCTGTAATAGTTTAATTTAGATTAGAAATTATTCACTTTAACAAAACCCCCCTTAATATAATTATATAACTATACCTACTATTATAAATTATAAATAATATAATAATTATATCGATCTAGGATAGTACATTAGTCCCTGTGGGTTCGACCCTTACTTACCCTTATACTTGCTAGTTAGAGTTTGTAAGTGAAAATATAAATTTAATTTTGAGTGCGGAAACGACACGCATCAGTACTGAGTACCAACTGATAAGGCCTCAGTTGATACCTTAATAGGACATATATTGCATCTTACTGTATCTGCAGATGAGCTAAATGTTTGCATTTTTGGTGCCCACACAACGATGCCTGCAACAACAATGTTTTTCTTCGTACGCAATTATTTGCCCGTTATAACGCACCAAAAAAAGTAATAGAATAAACAGCGACACCGGTGATGATGACCTTCAAGATTTGAGCAACAATTGAACTGTCCGTACGTGTTTCACTCTGTGAGCGAAGGATAATTGACAAATTACAAATTAGATTTATTGTTGGAAATTTATTTCATCTGGATATAACTTTTTTTTTATCAGTTTGTAGCATTGTTTTTCAATAATTTCATTTGGGTTCAGGGCTATTGCTTTGTTAGTTCTTTAAAGTGCTTTCTGCAGCTTGCTGTGAACTTAAGATTTAATCTACATTAATAGAACGTATTCTCTGGAAACTTGAATGCATTTGATCATTGATGTGCATTGATAATCATGCTTTCTTATTTATCTGAACAGCGGTATTACTTGAACCACCACTTTCGAATCGAAGACAAGGGTTTTGGCATAACATCAGATTTGTGGGACAAAGTATTCGAAACATTGTCTCCCTAAAAAACTAGCTGAAGACAATACATAATTGCTTGTCCTGTGACTGTCATCATATGATCTAAAGTAAATTAATTTAACATTGCCAGTTACACTGATATATTTACCCTCACCATTCTTTATTCACCGCCTTTTATTATGGTTTGATTCTAGGCTTAGCATCTTATGAAAAAAAAAATCAAGTCATTGAGGGTAAGGTTGCGTGCATCTGGTCTTCTGTGCATTCTTTATTCAAATGGTTTACTGGTTGCAGTAGTTAATTGTGTTGCGGCAGAAATAGTTGAATAAAGAAACCTACAAGCATTGGTTGAAAAAAATAAAAATACTTACGTATTATTGTTAGTTAAATGTGTCGTGCTACGCTGTTTTCCACCTATCACGAACTATATTCCAATTTGTTTAGCAAGATTTGGGGGTGTGGCTTACCCAGATTCCCATATTCCTTATTTACTGGCATTGTTTTGCTGTCTACATTACGCTTGTCGTTGGGGTTTACACAACTTCACGTAACAGAATCAATCATTAAGAATTTTCACTCTTTCACCAATTGACCACGCACTACGTTGACAACAAACGCTTACAAAGAAGATACTACGCTAAAGGGAGATCGCACAAATATACCATTGCAATCCCCGTGAATTTCACGGGCACGAAAACTAGTTTTATTAAAATACTCTTCACAATCATGAAATGAAGTAAAAAATAATATCGAAGAAAGTATTGTTTAACCCATCATCTATTCATAACAAATATAACCTTCACAATAAGACTTACTCCAAAAGACTACATTTTGTAAAGATGGAGAGGTTGTTAGTTGTTAGATTGTCACAAAAGACGCGCGGGTGAAGAGGCAAAGAACAAGGGAGGAAGAGTAAAGCAAAGTATTGAGGTGACCGGGGAACATGGAAACCCGAAATGGCTGGCCATCAGAGTCTATGGATGGCCAGAGGCGGGGCAAAAGCATAAGACTTTAATGAGATCCTATGTGCTGAGGAGAAGGAAGGGGGCGGTGTTAGAGGAGAAAGAGATATGGATGCTTTTCGGTCGACACTGGTGGACTGTTCACTCATCGACCTGGGTTATTCCGGCAATCCGTTCACTTGGCGGCGAGGGCGGAGTGTGACCAATTTGGTGAGGGAATGACTTGATCGGGCCATCGCAAACTTGGAGTGGCAAACCTTATTCCCAGAGGCGATGGTGAGACATCTCCCTATATTTTTGTCGGATCACGCTCCTATCCTTATTTCTAATACTAGATGCGAGAATCGAGGACGGAGAACAAAACGTTTCAGGTTTGAGCCCCTCTGGCTTTCTAGTGATGAATGTCATGCGGTGGTTTAAGAGGCATGGGAGACCGGGAGTGGTGAGTCGGTGGAGGCGAGAATTCGTGCTTGTTCGAGTAATCTGTCGCGTTGGGCCCGTCATTGCTTTGGAGACCGCAAACGGAGGATTCGTGATAAGGAAAGAGAGCTGGAGATGTGGCAACGCCGTGCTCCTTCGGCTGACATGCTTGCAGGCTGTCAAAGGGTGGTTGCTGATCTTAATGAACTCCGAAAACAAGAAGAAACTTATTGGTATACGTGAGCAAGACAAACTGAGCTCCGTGATGGTGATAAAAACACGAAATATTTTCACCAAAAAGCGAGTCAAAGG
The DNA here is from genome assembly GCA_958450325.1 of Agrostemma githago. Lineage (NCBI taxonomy): Eukaryota > Viridiplantae > Streptophyta > Magnoliopsida > Caryophyllales > Caryophyllaceae > Agrostemma > Agrostemma githago. The sequence continues at coordinate 60,256,344 of OY288257.1, read as the reverse complement.
AGGAAGCGCAATAAAATATTGGGGTTGGAAGATGCGGGTGGGGTTTGGAGAACTGAGTTAACTGATATTAAACAATTGACTGTAAGTTATTTTGAGGATATTTTTGGGACAGAGGGGACGAGTGAGGTTCCAGCAGTCATTGAGGCGGTTCCAAATGTTGTGTCTACTAACATGAATACCCAGTTATTGAAAGAGCCAGTTGACGAGGAGATCCGTCAAGCCCTATTCGATATGAACCCCAACAAAGCTCCGGGACCTGACGGTATGCATGCTATATTTTTCCAAAAACACTGGGATATTATCGGGGACGATATTTGTTGTTTTGTTCGTCAGTGGTGGTGCGAGGGGAGGGATTTAAGTGACATTAACAGGACCTCGGTGGTTTTAATTCCAAAATGTAAATCACCGCGGAAGATTACTGAATTTCGTCCTATTAGCGTTTGTAACGTTCTGTATAAAATTATATCGAAGATGCTAGCTAATCGTCTCAAACCATTTCTTGTTGATATCGTTACAGAAGAACAGAGCGCTTTTACTCCCGGACGGCTCGTCACGGACAATGTGATTGTTGCGTTTGAGATATTCCATGCTATGAAACGGAGTGGAGAAGGGAAGAAAGGTACGGTTGCTCTTAAACTTGATATGAGTAAAGCTTACGATCGAGTTGAATGAGATTTTTTGAGAGCAATGATGGGGGCGTTGGGCTTTGCTGAGGGTTGGATTAATCGTGTTATGAGTTGCATTACGACGGTGAAACACAATATTGTGGTTAATGGCGAGCTGACGGGGGAGGTGCAACCAACCCGGGGCCTTCGACAGGGCGATCCAATCTCACCGTATCTGTTTTTATTGTGTGCAGATGCTTTCTCTTACTTACTTAAAAAGGCGGTTTCTGACGGGTCTATTCATGGGATGCGAATATGTCGAGATGCCCCAAGAATTTCACACCTTTTCTTTGCTGACGATTCGATTATTTTTGCTAGAGCCACCATGGAAGAATGCTCGATGATAGCTAATGTTATTAGCAGATACGAACGAGCATCGGGACAGAAGATAAATGATTCCAAGACGGAGGTGGTGTTTAGCAAGAAGGTCCATAATCAGACAAGACTTGAGGTTGTGAATCGGTTGGGAGTCCGTGAGGTCGCGAGACATGAGAAGTACCTCGGTATGCCCACGATGATCGGCCGATCGAAGAAAGCTATTTTCCGATGCCTCCAGGATCGAATCTGGAAGAAAGTGAAGGGGTGGAAGGAGCGTTTACTGTCAAAACCGGGTAAGGAGATTCTTATCGAAGTCGTTGCTCAGGCGATTCCTACCTATTTAATGAGTATATTTGCTATTCCGGACGGAATAATTGATGAGATGCATAAGGTGATGGCTCGGTTTTGGTGGGGTTCGTCTGAGTCTAAACGAAAACTCCACTGGATGTCTTGGGAAAAATTGTGTCGACCCAAAAAAATTGGGGGTATGGGTTTTAGAGATCTTCGGGTTGTGAATCAGGCATTGTTAGCGAAACAAGCATGGCGAATTCTCACAGACCCGGGCTCACTTATGGCGCGGGTTATGAAGGCAAAATATTTCAAGAATGGAACGCTTATCGAGGCAAACAGAGGGTACGACCCCAGTTTTTGTTGGCGAAGCATTTGGGGAGCTAAATCTTTACTCCGAGATGGTTTGTGTTGGAGGATCGGCAATGGTGAGAAGGTTAATATATGGGGAGATCCGTGGTTACTACGCAATGACGGGGTGCACTATCCGAGCATTAATATCGAGGCGGACCCAAATTTGAAGGTTTCTGAACTCATAGACTTGAAGAATTGTAGATGGAATGAAGAGAAGATGGGTGTTCTTTTTAACCCAGTTGATTGTCGTGATGTACTTGCTATCCCTCTTCCCATGGAGGAGGCTTCTGATGAGCTTTTCTGGTGGCCTGAGAAAGACGGTATTTTCTCCGTTAAGTCGGCTTATAGGCTGGCAACTAGTGGTTTTGAGGGGTCGGGATCCTTGGGGGATAGCGGGTCGAGGCCGGAGGTTTGGAGTACGATCTGGGGCTCAAAATTCCACCCAAATTAGCCCATTTCGCTTGGAGAGTGTGTTCTAATACTCTCGGGGTTAAACAACTTTTGCATTACCGACATTGTGCTGATGATCCAAGTTGTTTACTTTGTGGATCCGCGGAGGAAACTCATGCTCATGCTCTTTTTGACTGTGCTGTAACACGGGGGGTGTGGCAGACGAGTGGTTTTGATGACATTGTTGCGGCGGCCCCGAGAACAAATTGCATCGAGTGTCTCGAGTGGGTGTTCAAGCAGCTTTCTGGTGAGAATAGGGGAAGATTCCTTGCGATTGCGTGGGCTGCTTAGACGGCACGAAACTCGTGTATTTTTGACGATGAGCAACGTCCATTGGCTGTTACGGTGGCTGGTTTGGTGGCATTGGTGACTGACTACTCCAAGTCTGCTATCTCTTGTGGGAATAGTTCGCCGGCTGATCATTTGGTGGGAAGGGGAAAGTGGTCGCCTCCGCTTACGGGTTGGGTTAAGGTGAATGTCGATGCTTCGTGTTCGGAGAATGGGGAGGTCGGGTTGGGAACAGTGGGTCGAGATGAGTTTGGAAACCTGTTGTGGGTTGGTTGTCGTCGGGTAAAGGCGTGGTGGAGCCCAGACTTGGCTGAGATAGCTGCTGCCAAGTTTGGTCTCGATATTGCACGTCGAATGGCTGCAACTCAGGTGCATTTGGAGAGTGATTCGGCTGCTACAATGAGTGCTATCCAAGCTCGCCAACTTTGGCGTAGTCCTGTGGGTTTTTTGTCTCGATGGGGTCTTTAAGTTAATTGATTGTTTTTCTGCTTTTGCTTGTAATCATTTGAAACGAGAAGGCAATATTGTGGCACATAACGCGGCTCGTATTTGTTCTTCGGTGGGTGAGGAGTTTGTTGTCGATTCGGGTTTTCCGAAGGTCTTGTCGAACCTTGCGGCCATTGATATTATAATATAGATTGCCCGTTTTTTCAAAAAAAAAAAAAAAAAAAAAACAAAGTTGCGCCGCAATTGAAGATGAAGGACACGTGGTGCGCCACGTGATATGTCCATATTTCCTTTTAAAAAATGTGTCATTTCTCGTATCGCGCCGTAAACCCCGTTGTTTTCAGGTAGGAGTACTATATATTCCATGCCTCACCGACACACACTATAACTCTCCTTAGTCCTTATTCACTAATCACCGCTCTTTGCTTTGGTTACTCCCATTAACAACTAATTTTATGTTTTACGAGTAATAGATTGTATGAAACTTATAAATACCAAATAATTTTTCTCACGAATAATAAGAATCAGTATTGGACGATATGTGATCATACTTGTATAATATAAGTGATAGGTAAGTTAAAGTGTTAAAAACTCTTTTACTTTAATTGAAAGGTTAGAGGTTTGATTCTCACTTATGACGTAGTATGCTACTCCCTCCGGACACTATTTTTCGCCTCACTAGCTTAATAGATATGAGGAATATTTTAATGAAGTGGGGCAAAAAATAGTGTCCGGAGGGAGTACTCTGTAAACAAAAAAACACTTCTCATATCCAATTCATTGTACATTTGTGCCCATTTTCTTTTGGGTGGTCTTCGAGACACATCTTTGACAGTCTTTTTGTTTATACGGAGTAGGTAACATTTCTTTACAAAATTTATTACTATTTTATTGAAGAATTTTTTCATTACAAATCTAAAAGTATTAGTTTCGTCCTGAAAAAATTCGTATTTACAATAATTACGATCAAAGTTTTTTAAGTTTGACTCTAAAAAAGCAAATGAGTGTAATACGAGTAGATTGGATAGAAGGTACTACCTTTGCTGCCCCAACGAATTTTTTACCTATTCCATATTGAAGCGTCCAATGGATTTTTTATCTTTCTATTTTAGAAATTTTTTTTATACAAGTAGATAATTTGGAACTTCTCGTGAATTTGTTTTCACATATCATCTCATCATTAGATTTCTTTCTCTCCTTTGTCTTTGTGCCAAAAGCAAAGATAAAAGATTCTTTAGATGGAAGGAGTACTCCGTACAAGTATATTAAGTACTACCTCCGAGTTCCTATTATTGTCTCGCTTTTCTTTTTGGGTTGAATTTGATTTTTGTCTCACTTTTCTTTTTAGGCCATCAATATGTGGTTCACAATTAGGGGGTGTTCACCGGTCCAAATCCGGACCGGTTTGACCCGCGGACCGGAAATCCAAAAAACCCAAACCCGCGGACCGGAAATCCAAAAAACCCAAACCCGCGGACCGGACCGGTTAACAAAGAAACCCGGACCGGATCGGACCGGACCCTCTTAAGACCGGACCACACCGTAAAAATACACTAAATTTGATATTTTTTTAAAGTGTGGACCGGACCGGACTGGACCGGGGACCGGTTACCAACTTTTTTGGGACCCGGAGACCGGACCGGTACGTGCCCTGGTCTGGAACGACCCGGACCTTACGGTCCGGTCCGATCCGGTTTGCCGATCCGGGTCAAGTTTTGAACACCCCTATTCACAATTACTCTCTTATTTCTCTCTCTTCCTCATTTCTTTTCGAACAACTCATTTCTCCTTCCCTAAGTTGTTGAGACAGTAATAGAAATTTGAAGGAAGTATATAGATAGATTCGTTTTGAACGGAGGGTTATTCCGTAACAATGTAAGTGAGGGCGTGTGAACGCAAGTTGGTAGTCAACACGGGGAATAAACCTTGGACTGTACTCTTCATAGCCAACAATTGACGTGTCATTCATTGATTAGCCAACCAATTCAAATTGATTCTCCACACCTCACGTCCAGTCGCGTCAGCGCTCAACCGGTTACCTATAGGCTATAGCTAAATAAAATCATGAAAAAATTGATGATTTATGCCTACTATAATTCACTTTTTCAAATTTTATACTCCCTCCGTTCCAATGAATTGTATACGTTTGCTTTATGTACGTAGTGTTGTTTTGTCTATATCTTTAATTACGTATTACCAAAAATTATAAAAATTTGATATTTATAATGTATTCGACTAGACGATTTAAACAAGATCCCTCCTGACTATCTTCTATCTTATATATTAAAAGTTATATTGAAGATTCTTCTCACTCATAAATAGTGTCAAAAAACCAAACGTATACAATTCGTTGGAACGGAGGGAGTATCTTAGATAAATTTTTTCAAAACTTATACCTAAGTTTATCACATTTTCTATATTTTATACCTAATCTTATCAATTGACATTTCACCCCCTATTATTTACTCATTAACCCCCATTAATTCATCATTCTCGATTGACATTTCGTCATTACTCATTAACCCTCACTAATTATCTATTTAACACCCATCAATCTCCACCATATCATTTCCACCCTCCACACAATCACACCACCATTGTTGTACTCAATTTCAACTACCATCGCTCCTCAACCCAACAAGCCACCCTTTCCTACCCTGTCATCATCTTTTCCCGATTCACCACAGCGACTTCCGCAGTCAAGGACACACCACCACCTCTGTCAACATTGCTACTATTCGACCTCAACAACACCGGCTAACTCTTGACATTTCTATTACTACTCCGTATTTGTTTCAGTGGTGTCATATAATCTGTAGTTGTCAATTTTAAATTATGGGTTACTGTTTCTAAAGAAGAAGTTAAATAATGGGTTGATCTGTGTTCCAATTTGATAAAAAAAAGTTGAAAAAAGAAGTTAAAGATGAGAGAGTTTAGAAAAACAGTCCCAAAATAGTTGATTATATAGAAAGTGGTACATAAATCGTAAACAAAAACTCGCGAACGGGTATACATTGTAAGTTCATAAATCGTAAGAAGATCTAGAAAAATCCGTGAACACTACGCACAATCAAACCCCTTTAATTTCATTAATTAAATCCAACCCATTAATCACCACATGTCACCACTAAATTAGAGGAAGATAACTTAAGTAGGGAGTAGTAGTAGTAGGAGTAATTAATTAGGGGGCTACAACTAAACCGGGGACAAATTTACCAGAGAGGTTGGAAAGGGAAGATTATCAAGTGTGAAGGTGACAGTAATGGTGGGCCCGGGCCAGAGGGGAGATGTGATCGGAGGGGTTGTGTGCAACGGTCACAGAGAATTGAGGAGTGGTGGTGGTTGAAATCGAGTACAACAATGGTGGTATAATTGTGTGGATGGTAGAAATGGTGAGGATTGATGGGTGTTAATGGGTAATTGGTGAGGTAAGGATGAATTAATGGTGGTTAATGAGTGAATAATAGGGGTGAAATGATAATTGGTAAGACAAGGTATAAAATCTAGAAAAGATGGGAAATTTAGGTATAAGTTTTGAAAAAATATTACCCAAGGTATAAAATTTGAAAAAGTGAGTTATAATAGGTACTCCCTCCTAGTTTGAGTATTCCTCCCTAATTTTTTGGGGAAACCAAGGAGGGAGTAAAGTAATACTCCCTCCGAGTTCCTATTATTGTCCCACTTTTCTTTTTTACCTGAGTTTTATTTTTGTCCCATTTACCTTTTGAGGCCATCAATGTGTGGTTCACAATTACTCTCCCATTTCTCTCTCTTCCTTCTTCTTTTTTCAACCACTCATTTTCCCTTTCTTATTTTTCACCCCAAAACCTTTTGGGACGATAATAGGAACTCGGAGGGAGTAATAAATGATAGAGATAAAGTAAGAGAGATGAATAGAAAGTGGGATATGAAGTGTAAAAGGTGAGGTATAAAGTGAAAAGGTGTTGAGTTTAGGTGTGGAGGAAAAGAATAAAGAATTGAATGAAGAATAAAGAATGATTAAAACTATATCCAAAAAAGAAAAGTGGGAAGAAAACCAAACTAAGCTCAAAAAGGAAAGTTGAAGGAATACTCAAACTAGGAGGGAGTATAAAGTATCAATATTTCCTAAAATCATTGAAATTGTACTCTACTCCCTACCTTAAAACTTAACCACTACGGAGTAGGATTCAAGCCTAACTTGAAATGCACCGTGTCATGTTAAAATCTTCTTATTGAAATATATGAGTAAGTACGTTATTAGTTACTAAAAAATTAAATTGTGTGAATAATAATATCGCCTCCTCCCAAAAAAAAATTATTCAATAAAAGTTTATCTTTTTATGAGAGTAGTCATTTGTTTGTTACTCCCTCCATCCAAACAATTCTTGACATATGATTTTTCACAACTTTTAAGAAATATGGTAAAAGTAAGGATATTATTGATAAATCAAACAGTGTTATGGATCCACCAGTTTCATATAAGGAGCTCCTTATTGTGAGGATAAGGAACTCCTTAGAGGTTATGAAACTTCTTATTTCACATCATTGCTAATGCCCTTAGCTAAGTGGTCCACCTACTTATTCTCTCTCACTTTTGAATATTTTATTATTATTCTCCTTAAAAAATGTGTCTATTTTGTAGGTGAAAATTTTCATTGAAACGGAGAAAGTACTTTCTTAATCTTTCCAAATAGAAACGGAAATTTCCCATGGTACCCTCGAACTATGTCACATTACACATGGTACCCTGCTTTTAAGTTTGTTCACTTGGTAACCTTGAGTTTTATAGTTTAATTCCCGATTTGCCCTTACCCAAATTTCTGTCATGACGCCGTTAAATTACGACCAAAATTAATTACATCACTCAACAACTACTTTTCTTCAAAAGGAGAGGTGTTCTCATGGTACCCCTAAGTTTTCATAGTTATTTCCATGGTACCCTTAAGTTTTTCATAGTTGTTTTCATGATACTCCTGAAAGGAAAGCAACGACTAGTTTACTGAACTAACCGTTACACAAGTGCTTATAAATTCACTTCTCTTTCTATTTTGGCAGACGAAGATCAAACAATCCACACTTACTCACTCAACATTTTCACCTTCTTCCCTTGTACAAAAAAATGGAAAATTTTCATCACCATAACCTTGAAGCTCGATCATTTGTACAAGTAAAGAAAGAGGTGAAAAGGTGAAAAGGTTGAGTGAGTAAGTATGGATTGTTGGTTCTTTTTCTGCCAAAATAGAAAGAGAAGTAAATTTATAAGCATTTGTGTAACGACTAGTTCAGTAAACTAGTCGTTGCTCTGCTTCAATGAGTCGTTGCTTTCCTTTCAGGGGTACCATGAAAACAATTATGAAAAATTTAAGGGTACCATGAGAACAACTATGAAAACTTAAGGGTACCATGAGAACACTACGAAAACTTAGGGGCACCATGGGAACCCTCACCTTTTGAAGAAAAGTAGTTGTTGAGTAATGTAATTAATTTTGGTCATAATTTAACGGCGTCGTGACAGAAATTTATGTAAGTCAAATCGGGAACTAAACTATAAAACTCAAGGTTACCATTAGAACAAACTTAAAAGAGAAATGTAACATTTGGATATAAACGGAAGCGGTAATAAATGAAGGGTAGTTAGGCAGCTTATATAAGTGACCCCTGAACAATTCCACAAGCCAACCCAAAACACATTCACAAAAAAAAAAAAAGTGAGGCTTGAGTGTTTCCCCCTCCATCTTCATCTTCTTCTTCACCCCCCATTTTCTCAAAAATTAAGTGAGCCTTCAGATCTGTAAGTGTTCTTCATCTCTGTCTCTTTTTTAGCTCCCCTTAATCTCTGTTTCTGTTAATCATCTGTCTTTTGTTGGGTAATTAAAAAAGTTTTGATCTTTGGCTTCAAAACTCTTCTTTCTTTATTTTCAAGGATAGCTGTTTTCAGAACTTGGATCCACTGTGTTTTTTTTACTGCAGTGTTTCATTCTTTTCTTTTTCTTTACAAAACTCAGTAACTTTAGAGGGTAAATTTTTGTTCCCTCAAAGTTAGAGTTTTATTTTTCTAAAGAGAAGAGATCTCTATTTGTTTCTCCTTCTCTTCCTTATTTAGAATTTTTAGTGCCACAGTTATTATTATTATTATTAATTATTAATTAGATTAACCTGTTCTTGACTTTTATTAAGTTACAGGTTGATTTAATTTGCAATTAGTCATTGATTTATTATCATTATTATTATTTAAAAAATGTCAACAATTGACAATGAACTCATGGAAGCTCTTTCACCTTTCATGAAACCTTCCTCTCCTCCTTCTTCACTCCCTCCTCCTACCAACACCCCACTCTTCTTCCCAAACCCGTACCCGTACCCAATTGGTATGGACCAGATATACCCGACCCTGACCCCGACCCCGACCCCGGAAGCTCAATACCAACAGCCGATGTACAGCTACCCACCACCATTACCACTACCACTCCCAAGCTACCTAAGCCCAAAGCCCCTACCCATGAAACAATCTGGGTCGGGTGTGAAGCCCATAAAGCTGTACCGGGGGGTCCGGCAACGGCACTGGGGTAAATGGGTCGCCGAGATCCGTCTACCCAGGAACCGAACCCGGCTGTGGCTGGGGACGTTCGACACGGCTGAAGAGGCCGCCTTGGCCTACGACAAGGCTGCCTACAAGCTGAGGGGCGACTTCGCCAGGCTCAACTTCCCCAACCTCCGCCATGTGGGGTCCCACATTGGGGGCGAGTTCGGGGAGTACAAGCCGCTTCATTCCAATGTGGACGCTAAGCTTGAGGCCATTTGCGAGAGCTTGGCCAAACAGGGAACTACTGTCGGTAAGACACGGAAGTCGAAGAAGGCGGCAGCGGTGGTGCAACCTGCGCCGCCGCAGCCGACGGAGAGTTGTTCGGAGAGTGAGTCCGGTTCGGGTTCAAGTGGGTCATCGCCGTTGTCAGAGCTGACGTTTTTTGGGGAGGGTGAAGAGATGGGTCCGGAGAATTACTTGTTGGAGAGTTGCCCGTCTCGGGAGATTGATTGGGATGCTCTTTTATCATCGAGTAATTAATTAAGGATTTATGGGGTTGTTGATAATAATTAGCCTTTATATATTTTGTAAAACCATTATTATGATGGGGTTAATTAATTAAGGATAATTAGGAGTAGGAAGGAAGTGATTTCTGCAATGAAGTTTTTTGAAATTGCAGAGACACTCATTTAAGATAGACCTCCTCGCGATCAAGGCAAGTATTTTTTGGTCTTGCCTTGTATTATTGGAGGCTTAGTTTACATTTTTATGGGTTACTCGTATGTTTTATTTTGTTCATAGTAGATCAACCTACTATAAGACTTGTAATTGATGACCCTTTTTAGTAAAGCCTTATTAATCTTGTTATTTTCTGTCTTGATCCTTATTTTTATTTGATTTGTACGAGTATGATGGTTCATGAACAAAATGACATTTAAACGTGGGAGAATGAAGTCTCCACTCTCCATTATCCTTCTCTCAATTACCTTTGATTACTTCTCAATAAACTAAATTCTTAATGATTGAATGGTTATTAGTATGATGAGCTGAAGAATAAAAATTATTTGGAGTACTTACAACATTTATCTCATTTATTTGTCTGTCTTTTATATTTATTAATGTAGATTGTTCGAATTTTAGGACATGGCTCACTGACATAATTCGTCCTTCGTTAAGCTGGCATAACATGAGTTATCAACGAATGTCTTCTTTTTGTTCAACCCAACATGAGGTCTATCGCACCGTAGGGGTGTGCAAAATCCGGGTCGGATCGGATCCGGAATAAAAAATTCCGATCCGGTCGCCGGTCTATCATTTTGGACGATTCCGGGTTCTGGTCCAGTCCGGTCCTGACCCGATTTTTTCGGTCCAGACCGGAAAAACGGGAATTTTGCTTATTTCTTAAAAATTCCGATCTAACAGGGCCTAACTAGTCCAAACCGGGCCAACAGGTCCGGAATTTTGGACCGAAACTCCGACAAATTGAAAATTCCGGACCAACTGGACCAGCACGTCTGCACTCATACATGCACGGAGGTGAGAGATATACTTCTCAGCTTAGGTGAAGACATGGATCTCCCATGTTCATGTTCATGCCTGATGCCTAGGTACCGACATGAGAGACACACATCTCTACCTAGACCACGGACGTGAGAGATCTACATCCCAATCTTTTTTTCGACTTTAAAAATGTTGTAGATTTGAATCTTTACATACCTGATGAAAAATATTCTACTCATTTCGAAAATAAAATTATAAATCTGATAAATACGTTTTTTGTCACAAAGTTAATGATATTATATTAAAATTTTCAAATTGATTTCATAATTTTTTTTTGTCATTTTTGCATTAATAACAATTAATAGATTGTGAATTTATTTAAAGTATGTAATGATTTTTTCCTTTCTTATCTAGAACACAAAATCTTGGAAGAGACGATCTCTCAATAACTTATTGATGACCACTCTTCAGTACCACCCTATGTACTATTCGACAACTTTGTTCTATACCTGTTTTTATAAGAAGTGTACCCGCTTTATATTTGTATGTATAGTCTTTTATGTTAATCGTACTTGCTTCTATTAGGTTTGATATCACTGTTACTTACATTTGTACTTAGTCTCTCAGTAAAGTTAATGAGAGACCGTCCTCATGAGACCTACTTTATTTAGAATAGTTGAGTTTGAAGAATTTTTTTTTTTACAAAGAGTTATTCTGTTAGTGAAAAATGAGATTTGTAAGATTACTCCGTATCAACTTAATTCGTGGCCTTTTATTAAGAAGAAAAAAAGAACAAGGAAGCAGAAACCAGAAACGATGCTTTCATGCGTTTTGGGCAGTTGGCAAGCATGTTCAGAAAGGGCTTGTTTTTGGCATGCATGACTATCTAGATTTATGGTGGGCTTAGATTTGGAAGGGGACCATATTAGTTCGAATCTTTTGTCTGGACTCTTGTTAATTATTTCTACAATCATACAATCTCACTCTCACCTAACATAGAAATTTGGTCTAAAGAGTTTGGTTACAACACATCATGTTCATCCACATCATTAGATTTATCAATTTCTCATACCTCAATCGAATAGTCGAATACCCACCATAGTTAAATAGTTTAGTTGCTGATAGGGAAATGATTAAGCTCACAAATCCATGTTCTTGGTTAATAATTACTTCACATAATCCTAAGAAAATGGTGCTGAAACACACTTCAAGTCCATGTTTGTAAGCTTTAATTTAGTGCATCGATTCTCGGGTTTGTGAGAGGTCGCAAACCCCTCACCGGTGTAGATGCGTGTCATCTTAAAGAAAGACATAAGGAAATTGCATACAAAGTAGACAATGTATGGTGATCTCAGTTGTATATAGTCCTTACAAACTTTATGACTACCAGGTCATCTTTCGTTCTATCTTTTAATCATTGAAACCAACCACATTAATCGCAATTGTAGTATAGCTTAAATGAGTTTGTTGTAGTATGACCGAATGATGATCACATATTTTTTCTTATATTGCATCTCGGGTATGATTTGTTTTTCTACATTTACCTAATTCAAGCAGAGGAAACTTATTCAATGGTCATCGCTAACCGTTTTTGATCCCAAATATTTGGGGTTGCTTTTTCCAATAAACGTTGGTTACATTTCTTTGTGTTATTTGTACCAGTAACTGGTTTATAGATGATGAGTGCTCTTGGGATAGTCGGTCTGACCTTGAACCTATGTGCCTATGACTTCGTTTCCGAGGAAATCCGTGTAGTGATGGAAGGATTTGTCTTCTATCCTACTGATCAAGTAAACCAACCAATCATAACATGGATAGTCAAGGGTAAGTCGGGTCGAATTCCACAAGGATGATAATTCCAAACTATTCTAGACTAAATTCTAGAGGAACGAGGGTAATGGATTAAAATTGATTTTTTTACTAATAAACTTAGGTCTACGAAGCGAACTAAAAGGTAAAACAAGCAAACGACGATGGAAAATGAGTTATAGAAATAAGAAGAAAACTAGGGCTAGGTCAAGTTCATGGACACTTGGAAGATCAAGGGGAAACAAGGGTGCTAGCAAAGTCTAGTTGCCTAGGCTAAGTCCTGACTTTCGCTACTTAGACGGCCTAACCGAATACCAAACAATAACATGCAAGAGTAGAGGAAACAAGAAAAGAAAGGAATGATCATCTCAAGTTTCATAAGCATTTCAACAAACATGTTAAGTGCATAACAACAAACATGTTAAGTGCATAACATTAGGGTCAACACAAACGATAACAAGCACCACTCATCTCACCCTAATCATCCATAATTGCACCCCATCCTCCTACTAATCCTATGGGAAACTACTCACACATATTCAAAGAACAATTAACAATAAGAATTGTAATCAACAAAATAAAAACACTCATAATGGAAGAACAATACAAGTTGAGCATAAACAAAGATTAGAATAAATTAAAACAAGAATGAAGCCGAATAAGGTAGAGAAGAAGAGAAAAATACCAACTGATTATGGAAAAATAAGAACTAGAGTTGAAAAGGAAGAAGTAGATAATTCAATTCTTCAATTACAACCCATGAAAACTAAGAACTAATCTAGATTAAGTTAGGATTAAGATTAATTATGGATGGATTAAGGATAATCTAAGAGTTAATCAAAGGGAAATGAGGAGAATGATTTGATGGAATTAAGGTTGCACGGTTGGGACACTTGCTTGCAAAGTAGTGTAGGCTGTCAGTACCACTTATTTTCTTGGCACAATTGTCACCGAAAGCTTCCCTAAGGGACATCTCAAGGGACGGTCCTCTAACTTCTTCCTTAGTTTCTTAGGTGACGGTAATGCCCGAGATTAGTTGCTATGACATAGAAATAAACACCAAGTGTCGAGTTTCATGTCAAAAGAACATGCAAGTAAGAATTATCACTAAAGACGGCGTTAGTAGCTCAAAATTGCCCTTAAGGACGGTTTCACCAAGAGAAAAAGAGACAAAAACCAAGAAATTAACGATATAAATTAACGGTATTCTTGCTTGGATGACGGCTCAAGATCGGCCTTATGAAAACCTTATATTCCCTGAGGAGGTCCTATCTCGTTGAAACGCTCGAACTTCTTTCGAAAGAGATGAAAATGACAACGTGTGAAGTGGAATATGTTCTTTATTTGTTGTGTTGACCTCCAATCTCAATAATTTGATATTTATAAGCAAATGAGCAACAACTAGTTCAATAAACTAGCGTTAGAATTCATTCAGGGTACCATGTGCAAATAATTGAAATTACAAGGATACCATGAGAAAATAATTGAAAACACAGGGTACCATAGTTAAAACATTGAAAATACACGGGTATAATAGACATTTCTTCAATTTTCAACTATTTTAACTTGAAGTTCGTGTAAGAATATTTTATGCTATAATAATATTACGGGATATGTAATATATCTTCCCTATTATTATGCTAATATTTCTTCCTCATAATTGTGGTCTTATTGGAAATCAGATCTTATAGAGATATGTTATCACAATAATATCGGACTAAATAAGGAGTTTTTTCATATTTACTCAATCTTGATGGAAGGTCGAGATTACCGTAATCTAAAACTCTAATAGGAATCTGGTCCTCTCTCTGCCTATATAATGGAGTCGTCTCCATCAGAAACTCCATGCGTGGATAATGAACAAGAGAACAACACACTTATTACGTCATAGGACAAGGGAGAGAAACCATACTTAGTAATTATGAATCGTACTTATTATTATTTGAAGATCATATGAAGATGTTGTTGTTGTCGTCGTCGTCGTCGTCTTATAGAGATCTAATATTATTCGTATTAGATTTTGACTTATTCCGTAATGAGGTATGTAATCTCGTGTTAATTAATTTTGGGTGGTGCTTTTTCATAGGTGTGTATTACTCATTTGTACTTGAAAATTAGATACCTGCCCTCCTCATTTCCTCCTCCCTCATCATTGCATTATAGAGAGTTTTGAGAAAATTCTCAAAAATTCTAAACGTTCCAAATTTCATCCACCTCCACCACCTCCCTACTCCGGCTGCCACCACTCCGGCCACCACCACTCCGGCCACCACTTTTTTTTCTTTTTTTTTTCGATTTTTTTTTTCGTTTTGAAAAAAAAAATATTAATGTTATTATTGCCAAGTTTTTTTCTCGGAAAAAATGATCAGCACTCAAATTTATTTGTAATTTGGGGAAATTATTATTTGTTCCCTACTTATTATTATTTCTCGGACAATTTATTTTATTTTATTTCTTGTTCCCTAATTTTATCATAATTACTATTACTACATAATTACTATTACTACATAATTACTATTATTAATAACAATATCAAAAATACAAGTAATTACAACAAAATTAAAATTATAATAACGAAAATAATTCGAAAAATAACACAAATCAATAGGACAAATCAAATTCAAAATACAAAATTACAACAACAAAATGAAATTATACAATAATGCAAGAATTACAATACGAGAATTACAATCGCACAAATCAAAAATAATTCGAATAAAATTCAAAATAATTAACACAAAAATCTAATTACAAAATACTATTTTCAAAATCTAATAAATAAACCTCAAATTTAAAAAAAAAAAAAAAAAACAAAGTGCAGCATGATGACACCACCTAAGTTACAGCATGAGAAAAGAAAAAAACCACACCACCACCCAGTGAGCCACCACCTCACCACCCACCCCATGGCTGCCACCACCCACCCTCACCCTCCCTCCTCCTTTTCCGGTCGTTGTCGCACCTCCTCCGGCGTCGCCTCCTCACACCACCCTAAACAACCACCCGCGCGCCCTCTAACACCGCGCACCCTAAACAACCACCACCCTCTAACACCCGCGCGCAACCCTCCCCTCTTCTCCGGTCGCCGGTGCCGGTGCCGCCCCTCCGCCGTCGCTGACTCGCTGCCCCCCACAAATCCTCCGGCCACCGCCATCTATTCCGGCAATCTCCGGCGTCCCAAACCCTAAACCCTAAAATTCTAAAAACAATTAAACATACTTATCAATTAAATCATAATTTGCAAATAAAATAAAAATATTGATTACGATTTGTAATCCATAGCGAATTCCAAACTAGCGATTGATCGATTGTCAAATTTGACGAGATTTAAGAAAAGAAATCTGATTAAAGATGGCTTAGAAAAGAAATAAAGAAGTAGGTTTGAATAAGCATGAAAAATTATGGGGAGGACAATATAGGAAAAATTAGGAATTTTAGTGATGATTGAGTAACACGCACCAATGAAAAAGTAATTCCGTTAATTTTTGTGACCTTCATGTTGTTCAAAGATTTATGGGAATTATGTTTTATTTATGTCATGTTAATAATATTCTAACATGAGGTATCAAAGCTGCATAAAGATATTCTTTATTTAGCCATTTAAGACATAAGTCTTAGTTTTATGTGATAAACCAAGATCGTTATTGACTAATATAATATCATCTTCATACATAATCAAATAATAGAATTTTAAGTCATAATATCATGTTCATCAAAGTTTCTGTACATCATAACAACAACAATAATAATGACAAAAATAACCGTAAATTGCAACAATTCACCAATATCATGCTCGTTAACTAAGTCCAAATTGTTATTATTACGAAAAACTCAAACTTTTATCCAATACATAATTAGTGCATAAAAATTAAATAATTAAGCAATAAGTATACATAATTGATTAATTGAATACGTAAGCGACATATGTACGTATGCATTATGGAAGTAGTACGATAATTCATCAACTTTCTCATGTTGATTCTTAAAAGTAATACGAAGTATATGGTAATAATGAATTCAAGTGAGTAACAACATGCAAAATACTAATAATGCAAAATAAAGTCCCGTAGTATTACATCATGTACAAAATCATGCAAGAACTTAAGGATAGGTGTGGTTGTTGTTTATGTCGTCTAACAATTAGATTAGACTCCATTTTTATAAGGTAATGAGAGAGTGCATAATTAACATATTCTCCATATGAATATAATACCAATAATTGACACTTTTGCTGCCCAAAAATTTCAACATGGTATCAGAGCTGATGGTTCAAACCGAGATATGAACTTTACATCGAAGCACCAAATCACCATATATCTCCTTTGCTCCATCATAAAAAATCGGTAAGCAAAAACAATTTATTTCCAATATTACTTCAAGTCCAAAAAAAAAATTTGTTACCTTCCCAAATATGAACCACAACATTTCACCCGAAACAAACAACAGGGTAGCACAATAAAAAATGCTAACCCGAAATCCGGGCAGTAAAATAATAAGCTGACCCGATGAGAGTAACCAAAAAAGGTTAACTCTAACTCCGGATAGCAAAAAAAGCTAATCCGATGAGGGTAGTAAAAAAAACTAACCCGAATTCAACAAGGGTGACAAAGAAAGGTCAACCCAAAGGGTGAAAAAAATAGTAGCATCTAAAAGAGACTCCAAACACAAGACGGACATCGAACCCGACCAAACAAAGGGCATCGACCCTAGAAGAAAAACGGGACAAGATCCTGCCTCTTCAAGTTTAAGACACAAGTACAAGTCATGGGAAGGGTACCACAACAAACAATGAAGATTCAAGAAATGAAGAATTCATACGAGATCAACTATCGAAGAATTGAAGACAAAGAGGAGGATAAACATCACAGAAGGTGCAAGATAGCATATCGTGATTCATCATACAACAATGCGATAAAAACAAGACGGAGAAATACAATATTCAAGAGAACAAATATTTTAAGTTCAAAGAAATAAGATTTTTCAAGAATAAGGGGGAGTGTTAAAAAGATTAATCTAGAAAAATCTTAACAAGAGCATTCTAGCTAAGGGCTAACCACTTTAGAAATCAATTAGAAGTTTTCTAGAATTAATGATCATGAAATATCTAGACTAAGTCCCTAAGTATGATTAGTCTAGAATGATCCAATGTACTACTATAAATATGTGTTAGCATCACTTGTATCCGGAGTCTAGATCAGAGCTCCTCTTCAATGGAGCTTATAGATCTCATTCTCCCCCAAATATTGTAGTATCATAAATATCAAATCATAATAAAAGATCATCAACATTCATGAATCATGGCCTCAAACACTTTCGTTGTCCAAAAATTCCAACAGTTTTGGGCTAAATTAGATGGGAAGAGGACCTTCCCCACCCTTTATTTCACATTGTCACGTGAAAATTTCTAATAGGTCCTATTTTTTATACTCCCTCTGTTTCATTGATATCTTCCACATTTCCTTTTTCAATCATTTCTTTGATTTCTTCCACTTTCTTTTTTTGCTATCAATTTCTAATAGGTCCTATTTCGCCCCTGCAAATTCGATTGAGTCAATGCCTGGGCTGGTGGTTCGTCACAATTGGTGGCCTGACCTAGGTTAGTCGAGCAGAGTCGAAGGAGATCGGGACGCGCGATGTGCTACGCCGGATATGACGGAGTGCCGGAGTAGTAGCTGCGGTGATGGACGGCCGGATTTCAAGGCTGTTTAATGGAGGATCGGAGTTGCGTTGGCCGGACTCTGGCGCGTTTGTGCTGGAATCAGAGCAAAACGCGACGGGGGAGCAAGATGAACGGAGGTGTGTGCCGGAGTTTTTGCAGGGGTCGCCGGAATATGGCGCCGGTGAATGGAGATTGGTGTGGTGAACTGGGGTCGACGGAGTTGAGGTGGATTGCAGCGTAGAGGAGGTCACAAAATGGTGGTCTGATGGTAGATTTGGTGAGCAGATTATCAAAGAGGGGAGAAGGAGGAGAGATGAACAACCAGTCAATTTAACTGGTCATTACCGGTTACAAATGAGCCAAGCACAATGTGGGATTAATGATGCTTTAGTTCATATTATTCCGAGATTAGCTAAAGCACGTATTAATATAAGAAGCATCTCTATAGTTGGTATTATTGTCATGAAATAACCCTAAAGAATAATATACATGGGTAGGATCATGGTGAAAGAAAGGTGTGGATAGAGGTAGAAAAATTATGTGAGTTTGATAAGGTAGATTATGAATAAAAAATTGTGTGATATTGACAAGGGACCTTGGTGAAGCACACTAAGGGATAAACATAGTCTAAAATGATCTTGCCAACCGGTATCTCAATAACTTATGGAAAGATTGTCTCTTCCTCGACTTTGTGAACTTAGAATGAGAGAAACCATGTGTAATCTGTCAAAGTTTGAGGGTATTGTGGAAAATATTCATTTTAAAAAAATACTTCATTTGA
Organism: Agrostemma githago; assembly: GCA_958450325.1. Lineage (NCBI taxonomy): Eukaryota > Viridiplantae > Streptophyta > Magnoliopsida > Caryophyllales > Caryophyllaceae > Agrostemma > Agrostemma githago. The sequence goes on along the minus strand of OY288257.1, from coordinate 60,237,280 downwards.
TTTTAAATGATTTATTAGACGATATTAATATATGTAGTTAGTAATAGTAATTAGTAGAGTCCCTCCATATTCCGTCATTAGTATATCATGTAGTATATGTTATTTCCGAGACACATTCGATGTATCTCGTTGTAAGCCTTCGGTATAAATACCGAGCTAGTTGAATAATATAATCAACACATTACGTTATCTTACATGGTATCAGCCTAAATCGATCCCCTCAAAATTCCTTCCGTTTGCTACAACTTCGTGACTTAGCCGCCGGCCGGAGATGGCCATCTTTTTTCCATCACCGGCGGGTAATTATTGGCCTCATACTAGCGTTATCCTACTAATACGGTAATACATATTCAATAATACTTTGCATATCATCATAGTAATAGGTTTATAGCTATAATAATAATGGTTGTGATGATCTGTGACTGATCTTAGCTTCTACCCCTTGGTTTCCTACAAATGGTTACGTGATGCTCAGTTGATCACTAACCAATATTATTATTATTATTATTATTATTATTATTATTATTATTATTATTATTATTATTATTATTATAGGAATAATAATCATAAATAAAAATGCATCCCATCCAACTTAGTATACTTTGTCTTTGTCCCTCAGAAGTGTTCTCCGTTGATCCTCGTCAATACCGCTCCTACCCTTGTCGTTGTTTCGACAACCGCCGGCCGTACTAAATAAACCTCCACCTCGTCCCATCATCGCCTTCTCCGTGTCCGTCTCAGGTTTGCCCCAGCAACCACCCCTGCCCCACGGGCCGGGTGGTGTGACTCTACCGGCTACGACCCGCATGGCCAACCAGGCCAGCCGACACTGGATCGAAGAGCCCGGTCGGGTGTTTTATGTTCCGGTTTAGTCGTTTTTTTTCCCTTTTATTTTATACTGTTGAGCTTTGCTCCAGTTTGTGGTGCTTTACGGGTTGTCACGCTCCCGTACATCGTTTTTTTTCTTTTCTTTTTAATTTATACTGTTGAGCTTTGCTCCAGTTTGTGGTGCCTTACGGGTTGCCCCGCGCCCGTACACCGTTTTTTTCATTTGTGTCACGACCTGCCGTTTCGGCCTCGTGCACCTTTAGATTTGTTAGCATTTTTATTTTATTTTCGGCATGCGCGAAAGTTCGAGACATACGTTCAAGGCACATAGTTGCGGTTCCGACGTCAAAACGTCGACTTGGTTCATCTTCAGCGACATCTACAATTATCTTTTGGTCCAGTCAAAGCATCCGTAAACTACCGTTTTGACTGAGGGGGTGTATTAGACGATATTAATATATGTAGTTAGTAATAGTAATTAGTAGAGTCCCTCCATATTCCGTCATTAGTATATCATGTAGTATATGTTATTTCCGAGACACATTCGATGTATCTCGTTGTAAGCCTTCGGTATAAATACCGAGCTAGTTGAATAATATAATCAACACATTACGTTATCTTACATGATTGTCCCAAGGCATTTAAGTAATATATTCCATATGTGAGGAATTATATTGAAACGGGACAATCATTTAAAACTAGAACGAGTATGAGTGACAACCTAGACTTGACAAAACGGGTCGGGTCAATGTCGGGTTATTAAAATCGGGTTGATCGGGTCATTTTCAGGTTTGCTATTATCAATTTTTTTTAGAAATATTGTCTCGTTTTCTATAATAATATCCGAGCCAATTTGAATTACGGATTAAACTTAACTTTTCTATTCGGATATCGGATCGGATCAGTTTTATCGTGTTAGTGACAATTGAAGTTGAGGGAAGGACTAATCTCTAACTCGGATAAAAAGGGCGTAGTGCATTACAAAACAACATCATTACAGTTGAGTGTTTAGAGGTGGCGATGTGGAAAATAAGTAAATGAGATAATACGAGTAGTATGAGTAATTTGCAGAGTAAACAAATCATTTTCACCTTTTTTTCAAACCTCTCTGTCGACACTCCACCCCTCTCACTCTCAGCTCAGCTGATTATATAAAACTCGTGACCAACTGCTCAAAACACACTCAAAAACCAAAATGCATTATTCTTATTATTATTACATCATAGTTGCGCTTCTCGTGACCCTCCTCACGGCGGCAGCTGCGGCGACGCAACCGCCATTCGCTTGCGACGCTTCAAGCCCAACCACCAAAACATACGCATTCTGCAAAAGAGAGCTGTCAGTGAGAGAAAGGGCGCGTGACCTGGTGGCGCGCCTCACATTGGACGAAAAGGTGGTGCAGCTGGTTGACAACGCCTCTGCTATCCCCCGCCTCGGCATCCCCGCTTACCAGTGGTGGTCCGAGGCCCTGCACGGTGTCTCCGACGCCGGCCACGGTGTTAGCTTCTATAAAACCAGTGGTATTGGTGCTGCCACCAGCTTCCCTCAAGTCATTCTTACTGCTGCTTCTTTTGATGCCCGTCTTTGGTACCGCATTGCTCAGGTAGGTATTACTCCCTCCGTCCCACTAAGATTGTCCGCTTCATTAAAATACTCTTTGTCACCCAATTAATCGTCCGTTTCTATTTTGGGTAAGAAATATACTGTAGTGCTTAATTCCTCCAAAAATAGAAAGTTGGGACGAAGAGAGTAAGATTTGACTGATATGAAGGATTAGATAATGTTAATTGTTGATTTTAAGAGTAATGGAGTGGTTAGTCACACTAATAATTTAGTTAGGATTGTTTAGGAAAAAATTCCTACATTATCCATTAACTTAGAAGCATTTAGGATTTTACAAGGAATTGGGATTTATTCTAAATTAGGTTAGGTTCATTTCAGAGTGTCATGTAAGGGGTTTAGACATTACAAAGTAATAGAGCGTAGACGCATGTACATGTGGTTACTTAAGACGGAGATATTGTGGAGACGCATGTACGTGTGGCTAGTGGGTAGTTGGGCAGACGTTAATATGTTGATGCAAAAGCGTAGTTGAAAACGATTGAGTAATTTAGTGGAAGTTAAAAATGGCAATGTATTCATGGTCGAGTAATGAAATGAATGTTAAAAAAATGGGGAGATATTTATGTATGTATGTTTGAATTGAATGGGTGAAGGTGATAGGGAAGGAAGCAAGAGCAGTGTATAATGCAGGGCAAGCAAAAGGAATGACATTCTGGGCACCAAACATAAACATATTCAGGGATCCAAGATGGGGTAGAGGCCAGGAAACTCCAGGAGAAGACCCTTTAATGACCGGAGTATATGCGATATCCTATGTACGAGGCATACAAGGGGATAGCTTTCAAGGCGGCCAATTGATTCCCGGGGGTCACCTTCAAGCCTCCGCGTGCTGTAAGCACTTCACTGCCTACGACTTGGACCGCTGGCATAATGTCACTCGTTACGCCTTTAATGCCCAAGTCAGTCCTTCCTTCAGTTCCCTCCTTTGCTTTTTTTTATCATGCGCGTATCATGTTGAATGATGGTTTGGACCACATTTTAGTTTAGGTCGATGACATTAGAATGAATTAACACGAGTTTGTGTTTTACAAATCTGTGAGATTAGAAAGATATATCCGGTGACAAGTCTGCAGCCAAGATTGAATTTGCAACAGGCTGTTGTCTCAAACTTTCAACAAGTCTTGAATGTGAAGTTCAAATAATGTAGCAGTGGACCATGTAGCAATAAAGTCTCCGGTCTCCCCACACTTTAATCCATAAACTTGGTACTCCTATAATAATGCCAGTATTTTGTTACTTTGTGACTAGTGGAGACATTCATGATTTTGGGGGGGAAAGGGATGCATGAAAATTGGAAAACGGTTGAAGATTCTTTCTTGACTCAAAACGGTGTCTTATTGAAGTTTGGCACTCTATTCTATAAGACCACAATATTAGTGTATCAACCTAAATGTGTACTCTGTATATTGGTAATATATATTCATAATATTAGTATATCTACTGTCCTTGGTGTCTGTTCTTACATGGGTGTTTGTTAACAAAGATGTCATCCAATGTTTCAATGTCTCAAATGTTTCTGTGTGTTGCAGGAAAATGGAAGCGGTTTTGCATAACCTTACCCTTATAGCAAAAAATGAAAACATATACGTAGTACTGAGTATCAAGTATTTCTAGTAGACTCGTAAATAATGGAATATGCATTATGCATTTATGCTGCACCAAAATAAGAAAACAGTCTTTAGTGCCTAATTTGGGAGGTTAAGAAATCAGAGCATTTGCATAAAACTGAAACAAGTGCACAGAGCACGCAAGATTAGCATGAAATCATGTTTACTCTATTAGGACTATTACCCGTGTTTAGTGAATGTCTTAGATTAATGAGGGTTTGTCCGCTAAACTAACTGCATCATCCTATGATTTCTCGTTTGAAGAGTATGTTGAATGATGCTCCGATACTCAGGAGAACTTAAAAGCAATGCTTTCATGAATCTCTTTGCAAAAACAAAATAACTAAACTTTCTACTTCGATGGAATTTTAAACTGTAGGTAACTGCACAAGATATGGCAGATACATACCAGCCTCCATTTGAGAGCTGCATACACAAAGGGAGAGCTAGTGGCATAATGTGCGCCTATAACCGCGTCAATGGAATTCCTAACTGTGCTAATTACAATTTACTGACCAAAATAGCACGAGAAGAATGGAAGTTTGACGGGTATATTTCATTCCTACTATCTTAATCAACCTTATTAAGAGGGGTTGTTATCATTGCCATCCAAGATTTTGTTCGTAGAACAAACACGGGATGACCTGAAATTAACAATAATAGCGATGCTTCAGGTACATTACCTCAGACTGTGATGCAGTATCCATCATTCACGATGATCAAGGTTATGCAAAAGAACCTGAAGATGCAATCGCTGATGTCCTAAAAGCAGGTATTTGCACTTTGTAGACAGTCTATATTCTTTCTCACCATTCTTATTCTTAATTAGCTCTGAAATCTCAACATGATAGTTCTTCAATAAAGTATGTACAATAATATGGGTTTTTCAACTGCGATGTTTGGTAATGAAACACTGTTAATTGCCGAGCTGTAATGATTATTCTGACAAATTGACAAATATTGTTCGATGAACAGTACAATTACGTACACATGCCTAAAAGAGCTAGATAAGTGTAGTTATTTGAAGGACAATTTGTTGAATTTGGGAATCCCTTAAGTTCAATACTGTTAATGTTTAGTCATTTATGTAACACTGTTTACTGTCTTTAACCGTTACAAGACACTTACTAACCAAAATACATTGCTATTACGAACAATTTTACAGGAATGGATGTCAACTGTGGTTCCTACCTACAAAAATACACAAAATCGGCAGTTTTAAAACGAAAAGTAGCACAAGCAGAGGTAGATAGGGCACTTGTAAACTTATTTGCAGTAAGAATGAGGTTGGGTTTGTTCAATGGTAATCCAAGCAGGCTACTATACGGGAACATCGGCCCTAACCAAGTGTGCAGCCGAGAAAACCAGGCCTTAGCTCTTGAAGCTGCACAATCCGGCATTGTTCTCCTGAAGAATAATGCCAAGCTTCTCCCTCTTTCTAAAGGGAAACCCATCTCCCTCGCTGTCATAGGCCCTGCTGCCGATAACGTGACAACGCTTCTAGGCAACTACCATGGTCCTCCATGCTCATCTATTTCGCCACTTCATGCTTTGCAAAACTATGTGAAGGATACAAGGTATGCCCTCCCTTAGGTCATCTGAAAAATGTTTTATTTGTATTTATCTTTCAAGGTTAAGGCTGAAAATATTCGAAACATTATTCAGAAACCCCCGTGTGATAGACGTCATCACTTTAACTTCTAGCTTTTTCGCATGAGCATGCCTATCCTAAAGACCTAAACAGTCTTACAAAAGCAAAAGTAAATCTTCGAATGAAATTACTTGCTTCTCTGGACATTATTTATTCAATACTCCCTATGATTTAGTTATTATGCTTAACCAATAAGATCAAATCCTGGCATTTTAATGAGCTCAATTTAAGAAAGAAGAGTACAAACATTTCATGCAACATTTCTACAGATACCACCCGGGTTGTTATAATGTGGCATGTTCATGGGCTTCTATCGAAGATGCCGTGGGAGTTGCTAAGGGAGCAGACTACGTGGTCCTGATAATGGGTCTGGACCTAACACAGGAAAGGGAAGACTATGACCGCACAGACTTGATTCTTCCAGGCCAGCAGCAAATTCTCATCAGAAAAGTGGCTAGGGCTGCAAAAAGGCCGGTGGTGCTGGTGCTTCTCTGTGGGGGTCCCGTTGATGTTAGCTTTGCAAAAGTCGATCCTCGTATCGGCAGCATTATATGGGCTGGTTATCCTGGTCAAGCCGGTGGTATTGCACTCGCCCAAGTCATTTTTGGAGACCACAACCCAGGTATACTACATCTTCGAAATTAAATTTAGTTCAGTCTGCATTTTACCTGCTAGAACTAACCCAATTCAAATTACAGAAGACAGTGTAGACCCGAAACTTGATTGATGTCATTGACCTGCTTCCTCGTGATTCCAAATGTACCAGAATGACTAATTTGAGCAAAGCCCTAATACCCACAGCTCTAAGATTAACATATTCGCTTAACGCGTAGTTAGTGACCTAAAATACCCTCAACTCAAACTAACCCATACCTAGATTCACCCCATCAGGAAATGACTTAAACCCTTAATGATTCAACCTTAACCTGACCCGTTTGCTAGATCTAGACTCCTTATGCCTTGAACTGAGTTTTCTGATTTTTGGATTTGATTTGGATTGAGAGGTTAAATTTTCCGTTTTATCCATGTTTTTGCACTTGGTTCTGAAAAACACGCACATTGTGAACCTGCAGGTGGGAAATTACCAATGACTTGGTACCCAAAACAGTTTGTGAAAGTGCCAATGACAGACATGAGAATGAGGGCAGACCGTTTGACAAGATACCCAGGGCGGACTTACAAATTCTACCGAGGCAAGACAGTCTTTGAGTTTGGCCATGGACTCAGCTACACATCCTACTCCTACAAGTTCATTTCAGTTCCTCAGACAGATCTCGACATGAAATCATCGGGTACAGTCAAGACAGTGGAGGAGCTCGACTCCTCCACTCGATATGCAAGCATTTCCGATATGGAATCAGAATCTTGCAAGGCCATGAAATTCTCCACCGTAGTCGGAGTTGGAAATGAGGGTGAGGTGGCAGGAAAGCACCCGGTGCTGCTATTTGTAAGGCAGGAAAAGGCGAGTTATGAAAGCCCAATAAAGAAGTTGGTTGGGTTCTCGACTGTCAGACTGGAAGCAGGAGAGAAAGCGGAAGTTGGGTTTGAATTTAGCCCCTGTGAGCACCTCAGCCGAGCAAACAAAGATGGAGTTATGGTTGTTGCGGAAGGTACTCATTATTTAGTGGTGGGTGATCAGCAGTTTCCCATCAATGTTCATGTTGTTTAACCAATAAGTCAATAACCATGCTTCATGACGCCTTCGATCTAATCTTAGTTCGATTCTTGGAAATTGGACATCAGAGAAGTTTACATTACATTGGTTTGAATTTAGTTCTCAATGTAAAACGTGAAAAATGTTGTTCCAAGAATACTGTTGAGAGAGTGAAAAAGAGATTAAAATTTGCATCACTATTATTCTGGGAAGTGAAGTGTCATTACATTGCCTATACAGCAACCGAGCTTATCAATAAAGTCCTTCAGAGTCTGCATACTTTGTCCTTGAGAATTCAAATGTCGCTCCCAAGTCCCAACTACAGAGTATTTTACAAGGATTCGAATGGAGACCAGGCAACAATATGGTTACCCCCAAGGTAAAAATAACGTGAACCTCGAATTAAGCTTGACCTGAAACCTTGATTGATCTAATACGAGTACTGACCTGACCAAAAAGCACCAAACTCGTAATTGACCTGACCGAATGATCTAGCTGATAATGACTCACTCGATGACCTCAAAATCCAAAGCTGTTATAAAGTCATTACTGTAGGTAAATCCAAAACTTGTTTGTGGATTGATCGACTCAAAAAGTTTATTGACCTCTAAGGTGATTACCATTTGTTACTGATTTCGAAGATATGAAATCGTCTCATAATCTCATATACTTAGCACATGCTAAGCTGCATTCTTTATAACCAGTGGTTCCGCCTGGTAACAAGTTTAACATGTAAAGAGTCATACAGTAGTTCAGTACTTAACTTAAGGATGACAAGGAATACAAATATTACAGGCCACAATAGTAGCTATTAGTCCGTCCATATATAAACCATTTAGGTAGGTAGGGTGTTGATGAAGGACTACAAGAATCGATCTAAACGTCGTCCTCGTTGACCACATACTGCTGCATGAGTTGAGCACAGAAGCTCATGGGCTGGTCCATTAAGAAACCCATGTTGTTGGCATAACGGTCATTGGACACAATGCCGTTGTTGCTGGTGAGGACGACACGGGAACGGTCACGTCCTGGGTCGGCCACCTTACAGAACTCGTGAGGGCTGCTTACGAGCATGGTGTCGCACACATTGCTCTTCTGGTCTCTGTCCACAAAGATCTTGTATGAGCCAGTATCATCCGTCATAGCCTCAGCCTCATACAGGACTTCCTGTGTGTATCGATGACGGCATTCCAACTTCACCTTAGCACCTATATATACATTGGTTAGGACAAAACGTTAGATCTACAACTTTCTCCAAAAAGTATCTGAATCACTCTGAGCGAATCTCTATGTCTCATTTTTGTGTCCTATGTCCTCCGCCATACACGGGATGACACCCCGCCTGCATAGATGTGTCATCTAGTGTAGAGTGGGACACAATAATGGGACGTGAGATCCGCACTGATCCATATCCATGTAGGTTTAGATCTTCATCTCGTTACTACCCTATGTGTTCTCCATTCCTCAGGCCTCCATACAGGTGTACGGATCAGCCTTAATCTCACCCATCTTAACCGATTCTCCATCAACTCGTAACAGAATTCTGGAAATTTACATCATCTAACATGAACATGACCTACATTGACATTAAGATATAAGGATAGTGTAGCATTTTGGGAGAATTGTTTCATGTGCGATTTAACCATTAAAATAATCTTAATCAGTGACTCAATTATCCAGATCTAGTTTCATAATCCATAATTTAATTACTCCTATGTCTGATTCAGTAGTCAACATCAGTCAAACCCACTGATTTAGTCTTCCTACAACCCAACAAACAAAACAAAATAAAATCCATTAAAAAAACAAGAGCAAATCCAGTACAGTAAAAAAATACTGTAACTCAGTAAACCCAGAACAAAACAAACATGATTGAAATGAAGAGGGAAGAGAGACCTTGGAGAAACGTGGAGGCAGAGGTTTCGAATCCGGCACGGCATGGATCGCAGTAGACCCGGCCGTGAACGCAGTAGGGCTGCCTCCTTTTCCTCTCAGCAACTGACCTGCTTCCCATTGTTATTACGGGTAGCAGGCATAGAACTAACAGCGTTATTGCTGCCGCCATTTTCGCCATTTTTTTGATTTCTTCGAGGGGAAGGTTTGTCTGCCGGAGATTCAGGGAGGGAATAATGAAAGAAGGAGTGTGTGGATTTGATGTGATTAAAATAAGGAGTAGTAGGACAAGGAGTGTCTTTTATGGGAGAGGGGTGGGTGACCGTGTGAGACTGTAGGAGAGCTGGAAAACGAGTGTAGCTCTGTTCAAATCCAATCTTATATTTTTCATTGGGTTATTTAATAGCAATAATACTGACTATTGAATGTATTTCAATAATAATATCAATTACAGTTAATCCCAGAATAATACATCGAATTGAAGTATTCTAATGATAATGGTACAGTGGACCGGTTACCTGAATAACCGGTCCACCTCCCCTTAAGTGCCTAATTTAATTCCTACTGTCACCATTACCATTTACTTCACTCTTCATTTACTTATCACTATCCCGTGAGGATAAATCTAGACCTGATAAGAGGAAGAAATCTGGTACAACAATTGTGAATGACAAAACAGATTTCACAAAACTTAGTAGACTGTTTATTAAAACATAAACATAAACTCCCGAATTGGACCCAGAAACCATAATCGAAACAATAATCAAATAAATATAAATCCAGAAAATAAACCTAATCAGAGACGGGGCGATTATTAATTTCGGTGGTTTGATTGATGATCACATTGGATAATGCTTAGTAAGTTTTTTTTTCAATGTTTATGTTTTGATGGAGAGCCCATTATTAGATTTAATGAGGAGATGAGGGTGATGGAAATCAAGACTTTTTTAAAAAATTATGCAGAGTTGCCATTGAAGGCAAGGATTTAAGTAGGAGGGAGATGAAGGAGGGTATAGGAGGGTGGGTGTGGATTGAATAGATTGAATTAGCAGGTTACTTTTCAGGAAGGTTACCTACTATTGCAGGTCACATATGCAACTGTACCATTATCATTAGAATATTTCAATTCGATGTATTATTCTGGGATTAACTGTAATTGATATTATTATTGAAATACGCTCAATAGTCAGTATTATTGCTATTAAATAACCCTTTTTCATTTTAAGGTTGTACTCCTAATTCTTGTTTGGGACGGAGTTACTCGTCATTTTCTTATAACAACTCATTTACATAGAAAAAGACAAAACATTATCAAATTGGAGTAATGTGTTGTCTTTTCTACATAAGTGTGTAGTATTTGATCTGTTATAATAAAGTAAGAGTAACTGATATTGTTAAATAAAAAAAAAGGCGTAACAATGAAGAGGGGGAAAACAGGAACCAAACCCACGCAACAGAGAACAAAGCCGCGAAGGCAACCGGCGATCGAGACGGACAGTCGACAGACAGAACCGAGACGGACAGCAGACGAATTAATACGGACAGACAAACGGCAACTAAAACTGACAAAGGCAGCAGGTAAACAAAACCGACAGGCAACCAAAACGACGGAGGACGAAGAGCAAGGCGACGGGCAGGGGCGGGAACGAACTGTAGTAGTTAACGGAAGTGACAAGACAAAACACCGAAACGAAGTTGCTGTGTCGTGGTATCCGCCACTGACTTGAAAACTATTACGGCTCGACCGAGGTGGTTATCGACTTGCACCGCTAGTTTCCCAAGGTTAGCACATCAGCTACCTTACTCGACCACTGGGAAGGAAGCTTTGGAACAACACAAACTTAACCCAGAATGAAGAATATTTGAGGATGAGCGGAGAAATTGTACTGTTTTTTTTCCTTGTGTATGGAAGCAGAAACAGGTGCACAATATATACTGCACACGAAGGAGGAGCCAAAAACCACATAAATGGCCCTCTTTAATCAACAATAAAGTGTGGGATTTGAGGAGTAACGTCACTTTTGACTGCAAAAAGAAAGTGATGGATATGGACAAAAAGACACACTGAACCTGGACATATGGATGATGCACTAAGAGCACCATTTACCATGGAGAAAAAACTCTCCATGGGGATGGATGGAGAGAAATGGTGGTTTTTATCATGGAGATAGTCTCCAAGTTGGTGGAGAGTTTTGCTTTTCTCCTTCAACATGGAGAAAGCCACGGAGAGAAGGTGGCCCAGAATTGTACAAAAAAGCATTGTTGCGTAGGCCATATCAAAAGCAACTGCTCTTTTCTTTGCAAAACAACGGATACTTTGGAGGAGAAAGCAATTATATTCATGGGTAATTATTTTCCAACGGCTATTTTCTTCCACCCCATACAATTTAGTATATATATACGATAATTGCTATACAATTTTTTACACAATTTTTTTACTACATACAAAATGAGTAATAATAATAATAACAACAATAATAATAATAATCTCAATCCATTTTTAGTTAATCAATACGGTCCATCATATTTACAATTTCTTGCTTTTCAAAATATGTCTAGTAATTATCATAATAATCGCCCCCCTAATTTTCAGGCACCTAATATTAGTCAGAATCCGCATTCCAACAATCTAATTTACCCATCTTCTCAAAATTCTGGGGTGAACTCATATTTTGCTACACCAAATCTTAATTTTAGTGGTAATGAGCAACTCAGTTACGATGGTGATCATGTAACTCGTTTGTCAGAAGATGAAAATATTGTCGTGGAGAGGAACGAGTACGTGGATGAGTCTAATATCGTAAGGCAAGTAGGTGATGGAGGCAATGGAAATGCCAAAAACGTTTGGTCAGACAATGAAGATAGGGCTCTCGTATCATCCTATATGCGAGTGTCAACAGATGGAGCAATTGGAACTGGTCAACGTGTTTCGAAGTTCTGGTCGAGAGTGAGGAACTTGTTCGAGGAGGCCCGACAATCAAACCCCGGTGCAATCAAACAGCGTAATGTTGGCATGCTCACTAATCGGTGGTCCCGAATTTCAGCTGGAGTACAGAAATGGGTGGGTCAGTACGAGAGAGCTAAAAGGAGATGTACCAACGGAATGAATGAGAACGACATTCTATCTGAGGCTCGTGCGTTTTCAAAACGAGACGCGGTTTGGGAGAGGCAGTGGTATTTTCTTAAGCAATACCCGAGATGAGAAACGGTTATTCGTGAGCAAGAATCACCACAACAACCGGAGGGAAGAAATGCTGACACAACTGCTTCTGATAGTAGTGGGAAAAGGAGTCGTGCGAACGATGAAGACCGTCTCGAGACAGAAAGCGAAGGCCCAAGCAGCCGTCCACCGGGAATGAAGGCGCAAAAGCGAAAGAAGGGGAAATCTAAAGTTCTTGATGAAGAAGATGATATCATTGTTAAGGAAATCCAGGAGATTAGTAGTATAATGAAGAAGAAGATGCTAGACTCGGAGAGGAGAACCGACGCGAAAATAAGGAATCAAATATGGAACCAAAAGATGAAGTTATATGAACATTTATGTAATATGAGCAGCTTGATTGCAGTGGAGGAGGAGAGCAAGAACGAACTGTTCCTAAAACTGAAGAAGTTCTGGACGTCACCTTCATAAATAAATTAGATAATTAAGTTTAATTTAAAATTAAAGTATCGAGTAATGTCGTTGTTGAGCTAGGTTGGAAAGTTAAGCAGCTCATTCATAATAATGTACTTTTGATATGTTTATGTTTTAGTTACTTTTTAAATGTACGTTTAATTTCAGTGTCGACAAATGAAGCTAGATGAAATCCCCACCGTTGGGGCTGCTTTAACACACAACATTCAAATTAAATTACGAAACATTATTTCAAACACACAGGTCTAGACGACACACAAATGCTCTATAAAAAAAAGTACTTTGAAATATAAAAATTAACTGGAATGCCATAAATATAAAGTACTAGAAATTGGTCTCAACCGCTATTTTCCGGACGTTGTTCCTTCTTCCAAATGTGTTCTATTAAATCATTTCTGAGTGTCAAATTAACGGAGCTGTCTTCCAAGTGAGTTCGTTTAGCGATATATTCCTCCACGTTATTGACATACCCTATAGAATGTTGAGATACTTCAACAGTTGTTACATCTTCATCTGATTCGTCATTGAACTCATTTGGATCATCGTACGACGGATATGAGTACCTCTCGTCTTCTACAATCATATTATGCAATATGATGCAAGTTTTCATAATCTTTCCTAACATTTCCTTATCCCAAGTCATAGCAGGATGTCGAATGATGGCCCACCTTGCCTGTAACACTCCAAAAGCACGCTCCACATCTTTTCGAACACTTTCTTATTGCTCCGCAAACAGGCGTTCCTTAGGAGTTTGTGGTAGCGGAATGATTTCATAAACGCGGACCAATTTGGATAAATACCGTCGGTCAGATAATACGGGGTGTCATATCGACGCCCGTTGACGACATACTCGACAACAGGGGCTCTTCCATTTAACAAATCATCGAATATGTGAGATCGGTAAAGTACAGTTAAGTCGTTCAGGGTACCTGGTAGGCCGAAGAAGCAGTGCCATATCCACAAATCTTTCGAAGCAACTGCTTCTAAAATCACAGAAGCAGTTCCACCCCTTCCTTGATATTGACCTTTCCATGCAGTTGGACAGTTTTTCCAAGTCCAATGCATACAATCGATTGAACCAATCATACCAGGGAATCCTCTTTTCTTATTCACTCGAAGTAGTTCTTTTAAGTCGTCTGTTGTCGGACTCCTCATGTAAACATCTCCGAACTGAGCTATTACTGCGTCCGTGAATTCATGAAGTGCGGTCCTTGCCGTGCTTGAGCTGAGCCTCAGGTACTCGTCCACTCTATCGGCGGCCTCTCCATATGCTAGCAACCGGATTGCAGCAGTACATTTCTGTAAATTTGAAATGCCCAATCTCCCAGTAACGTCTGGTAATTGGTGGAAAAAAGGATTGTGCGCTTTCACGCCTTCCAACACACGTAGGAATACGTGTTTTTGCATTCGGAAACGACGGCGAAACACATTATCAGGATACGTGGGTTGAGGGGCGAAGTAGTCGTTGTAAAGTTGATTGTAGCCTTCTTCTCGGTTTCTTTCAATTCGACGCCTCTTATGCGGTCGATTTGAACGGGCTTTGCGCTTATTTCGCAAACGTCTCCATAATGCTATTAGAGATAGACAAGCGGCGGCATCGTTCTCTAAATCATCAGATGAAGAAACCATTTTTTTTGTAAAAGGTAGTGTTCCGGTCACGGAAACAATTAACCCGGTCTTGGATCCGGGTCGTATAATCGGAATGTTAACAAGTATTAGATCGCTTGACTTCCTTACACCTCTCCTTCCTCCTTCTCCTATGATCGGACCTTCCCGGCGGAGTTGGCCTGCTCCCTGCACAATAAACGCACAGGGCCCCGGAGGTTGTCCGAGGGAACCCTCTCCGATGCCTAAGTTAGTCCGTGGAATGCCTTGATGAACCTAGCTCGTGAGGAACTAGGCGGCGTTTTTAGGAGTAAGAGTCTAGAGAGAGAAAATCCAACCCCCTCTAAGTGGGAAATGAGTGGATATTTATACCTTTCCACAAGAGAGAGAGAAGGAGAGGGAAAAGAGCGGGAGAATGGGTGGACGTGAGGACGACACGTGGCCTCACCTCATCCACCCACTTTCCCTTACCTGAGGCGGAATGACGGATGGGCCCTCGGTTTCCCCTGCTCGTACTGGGGTATGTGCACCCTGGAAACCAGCACGTAGGGGACCTGGTGGCCCTGCTCGGCTGACAGCAAGACCCTGCCGAGCAGGTGTAGGCTTTGGAATGCTTTCAGTAGTCCTTTGCAGGGCGGGCTTGCCGGGCAATCCTCAGTTCACCCTGGGGGCGAATTAGTCCAGGGCGCCGCAGGCGGGCGACCTGTGGCACTTGGTCAACTCCCATCAATTGGCCCACGCCGGCCAGAGGGAGGCAGGGTCTTCCTCTTGGCAGGCGTCTCTCGAGATGGGGTGCAGTTGACTTTTGGACTCCCTTGCATTTAATGCGTTGCTTGTTCCCGAGGTTGGAGGCCCAAGCGCATTGGTTATGACAAGGAAGGTTGGAATGTTCTTCTAGTAATGATTACTTCTCGCAAAGCGGATTCTGGGGTAATGCGCAAATCCTTATGATTGGTCGCTTCCTCTTACAGGGTGGTTGGAGCGCCATTAATGCACAGCCTTAGTTCCTTGTATAAATTCTGTTCCTCTTGCCATTCTTCATAATTCATCTTTAGCTTTCTTATTCCCCAAAGAAAACATGTCATGGATTACAAAAGTTCTCCTTCATCGCAAGGCCCGGGTGGTGACCCGCCGCTGGAAGGGAGGTTGGAGACTAAGGTATCACAGGATGTCCTTCTGTGCCCTTCGCCGTAGCCGGCAATTCAACACTCGACTTCGTAGGAAACTTGGGAGGAAGGCGCGTGTCAGGGCAGGTAAGCGTCCCCAGAGGGCTTCGCCGACTACTTCTAAGTTCAAGCGTTGCCCCCAGGGAGGGGGCTGCTTCGACATGGGATGCCATGAATGCTTCCCCTGGCTGCATCCTGAGCAGTTTGACCCCAACTGCTCGAAGCTAACTTCTTCTCCGGAATCGGGTCCTTCCTCTCCCTTAGCGAAGGTCGGCTGTGGTTCCTGCGATAATGCTCGGACAGTCCCCTATGGTAGGGATTGGGATGTTAGTAGTTGTGATTCCGGAGACAGCGACGGCCAGGGCTACTCTTCTGGCTGGAATGAGGACGACAAGTCTGCGGACCCCTTTAAAGACTCAGATGACTGGGATTGGGGTTCCGACGCAGGGGGGTATAATAGTCCTGGGGATTACTCCCCAGGTTTTGACGATGACTAGGCTTGCCTTTGCCAGGCAGGCAGGTTGAGCCAGGCTCCCTAGTTCTTTTTGTAATTCGGCCAGGCTTTGTAACTTGCCCATTTCTTGGGCTTTTTATAATGAAAAAAGATCAGGCGGTTTATTATTATTGTTTGTTTGCATTTTTTTTTGAAAGGGAGTGACGTCATTGGGAGGGTGTTAGCCCTCTGACGCCTTTTGTCTTCTCGAGGCTTTTCTTGGGAAGAGAAGGTTGGTTGTTAGAAACGTGACACGTGGGGGGTAATTTGCGGGGAGAGCTTTGCAGAGAAAGGTGACCCTTCAGTTGCCCAGACCTATATAAGCCCATTCTCCTCCCCCTAATTCCCTTTTTTAACATTTTCGAAACTCAAACCTCTGCTACTTCTTCACTCTCCTTGCTGCTGAGAATTCTTTCAAGACTTCGAGGAACGCCTAACTTCGGATTTTTCCAGCGACGGTCATCTTTCTAGGTTAGAATCTTGATTCCAATTCTTCGTTTTTCTTCCTTTTTCTCATACTCCTTCGCGAAATAGAATGTCTCGCGCTCGCGCTCTTTCTTTTAGTCCGTCGTCTGGAGGGACGGAGGGTAGGAGAGGGGGGAGATCCGACTTAGCCTCTTCCTCTGGGGTCAGACCCGGCGGGGGAAATCGCCCCGAGGAAGATGAGGGTGCCAACTCACCCGAACCCGCTCCTTTCAACGTTGTCGACTCCAACGACGGTGCATTGGAGATAGACCCCACTACCATTGCTGGCCTTGTTCCCAGGGAGAAGGGGAAAAAGTATTTCTTGGATAAACACAAATACCTGGTTCCTTTGAGAACTTACCCTGAAACCAAGAATCGAGACCTGATTTTGGAAAGCAATGCTGCCGGGGAGATTGAGAAATTTTATCACTTTGGGGAGGGATATACCGTTATAATTCCCGGGGAGAGAGACACGGTGTGCTGCCCTCCTGACGGCTGTGTGGCTGTTTACCACAAGAGCCTGGAATTCGGCCTACGATTCCCTCTACACCCCTTCTTGGAGGAGGTTTTTAGGAGGATGAACGTGGCCATTGCTCAGCTGACTGCCTCGGCGATCAGGACCCTGGTGGCCTACACCTGGACTTGCCTCTTTCATGGGGAAGGGCCCTCTATTGATGCCCTGCGCGCCATGACCTGGCTACAAATGGTGTCTTCATCAAGGGGGGATGACTCCCCTGGGTACTGGTCCATTCTGAAGTCGAAGAAATACGCTCTAGTCTGGCCGGCTTTAAACAGCCTGAAAGACTGGAAGGACAATTTTCTGTATGTACATAGTGCCTCAGGGTGGCGGATCCCTAGGCACTTTAGGAACCACGTGCACACCCGCATGGAAACTCGCGAAGAATACCATCTGGGCGTCGGGGGGAAAGATCTAAAGGTGAAGCTGAGCCAGGCAGACGAGAGTTTGGTCGAGAAGTTTAAGGTTACTGAGGGGCCTCCCCCTAATGAGCCTGCTTTCTGGCTTCCTCACGCAGATCTCATTACCACGAATGAATATCTGACCCCGCTGGGCCTGATTCCCGGCCTTGAAGGTAGTTTAGGGGCTTCAATTGGCCTCATTTTTCTCGAGGTTTCCATCCATGTTTCCTTAACTGGCTATTTATTCGTCTTGCAGGTTCTGCCTCTCGCCTTTGGACAAGGAAGCAGGTGAGGAGGCTTGGCCTGTCTGAGGAATTTATTGTTACTCAAAAGTGCCCCTCTCTTCCCTCCAACTTCAAGAAAGGAGAGAAGAACCTGATGAGGTTTGTGAAGGAATTCGCCTCTGGCCGACGACTCCCCTTCCCTCCACGGCTAAAGCCGGCGGCTCCTTCCCCCAATGCCCGGGGTGGGGAAGCTGAAGTTACTTCTGTGGCGACCCCTTCTCATGCTCACCGGCAGGGTGATTCCACTGCTGGGACTCACATTTCCCAGGGGTCTCACCCTGCGGACTCTAAGCAGACTGGAGAGAGTGCTCCCTTGGTTCACAGGAGAAAGAAGAATAGGGAGACTATAGGGACTGTGCCTATGGTTGATTTGGAGGCTGATGTGGAGACCCCCGAGGCGAAACGCCCTGCTCATGACGTCCCGGGCACCTCTCTTTTGGAGGAAAACGTGGAGTTTCACTGTAATGCAGACGACAGTGTTGATGTGTCAGGCCTGCTCTCGGATTCTGGTACTGTTTTGGCGGACCGCCTTACCAAGTCTATAACTACTACCTCCAACCAGGTAATTCAATACATTCAGCGCACTTCCAAGGTGTTGCAGGCCTCTGCCGAGCTGGCGGCCCTCAGCCGCCTAAGTGATGAGGAGCTGACTGTCACCCCTGGGGCCCTCCCTCCTGATCGCCTAGCTATGGTTGAAAGGGACGTGACCCTGATCATTAGCTTGAAGGACAAGCTGACAAAGCAGGAGAGCGAGCTGGAGGAAGCGAAGGGGCAGACCAATCAGTGGAAACTCCAAGGGGAGAAGGCTGTAAGGGAAGCATCCAAGCTGGAGGTGGAGCTGAAGGAGAGCCGCCTGGCGATGGAGCGTGCTACACTGTCCCTGGCTAAGATGGAGCATTCCAAGAAGAGAGCAGCTGATTTGGAAGAGAAGCTGTCCAAGGCCGACTCAGATTTCAAACAGACTCAGACTGGGTGGCAAGATGAGAAAGATGCCATTCTGAAGGAAGCTGAGGCTGCCGCGGACTTGAGCTTTGAGAATGGGGCTACTTCCTCCTTGGAGCTTGTTATGGAGGTGATTAAGGAGATGTTTCCTGTCTTTGACGAGGATGCTTTCCGGAACCTTTATGCTGCCAAGAATGAAGCTCTGGCGGCCGGAGCTCCTAAGGAAGCTGCTGGTCCCAGCCATGATGTGCCTGATGCTTAGGCTTTTTCTATGATGATCACTTTTTGTGTTGAGCCTTAGTATGGCCAGCTTGCCTGTAATACTCTGGTTTTTTTCGAATCTTTATTTTGGGTTTTGTTCAAACACTATTACTCTTTCCCTAATTGATTTTCGGATATTTGTCCTTTATTTCTGCTTGCTTTGTTTTCCATAGAGTATGGCCTGCCCCCTACCTGCCCAGGGGTAAGTAGGGTGACATTTTGCGTTTTTTATACAAGGTTGGGGAGCCTGCTCCCAGCCCTTGTTCATTCGGCCTGTCCCTGGCTTTTGATCAAAGTCTAGGGGGCCTGCCCCCTGCCTGCCCAGAGGTAAGCAGGGTGACATTGCGTTTTTTATACAAGGTTGGGGAGCCTGCCCCCAGTCCTTGTACATTCGGCCTGTCCCTGGCTTTTGATCAAAGTCCAGGGGGCCTGCCCCCTGCCTGCCTAAAGGTAAGCAGGGTGACATTGCGTTTTTTTATACAAGGTTGGGGAGCCTGCCCCCAGTCCTTGTTCATTCGGCCTGTCCCTGGCTTTTGATCAAAGTCCAGGGGGCCTGCCCCCTGCCTGCCCAGAGGTAAGCAGGGTGACCTTGCGTTTTTTTTTATACAAGGTTGGGGAGCCTGCCCCCAGTCCTTGTTCATTCGGCCTGTCCCTGGCTTTTGATCAAAGTCCAGGGAGCCTGCCCCCTGCCTGCCCAGAGGTAAGCAGGGTGACATTGAATTTTTGTTGGGGGGGCCACTTTCCTTAGTTCTGGCAACAGGGGGCCTCCCCCTATTGCCCCCTGCTCGTTTGTGTGTGAAAACGCAAGTTTGAACAGGCAATGAGTATAGACTTGAAGTTCTTTTCATTTATTTGTAAAAATTTAACACAAGGGTGGTCGGAGTCGTTGACATTCTTTGACCGTTCTCCGCCAATTTTCCAGGAAACAAAAACTATCTTAAAATCTTGCTAGACATAATACTTCTTTAGGGTGTCTGCGTTCCAGTGAGCACTCAACTCTTGGCCCTCAAGATTGGCGATTCTATATGTGCCTGGGCCTAAGATTTGAGTTACTTGGTATGGGCCCTCCCAGTTAGCGCTGAGTTTGCCGTGCTCTTTCGATTTTCCCACAGCCTGTGTTTTTCTGAGGACTAGATCACCCATCTGAAAATTTCGCTGATGCACTCTCTTATTGTACACCTTCCTCATTCGCTGCTGGTAGGCGACGATATTGGCACTGGCTTCCTCCCTTACCTCACTGACCAGATCCAAGGCCTCAGCCATTGCCACTTCATTCTCAACCTGGTCGTATTGTAGGGAGCGCAGGGAAGGGATCCTGGCCTCGATTGGTAATAGGGCCTCTGCACCATATACCAGGTCGAACGGGGTCTGGCCCGTAGATTCCTTTCGCGTGGTCCGGATTGATCAGAGTATGCTGGGGAGCTCGTCGGCCCATCTCCCTTTGAGGTTATCTACCATCTTCTTAAGGTCATTCAGGATCTGTTTGTTGGCTGCCTCTGCCTGTCCGTTGGTTTGAGGGTGGCAGACGGCAGAGTAAGCAACTGCGACGCCATGGCCTTCCAGCCAGATTCTCAGGGGGTCATTATCGAATTGCCTTCCATGATCAAACACTAGCATTTTTGGCAGGCCGAATCTAGTGATGATGTTCCGCCATATCACCTTCCTGACTGCAGGCTCGGTAATGTTAGGCACTGCCTCAGCTTCCACCCACTTGGTGAAGTAGTCGATAGCCACGATCAAGAACTTTCTGCCCACGGTGGCCACCGCAAAAGGTCCTAGTATGTCCATCCCCCACTGAGCGAAGGGGATGGGGGATAGGATTGACCTTTGCTCTTGGGCCGGGGCATGGATGGATGGGGCGAAGAGCTGACATTTCCTGCACCTTTGAGTCAAGTCCTTGGCGTCGGCCAGCAGGGTTGGCCAGTAGTATCCGGCTCTCAAGGCCTTGTGTGCCAGCGACTTTCCTCCTATGTGATGGCCACATATGCCAGAGTGGATGTCATCCAATACCTCCGCCGCCTGCTCTTCCCCCAGGCACCTGAGCAGGGGGGATGAGAAAGATTTCTTGTACAAATCTTCTCCCATTATGATGAACCATGCAGCCCTTGCCGGTATCTTTCTTTTTTGTACGGGATCAGTTGGTAAGATTCCGTGTTTCTTGAACAGGATGATGGGGGTCCTCCAATCTCCCGGCCCTGCCTCCTCCACCGCGCCGATGGTTTGGCAGGGGACGGTAGATTTTTCCTGGATGACGTCCACCCATACCGACCTCCTTATATCCTGCAGGCTGGAACTAGCCAGTTTTGACAGGGCGTCCGCTCGACTGTTCTGGGATCGAGGGATCTGTCTGATTTCATATGATTTCAGGCATGACAGTTCCCTCTTCACCATTTCCAGGTACGCGGCCATCGTTTGGCCCCTAGCCTCATACTCTCCATTGATTTGGTTGGCGATGAGCTGAGAGTCTGTTGCCAGGACAATCCGCTCCGCGCCTGCGGCTTTGGCTAGGTTGACGCCTGCGAGCACTGCTTCGTACTCAGCTTCATTATTTGGCGCGGGAAAGACAAATCTGAGAGCATGCTCAAAATCGGTCCCCTCTGGGCTGGTCAACACTACCCCGACCCCTGCTCCATTAGCCGTGGAGGATCCATCGGTGTATACTATCCACTCGCCGGCGGTTGGGCTATCCTCCTCAGAGTGGGAGCATTCTGCTAGAAAGTCGGCCAGGGCTTGGGCCTTGATGGCTGTTCTTGATTGGTATGTTATCCCCAGTCCACTCAACTCAATAGCCCACTTTAGCAGCCTGCCTGACTTTTCAAACTTTTCCAGCACCTTCTCCAGGGGCTGGTCTGTCAATACTACGACAGGGTGTGCGTCGAAGTACGGCTTCAATTTTCTGGCTGCTATAACAACCGCGTAGGCTGCTTTTTCGACCATAGGATAATTTTTCTCTGCTGCCCCCAGGGCATGACTTACAAAATATATGGGCTGTTGGGCGCCTGCCTCCTCCCTCAAGATGACTGCGCTGACTGTCACATTGGTTACAGCGATGTAGAGGAAGAGTTTTTCCCCTGCCACTGGCCTTGCCAGGGTGGGGAGCTTCTTTAAATGCTCCTTCAACTGCCCGTATGCTTCTTTCTGCTCGTCCTCCCACTTGAATTGCTTGTTGCCTTTCAATATTTTGAAGAATGGGGTTGACTTGTCTGCTGACCTGGCGATGAACCGTGCCAGGGCGGCCATGCGGCCTGTCAGACGTTGGATGTCCCTGATGGTCTTGGGTTCAGGAAGGTCCAGAACAGCCTGAACTTTCTCGAGGTTAGCGTCTATCCCTCGAGAGCTGACCAAAAAACCCAAGAATTTTCCAGAACGCACCCCAAATGTACACTTCTTTGGATTGAGTTTCATTTTGTAGGCGCGCAGGGAGGAGAAGGTCTCCCGCAGGTCTGCCAGGTGCTCCTTGTCTCCCTTGCTCTTTACAATGGCATCATCGACATAGGCTTCTATGTTTCTGCCTTTTTGTCCTTCGAACACCTTGTCGACCAGGCGTTGGTACGTGGCCCCATCGTTTTTAAGCCCGAATGGCATCATCTTGTACATGTAGGTACCTGAACTAGTGATGAATGCGCACTTCACTCTGTTCGGCTGCCACAAGTACACCTGATGATACCCTGAGAAGGCATCCAGGAAGCTCAGCATAGTATACCCACTGGTAGCGTCTACCAGTTGGTCGATCCTGGGGAGTGGGTAGCAGTCCTTCGGGCAGGCTTTGTTGAGATTCGTAAAGTCCACGCACATTCTCCATGCGCCTGATGATTTTTTGACCATGACTACATTCGCCAGCAACTCTGGGTAGTCACAAACCTCAATAAAATCTGCCTTCAGAAGTTTTTCAATTTCCTCTTTGATCGCTACGTCTTTCTCTGCGGACATATTCCGCTTTTTCTGCTTCACCGGGCGGGCGTCCGCGTTTACGTTCAGCCTGTGAACGATACACGCTGGATCGACCCATGGCATTTCGTCCGCCGAGTAGGCGAATACGTCCTTGTTCTCTTTCAACAGCCTGATCAGTTCCGCCTGGTAGGACTCTTCCAGGTCAGCCCCTATAAGGACTTGCCTCCATGGCTCCAGGTCCACCAGCATGCTCTCTCCCCCAGGTTCCAGGTGGTTTGACGCCTGATTACCGGTTGGAATCTCGCCTTCCCTGCTGGGGGAACTGTCGGCTTTTCTCTTTCCTTTTCTTTCACTTTCGTGAGTTTGCAGGGCCACGGAGTAGCACTGTCTGGCCGACTCCTGGTCCCCATGCACTTTACCTTCAAGGCCAAAATCTGTAACATAGGCTATAGTGAGGGCCCTAATTGATATGGCCGCCTCAATTTCGTCCAGGGTGGCCCTGCCGATTAGGGCGTTGTAAGCAGACCTTGCATCCACTACAACGAATGATGCCCTGACATTTCTGGCAGTAGCCCCCTCCCCAAATGTTACAGGTAGGTCTATGATCCCCATGGGCAATACGCCTGCTCCGCTGAACCCATATAATGATCCAGGGGCAGGTCGTAGGTGCCTTTTCTCCAGGCCCATTTTGTCGAAGGCGTCTTTGTACAACAAGTTCGTGTAGGCACCGGTATCCACCATGCACCTCCGAACAATGTGGTTGCTGATTACCAAGGATAGCACCAAGGGATCGCTGTGGGGGTACACCACCCGTCCTGCATCCTCGGGGGTGATGCTCAGCGTTACTCCTTTCGGGCTTCCTGCTCTTTCAGCGTAGCAGATTTGGTTCCTTAGCTCACGAATTTGCCTTTTCTGACCCCTTCGGCTGACTTGGCCTTCCGCATCCCATGATATCACATGGATTACCAGGCGGTTCTGTACTGAGCCTTCGGGCTTTTCAGGCGCTTCTTTATGAGATTTATTCCTGGCTGCGTAGTTGGTCAACCAGCCATTCCTAATCAGCTTCTCAATTTCGTCTTTCAGGTGGCGACACTCTTCGGTGGTGTGGCCTACGCAGTCGTGGAAAGTGCAGAATTTCTTGGGGTTCCCTTTTGGACTACACGGTTTGCTCGGGCGATTCCATTTAGCAGTCTCCTTTTCCAGCTCGAAGATTTCCGCCTTGGATTTGTTAAGGGCTGTGTAACTGTCGAACCTGGGCTGGTAGACAGTGCGCTCCTTCTTAGGGGTATCCCCCTCCTCAGTTCTTTGCCTTCCGGATTCGTTTCTACCGCGTCCATCCTGCGGTCCCCCCTGCTGCCTGGCGGGGCCTGCGGGGGTCTCCGGCAGGCTGTGGAACTCTTCCTGCAGCATAAACCCCTCTGCAATCTTTCTGGCTTTGGCCAGGGTTTCCGGCTGGGCCCTGATCATTTGGTTTTTCATCTCGCCGGGGAGCAGGGAGTTGGTTAGTGCATACGCTGCTGTTGGGTCGTCAATTTCTTTCACCTGCTGGAATGATAGGTCGAATCTCTTTAGATATTCCCTGACAGTTTCCCCCTTCTTCTGCCTGAGGGTCATCAGGTCGAAACGAGTGAGACGTCGTCTTTTGTTTCCAGCATACTGGTCCAGGAACATTTCTGCCAGTTCAATGAAGAAAGAGATTGACCCCTGCGGGAGGTCCCTGAACCAACCCTGGGCTAGGCCCACCAGGGTGGTGGGGAAGATCTTGCACCAGACTACGTCGTCGGCGTCGTACATGCCCATATGACTTTCGTACGCAGCCAGGTGATCTTCCGGATCTGTAGTTCCGTCGAACTTTACAGTCGACATTTTAATCTTCGGGATAGGATACGCCTGAACCTCAGGGTGAAGCGGGGTCTTGGTTGGCCTGCCCACCATTTTTGACCTGCTCGTGCCTGAGTAGTGACCGTAGTCATCCCTTCTGTCAGGGGTCAGTCTTCTACTTTCAGGGGAGCGGTGCCTTGGTGGGCGCCTGCTTATCGCCTCATCGTCCCTGGAAGGGGAGTGATACTGAGAGCGCTTTTTCTGGGCGGGCTCGAGATTGTCACCCTGACGGTGCCTGGGCCTCATAGGCTGACCGTTGTTAAGCCTGGATTGTAGGCTTTGGGATAGCCCTGGAGCAGGCTGCAATCCCTCAACAGGTGTCAGCCTGGAGAATACATCTTGTTTCTCTCCCAGGCGTTTGGACACTGGCTCCTTGTGTCTCATGCGGTTTCTCAGGTCCTGGGATAAGCCTCCTCTTTCACGAACGGCCGTGGATTCTGTTGTATGAATGGAGAATGCTTCCTCAGGACCAGCTACCTCCTGCTGTGCAGGCGGTTCCTGACGGGCTTCTGTGATTCGCCTTTGCACTTGTGCATATGCCTGAGCTGTCTTCCTAGCCTTTTTCTGAACGTTTATGACGGCGGTTCGCTTTGTGCCCCCGGTTCCTTCTCCACTTTCAAAGTGGAGCAACCTGGGGGTCGTGGCGACTCTGCCTACCAGATCGTCCGGAGTGAATTCCTGATCCAACATAGCTGAGAAGAACGCCGCAGTTTGTACCATCTGAGCAGGGGTGAGGTTCAGAACTTGCCTCGGATGGCCCCCCTGCCCTGCCATGGCAACTTCCCCCTGACCCGATGCCCCCTGAAGACTGGCTCGCCCCACGCCTGGAATCGTGGCGGCAGGTGTTACTTCTGGTGGCATGCCAAATTGGGGGGCTTTGGGCGGGTTTGCCACCGAGCTGGTGTCGAAAATTTCAGGCATGTTCTATTTTGAGTGGTTAATTTGTTAATTTCGTGTTTTGGAATGGTTGATTTTGGGGGTAATCTCGTGGGTACAACCTAGATCCTTCCCCACAGACGGCGCCAAATTGTTCCGGTCACGGAAACAATTAACCCGGTCTTGGATCCGGGTCGTATAATCGGAATGTTAACAAGTATTAGATCGCTTGACTTCCTTACACCTCTCCTTCCTCCTTCTCCTATGATCGGACCTTCCCGGCGGAGTTGGCCTGCTCCCTGCACAATAAACGCACAGGGCCCCGGAGGTTGTCCGAGGGAACCCTCTCCGATGCCTAAGTTAGTCCGTGGAATGCCTTGATGAACCTAGCTCCTGAGGAACTAGGCGGCGTTTTTAGGAGTAAGAGTCTAGAGAGAGAAAATCCAACCCCCTCTAAGTGGGAAATAAGTGGGTATTTATACCTTTCCACAAGAGAGAGAAGGAGAGGGAAAAGAGCGGGAGAATGGGTGGATGTGAGGACGACACGTGGCCTCGCCTCATCCACCCACTTTCCCTTACCTGAGGCGGAATGACGGATGGGCCCTCGGTTTCCCCTGCTCGTACTGGGGTATGTGCACCCTGGAAACCAGCACGTAGGGGACCTGGTGGCCCTGCTCGGCTGACAGCAAGACCCTGCCGAGCAGGTGTAGGCTTTGGAGTGCTTTCAGTAGTCCTTTGCAGGGCGGGCCTGTCGGGCAATCCTCAGTTCACCCTGGGGGCGAATTAGTCCAGGGCGCCGCAGGCGGGCGACCCGTGGCACTTGGTCAACTCCCATCCAGTAGAGTAGTTTGGTGTTACTGTTTTACGAAATGTTGAAGTTTGTTTCTGAGTGTATTCATTTTTGCACATTGTAAGGGATATTTGTAGTTGTTCGGAATATGGCCGCTGGAAATATGGCCGTTGGAAATATGGCCGTTGGAAATATGGTCGTTGGAAATATAACCGTTTGAAATATGGCCGTTGGAAATATGGTCGTTTGAAATATAGCCGTTTGAAATATGACCGTTGCAAATATAGCCGTTTTTTTTAAAATTATATGATTTCCACTTCTCTATATAAGGTGGTGTAGTAAACTTCAGAATGTATTCACAGCCAACATTCTACTCATTTTCAGATAATATATTTGATTTCATTATATCAAAAACAAATTACTCAAAAATGACTATGTGGGATGATAAAGTAAGAGAATATCAAAGAGAAATTGACATGATAAAGGATCATGCTCCTCAGTTTCTTGCTCGTTTGAACCTTGTCATGCCAGAAACGGTGTACATGAATATGGTACATTGTGAACCACCATTGACGATGTTGAGCTCTATCATATCTGGAAACGCGAATAATGTGTTGAGTCCACCTGTTTTGAGCAATGCCACATTAGGTAATATTATCCGGTTTTACTTTGATAAATCGTAGTTGGAAAGATAACTTACATTCTATATGATTAAATACAACATGTTTTTATTGCGTTATTTCAGATACTTGTATCTCCAAAGACGAAAAACGTCGCAAATTAAGGAAAGAAGTCGTCGAAATCATTAATCGGTTGTTGAACGTAATGAATTTTGAAACCTTGTACGATCTACTTTCTGGGGCTGGTAGAATTTTCAGTTCACGTGAGTGCCTTCATTACTGCGACGTATATGATGACGTTACGATGGAGGAAGAACAAGAATATGGCCGTTTTCAAGATGTACCGGCAGACCGACTTAATTACGATTCGGACGAGTGGTTAGGAAGTGAATGTGATGACTCCGATTGATTTTAATTGTTGTAGTATGTTCGTGTACCTAGTCATGTCTGTTTAGTAAATGTTTTTCGCTTAATGTAACGTTTGTTCTAACGAATCTATTTTTTTTACGTCTTTAAATTGAATGTTTGTGATTAATAAAGCATCGTGGTTTGCTAAAAAATGTGTACAATTCGTATTTTGCTTTAACCTTACGCCAATTTTATCTAGCAGAAATACCATTGGAAGTGGAAAAATACGTACAAAGTAAACAAAAACAAATCGTGAATATACAATTTCACAATGTACTAAATTTAATTCATCGTATAATTAGAATATAATCAAGAAGTTAATTGTAATTAGAGATAATTGAGAATGAGTGAGGGAAATAGATAAAAATGAGTTGTGAAAGGTGTGGGTCCCATTATGGAGAGTTGATGGAGAAAAAATGTATCCATTGTAATTGAGAGTTTTTTGATGGAGAAAAAAAGATGGAGAATAGTGATGGAGAGAAAATATGGAGAAAAAATTATCCATGATAAAACTTGCTCTAAGAGTGAAAAGCCTAATTGGACAATTCACTAAGTATAAAAGACCCAAATGAAAAAGTCAGGCTCCACCTGCACCGGGCCTAAGCCAAGTCAGGTCAGTCCACATGAGGGTAAGGGCCCAAATCCATCAGTCCACTTTAGGCTTTCAAGCCTTTACTCCAACAATCCCCCACAAAGGCGAAGAAAGGAAGAAATTCTGGGTTTAAGGAAGGTTTGGATACTTAGGTATCAATGTCTTTCGACTTGAATTGACACATTAGTGAAAATGAGGCAACAACTTACTTTCTAATAAGAGAATATCTTTCGATTTGAATTCCTTACTAATTTTCGGTTGAGACCCTCACAACACATATCATACCTTCAAATCTTGTTCCGCGATTTCAATGTGCAACGCTTTTCATGGTCATGCGTTTACCTCGGTATAACAAGTGTTTTAGTTAAGACTTTTCAAAGTCTAACATAGACGGCGGCCAAACCATCTCACCCGTATAGGTGGTTCAAG
The DNA here is from genome assembly GCA_958450325.1 of Agrostemma githago. Classification (NCBI taxonomy): domain Eukaryota; kingdom Viridiplantae; phylum Streptophyta; class Magnoliopsida; order Caryophyllales; family Caryophyllaceae; genus Agrostemma; species Agrostemma githago. The sequence goes on along the minus strand of OY288257.1, from coordinate 60,208,769 downwards.
TGCTTCTCAATAGCACCTCTCACTAGAACCATTAAGGACTTAGGAGTCCATCCTGTAAAACAAATTCACAAATCCATCAAGTGCTTCTCAAATAGCACCATCATGACGGCTATGGATTAAATGCCATAAGAACAGTCTTTGGTTCATGTCAAATCATACACTGCTTTGACTTATGAACCTAAGTCCCATTCCCCTCGACAATTCACGGACTACTCTCCGTGGCAATCCTTTTGTAAAGAGATCGGCAAGATTGCTTTCGGACCTCACATAGTCCACAGCTATTACTCCATTTTTCAGGAATTGTTTAACCACACCATGCCTGATTCGAATATGTCTTTTCTTGCCATTGTAGACATCATTCTTAGCAACGCCAATTGCTGCTTGTGAATCACAGTGCAAGGAGACTGGTGCAACCTGTCCCCCCCCACAACGGCATGTCTGCTAGCAAGTTTCTCAGCCAATCTGCCTCTTGTCCTGCCAACTCAAGAGCAATAAACTCAGATTCCATAGTGGAGGTTGCTATGCAAGTCTGTTTTGAAGACTTCCACGAGATAGCACCTCCACCTATGGTAAACACATAACCACTAGTTGAACTGATTTGTGGGTTACTGTTGATCCAGTTAGCATCACTGTAACCTTCTAACACAGCAGGATACGTACCGTAATGCAGGCATAGATCACAAGTACCTTTCAGATATCGTAGCAAACGACTCAAAGCATTCCAATGTTCACTATTAGGGTTATGAGTATATCTACTGAGTCCACTTACAGCATAAGCAATATCAGGTCGAGTGCAGTTCATGAGAAACATCACACTTCCTATGATTTTGGCATATTCTACTTGGGAGACACTTTCGCCCAAGTTTTTACACAGGTGAACACTAGGATCATAGGGAGTTCTAGCAGGCTCAACATCAAAGTGGTCGAATTTTCTCAACACCTTTTCCACATAATGAGACTGACTTAGGGTGATTCCATTAGAGTTTTGGATAATCTTAACTCCTAGGATAACGTCAGCTTTCCCTAAATCTTTCATCTCAAACTATGATGACAAGAACTGTTTGGTTTTATTTACGACAAATAAATTATTACCAATTATTAACATGTCATCAACATACATGCAAATAATCACACAATCTGATCCAAACATCTTTGAATACACACATGAATCAGAATTATTGGTAATGTAGCCATCTTTAATCAAGGTGTTGTGAAATTTTTCATACCACTGTTTCTGTGCTTGTTTCAGACTGTATAGAGATTTTCTCAGTTTACACACTTTACTCTCTTGACCTTTAACCACAAATCCCTCGGGTTGTGACATGTAGATCTCTTCCTTTAAGTCTCTATTCAAAAAAGTTGTTTTTACATCCATCTGATGTATTACAAGATTATGAATAGCAGCTAAAGCGATTAGAGTTCTAATGGTGGAAATTTTGGTCATAGGTGAGTAAGTATCAAAGTAGTCAATATCTTTCTTTTGTGTAAACCATCTTACCACAAGTCTAGCCTTGAACCTTTCTATTGTACCGTCGGGTCTAAGTTTCTTTTTAAATAACCATTTACTGGAAATCGGCTTACACCCTTTAGGTAAATCAGTTAACTCCCAAGTCTGATTTGAAACAATAGAGTCTAGTTCACTTTTAATGGCCTCTTTCCAAAGGTTAGCATCAATAGACCTCATAGCCTCATTATAGGTTTTTGGATCTTCTTCCATTAAAAAGGCAGAAACAAACTCATCACTCGTGCAAAAATCACATGCATTGTCAGTTAAGAAAGTTGTAATAAAATCATCGCCGAAATCTTTCTCAATTCTAGGCCTTTTACTCCTTCTAGGTTCAACATCATGATCAACAGAGGTACTACTCCTAGCATGCATGGAACTATCAGCAGGATTAACAGGCAGTTCAGACAATTCAGGCAATGATGCAACACCTTTCTTTAATGGGAAAACATGCTCAAAAAATTCAGCGTCTCTAGCTTCAGAAATAGATCGATCACTTAAAGACATAAATCTATATGCAGCACTATTTTGAGCATATCCAATGAAAACGCAATCATAGGTTTTAGGTCCTATAGTAGGCCTCCTAAAATTAGGTAAACCCACTTTAGCTAAACACCCCCACACTCTCAGGAAATTAAGGTTGGGAGCATAACCCTTCCACAACTCGTAGGGTGTTTTGTCTAGTTTCTTATGAGGTACCCTATTAAGAATATGACAGGCAGACAAAACCGCTTCCCCCCACATGTCATCGGAAAGGCCAGAACTTAAAAGCATGACATTCATCATTTCCTTTAAAGTTCTGTTTTTACGTTCAGCTACTCCATTTGATTGGGGTGTGTAAGGTGGACTTTTCTCATGGATTAGACCATATTTCTCACAAAAGTCTATTAAATAATTAGAGCCATATTCACCACCCCTATCGGAGCTAACTCTTTTAATCTTCTTATCAAGTTGATTTTCTACCTCGGTTTTAAACTTTACAAACATATCCTCAGCTTCACTTTTATGTGTAAGTAAATACACTTTAGTGTACCTAGAACAATCATCGATAAAAGTGACATAGTAATGTTTGCCTTCTCTGCTCATAGTGCTTTTAAAGTCTGCTAGGTCGGTGTGAATTAATTCCAGAAGGTTAGTATGTCTAGTCTTAACAGGTTTATTTGGCTTCTTAGCAAATTTAGCCTCTACACAATTAGGACATTTTGTAAACACTTCTGAGGATAATGACGGGATAAGCGACATTGATTTGAGTTTTTTAATAGACTCAACATTCACATGACCTAGTTTACCATGCCACACATAAATAGACTCAGCAATATAAACAGAAGAAGAAGCTTTATTATTAATGGTAGAAACATCAGTGTTCAAAACAAACAGACCCCCACTAAGATAGCCCTTGCCCACGAAGTCTCCATTGCGAGACATTACAACCTTGTCAGCCTCAAAAACAAGTTTCACACCAACTTTGTTAAGTAAGGCACCAGACACTAGGTTTCTACGCAATGAAGGAACATACAAAACATTACTAAGGGCAAGAGTCTTTCCTGAGGTAAGTTTAAGAAACACCTTGCCTTTTCCTGTGATAATAGCGGAGGAAGAGTTACCCATGTAGACGCATTCACCATCATCTACAGCTTCAAACTCGGCAAACAACTCCTTGTTAGCACAGAGATGCCTCGAAGCTCCAGTATCCAGAATCCAGTCACTAGCATTTGCACCAGATTTGCCTCAACCATGACAGCTGCAATGATGTCGTCTGTTTCAGCAAGATTAGCTTGACCAGCATGACCACCTTTTTTCTGAGGCATTGATAAGCTTTGTGACCTGGTTGACCACATACATAGCACACCAGATTAGTAGTTGGTTTCTGAATTTTAGGAACGACCTTGGTGTATTTTCCTTGGTTTTGTTTGTTTTTGTTCCCCTGATCCTTGCCTTCACCACCCTTAGAGATTCCCTTGTTCCCCTTATTTCCCTTATTTCCCTTATTCTTATCTCCCTTAGAAGACCCACCGATTTCAACGAGATTAGCTTTGACGGGATTTTGGGACAGACTAAAAGATTTATCTTTTAAACGGTTGACCTCTTCAGTTCTCATGTGTATAACCAGCTCTTGGAGTGAGAAATCTTTCTTTTTGTGTTTCAATTGATTTCTATAATCGCTCCAAGATCGAGGGAATTTTTCCAATAAAACATTAGCAAGAAAAACTTCATCTAACTTCATCCCTTCATTAACAACGTCACTACATAAATTTTCATAAATATGGACTTGATCCATAATAGGTTTATCGTCAACCATTTGAAAATTTAGCCATTGTCCCACCACATATTTCTTTTTTCCAGCATCGTCAGCCCCATATTTTTTCTACAATGATTCCCAAATAAACTTAGCCGACTTATGGACCATAAATAAGTCAAAAAGAGTATTAGTCATATGATTGAGTATATGACACCTAGCCGTTTTATTATCCTTTTCATATTTCTTGACTAACTCTTCGTTTTTATTTATGAAAGAAATTAGAGGTGGAGTGACCTCGACAGCATTGTTAATCGACATTGGGATAGGGGGGTCGTTAAACAAAACATGATCGACCTCTAATTGCTCAAAGAACATCAACAATTTTTGTGACCATCGTCTGTAATTGTTACCATCAAGGGGTTCCAACTTTGACAGGTCAGGAATAGTTTTTGACAAAATCGACATTGTTATGGAAAAGTTAATAGTTTTCAAATTGTTAAATAAAAAAAAGGCGTAACAATGAAGAGGGGGAAAAACCAAACCCACGCAACAGAGAACAAAGCCGCGAAGGCAACCGGCGATCGAGACGGACAGTTGACAGACAGAACCGAGACAGACAGCAGACGAATTAATACGGACAGACAAACGGCAACTAAAACTGACAAAGGCAGCAGGTAAACAAAACCGACAGGCAACCAAAACGGACGGAGGACGAAGAGCAAGGCGACGGGCAGGGGCGGGAACGAACTGTAGTAGTTAACGGAAGTGACAAGACAAAACACCGAAACGAAGTTGCTGTGTCGTGGTATCCGCCACTGACTTGAAAACTATTACGGCTCGACCGAGGTGTTATCGACTTGCACCGCTAGTTTCTCAAGGTTAGCACAGCAGCTACCTTACTCGACCACTCGAGGAAGGAAGCTTTGGAACAGCACAAACTTAACCCAGAATGAAGAATATTTGAGGATGAGAGGAGAAATTGTACTGTTTTTTTTTTTCTTGTGTATGGAAGCAGAAACAGGTGCACAATATATACTGCACACGAAGGAGGAGCCAAAAACCACATAAATGACCCTCTTTAATCAGCAATAAAGTGTGGGATTTGAGGAGTAACATCACTTTTGACTGCAAAAAGAAAGGGATGGATATGGACAAAAAGACACACTGAACCTGGACATATGGATGATGCACTAAGAGTGAAAAGCCTAATTGGACAATTCACTAAGTATAAAAGGCCCAAATGAAAAAGTCAGGCTCCACCTGCACCGGGCCTAAGCCAAGTCAGGTCAGTCCACATGAGGGTAAGGGCCCAAATCCATCAGTCCACTTTAGGCTTTCAAGCCTTTACTCCAACAGATATTTCCATCACAAAGGAGACTAATTGTATAATATTGAATGTATGACACTGGTGACATTTGTGATAAATAAGTACTCCGGAGCAGTAAGGTTTAAATATTTGTTTAATACAGAGTACAATCCAATGTAATACTCGTACTAACCTAGAGTCACTTTTTGTGAGGAGAAAAATGTGGGTTCATATTACCATTAGATGATGACGGAATTGTTATTTCATACACGCCTTTTACTTCGTTGTACACATTTTGCCACAAATTTTTTGAATCCTACCCTTTTCACATGTGCAGTTAAAAAAAACCTCTTTAAAAAAATTCATCAATTATAAATCTAAATTAGTAAATCAACAACAATAATAATGTGAATTTATTAGTTAAATTCATCAATTATAAATCTAAATTAGTAAATCAACGGCAGCAATTTGAATTTATTAATTCTACTTTCAGATTTGATTATATTTGATGTGTTTTTTATTTTTCAAATTCAATTTTTTTTCAATTGGGTTCGTCGATCTTATCGAAGACGACAAACATAGGTGGTGGATGGTGGGTGGCGGTAAAGGACAGATTGACATGGACGGAGGTGGCCGACGTGGTGGGAGGGGTCGAGGGTTGTTATCTGGCAGGGGAGAGAGCAGAGACAAAAGAGTGGGGTAGGCGAGGGCGGCTGGTGAGGGTGGGCATTGGGCGGGGGCCGGGAGAGCAATCGACGTGGGGACGTGAAAGTGTGGTTGCCTCGAGGGTGGTGGCGGACTGGCTGAAGTTGGAAGGAGTTAGATCTTGATTTTTTTTTTGTTTTTTCCCTAAAATTGAATGAAGTAGTGGAACAAGTGACAAAGGTAAATGCGGTTTATACGTATACAACGTAGTAATTCGCGTGTATGATATAGCACGTTCCTAAAACAATGACTAAAATGTTAAATGAGAATGTTGAAATTAAATGTCCCAAAAATGAATAAAGGAAGGTTGAAGTTTAAGCGAGGAAGTACTACTATATTAAAGGGTTAGGATCTGGTGTGTAAAGAACTAAAGGTAAACGTTCACGACTCATCTAGTCTAGTTGTGGGTTGGCTATACAGAGTCACAAACTTTCGTATTCACTAATTTGCACCAAACGCGCCACCACAAGTTATAGACCGTCAATCGTATTTGTACCAAAATTTGAAAAATAAGATCATGCTAATCATGATTTGATCCACTTTGGACATTCAAAATACAAAGAAATGTTAGTACTATAGATTAGAGCTGATCATGGGCCGTACCGTCCGAATAGCCCGACCCGAAATTTTAGCGGGTTTGGACAGAGAATCTCAGCCCGAATTATTAAATGGGCCGGACAAGCCCGGCCCGATATAATAAACGGGTCGGGCATGGACAATAATATTTTCAAACGGGCCAACCCGCCTGGCCCGCTAAAAATATTATGTACATTCTACTGCTTAAAAATTAATTAATTATATATGAAATGAAAAAAAGTATATTCATTATAATACAAAAGAAAATAATTAATCCATGCTCTAATCAAGACACATACACTTGATAATAGTATGATATAGCGAAAATACTTTTGAACTCTCAAGAAAAATTAGGCAACTCTCGCTATTCTCAAATTCTCATAATATTCTAATAGTTTGATATTATCACCATTTTTGTTCATTTATTAAATACTTTTTTTTTCTTGTATTTTGATATGTAAGAAACAATTCAACTATGTTGTACTCTTTTCAAATATTTACGTACTTACTGTCTATCTTTATTTGTTTGATAGTTTTTTCATTCACTCAATAATTGGTCCGATAGCCCGCGGGCTGCCGGATTTTGCATAAACGGGCAGGTAAGGGCAAGCAATCTAGGCCCGTTAGTTAGGCCCGACCCGCCCGCTTTGATGTTAAAGGGCAAACTTTTATCTTTTAGCCCGGCCCGAGCCCGCATTTGAGCAGGTCTACTATAGATCTAATACTCGTACTACACTACTACAGTACTATGTACTCCCTCCCATTCACTGGAAAAACTCACTTTACTTTTGGACCAAATATTATGAAAAGTGGATAAGTTGGACTACTTTACAAAAACATCCCTCCCACTTTTAGTGGTGGGGTAGATGCAAGAGAGAGTAGTTGTGGGGTAAGTAATAGGGGTATTTATGTCTTTTAAATGGGTGAAACTTTTCATTTAAGGAAACTGTGTTTTTCCAATGAATGAACCAAATCAAGAATAGTGTGCTTTTCCAGTGAATGAGAGGGAGTATTTAATTGCATTGCAGTACGATATGATGCCCCATGGACCGTGGACCACCCTTTCCAATCACCAACACGACACAAAGCTCATTTCTCTTCATGGGTCATACCATTTTTTTCCTTCAAACACAAGAGATGACACGACACGAAGCCCATTTCCATCTTTGCAAATCTCACCCTTAATTCACTCAATATATCTACTCGTATGTCTTATCCTAAGGCCCTGTTTGGCGAACAAAGGATTAATATTGGTAGAAACAGGTTAAGAAAACAAATTTGACTAGTAGAATCAATTGACAATTTTGACTAACAGATTTAATTAGTAGATTGTTTCTATACTGTTTGATAATTAGCAGTTTTAAATTAGTTGATTGTTTAACAACTTTGTAAAATGACAAAAAAGGATATGAACAAGTATTTGATTAAATATAGGTCAACATATGCATCACACCAACAACTTTAATATTATCTCTGATCTATTCTACTAGCTATATATTTGCTAAGATTTTGGATTGGTTCTACCAGCCCACATTGCTAAATGAATACTCGTAGATGATTTCAAGTCCAATTTTCTAAATAAATAAGTGATTTTGACTGGAAAGTTGAAAAAATGGATCAATTTGTCCCTTGGTTTTATTTTAGTGAATAGGGGATGATTTTGTTTTAGTGAACGGGGAATTCTATTCTATTTTTTTCATTATTATTATAGATCTCACACTAAGTGAGTGTATGAAATGGTTTGTGACAAGACCTACACGGTTAATTAGTTATAATCGTGTTCACAAAAATTCCGGCTACTATATATACCATCTCTATTGATGTATATCTAGAAGGTGGCCGGCCGGGCAACATGGTGGTTGTTTGTTTATCTAGAAGGTGAAACTTCAAAGTGTGGGTTAGCACTATATATGCATGTTTCATGTTTCATGTTTGGCTCTGTCAATATAATTAATGTGATCATCTTTGACTAATTCCTAGATAATGAACCAGCAGCAACATGACAGAATCTATCAGCCTGGCCAAGAGCGAGGTAGCTAGATAGATAGATGTAAAAGACTGCTGTTTCACTTCATTATAAGGAGTAGTAGTATTCATCAGCGGATGCAGGATTATTGAATAAGGGGAAAGAAAATTCAATTAATTATTAATCATTTTAGAACATTGTCTTCGTATTAAAGCACTTAAAGTCGTCACTAGAGGTGGCGTGTTTAAATCCTTAAAAGCCGTCACTACCGACACTATTTTCCCTATTTTGATGATAATTTTTTAAACCGATACGAAACGATGATTATTTTATTTTCGAGCCTTATTTAAAAAAATTGATGAAATTTGTTTGGATTAACTAACATATACGGAGTATAACAAGTTATTTACCAACTGTACACAAACCAAGCTATTTACCAACCGAACTACTGAAACCTCATGTAATACAAGATACTTACAAACTATAAATTTTAGAAATCTCATGGGGGTCACGTGCCCCCCGAGATCCCCCAAAATCGCCACTGGTAGTATTTATATGTAGACATCATCAAAGAAGGTAGAACCAATCCATTAAGGGGCCGTTTGGTTCAAACAAATGGAATGGAATGGAATGGATTCTAATAGAGGAGAGGGATGGAATTAGAACCTCATGCATATTAACACTTATTTGGTTCGATCCTTCAATGGATTGTAATTGGGTTGTTATGTGTGAATATGGGTATGGAGTTGTAATCTTGGGGTGGGGAGAGGGATTGTGATTCCATGGGGTTGGGGTGGATTTACAACCCCTTGGGGTTCCATCTCCATTTCAAAATTGTCCAACCAAACATTGGAATGGATTAAATCCATTCCAATCCACTTCTAAACATCCAACCAAACATCCCCTAAATTAGGACATTGACGACATAATAAGGAGAGTATGTATGTATGTATGTATATATTTTGCCGATGAATGAGTCCCTTGCTTGACTTTGAGCTATTTTATCTTTCATTCCCAACAAAGAGTTGAATCCGACAATAATATATGCATATATATGTAAACCCGCACAAGCTAAGTGAACCGATGGGGTGGGTGCAACTCTCATAGTTTATGTGCAGTGCTACTATCTTCTGTCGTCGACCACATATATTATATATATGTATTTTGTTTTCGAAAAATCCAGTCTAAAATAATTATCATCTTATATTTTGAATTGGTTGGGATAGTTCATCTAAGTGAACTTGAATATTCCGTTGAATTCATGATATAAATGCACTTGATAACCGTTGAATTCTTGATAGATGTGGCATGATTCATGAATCTACATGATGCATCTAGGATGTGGTAGTATTATTATGGCAAATTGGCAAGCATCCCATGGTTTGGAACATATACTCTACACCCCTGTCTTTGCATACTTACATTTTTCTTATCGTACCCGTATGAGAAAGTAGAAAACAATGGATACGTACTATTGTCTATGTAGGACAAGATAAGTACTACGTTTGGTTAGTCATTTTATTTGGCACAATGACACTGCAAACATTAATCATAATAAGATTAGAACCATCAATAGTTGTCAACAAAGCATAGAGCCGGTAAAGTGTGTGAAAAAGTTATTCCATAAATGAAACTAGGAAAGAAGATCAAACTCATACTAAAAAGGAAATAGGGAAGAAGATATGAATTCGGAAGAAATATTATTTTTTGCTGAATTCATTGAAACTTAAATCATAAGAGGTGAGCTGAATTTATAAAAGTTAAGTTGACTGATTAAAGCTGAGTTGATAGAAGTTAAGTTAAACTAAAACGAGTTGAAATTAAGTAAAAAAAAAAAAAAAAGATTTTATTCTCGGTTACTCACACATTTAACTTAACGGACCAGACTTAGACTCGTCCTTTGTTGGTTTTGATAAACTTGATTTGCCGACATCTAATAAATGTGAATAACTTCCAAATATGCATATACGATCGCTTCCTTGTGCTTCTAATTGGTTTAATTGACTTTGTCATAGTACTGTAGAAGTTACGCAATTGGGTCAAAGATGAGTATCAATACACAATCATCCCCTCACACCCGCAAATTAAAAGGACCCACTACTCTGAGACCCGTTCCAATACCTGCTTAACTTCTATTTTGTTTCATTCAAACGTACACTACCTTTAGGCTTTAGCTAATTAATTTCGGTAATTCTCTCATGTGATGGGTGTATTCGTCTTAAGGTTATAACGGGTCAAGTATTGTCCATTTGATAAATAATGACAAAGCATTTGCTACTCACTTACTACCTTATTTTTTGTGTTATCTAAATTACTTGACCCGTTACAAGCGGATTTGCTCGTTACAAACAAGAGTTTATTCGTGAATAAATTGAACCCCGGCCCCATGAAGGCATGAATCCTTCTGCTCCTCCATCCGGCCATTAATTATTATATTGACCTCTTAATAATTTCGGCGCTGACTTTTTCCCATGCAACTTCGATCTTCTTACGTCCTCCTCCTATATATAAACCACCCGGCCCCTTTTCTTCTTCAAGGCTAACAAACATGCAATCATTCTAATTCCTACATATCTATATCTATATCTATAACCTGCATGCAATTAATTAAGTTCAAATTAATTATGTTAGCCATCGAAGAACTTTTTTGGAGTTTCTCCATTTTATCCGTTATTCTCCTTTACCTCTTTCGATCATTATCTTTAATGACGCTTCAACAACTTCCGTCTTCTTCTCAATGGATTACTAAGATTATGGTCGATCAACTCGGAACCCACCTACATTCTTCACATCATCGTCATTTGACGATTCCTAGCGCTGTCCCCGATCATCAAAACGGACCCTTACTAGATCGACCACATAACAACAACAATAATAATAATGATAATGAGGTACGTGTTGTTGATCATATTATTATTGATGAGGAGCCAATAGTAAAGTTGCGAAGGCGTCCTTCAAAGCTTCTGGTCCCGGAATTCAGCCCCGATCAAAAGGAGTTTTCAGCGGAAAAGAGGCGGGCGGAAAATGTGGAGTTGATTGAACAAGGGAGAGGGCATTGTTTGGTAAGTAAGAAAGGAAGGCGCGAGCGTATGGAAGATCGGTTTAAGGCCATTCCTTACATTTCCGGTCACCCTAACAACCAGGTACATATATCTACATACATTCCACATTTATTTATATCTATTTAATTTAGTTTCTCCGGCTAGGGTAAATTTAAACAAAACACGTCAAAAATATGTTTGGATTCATTCTTATATAAAACGATCTAACGAGAAATTAAATAATGAGGTAATGTATGTTTGAATGAAGGCATTTTTCGCGGTGATTGATGGACATGGGGGTGAAGAAGCAGCCAATTACGTTTCGGAAAACTTGGGGAAGAATATCCTGAAAGGAGTTGAAGATATTATGGAAGAGGAAGAGGATAATGAGTCCTATGGGATAGAAAACGCCATTTTAGGAGGTTACTCTCACACAGACAAACAATTTCTTAGACAGGTATGTAATTAAATTTTCTAACTAACAAAATAAAATCATTTGAAAATGGAATCATTTGAGAGAATAGGTCAATATGTATATACGTACAATCAATAATGTCGTTATTAAAGGGATTTGTTGGGTGTAATTGTCTTCTTAATTACGACGTGTATGAGTCTGAAAGCAGGCTAGAATTTTTAATACGTAACTAATTAAGTATCTAGTTGCACGGCAGCAACATAACATATTAAATCAAATGATGTAGAGTCGTAGACACTAGACATGCCTCTAAATCTATGATCGACGTGTTGATATGATACTCAACTTATTACTATTACAATAATAATAATAATACTATGTCAATTATGTGAGAATGAAGGTCAATAATTATGTGATGACTAATGAGAAATAAAAAATACTTCGTATATTAGTTGGGTCTGAGGTGACAATCGCCTTAAGTATTTGGTTGACATGTTTAGAGTCAGTGTGACCAAAGGTCGCAGGTTCAAGTCTAATATCAATGTGATCTGATTCTGATTCCGATATGCGCCGCGTAAAATGTTGTAGGGTGTAGAGAGCGGAGCTTGTGCAGCGAGTGTGCTATTACGAAATGGCCAACTGTACGCAGCGAACGTTGGAGATTGTAGAGTAGTTTTGAGTAGAGCAGGATTAGCAACTAGACTCACTAATGATCATCGCTTGACTCGCCAAGATGAACGCCTTCGTATCCAAAACTCGGTACCTAACCTAATTTCATTCTTTTCAATGTTCGTTCTGGCTCGTCATGGGGATATGATTATATTGCTTGAATGATTGATTTTGTAATACTGGACTGATCGACCTCCGTTACGTTGCAGGGTGGATTTGTACACGACAATAATAACGGAATATGGCGAGTTCAAGGGACACTCGCCGTGTCTAGAGCATTCGGGCATCAGAATTTGAAAGAATGGATCATCTGTGAGCCAGAAATTCAGCATCTTCCTATAACTCCTGACTGCGACTTCCTCATACTGGCTTCCGATGGTCTCTGGGACAAGGTATATATATGTACATACAACGATTATCTTCCATGTGGACGAATGAATACTCTTAAATGATATCATAAGTAGTTAATTACTGGTTTAATATTTCACATATATGTTGACGAATACTTATATAGGTGGGAGAACAAGAAGCGGTTGATATTGTTTCGAAAGAAGAAAGTGCAATGGAGTCGTCATGTAAGAGGCTCGTCGACATGTCGTGTAGCAGAGGAAATAGAGACGACATAACCGTGATGGTGATCGACCTACGTCAATTTACTACAGTTTAAAAAGAATGCACCATCGATGATCTTCACCTTAAAAGATCTGCTCTGCTCATTTGGGAATTGGGATGTAAATAGCGTATAGTGTATGTAGTTTGATTGATACGGATCGAGTAGATCATAGGAGCATGGCCGCAGCGGGAAAAAGCTAAGCGAAAATTTTGTAAATGAGTTGGAAAAAAAAAAGGAGTAGTAGAAGTCAAGATGTTCGATCATAGAATAAAGATATAGTGTTAAGGTCGTATGTGAAAGACTAAGTTGTGATAATTGGGGAAGAAATGGGGTAATCTAGTCATTAAACCACATGTAAAATTTGTGTAGATGTAAGGAGTATTTTTACCGATAAAGAATACGGAGTATAAATGTATACTCCCTCCCATCCATTCAATCCTTGACGTGGAGAGTTTCACAAGTTTTAAGAAAAGTGGTAAAAATAAGAGTATTATTGGTAAATTAAATGGTTTTATGGGTCCACCAAACTTAAAGTAAGAAAAAAGTAGTGACATTTTGTGTAAATAGAGTAAGAATATGAGGATTATAAGGTAAAGTATGTTGCCAAAAAGGGAATGTAAAGAATTGATTGGATTGTCCATTTATAGTAAGTGTAAAGAATTGAATGGATGGGAGGGAGTAATTAAGAGGCGGTACTTATATATATATATATATAGTCTGGGGTTTGAATTCCTCAATCTCAGAATCGCCCTTATATCTTCTCTTGTATTAAAAGTATAACCACATAATATGACCATATATATATATATATATATATATATATATATATATATATATATATATATATATATATACACTAATCATAATAGTTTGTCCATGTAATAATGTTTGTTTCGGTGAACTTATGTTGTATATACACATTGTTATGTTTTCACAGATCATTTACTTGTTGAGAAGAAGAGAGCTCAAGCTAAGCACTAATTAAGAACTCCCTTACTCCGATCGAAAGGTTGAGGGTTTGATTTTCATTTACGATACCATACGTTCTTAGATGACTATAGAAAATAAAGGTAGAGAGAAGATAAGTGCTACTCCGTATCATTTAAGAACATGTTTTTGTGTATATATAGTTCAGAAGCTTGATAGTCCGTCCCTCCATCTCGATCATTATTTTCCATCATTAGAAATCCTTGTGGCAGGAAACTTTTCAATAGATGACTAGACATTACTTATCCACGATAATTGTCATCTCAACAAGATCATCATGTTCATCATTATTATTACTATAACGCATTAGTGAGCCTATATTGTTGCCTAAGCACATCAAAAACCTTGTCAGGGAAAAAAAATTGGGACAAAAAACTAGTTGAAGGAACATTGTAATTTATTCTTCATTTCATTGTCCTACATTAATCGTTAGTACTTTATAATCTAATCTTTGACACATTTATCGTAAGTGTAATCCCCTAGAAATTCTAATGCAAAACAGTGGCGGAATCACTGTCGATGGGATTGAAACACATTGATATCTAATAGATTATTGTATGATCAAAAGATAAGTCTGAAACAAATGCCACTTTTCCTAAAAAGGGCGAAAATAAAATTTCCAAAATCCGGTAAAGCAATCCATAGAAACAATATTAACAATAATATAAATGAGTAGGATCATGACTACTCGCTAGCTTAAACCCGATCCCGCAAAACAGATAACCTGCCATGTTAAACATAACAGCCACAATTCAGTGGGGAGCAACTCAACCAGTTCTCCCAGCCATATTACATAATATATAAGTAATAGAAGCATAATATAAGAAAATAGATTAAAACTCAAAACATTATATATATCAAAATAGATTCAAAATCCTGAAAACAATTCAGTAGCCTGACGGCGTCAAAACGAATAATGGAATTTAAAACCGATGATCAGTACAGCTTTTACTACTAGAGATATGTCAAACAACACTGAAGTGTCACTAGTTAAGTAACTCAGTGCCCACAAAGCGACTCCTAAGCCCACTCACTAGTTAAGGAACTCAGTGCCCACGAAGCGACTCCTAAGCCCTCTTACCAACAACTCAAACTATAATAGGACTGCGTTCAGCGAGGTCCTAGCCTAAGTACATGCGCATGACTCCTAAGCATAAACGATACCCAGTTCGACAATCAATGTATCCCTGACGCAAATACACTGACCATATAGCTGATGGCAACACCACATATCCTAGACTTATATACTGTACATTCTCATTTCCAACATTATTCCACATTCAAACCATTATAAGTATTTTATCCGAAGATATCTTAAACATTCCCAAAATAGTAACCTTCCAAAGATAGAAACTTTCTTCAATTAGTAACTTTCCAAAATAGGTGTTATTATAATTAGAAATCGTTTAACATATGAGTTATATAAAATATTTAATATTAGGCCTTGAGACATAAACATTATATTTATTAGATAAATGTATAATTAATGATTAAAAGTCAAAGAAAGTAAAAATCATAATTATTTCTCAAAAGGTTGGATTTTAAGTAATTAAAAGAAATAAATTACAAATTTACAGATTTTTCAGATTTGCATTGTCTTACTATAAAATTCATAATTTAATCATTAAAAATCAAAACGATGTAAGATCAGTGAGGTTGAAAACTTTAAAGGCTTAACTACAACTTTTGTTTCTGGAGAAAATCGAAATTCCTAACTTAAAAGGGGTTTTTATTCGTAGTTTTATAAACTGTCAGAATCCGACACCCTATAGTATTTCTTTAATAGAACACGTTTAAAATTTTATTTTAAAATAAATTCAATTATAAACATTAACTAGACTCTTTAAGGTTAATGTACGTAAATTATAAAAATTAAACTCAAAGTTTATCATAGGTTCTAAATTAGGTTTTACAACAACTGACAGATTCGCGAACTAATCCGTCACAGTTTCATAAACAATTTATTGTGAAGAAAATACTTGGAATTAATTTACGAAATATAACAGGCGTATAATAGACTTAAAATAAACATTAGTCTCTTTTAAAACTTTTTGAAAATAAGATCTTTAAACATGAGTAAAAATCGTACAAAAACACTAATTGATTCTGAAACATTCTGTAATTATGTTAAAAACAATAAAACTTCCAATTTGGTATTTCATACTAAAAATCACGAAAATTAAGTGATAAATTATTATTTGTAGGTTTTAGTCTCGGCCTTATAATAATTTAGTAGATTCGATGCACGATAAATTATAGCATGCGATTTGTAACGTTAAAAACGATAGAAACAACGAACATGTGAGAAATCAATTACAACTATCATTATAATAATTTAGTAAAACATGTCTATTAGTAAAAATACGATTTTTAAATATTACTACAAGCAACTACGACATATATATCACGCAATACCGAGTCATGCCATCATTGTTACCTCGTTAGTCTTCGAGATCTGAATCGACAATGTACTCGTCCGCCTCGGGATCCTCCAAATAACCTATAAAACGGTATACATATATGGTGTTACGACCATATAAAAGTTACTCTAAAAAAAACTAAGAACAACGCGGATTAAGAGTAATTAAATTACCCTGAGTTTAGAACGGAAGATGATGAATGAAGAGCAAGAACGAAGGATGATTTTTGTGAGGTAGATTAGAGATGTGCACGGTTGAAAAATAGAGAGGAAGAAGAACGTTCATATGCTTCCTAATATGCACCAGCAACAAATAAAAAGAGGTTGAGAGTTTGACTGCAAACTCGATTCCAACTAATCCTACGTAAACTTGGAGTAGGAGTAGGATACTAGGACTAATTAAATTACAGAATAAATAGAAGTCGCCAACTATCAACTGGTTCCGAAAGACTTAATATTGGACTCGGTTCGGGTCCAAAATAATTTACGGGTTGGTATAAAAGTGTTCGTAAAAAGAAATTGTAAAATAAAATGTGGGTCTACCGAGAAATCGGATTAGCTCGAATTAAAAGAATAAAAATAAAAATAGGAATAGATATCAAAATTGAGAGAATAGAGTATAGAGTTACGATATAATCGTAACAGAAGTCGGTTTTATAATAATAAAATAGCGGGTGTTACAGTAAGAATTTTTTTTACTTCCTCCGATTTTAATTTATCTTCCCATTTCAATATACTACCACAACAACATCAGAGCCTTAGTCCCAAAAGATTTGAAGTCGGCTAACATGAATCAGAATCTGAGGTCGTCAAGTTGTCATCCCAAAACAAATAAAATAAAATAAAATAAAAGCGAACAAATAAAAAGAATAATACTCCTTAGCTTCTCATCCATTCAATCCTTTACCTGGAGAGTTTTACCACTATTAAGAAAAATGGTGAAGGTAAGAGTATTATTGGTAAATCAAATGGTTATTTATATGGGTCCAGTCCACCAAACTTAAAATAAGGAAAAAGTAGTGGCATTTTGTGTAAATAGAGTAAAATTATGAGGATTATAAGTAAAATGTTTTGCCAAAAGAAGAAGGTAAAGAATCGATTAAATTGTCCATTTATAATAAATGTAAAGAATTGAATGGATGTGAGAGAGTAATAAAATACCGTTATTTCAAAATCAATTTGAAAGCACTAATAATAAAATTTTTAAAAGTTTAGAAAACTCAAGTTACGTATGAAATTTTTTGAAACAAAATAAAGAATTAAGAATAAATAAAAAGCAAAAGATAGTTCTCAAAAATCCTCCGCCACCCGAATCCTCTCCCTCCACTCCATTCCGTCCAACGACATATCTTCACCAATCCCAAGGAACTTCATATCGTTCTCAATCACTCTTATCCAAGTCTGTTTAGGCCTACCGACCCCGCACCATCCCATGGTCATGCTCTATTCATCCTTCAAGTCTCCGTGTTGGTGCATCAATCGACCTCCTTCGCACATGCCCAAACCATCTTAACTTATTCTCCCTCAACTTATCCTCTAACGAAGTCACTCTGACTTTCTCCTAATTAATCACCTCATTTCTAAGTCGATCCTTTCGTGTATGCCCACACATCCATCTTAGCGTACGCATTTCTGCCACATGCATATTTTGCACATGACTATTCTTTACCGCCCAACATTCCGTGCCATATAAAAGGGCAGGCATGATTGCTGTCCGGTAGAATTTTCCCTTTAATCTGTGAGGTACTCCCTGACACATAGTAGCCCCGTTGCACTCTTCCATTTCAACCATCCCGCTTTAACCCTATGGGCCACATCACCGTCTAATTCTCCATCCTTCTGAAGAATAGAACCAAGATAACGGAAAAATTCTGACGCTTGTATAACATTCCCATCAAACGTGATCGTATTCGCCCCTGCGCTATCACTTCCGCTAAAGCTGCACTCCAGGTATTCACTCTTACTTCGACTCATCCTAAATTCACGGGATCCTAATGTATATCTCCAAAGTTCCAACTTCCTTTTCACACCGATCTTCGTTTCATCAATCAATACTATATCATACGCAAACATCATGCACCAAGGGAAGTCGCGTCTTGGATTGACCTTGTCAATTCATCCATGACTATGGCAAAAAGAAAAGGACTAAGTGTCGCCTCCCAATCGGATCGGTCGTTTAGCGAAGGATGGGTCGTGGATCAAGTTTCGACATGTCTAGATTTTTTACACTGTATCGTAAACGTAAACACGGACATACGTCAATACGTGACAATATTGGCACACTTTGAAAAAAATAATCTAAACCGACCCAAAACGTTAGGTAATTTATTTTACGAACATTAATTTCTAAATAATGTCGCATCGATTAATTTTTTTCAATCCGTAACAATTTGACATCGATTACGTTTTTCACCAATTTCTTGCATCGGTTAATTTTTTTTAAATCCGTATCACGATTATATATTTTTTTTTACCAATTCGTCACTTCGATATTACTTTTTTTACCTATTTGGCACCGGCGATTTTTTTTACCAATTCGTCACTTAGGTGCCACTTTATTTACCTATTCGGCACCGGCGAGATTTTTTTACTAATTCGTCACTTGGATGCCACTTTTTTTACCTATTCGGCGCCGGCGATATCCGTTACCTTTGAGCAACTTTTTTACCTATTTGGTTATTTGCCCCCTCTCGCCCAAACACTTTCATTTCAATATAATACACCACCTATATATTGAGAATAAGAAGATAAATTAAAACCGGAGAAAGTATAAAAAATTATTCTATTTATCAAGGAATTTCAATATTCAGTCATTTTGGTTAAAAAAATGGTTCGATCCAGGTGCTTTTACAGTCCGAACCGTACCAAACCAATATAAATATGGTCCAATACTCCAATCTTCGGCCTACATTTTAATTTTTTTTAAAAGTTTGGTGTTTGGTGCATGCTATTTGGTCCATTCCGACCAGATATTGGACGGACAAACAACTCCAGTGATCGAGGTGGGTAACGTATTATCCCTATTGGGAGATACGATGTGCAAAGTAATACGAGTACGTAGTAGTTGCTGGGCGAGAATAATTTGTCTCATACTCCCTCCATCCCACTAAGATTTTCCCACTTTCTTTAAAAGGAAACACCACTAAAATTTTCCCACTTCAAAAATTTTCTTATTCATCTAATTTACTCTCTTTTCATTGGTTACTTTTTATGATTTGACTTCTTGAACCCCACCAAACAATTTATCACCATTCATTATCGATTTCTTAATCAATGTGCCATATTGAAATGGGAACATCGATGTGGGGAGGAGGGAGTATCAAATTTTTTAAAACGACCCATAACAATTATCCTCCTGCTTACTAAGTTACTAGTGTCTATCCATCATCTCTCCTAAATTTTGAGAGGAGATCATATACTTAATGCGTGAAAATTTTCATATGCAATCAATTACAATAAGACACGTGCTAATTGTGATCTAATCTCATGTGATTTTTTTAAGATTAAGTTAGTAATTTTACCTTAACTACTTAACTTGTTACCTTATTTTATTTAAGTAATTAAGTTTGTAACACTACAAAAAAAAAGTGGGCTTTGCAACGGAAATTTTGCCACGGAACTCAATTCGTAGCAAAAAAATGCTTGCTAAGGAAAGTAAATTCTGTCACAGAGTTGTGACGGTATTGCGACGGATCTCCCCTTTTCATATGACGCTCCAAACAACTTCAATGAGCGCGAAAATCAGGCGATGGATTTGCGACCGAAAAATATATTACCCACGGATTTGCTACGGAAGTTGGGACGGATTAGTAGATGTTTGCGATGGATTTACGACAGAATATTATTACAAAATCTAAACAACCCTCGACACAAGTTTGCTACGGATTTGGGACCGAATAGGAAGTTGCCATAGAATACTGTAGGAAATTGCGATCCCAAATTCAATACTGTATCTCGCTTCCACGTAGTTACCAGGCTTTCTTTATTTTATTTTTCAAAACCCTCAACCCCTACAAATAACCCGACACTACGCCGCCGCCGCCACCACCACCAAGCGCCACGACCACCACGGTAGCTTTCTTACTTTTTCCTTCGTTTTCTTCTCGTACCTGCACGCCGCCCTGCCTCTCCCAGACACCATCGGTGTCGTCGACGTCACCCTGCCGGCGCTAGTCACCGTTTTCCATTTTTCTGATTTCTGATTTTTAAACCCTAAAAATCGATTTGGGTATTTCATTTTTTTTGCTAGTTCTTTTAATTGGTGTTGAATTGTCTTAGGTTTGAATTTTATTGTGTTGTTTTGTATAAAGTTTACAAATGTTGTGTTCTATTGTGATGGTCTGCATAAATCTTGGACATTTAGGTGTTTGTTGAGCATAAGTTTACTGGACTGTAGATGGTGAAGATGGAGAAGTTTGAGGTTTTGAAGAGGAATGGAGGGAAAAGGGAATGCAAAAATGTTAAAACAAACTAGAACAAGGATAATGAAACAAGCTACGAGTATTTGATCACTAATCACTAATAAGTTAATTCACTTACACAATCGGGATTTAACAAAAAATGAAGAAGGGAATGAAATTTGGCCGTGATTAGGATATATACGGTAAAGTAGAGGTGATGATTTGTAAAAATTAAAATATATAGTGGTAATTTGTCAAATACGTCATTTTTTATTTGTAAAATTAATGAACATAAAAATGTTTTTTTTAATAAGATACCCTCTCCATTTTTCTATTTTTTCGCATTTCATTAAGATGTTCCCCTCGTATAATAGAGAAGTGAGATGAAAACAAAAAAAATGGAGGTAATACGTACCCTCCATTCAAATCCAAAATACATATTTCTTTTTTACCTATTTGTCGAGACACATTTTGTATCATTGATATAAAAAAAGAAATGTGTAATTTGGATTTGAATGGAGGGAATAGTACTACTCGTATATACATAGTACGAGTAGTAGAGTATGATTCTATTTTGAATTAGAAATAAAATACGGGTACTTGGTATCGCATTTTCACTCGAGTTTTACACTTTTACTGTGGCACCCCCTAATTAGGTGGAAGCAGGAATAAGATACGGAGTACAGTAGTTACTTTGTAACCCTAGATAAGTAGAAACCCCCCCAAATTACCATTCCCCAATATCGTCAACTTCCGACCATCTCGAGTTCTTGAGGTTTTTTAGATTGGGGTTTTTACTATTTGTTCCTTTTCCTGCCAGGTAACTTGTAGAGGTGTGCTGAAACGAGGAAAACCCTCAATACTCACCTCCTTTACCAATGGCGGAAAAACCTCAATTGCCCTCCATTAATGTCGGCGGCAAAGGTTCTTCTCTCTCCTCTTCCTCACTTTTCTCAGTCGCCAACCAACTTGTTCAGGTACGCGTCGATTCGTCACTTCTCGACAAACTTTCATCTTCATCATCATCGTCGTCTTCCACCATCAAGTATCATCTTCCATTTCCGGATATTCTGACATTAGAAGAATCTAGAGCTTCTCTTCTGGTGTTTTTAACTAAGCTGTTGCTTTCAACCTCATCAATTAATGCCGAGGCCGTCAGTTTAATCACGCAAACTCTAAATTCATGCTCCGATAGTAGATTAACTGTCGATGCATTTGATGTTACTGAGAAAGAAAAGAAAGTTTTAGATAGTTGTTTGGCGATTGCTCCATTGGATGGTGTATGTGCTTTGCTAGATTATGGAGTGTCAACTATGTCTCCAATCGCGGAAATGGTTGCGGCATTGTCCTGCGAAGCGGAGAATGCCAAGGTTTCTGCGTTTAATTTGGTGGATTCTGGGGATGGTAAGTGTTTGAAGGATGATGCTGGTGTCGCTAGTGATTTGAAGGTTTTGCTGAATGGGTCTAAATTGACTGGTAAGGTTGAAGTCAATGCAGTGTCAAGTATTCCAGAGGTTTACGGGGGTTTGAGGGAGGTGGTGAGGGTGGTGCATTCGAGGTCAAGAGTTAATTTGAATAGTGGGGTTAAGGATGGGGCAATCCGGATCGGGGGAGCATGGGGAAAAGTACTGTCGTTTTTGGCGAGTGCATTGAGAGATCTGGGCAAAGGTAGCTTAAGTAGGGTGGGATTGAATGCTGATTCCATTGGTAGTGAGGGTCTTAGATCGAGTTTGAAGCGTTTGATTGATGAGAAATGTCCTAGTCAAGAGAGTCTAAGAGATGCTTTCAAGCTCACCTGTGATGCAGCTTATGAGGAGGAATATGATGATTTGGTGCATTACGTTAATACATTGTTTTGCTTGGTAAGGAGCGTGGTGATGTGGGAGCTGGTGTCGGCTGTTGTGTCGCTGGAGGGCAGTGATTTGCTTGTAAGAAACAAGGCTGACATTCCTAATGGAGGGGACGGGAAAGTAGATAAGAAGAGGAAGAAGGTTTTAGGAAAGGGGACTGTTGCTGTGCTACAACTTATTAAAGATAGACTGCTGGGTAGCTATGTCGATAGTGCTGATGAGTTTGTTGCTGTACAAAAGTTAGCTGATGAGATTCACTCCCTGTTGGACCCCAAAGCTCTTGCCTTCAATGATTTCCTAGAGAAGATCAAAGAAATTGTCGAAAGCAATGAAAGCAGAAGACTTCCGAAGATTGCAAAGGTGATAGATTTCTCTCCTTGTATGATCTTTGTTGCTAACTTGCTATAGTCAGGTCTACCATCTATGCATGTGACACCATTTTTTGTCAAGGTTTTTTTCTTGGTAGCATAAAACATGCTAATTTATAAGTCAAGACAGCAAATATATATGTGCAATCTCATTTGTGTTTTTTTTATGCGGATGCAATATGGAGTAATTTGCCAGCTAGGGTACCGTGGATACTCAGTTGCAGATACACATAGGCTATTTGACCCCCCAAAATGAGGGTTAAGTCTTCTTGGCTTACACCACGAGTTGCTAATCAGAGGGCATTGCATGTTTAAAAGTTACTGTTTCCTCTTTTTGGAGAAATTTGTGGCTCTTATTATTTTTTTTGAAGTTTCAAGCTACCCTTAAATGTGGATTTTCTTTTTGGAATATGCTTCCCCTTTTTTTTTGTGGTGAAGGAATTTGTTCGAGGCATTCTATGTGAGAGTGTTGAAGTCTCAGTTATTGTTGAGCAGTTTCCATTTGTCATATCTTCATGTGTCTCTTTTTGCACAGCCTGATGTGAATATATGCTTTACATGAAATTGACAGTTTTGTGAATCTGACTTTCCAATGCATACCAGGGTACACGCGATTTTGCCAAAGAACAGATGACTGTGCGGGAAAGGGCCTTTACAATAATAACAGAAGTTTTCAAGCGGCATGGTGCTATGGCTTTAGATACTCCTGTTTTTGAACTAAGGGAGACCTTGATGGGAAAATATGGAGAGGATTCAAAGCTAATATATGATTTAGCGGATCAGGTACTGCTGCCTTGCCTACTTTCTGTCTTGCTCCTCTTATCTTTGGTTTTTTTATAATCGGTCTCTGGTTATTATATGGCAATCAAATTTATATAATTTTATATAATATTGACGTTTTAATGCATAATGTGGCAATTCTTGTGTATTAGACCTTTCGCGGAGTTATTATTGTATTACGACGATCAAATCTATATAATAGTACACCAATTATAAAAAAGAGTTATCATTGTATTCCGAGTTGGATAGACGGAGGAAATGATTTGTGATGTACTCCGTATCATTAATGGATAGTTTTGTTTTTGGTTTAACTATAGCAAAGTTAAACAATCAACTATAAGCGTTCACAATCTTTCAAAATTTTATGATACAAAATCGAGACAATCTATCTAAGAAGGCGGCAAGAACCAGCAAGCTATGACAATTTATGCTGCTAGAGTAAAGTTGTAATGATGTTATTACTCCGTACTATGCTGTTTGATGTTTTTTAAAATATCATGTTGTTTTTTTATTCAACAGGTATTGCCTCAAATATAATCACTTACAATCTCTTGATCACTATGTATTGTGAGTGTCGGAAGCTTGATAATAGAAATTTGATTTGCTGAAATTTTGATTATTCAATTCATGACTTTATAATACCCCGTAGAAATTTTGATGGATTTATTTTATAAAATGTAATGTTGCTGAAATTTTGTGTTTTTTAATATGAAATTTTGTTTGTTGTGTGACTAAGGTAGGATACGCGAACGACTGGTAGAGACTATTAACTGTTTATGTGTATGCTTTGTATTAGCTTTGCTCGGACGTGATTAGTTTTCCAGTAATTGGAGGGGCACTAATTATTAATTGTTGATAGTTGCTTCATCTAATCAATTGGTGGTACAATTGGCAATGTTATTTTATTTTATTTTGCAATTTTCGTCTTGGTAGATCTAATTGTGTTTTAGGGTCAATTCTGACTTTTTTGTGCGGTTCATGGGTTTTTGCTTCTTGTATTTGTTGCAAATTAAGTTTGATTTCGTGTCATTTTTGGTACTTCAAGCATGAAATTTGGTGTCATTTTCGGATTTTCAATTTCGCATTAAAGCTGATTAGTTGGATCTCTCTCGGGTTTATAGCTAAGAATGTTGAAAAGTGTACACTTGCGAGGGAAAATTTCTTTGAATAAAATTATTTAGTGTGCTCTGATATTGCGAGTTATTTCCATATTTTCAATGGAGCCAAAGACTCATTACTCTTTGGTTTTGGATCGTAAAATGTCTTGGTTTACCGCTTTTGTTTATCTATTGATATACTGTCATTTTATCAGTCGTTTTCTGTAGTCTATTGTGATGACCACATGTCAGCGATGTTTGAGCAGAAAGTAAAATTGGAGTACAAGTGGCCATCTTGGTTTTTCTTCTTTGTTTATAATGATGAACTCTAATTGAATGTGGGCAACCATCTTGGGTGGGGGACGGTTTCATCAAAGCTTCCCTTTTTGCCACTATATACCCCGTGTGTTTGCACAGGTTCCTTGTCTCATTTGTTGTAGGAAGATAATATTCAATTTCTGATATGATATATTTACAGGGTGGTGAGCTCTGCTCTCTGCGGTATGATTTGACTGTGCCATTTGCTCGATATGTGGCAATGAATAGTCTTACATCATTCAAAAGATACCAAATTGCTAAAGTTTATAGGAGAGACAACCCATCCAAGGGAAGATATAGGGAATTTTATCAGTGTGATCTTGACATTGCTGGCCAATTTGAGAAGATGGGGCCTGACTTTGAGGTGATCAAGATTTTGACGGAGCTTCTTGATGAATTGAACATTGGTAACTACGAGGTATGTGTGTTTAAATTTTAAAATGTTCACAGGATTTTCTTATGAAGATATTCATTTGTTTTTACCATGTTAATGATGCTCAAGCCATTCCTATCCGAAAATAATATTCAAATTTCAGCCAATAGAACATGCTAATGCATATCCATTTGTCATTTCATGTCCCTTAAGTTGCAGCGTCAATCTTTTCAAATCCATGTCCCATGAAATGGTGGCTACACACAGATTGCATACGCCATGGTCTACCAATACGAAACATGTGTGATGAGTATTAATTGTCTTACCCCCTCAAAATTGTGGTTTCAGGTAAAACTGAATCATCGCAAGTTGCTCGATGGGATGCTAGACATTTGTGGTGTTCCTCCTGAAAAGTTTAGAACTATATGCTCTAGCATTGACAAGCTAGATAAGCAATCATTTGACCAAGTGAAGAAGGAGATGGTGAGATTTCCTTTCTTGCTCTGTTTGGTTTTTATTTGCCAAATGGATTCAATTATAGGCTGGTTATTCTGTTCCTTTTCATGTCATTGATCAACTGCTATAGTCTTATTTATAATGAATGGTTTTGTTGTAGATCCCCAAGGCTGTTTCTTTTCATTCTTTCCAACATATCCCTTTTTTCTTATTTGGAATGTACACATCTCGTCTCCATTTGGATATCCATTCCCTTATTTTTGAGGAGATATTTGGTTGCACTATCTTTTGATTGTAAACATTATTCCTTTGATCTTGTATTGAGCTTTCTCGCAAGAAGTTTTTTGTTGGTTGAGCTTTTAATATATTGCAGGTGGAAGAAAAGGGTTTAACGGCTGAGGTAGCTGATAGGATTGGCAGTTTTGTAAAAGACAGGGGATCACCTCTTGAGCTTTTAGCTAAGTTTAAACAAGAAGACAGTGAACTTTTGAAACATGAAGGATCTGCACTTGCCCTGAGTGAGTTAGAGATTTTGTTCAAAGCGTTGGAGAAGGCAAAGGGACTTAATAAGATAGTTTTTGATCTGAGTCTTGCAAGAGGTCTTGATTATTATACTGGGGTGATTTATGAGGCTGTCTTCAAAGGAACCACCCAGGTGATTATGAAACATTTTATTTTGTGCATCTAACTTCCAGACTTTCTTCTTACATACGGAGTACTTATGGCATCTGGCACACATATGTTGATATGTATGATATACCTATGTTTACTTTGCCTTCTATTATCAATTATCTGCTACAAATCTCCACTTGCCTGTATAAGTATTGTCCTTATGAAGTAGTGAATCATGAATTCATGATATGTGTCTGTTTTTCTTTTATAATGGAAACTTATGCTAAGGCCTTAGAATGTAATTTTAACAAAGAATACCGTTTGTGTTCCTAATTCTTATGGTATGTCATGTGGACATGAGATGCACCTCAGTTTCCCAATGACACCTTTCACCAGTATCACAACCTATCAAGGCCCCTCACACAGTCGTACAGCACCGTGCGCACAGATAAATGTAATTACAAATTGGAAGGAGGCCCTTGAATCCTTACCCCTGTATATTCCAAAGAGGATGCTTCCATCAGAATCTTGGATTCTTAGATCGACTATCATACTTCTTGCTTCATTAGAATAAGATTCAAACAAAGAATCTCATTAATGCTTTTGTTTTAGTCAATTTTATTCAGTAAGTGTGAATTTTCAAACTACAATGCCATTTTATTATTTGTTTGACATCAACTGATTTTGTATTCTCAATTGCTTCCTCATATACTCCCTCCATCCCACTTTTATTGTCTACATTGACTAAAGTGTACTTTTAAGAAATACTCCATAGTAGGGAAATGCCATTAGTACCATTTGACTAATAAATGGGAATAAGAAGCTTATTTAACAATGGATAAAATAGGGAGTTCACTATATTTACTTACTATATTTGGAAAGGTCACAATTAATTTTGGATGTGCAAACAAGGAACAAATGGACAATAAAAATGGGATGGAGGGAGTACGCAGTCGAGATGACTTCTAAAAGTCTGTTGATGCAGGTTGGTTCAATTGCTGCTGGTGGGCGCTATGACAATCTCATTGCGATGTTTGGGTCTAAGCATGTCCCTGCAGTTGGTGTCAGCCTTGGAATTGAGCGCGTATTTGCTATAATGGAACAAAATCAGAAAGATCAAAACCAGGTGATGATAATAATTGGTAGCTGCTTGCTATTTGTTTTACATGTCATGGTTCTATATCATGTTGAAGGTGAAGTGAATAATAATTTATCTGCCACCTGTGATATTTGCTTTTTGACTGAAAGATATATTCTCATGTAGCGCTTTGCTTTCAATCCTCGATTTTTCTCAACAATTTAACTACTACTCAAATGCTATATGTTGCTCTTGTACCTTAGGTCATTGACTGGAAACTACAATCTTCCTATCAAAGAGGGATTGTCACTCAACTTGCTTAAAAAATAACAATTGAAACTATTTGCGCTGTTCCCCTTCTCTTCTTTGGGGGTATAGAGTTAGGAAGGTTTCTGTAGATATGTTGCTTTCTTGCAATTAACATTTCTTCAAAGATTATGTCAATAATTTTTGGATGTTAGCCCTAACCTTCTCCTTACTATTTCATCAAGACACGCTCGTGCCTTTGGAAACCAGTTTTTGTAAATTGCTTTCATGCAAATGTGGGGGTGTGTGAGTCGGGTTTATTTGGTTACATTCGTCTTGTAACTTTCTTGCATAAGGCTGCAGGTAGTCTTTTATAAAATGAATTTACCCTCGGGTATTTTGATATGATCCATTAGATTCATAGGGGTATTTGAGCTAATTAACTTGAGATTTTAGAGTACTTGTAAAATTGCCTAACATGAGCATTTATGGAGTTCAAAATTGTAGAAAACACATGTAACTAACTAGTGTATTACTTTACACATGTTGCAGGTTATCCGAGCAAATGAAACCGAGGTTTTGGTTGGTGTAATGGGGGATGACTTGACTTTGGCCGCTGAATTGGTGAGCGAGTTATGGAGTGCCAAAATCAAAGCAGAATACACGATCGTTAAGAAGGTTGTGAAGATCTTTGAGCGCGCTGAAGCATCAGGCATTCCTTTTGCAGTGATGGTTGGCGACCGGGAATTGAATGCAGGGATTGTGAAAGTAAGAGATGTAAAAACCAAGGTCGAGGATTCAATCCCTAGAGATAAAATGGTCCAAGAGCTTCTTAACCGACTAAGGAACTCTCCCTAAAACATGTTTTTTACCAGTAAGTTTTTATACTCCTCTTTAAAGACATATTCGTCGGGCTGAGGATATGGGATCAACATGTGTTCTCTGTTTCATACAACTTTTTTTTGGATCAGTTCTTTTTCTACTAAGCCTTTTTTTATTTGTGTTTCCGTTTTTGTTTCCAGTTTTTATTTTTTATTGTTTTATTTAAAGTAAAGAACTGGGAAGATAGTACCAGAATTGAATGGTACAGAGTAGAACTCTTGGATCAAGTTGGAAGTCTGTGCAAATGAGAATAAGTAAAAACTAAAACACCCTCTGAAAAGTTTCTGATCCACACCCGTTTTCCATCCGACCAAAATCCAAAATCCGTTAATGGCGGCCAACCCTGTTTTCTGGGCCTGTGAGGGGGTGGAGACATTGTGTTGTAGAAACTAGTTATACTGCTGATATGGAGGGAGTTTGAATTTGGTAAGATTTGATTAGTAACTCTTGAAAATGAGCCGAGTTTTGTTTATCTCAAGGCAGTTACTACGACTACATTTTATTGGTTAGTACTACTGTATATTCTATTAGGCATCTTACGATATTTTGACATGAGACCGTCTTACATCATTATCTGTGAGAGACTAGAATAGAGTGGTGGACTAGTGTTAGTGTAGTGTAATTCTGAGAGACTAGTGTACTCCATCTTCATTATTGTTATGTGATCCAAGGTACAGGTGAGTGGGTCAGGTGAATCCACCAATTTAGGTACAGTATGAATTTGGGAGACAATACACATAAAAGCAAACCTAAAGTTAGATGGCAATAGGTACAGGGGCTCATTATGTGCTGTATATGTGAATAAGAAAGCTCCATTTCACCTAAATTTTCCAACCCCATTTATTTAATCAAAAGCAAATCTAGGAGGGTTTACAGAATTAGATATGAATGAATGAGAATGCTGCTCCACTTCACTTACACTTTCCTTGGAACTCCGATATCAGTTAGAGCTGGCAAAAGCTGACCTGACCCAACTTGTCTCAAAATCTGACTCGTTAGAACCCGAAAATGTAGTCACCCGAAACCGACCCGATTTGACCCGTTTGTGACCCGATACCTGATACAGCCCGATAATAGTGACCCGAACCCGATCCAACCCAACCTGATTTGAACCCGAACTGATAAGATTGATGACAAAAAGATTAACTTCATATCTTAGACTTAATAACAAAGTAATTAAACAAAATGATACTCCATTAAAAAAATAAAACTTATTAGGAAAATCTCGAAAAATAACTAGACCTGATAATGACTCGATCCAAACCCGACCTGATCCGCCAGATCAATTGACTCGAAATGACCCGAACATGAAAGAGATCATGACCCGTTACGACCCGATCTGAGTGACCCAATTGCCAGCTCTAATCTCAATGTTTCAGAAGGGTTTCGTTTTTGATGGAGGTGAGCTGTCGGATATTTCTTCTTGTCGGAGTGAGTTGAAGATAAAGGACTATTAATACTACGTACTGTAACAAATATGGGACGGGTCTGTTAATACACTACTACTCCTACAACATAACATTGCACTAAATTATCTTACGTAAAACACTTTTATCCACTCCTCTCTATTTTATTATACCCATTACTATTTTTGTCTTGTTCATTTATTTACGTCTTTAATTGTTTGTATAGTGGGAGTTAATAAAGCAACTTCTAAGAACGTCACGGAGCAGTAATGTGCTACACCGAGATTTGGGTTTACTCAAAAACTTATATGAGACGGTCTTACAAGAGACGAATTGGTGTGTTTATTTGATTTGATCGTGACAATCAGTTCAATTGTATTAGGCTATAACAATATGTTTAGATATCATTGGGCCGTTGTTAGTCGCTACAATCACAGTTGAACCATTCACCAACCCTCAAATTGACCGCTTGCTTAATCCTCCCTTAGTCAAATACTCTTTCCGTTCCATTTATTTGTTTGTTTTTTACATTCATTATGATAGCATTTTAATCAAATGAAGACAAATGAATGGAACGGAGAGAGTAATTTGCTACTCTCTGAGTTTATCTTTTGTAATCAATTGATATTATTTGACCCGAAACTAATTTGTGTATCCGTCACAATAGAGATTTACTCATCATTTATTTATTGGTCGGTCTCCCTTGTGATGGATATATCCGTCAAAAGTTACAACGGATCAAATAGCATCACTTGTTAGATAAGACAAAATCAAAATACATCGGAAACAACAAATGTTTTATCATTATCTACTCTGTGGGTAAATATTTGACCGGTATAAGTTTGTGACGGATACACGGACGAATTTGTGTTTATTTATTTGAACCTTGGGTACGTCTTTTTGTGTAATTTGAGAGTTTATAATTTGTTGTCCTTGCTGAAAATAAAAAAAGCAAATAGCAATGCAACAGAAAAATGTACTCCACTCCGTATTTGAGTAAATAGTGGGGGTAAGTGGTAACCAAGAATGGGTAAGGACTAATAATGAGAATGAAGTAGTAGCCGCAGTGAGAGACACGTGGAGTCAGTGTGTAAATCATTTTAGCAAGGAGAATCTAATCTTCACGATACGATGGTACTACTACCAAACAAGGAAAGGCATAGAATTTGCTTTACCCCTTCCTTTTCCTTCCCCTACTTTATTTGCATAGTATCTTAATTAATCATCGGTTAACATGATTCATTCAACCTGAGGGAAAGGGTTATGGACATGGCCGGCTAACGAAATTTGAAGGTCGTATTTCAATTTCAGTATGAAAGTTTTGATACAATACTAATCCGTAAAAAAAATTACTTCAAAACATGAACAATATACAAATCGAACCCACAATCTCAACTTTAACATTAACACTAACTATATTAAATATGAACAATGGATTACCACTTATGCTAATTTTGTATAATCAATATACATGTTGAGGTCCTTCACCTACTTGGGTCCCGATTTCTAGAACCGAATGGATCACCCTATGGGTTAGCCTCGGTCATGTAACGACCTTTTAAATTTTTTGACATTCCTTGTGACCTAACATGGGTCTAGCATAGTAGCATGTATTGTTTGGACACGATAATAGAGGAAGGAAAGAAAGGTGAAAATGATTGGAAATGTTGAAAGTGGAAAATGGTAGCTACCTAGGTCATGACATCAAAATGAGTCGGAAAAATGAAACATGAGTAATGAGTCTTATGACCTAGTTAAGGCGACCTTACTTCAGATGGTCAGAACTCTAAAACTAACGTTAATCAGTTAATTTATAAAAATTAAGAGATATTTTATACTCGTACGTACGTTAATTATTACAGAGTACGGAGTAGTTGATATTTTACTTTCTTACTACTCCATACCTCCCAATTCACGTCCATCAGTGCATGGTGAGTTATTCCTTATTATCGAAAACAAAGAGAAAAGAGAAAAAAATAGACCTAGAAAATGTTACGCCTTTCCAAGAAGATATGGAGTGCATGATTATTGAGTGAATCAACCCGAGTACCCTTTATCTTTTTTTTGATACTATTCACACTTGAAGGGAATATTTGATATTCTTGACAATCTATAATTGAAAATATAGATTTTTATTTAATTTGTGAATACATTAAAAATATCAAATTTTTAGAATTTCTGTTAATGAGACCGTCTCATTAAAGTCCATTTATTTAGAAGTAACAAACGGTCCAAAATTAAAATCGTCTGCAAAAACAAACGTATAGCCTGTTAGGCTGTTACTAGCTTCATTTAATATGATATCACCAATTCCCTCATCTTGTTCCTTTACCTTTTAATCACCATTCCACCAACTCAACATTCTCACTTTCCCCTTCAACAAAAATACATACATACTCGTGCAGCGTGCTATGGAAAACCCGACTTCCGAAGTTACTGTCTGGGACTGGGAAGAAGTTGGCCTCCCCTCTTCCCCTTCCTCCGCCGCCTCACACGGCTGCGCTCACGGCGGCGCCCTTCTCCGCTCCGACTACTTCTCCCCCGATTACGCCCCCGACGTGGATGAAGATGAGGGCCAAGGGAGTGACTCCGATAACCCCAGCTGGGTCGATCCCACCGAGATCGCCGCCCTCGACGTCGGAGGAAGGTCCTCCTCCGACGATGACTCCGTCGGGATTAATATAGTTGCGCCTCACTCCGAGTGTTGCGGTGCAGGGTTTTGCGATGAGAAACCCTCGGAAATTGGGGGAAATTGTGACGAGGTTAAGGAATTAGGGTTTCCTGCTGTTGAAGAGGTGGAGAATAGAGAAGGAGAAGAGGAGGAGAAGAAGAGGGAGGTAGTATGGTGGAGGGCGCCATTAGAGGTGATAAAGTATTGTGTGGTGAGGGTTAGCCCAGTATGGTCATTGTCAATGGCAGCGGCTGCAGCGGCTGCTTTAATGGGGTTTGTGATTCTGCGTCGGAGGTATTTGTATAAGTTGAAGCGTAAGAGTCTGGGCATCCACCTCAATGTCGCCATTGACGACAAGGTCTGTCTTCTTTCTTTGCTCCCTCTTATTCGTCGTTAAAAAAAGTCGCCATGGACTAATTCTTGGAGTTGTGGTAGTTCCGAATCCCATTTTGTTCCTTGTCTTGGTGTTTGATTGCCTCTCATTTGTGTTCTAATAGTACCATGGCGCAAATAGTACGGAGTAGTATGCGATTGTTGTATCGTACTTACGACTTAGAAGAAGTAACTCCATTTATGGCGAGTGATTAAAGTTCATTTTCACCATAAAATTGTACTGTAGTACCCTACAAGTGCTGCAATGAGTAGAATTAGTACCGTAACCATGGACTTTACCTCATCCTACTTGGGCCGACCTAATTGAATTCATGAAATTATCTAGGAATCTGATCAGGGTTTGACTGAAATTATTGTAAATGTTTAGTGTCAGAGCTAGTCGGTATGTTATTTGTGTGGTATGGGAGATCTAATGCAGTGTTTCAACAGTGCTCGGTGGTGCATCTATTTGTTTTTTGTTTTGTAAGTTTTCTGCAAAATCGATTCCAGTGTATATAAAATACTTCAATGGGTTGGTGTTTGTCTATATGTGCTGTTCAATATTCTGTAAAAATATGTATAGGATGAGAAATGAGTTTCTGCAAGCAGTGTATCAGTTATGAGTTTCGAGTACATTTGTTTTGTCACTTGGGCATCCCTTTTAATGAAGACAGCCGTTTTCTGTTTAATTTTGTGGTTTGGAAGCGAGTGATGCAAGAGTTGTCAGAAGGAAATGAGAGAATAAGAAAGAGGGTAGATGTTGTTGAAACGAGTTTGTTTCTCAGGGTAAATACCATTTGCTGTTTGGGTTTACGCAAAATACAAACTTGAGGCTACCAGTGGGATTTGTAAATAGAACCCACTAATTGCACTTAAATGAAACGAGTTTGTATCTCAGGACATCAAAGTGGTAGTTTTTGCCATTTCTTCGATAAATGATTCGTAGAAATGGTAGTTTCTGCCTGCACTTCAGCACATGGTAGTTTAACTACTAATGTAGCTATGAGCCTATGATGGTATGCATGCAATTTAGTTTTAGTAGAATTCAGGATGTGTGGATTATTTGATTACAGTTTCTTTTTATAGATGATTGAAAGCGTGGTAGGAAGAATGCTTTTGCTTAGTGAGCGTGCAGCGTGCTGTGAAATTGTGGATGACTATTTTGTAGGATGATTATCAACTACGAGTACTATATTATATCGTAGGCTCTGTATTGTTTATGTGGTCCTTGGAGCATGGATTTTCCAATAACAGTGTATGTTATATCTTGCTTATGCCAAGTAAACACCAATTTTCTGAAGATATCTTGTGTTTTCTCCTCCCTATGTCAAGCTTTCCTATTTTTTGCTTAAACTCATGGTGAAAAATAATTAACTCTGTTATCTCTGTAACTGGACATTGGCAGAAGGTATCTCAGTTCATGAGCCGGGCTGCACGTCTGAACGAGGCATTTTCAGTGGTGAAACGGGTACCCATTATACGCCCGGCACTACCTGCACCTGGAATGGCTCCATGGCCCGTCGTGAGCTTGAGATAGGTCAACATTACTCCTTGTCTTGAAACCCTACCGTATTGTATGTACTACTACTACTTTGGATTGTACTTGTAAGTAAAATGAAGTGGTTTTTGTCTTCTACAATGCTGTATCGGATAATTTGCGTCAAACTTGGGTGTTGTGGTATGTATATGTCATGAAAAGAGTTCTTCCAGTTTGTACCAACAGTGTGTTAATCTCGTGTTAGCATTCTTTCTTCGTAGTAGATCTCCTTACTGATAAAAGTTCGTATAGTCGTATATTTGATTGCTTATTGCGGGGTACGCAGTATGTCTTGACGATGACAGACTATGTCACGGCAGCTGCAGAATGTAAAACCTGGGAATAAATACGGAGTAAGTTTCATGAAGTTGCGAACATTGCTTCTGTGGCTCGAGATGGGGTAAGGGTGGTTTTAAACCTATTGAAGCCTTTTGATCCAGCTAGGAAACTCTAGCTGTTTTTAGGGTTTCCTTTTTTCTTTTTTAGAGAAAAGTGGATATTATATTAATCAATTTCCGTCGAGGCCAAAATGGCCTCCGGAAAAGATGAGTCATACAACAATTAATCACCTTTCTCGGGCACAATTGAGCTACGTGATGTGCTACACTGTTACCATTCCCCTTAACATGTGACCAATGACAATCAATAAAAGACGGTCTAAGATCCTGAATTCCGCAACAATAAGTCCCATCTGATCCCGAGCAGCTTTACTGACCTTCACAGCATCAACCGTACCTTTGGCATCACTTTCAACAATAACTCGATCCCGTCTTAGTTTTAGGGTTTCCTAGTTGTAAACCTATCTTGTGTTGTGATTTGATCGAGCTTGTTTTATACGGAGTGATGTTTAGAAGGGTCATTCGGGTTAAATATAGGATTCCTTAAGACAATCCAATTCCATCCATCCCAATGACAAAATAAGGACCGTTGGATTAGATCTAATCTTACGGACAAGATTAGAACAACTTTTAAATCCTTTTCTCTTTCCTTTTCCCCTCTACTTTCATCATGTTCTCTCTCTTGTCTCAATTGGTCTCTTGTGAGACCGTCTCACGCAAAGTTAGTGTGAGACTTAACTAGATGACACTAATAACCACAAAAAAAAAAAAAAAACAAAAAAAAAAAAAAAAAAATAGAAAGTAACTACCCTTGTATGAGAGGTCTCACAATAACATTATTGTGAGACCGTCTCATACGAGTTTTTGGCTCTTGTCTCTTCTCTCTGATTTGGAAAATTTACAAAATACCACCTAGTATTTGTCGTATTTTACAAATTATCATCATGTATTTGTTTTTTTTCAAAATTACCACCTACATTCCTAGGTATATTTACAAACTACCACCGCATATCATTTCCGAGTCTCATTTACTTAATTTCCGACTCATTAAGTGAACACATTTTATAATACCAGAAATACCCTTATATTTATCAATCTAAACACCTATTTTACCCCTAATTACCACAAAAAACATTCATTATCCTCATTAACCAAATCACACCATCATCATCCTCATTAATCACATCACACCATCATCATCATCAGCAATATCCCTTCTTCAACTCTTCAACCTTTAGTCCTTTATTACCTTCAATAATGGCGGCAATTAAATCCTCCCTAATTTCCTCATCTCCCTCCATCTCTCCTCAAAACCCCACATTCCCCAACCTCGCCTCCACCTTCGCACCATTATCTCCCAATTCACCTCCCTCAAAACCCCACCCTCCCCACCTCCCTCGCCTCCAAACCCTAACCCCGCTCCGCGCCCTCGGAATCGATAAAGAGACGCCAGAGAATGAAGCCCCGCCGACTTTCCTCCGTGACTCCGGCGCCTCGGTTAGGGGGAAGAGGTGCAGGATTCACTCTGCTGCCACAATTGAAGCCACAGACGGCGGAGGGAAGCTTAAGGAGGACACGTGGACGAGGCTGGGTGGCGGTGGTGGAATTAGTAGGGTTTTGCAAGACGGTGCTGTCTTTGAGAAGACCGGTGCTAATGTCAGTGTTGTTTACGGGGTTATGCGCCCAAGTGTATCGGGCCGCCAATGGTGATGTGTATTAGAGTTAGACTTGAATATGGAGTTATTGGGTATTGTTGATGATGATGGTGATGGTGGTGGTGGTGTGATGTGATTAATGATGACGATGGTGTGATGTGATTAATGAGGATGATGAATGATTTTTTTGGTAATTAGTGGTAAAATGAGTGTTTAGATCATGTTTATCCCTTATCTCCTTCACCAAGGTCCATCTTATTTTATATTATTTTTTATTCACAACCTACTTTATTTTTTATTCACTAACACACACCTTCTTTTCTTTATTGTTTATCTCATCCATTTTAACCAATAAAAAAATAATACATGAGAAGGTTAAAGGAGGGTGGAGGAGGTCCTCTGCCCACCCACTTCCATACCAAACCAAACCTTGGTCTCATTTTTTTATTATTTTTTGGGCTTTCACCCTACCCTTCCACCTTTTTGTCCACCATGGATAAACATGGTCTTAGATGAATAAATATAAGGGTATTTCTGACATTATAAAATATGTTCACTTAATGTGTCGAAAATTAAGTTAAATGAGACTCGGAAATGATATACGGTGTGAATTTGTAAATATACCTAGGAATGTAGGTGGTAATTTGTAAAAAAACAAATATATGGTGGTAATTTGTAAAAAACGACAAATATTAGGTGGTACCCAGTCCATCATCATTGATCACCTCTAAGACTCTACCATCAATCACATTGGGTAGTTCTTACCCTTGAGATTGTCAAAAGAACTTTATTTGATAAAGTTTGTCCATTGTGAACAAAAGTTTGTAGTATTTTTAAGAAAATTGGTTCTTATTTTAGAACCAAGTTTGTCTTCAAAACAAGGTAAGGAGGCCAATCAAATAATTTTTCTTAATTTAAATTAATGGAGAAACATTATTTAAGAACTTTATTTAAAGTTCTTCCATTGAGGCATAAAGTTCTTACAATTAAAATATGGTGTAAAATGAGGTGGCTATAGGAAGAATTTTATATGAGTTCTTCCATTGTGGTTGCTCTAAGTCGACACTTTAACAAAATTACTTTTAGATAAACAATTAAATGTATGAAAATCAACGATGTTGAAATTATTTTAAAAAAATTATGTTTAATAAGTTTGTAATATGCAGAAATTGAAGTGAAAAAATAAACGAAAATTCTCATTTGTATCGTCTAAGTTTTCACTTTTATCGGTTGTGTATAAACAATTCTCAAGTGTACTTGGTTAATACTTTGGTGCTCTACCGTCTTCCTCTGACCTCTGTCTTCCATCTCTCTCCACATAATAATACTCGTATCCAATTCGAAACTAAATCACGCTTGATTTCATCATCTCAATCCTGCTACTGCTACCACTTCCACTACCACTGGTATCTTAATCTCATCTCTCTCAAGCTTCTTTCCCTATCGTTTTTAATCTAATCTTCCCCTTTTTTGTTACTAATTTGATGTTTTAAATTAGGGTTTACTCCCATTTACTACGAGTATTTCGTAACTTAGGATTATTTATGCTGTTTTTCTCTATTTAATTATCAGCTAGGATCCAATTATTAGCGCTTCTTGTTCAATTCACCCGTCCTCCCCTCCCCTCCCCTCCCGCTTGGAATTAGGGTTTCGATATCTGCCTGAAATCATCATCTTGGATGTGTATGGCTTAGATTTGTGTAGCAATTTAGGTTTATATGGTTTGTGATGTGTTTACTTCTGTTGTTATATTTGCAAAATGTTGGTATATAGATTGATTATTGTGTTGATATTTGCAGCTTGAATTCAAAGAGCACAAATACTGTTAGTATTGAAGTTTGTAGAAGCTAGGGTTTCGAAAAATGTCGTCAATAGACGCAGAGATAGCTAGGACTCAAGAGGAGAGGAAGAAAAGTGAACAGGAGTTGGGTTCTCTTTCCACCGTTAGCTACGATGTTGATCTCTATGGGGGCAATCAGCGTGACGGTTACCTCCATTCCATCCCTGTTGATGATGATGAGGAAACTGCCGATGCTATGGAAAATAAGGTGGCAAGCAAATTGGCCTCTTACACCGCACCCAAGTCTTTGCTCAAGGAGATGCCAGGTGCCGGGGCTGGTGAGGGTGATGGTAATGTCTTCAGGAAACCCCAAAGGATTACTGACCGTGAGAATGAGTATCAGCGGAGGCGGTTGGATCAGGTGATTTCTCCCGACAGGAACGATGCTTTTGCCATGGGAGATAAGACCCCTGACGTTAATGTGCGGACGTATAGTGAAATTATGAGGGAACAGGCTTTGAAGAAACAAAAGGATGCGACGGTGAGAGCAATTTCAAAGAAGATGAAAGAGGAAGAGGAGCAAAAGAAGAAAGTGGTGGAGGAGAAAGGTGCTGCTGGAGCCCCGGCTGAGGTCCAGCCATCCCAGAAGAGGAGGAATAGGTGGGACCAGTCTCAGGATCAGCCTGCCGATGGTGGAGCTGTTAAGAAGGCTAAATCGTCGTCGTCGGATTGGGATTTGCCAGACTCTACCCCCGGGATTGGCAGGTGGGATGCCACGCCTACCCCAGGTCGAGTCGGAGATTCTACACCTTCTGTAAGGAGGAATAGGTGGGATGAGACTCCGACACCTGGTCGCATAAATGATTCAGATGCTACTCCGGCTGGGGGTGGGGTCACTCCTGGCATGACTCCTTCAGGGATGACATGGGATTCTACTCCAAAGATTGGCGGTATGGCTACACCTACACCGAAAAAGCAGAGATCAAGGTGGGACGAGACACCTGCCACCATGGGGAGCGCAACTCCGATGGCGGGGGCCACTCCAGCACCCATGACTCCTGGAGTGACTCCTTTTGGTGGAATGGATCTCCCTACGCCAACTCCCGGTCAGCTTAATTTACGTGGTCCTCTTAC
Source organism: Agrostemma githago (assembly GCA_958450325.1). Taxonomy (NCBI): domain Eukaryota; kingdom Viridiplantae; phylum Streptophyta; class Magnoliopsida; order Caryophyllales; family Caryophyllaceae; genus Agrostemma; species Agrostemma githago. The sequence continues at coordinate 60,168,976 of OY288257.1, read as the reverse complement.
TCCCGAGCAATACAATTTGATGAAGTGGGAGAAGGACATTGAGGAGAGGAACAGGCCCCTAAGTGATGAAGAACTAGATGCCATGTTCCCGACTGAAGGTTATAAGATCCTGGAGCGCCCAGCTTCATATGTTCCAATCCGGACTCCAGCAAGAAAGCTACTTGCAACGCCCACTCCTATGGGGACCCCACTATATCAAATTCCTGTGGAGGATAGAGGTCAGCAGTTTGATGTGGGGAAGGAGCCTGCTAATGGATTGCCATTCATGAAGCCTGAGGATTATCAGTATTTTGGTGTATTGCTGAATGAAGAAAACGAGGAAGAATTATCACCAGAGGAGCAGAAGGAGAGAAAGATTATGAAGCTACTACTCAAGGTGAAAAATGGTACACCTCCACAGAGAAAAACTGCATTGCGGCAACTTACTGACAAGGCCCGAGAGCTTGGCGCAGGCCCATTGTTCAACCGGATATTGCCGCTGCTTATGCAGCCGACATTGGAGGACCAAGAGAGGCATCTTCTGGTGAAAGTTATTGACAGGGTCTTGTACAAACTTGATGAGTTGGTTCGACCCTATGTGCACAAGATACTTGTCGTCATCGAGCCACTTTTGATTGATGAGGATTATTATGCTCGTGTTGAAGGTAGGGAGATTATTTCAAACTTGAGTAAGGCTGCTGGTTTGGCCACTATGATTGCTGCCATGAGACCTGATATCGACAATATTGATGAGTATGTGAGAAATACAACTGCAAGAGCTTTTAGTGTTGTTGCTTCAGCTCTGGGTATTCCTGCTTTGCTGCCTTTCTTAAAGGCTGTTTGTCAAAGTAAGAAGTCCTGGCAAGCTAGGCACACTGGGATTAAGATTGTTCAGCAGATAGCCATATTGATTGGTTGCGCAGTACTACCTCACTTGAGGTCCTTAGTTGAGATTATTGAACATGGTCTTAATGATGAAAACCAAAAGGTCAGAACAATTACTGCTCTTTCTCTGGCTGCCTTGGCCGAGGCTTCAGCTCCATATGGCATTGAAAGTTTCGATTCTGTGCTAAAGCCTTTATGGAAAGGTATCAGGTCCCACCGTGGCAAAGTTTTGGCCGCATTTCTTAAGGCCATTGGTTTTATTATTCCTCTGATGGATGCTCTTTATGCTAGCTACTATACAAAGGAAGTCATGTTTATTTTGATTAGGGAGTTCCAGTCCCCCGATGAAGAAATGAAAAAGATTGTCCTGAAAGTTGTAAAGCAGTGTGTTAGCACGGAAGGTGTGGAAGCTGATTACATTAGAAGTGATATCCTCCCAGAGTTCTTTAAACATTTCTGGGTTCGGAGAATGGCACTTGACCGCAGAAATTACAAGCAGCTGGTGGAAACTACTGTTGAGATAGCCAACAAAGTTGGTGTGGCTGATATTGTAGGAAGGGTTGTGGAAGATCTTAAGGATGAGAGTGAACCGTATAGGCGTATGGTTATGGAGACTATAGAGAAAGTGGTGACTAATTTGGGAGCATCAGATATTGATACTCGCTTGGAAGAGCTTCTTATCGATGGCATTCTTTATGCTTTCCAAGAGCAAACGAGTGATGATGCAAATGTCATGCTTAATGGATTTGGTGCTGTGGTCAACGCCCTTGGCCAGAGGGTCAAACCTTATCTTCCCCAAATATGTGGTACAATCAAGTGGCGTTTGAATAACAAGAGTGCCAAAGTGAGACAACAAGCTGCTGACCTGATTTCGAGAATCGCCGTGGTTATGAAACAATGTGGAGAAGAGCAGCTCATGGGTCATTTGGGTGTGGTCCTCTACGAGTATCTTGGAGAAGAGTACCCAGAAGTGTTGGGATCAATTCTTGGAGCCCTCAAAGCCATTGTTAATGTTATCGGGATGACAAAGATGACCCCGCCTATAAAAGATTTACTTCCCAGATTGACGCCTATTCTGAAGAACAGGCACGAGAAAGTGCAAGAGAATTGTATAGATCTTGTGGGTCGAATTGCTGATCGAGGAGCAGAATTTGTTCCTGCAAGGGAATGGATGAGAATATGCTTTGAACTTCTTGAAATGCTCAAGGCTCACAAGAAGGGTATTCGGAGAGCTACTGTCAACACCTTTGGCTACATTGCTAAAGCCATCGGACCACAAGATGTGTTAGCCACTCTTCTGAACAATCTCAAGGTCCAAGAACGTCAGAACCGTGTTTGCACAACTGTGGCTATCGCCATCGTTGCTGAGACTTGCTCACCTTTCACTGTCTTACCTGCACTCATGAATGAGTACCGGGTCCCTGAGCTTAATGTCCAAAATGGAGTATTAAAGTCCCTCTCTTTCCTTTTTGAGTATATTGGTGAAATGGGCAAGGATTACATCTACGCTGTGACCCCTCTTCTGGAAGACGCTCTCATGGACCGAGATTTGGTCCACAGGCAGACGGCTGCTTCTGCTGTTAAACACATGGCTCTGGGTGTGGCAGGTTTGGGCTGTGAAGATGCACTGGTCCACCTAATGAACTATGTGTGGCCCAACATCTTCGAGACTTCACCACACGTCATTAATGCAGTTACGGAAGCTATCGAAGGAATGAGAGTTGCCCTTGGTGCTGCTGCCATACTCAACTATTGCCTGCAGGGATTGTTCCACCCGGCTCGAAAAGTAAGGGAAGTCTACTGGAAGATATACAATTCTCTGTACATTGGAGCACAGGATGCTCTTGTGGCTGCTTACCCTATTTTGGAGGATGAGGGAGAAAATGTCTACAGTAGACCTGAATTGATGATGTTTATTTGATTTTGGCTACTTTGATACACTGAAGAAACTTTTGCTTTCTCTTGTGAATCAAACAATCTAGTTGCTTCTTATTGTAGTTAATGTTTTGTTACTCAAATTTCTACTTTCTTGGTTGATGCAAGTTACTGCAGTTTCTACTTTTTTTTATCATTTGTTTGTTCTAATCTGATACGCATTAGGAAATGTTTTTGGACGGGAAGAAGTGTTGGTAAGATGACTCTGCAGGGTCGCATGGTGTGATGGACGACGTGATCCAATACTTGCGAAGATGACCCTACAGCATTACGATCTACATGTTGGTAAGGCTACTTGACTGTATACTGGCCAAATAGTTATAGTTAGTAACATGAATCTACTTCGCAATGCCTGTATGCCCATATGGTAAGATGTAGTGACCTTTTTTCTTAAATTCTTGTGGTGTTTCATATGCTGTGACCATTTCCAAGTGCTAATCATTATCTTACTTTAGCCATCGAATATAGACCTTTTGTGGATACAGGTCAAATATGTATTAGATTGTTGCATTTAAATTATTTGATCAGGAAATAGATGGACACCTATAGAAGTGTCACTGATGAAAAGCATCCGACTAAATTGGTAGCATGTGTGATCAAAAGTCACTGATGAAACTTGTCTCTTAGTGGAACATGCCTAGCTGTATTACCACTATACTCCCCCACCACTTTATCAACCCACTTTTTTTCACTATGATAAAAACCTCAAACTGTATGCTGTTTTCTCTTCCAAGCTCATGTTTTTTTTTTGAGAAATTTGCATTCATTTCAGTACTTTGCCTTCATAATGACTTCATCATATCTTCTTAAACCACTTCCTATAGTCATGTGTCTAATGTTCTTTACTCTTTACACTTCACTTGCCCTACCATCTCCTAAAGCAACAATTAAACTGCCAATTATAGCTGCTGAACCTGCTGTGTTACCGTACTCCCCTCCTTTTCCTCCTTCGGAATTATCCCCTGATATTATTCCGTTGTTTCCAACACCAGGTTCAGGGTCAGGGTCAGGTTCAGGTTCTAGCCCTTATTCTTCCATACCTGTCATACCTTCGAGTCGGAGCCCACCAGACCCTGACTCTCAGGATACTCCTCAGCAAGAAGTCAGCATTGCACCTAGTGGGGCGGTGCTGGAATCATCTGGATATGCTTTGAGTCTTTCTGTTTCCCTGACTTCTGGAATACTGCTTCTGTATTCCTTTGCTTTCTGTTGAATGAAGCTTTGAGGTGTTGTTGTTGACTTCTTCTTATGGTGTGAGTACTGACTACTGAGTACTAAGTACTGCACCTTACAGGTTTATAAAGTTGGTATATATAAATAGAATTGATACGATTTTATGGATTAGTGTGAAGTGTGAACTATGACATTGCATTTTTTTTAACTCGTAAAATACTCCCTTCGTCCTGGTTATTAGCTTACACATTTCTTTTTTAGATGTTTTAGTCAATAGTTTTAAGTTTCTGTTTTGAGTATGTATTATACTCTCGACTTCATCTTTTGACTATATTAAAATGAAGTTCTTTTTCTCTCTATCTTGGTCATTTAGCGGGGACGGAAGGAGTAGTGTTGAGTAATGTTTTATGGAGTATTAAGGTACGGTACTATGTTAGAAAGAAAACAGAGCAACAATGATTTGGGTTATTGGAGCGAGGGAAATTGGTGAATGATGGCCTCTTTTAACTTTCTATGGGTGCATGATTAAGCAATACTTAGTTGAAAAGAATAGGAGTCTCTTTTTGCTTTAGCCCTTTTGCCATGTGAAAATTCAAACATTATTATCTTAACAAGCAGGACCCCAGTTCCAGCTTTGTTCACTTTAGTTAACTACTCGTATTTCACTTCATTATTCATGTATGACATTATAGCTGATAGTGTTACTTGTGTTTATAAGATTGTTGATTTTGTTAGCGGTTTGATCCTGATAAACCTTCTTTGTGATTGATTGTACTCGTACTCATTATGTGTCCGTAATTTTACTATTTTCTATTATATGCTTTTGTTTAAGTGTATCTTGTGTCATGGTTTTCCCACAACATCGAAGCTATTACTCGTATTGCCTTCTGGCATTTTCCCTGTTTGCTCAAGTAAAGCTGTAGTACTATCAAATTTGTTTCTTTTTTGTGGAATTGGAAGTGATGGGAATGGAGTAGGCTGAGATAGAATTATAAGTTTGGCTTTAGTTGATAAATAGTCATCCTTCTGTTTTGGTCGTGCAATGGTTATAGTTTTCGGCTGTTTGTTTTCCAAAGGTACATAGGCGACAATAATACGAGTAATGGATAGCTCAAAGGTAATGGTTTTGGACATAAGGTTCTCGACATTTCCCGTGGTAGAGGTGCAAAGGGCATCAATCAAGCCTCGACGCAGTTGTATAGGCCCTACATAGTAGTTGTCATATGTGTAGTGCTGAGAATCATCCCATGCATTGATTTGGGATTTGAGTTCTATGGGTCAGCCCGCTGAGTGTGGGTTGGACCCGATTTTGGCGTATATAGCAGGAGCGGAGATAGACCCCAACTTCAATGGTTGTCATCAGTCATCACAGCCGGAGGACTGGGTTTCTATTGCTTTCAATAATAAGCTTCGGATCGAAAGGGTTTGATTCAAACATGATATTAGGGTGATTAATGTGTGAACTTTTACACCATGCTTTTGGTTGTAATGTTGTTTATGATTTCACATTTCGTACGAGTAATTTTTTACCATCTTCATGATCTAGTGGGACATGTGCGGTTGGTAAGATGGGATAACATATAGGGGTAGCAATTGGTAAGGTTATTATCCATGTTTTTCCGGCCTCTTGGGTCCCGGAATAAAATAGGTTTATATTCGCGCTAAACAAACTCTACGCCGATTAAAATGCCCTAGTGTATTAATACGATCATTTGGTCTTCAATAGAGACATGTAAAAGCCATAAGATTGCCTTGTGACACATGTCAAAATCAAGTGAAACAAGTTTTATATTCGATTTTATATCTTGTGAGAAGGTTATAACAATCATTATTAATCATTATGTTTCCCTGGACAAGTTTTTGGCAAAAATACATTCGTGTTTCAGAACAACTTTTGCTGCGTTCGAAAACAGTCGAAAACGATCGATTTTGAAGGTTTTTTTTTTTTTGGTAAAGGGTAAGTATATATATATATGCCGTGTAAACAATTACAAAAAATATGACTACATCAAATTATGTAGCCATCTAGCGTCTTTCGCACTTAGAGGATATTTTATCTTACACATGATTCGATTTCTAACGTCCAACTTAATCAATCTGGCCACATTCTGTGGTTGTAGAACCCATCCCTCAATTCTGCTTAAATTGCGCTGTCTCCAAACATGATATATCGCAGCATTGACGAGTACACGCAGCACGTTACACTGTAGCTTCGTTCCCCTAACACGGCTCGCCCAACTCAATCCTCCAGTACCCGGCATTTTCTTCCTTACCCAATCACTCAACAGACTCAGAACCCGAGAGCTCCAAGTGCAGCCAAAAAACAAATGCTCCAATGTCTCCTCCTGTTCTTCACACAAATAGCACTTATCCGAATCAGCAACCCCAATCCTTAATAATTTTTTCCTAGTGTTTAGAGCACCCCTAAACACAAGCCAAGCAATAAAGCTATGCTTAGGGACACTCCACGCACTCCAAACCAATCGAGACCAAGGCACTCGCGGTTTATGGGCACGCATTTCCTCGTAAGTCGTCGCAATCGAATAAAACTTACTCGTGCCATGCCACAATCCATTCACATACATGTGCTTAATTTTTTCCTTCACATGACAAATTTTCCTCCAAGCCCATGTGACATCTGAATTGGGTTGATACTCATCCCATGTCTGACCCTTAAGATAAATGCTACTTACCCATTTCACCCACAGACGATCAGGCTGATCAAAAATCCAGGAAGCTAGTTTTGCTACTGCTGCCTCATTCCACACGGAAATATCTCTAAGCCCCAAACCACCCTCATCTTTAGGATAACAAATTTTCTCCCAACTCACTAAGGCCCTATTAGTTCCTTCCACACCGCCATCCCAAAGGAAATTCCGACATAGAGAATTAATTCGGGCCAAAATATATTTTGGGATAATAAACACCATTGCCCAATAATTATGCAGCTGAGATAAAACAGTCTGCACTAAAGTCAGCCTGCCCGCATAAGACAACTTACGGGCTCCAATACTCGATATCCTCGAAATAATTCGAGCAAGCAGTTTTTCACAATCAACCTTACCCAAATGAGTACATTGAATTGGTAATCCAAGATACCGAAAAGGCAGCGTACCTTCCACACAGCCTGAAAATTGCAGGATGGCCTCCTTTCTATCTTCGTCAACTCCTGCAAAATAAGCATGCGACTTGCCGACACTTATACATAAGCCTGAGGCTCTGCTAAATGTGGCAAACGTACTCCACAAGAATTCCATAGATTCCGTCTCTCCTTTGCAGAAAAGAAAGAGATCATCGGCAAAAAGCAAGTGAGTAAGCTTCATCGGGGCACATTTAGGGTGGTATTTAAAATTCCTATCCATCTTGCCATACATCAAAAGTCGAGAAAAATATTCCATGCATACCGTGAAAAGTAACGGAGACATAGGATCACCTTGCCTCAACCCCCTCTTGCCTCGGAAAAAACCAAAGTTATCCCCATTAGCACACAGAGAAAAGGAGACCGTCATGACACATTCCATTACTAGCCCACGGAAATGGTCCGGAAATTCCAACGCTCTCAACATATGATCCACAAAACTCCATTCAACACTACCATAGGCCTTATGTATATCGATTTTAAACAAGCAACGGGGAGAAATTCGCTTCCTCTGATACATATGAACCAAATCTTGACAAATCAGGATATTCTCCACAATGCTTCTTCCTTCAATAAAACCCCCTTGCGTAGGCGAAATTATATGAGGAAGAACTCTTGCCAAACGGGAGCAAATGATTTTAGCTATGCATTTGTACACTACATTACAACACGCAATTGGCCTAAACTCCTTCACAGTCTGGGGTCTATTCACCTTAGGAATCAAGGTGATATTAGCACAGTTCAGCTGTTTCAGAAGTTTACCTGAAATGAAAAAATCCTTGACAGCTTTCACCACATCATCGCCAACAATGTCCCAAGAATCCATAAAGAACTGGCTAGAAAACCCATCCGGACCCGGAGCTTTGTCCCGAGGTATGCTGAACATAGCGAGCTTGATCTCATCCGCGGTAACAGGCGCACGAAGCCAGCTCTTGTGTTCCTCAGAACACGTACGACCCATCCTGACCAGATTCTCATTGATCGGTTCAACGCTTCTCGATTCACCTAATAACGATAGATAATATCGCAGAAACGCATCCTCAATCCCCTCCTTCGTATCGTGTACACGGCCCTCAGTATCCTCAATCATCGAGATCGCGTTGTGTGCGCGTCTAGCTCTCAATAAACCGTGGAAATAAGCTGAGTTGACGTCACCCCCCTTGACCCATTTTTGCTTTGACTTTTGCCCCCAATAATCCGCCCTCGCCTTTTGAAGCTCGCGAACCTTCTCGTTCCAAACTGATTCTTCCATCAGTACATCGTCGCTTCTGTCAGTTCTCAGCCTAGTCTGCAATTCAGCTAGCCTGACTTCAGCCTGTGAGCACCTATTTTCAATATCAGAGAAACAGGATGCATTCAACTCCTTCAATGGTCGTTTCAGGCTCCTCAACTTTGTCACAAGTTTGAACATTTCAGTCCCCATGACCGTCAAGCTCCAGCCTGCCTCAACACAATTTTTAAAACTCAGGGGATGCACTCCACATATTCATGTATTTGAAACTCCTATTTTTCCTAGACGGAGGGTTACCCAGCTGCACAATACATGGACAATGGTCAAAGGTACCCTCAGGCAGAAAGTTAGCAAACCCGTCCGGAAACAGGCTCGTCATCTGATCATTAATCAAACAACGGTCAATTCTGCTAAACACCCTAGTCTCCACCTCTTTATGCTTGTTGTTCCATGTGAACCACGAACCACTCGCTTTGAGGTCACTGACCTCACAATTCGCAATGCAATCCCTAAACTGACTCATCTCCTCTTCCGAGGATAGTCCACCTAGTCTTTCTCGCGCATCTATCACACAATTAAAATCCCCCAAAATAATCCAAGGACCACTCGAGGCATATGTTTCTAGTCTACGCCAAAGATTACATCTCCCTAACCCAGAGTTAAAGGCATACACAAACGTGAGGAAATACTCCAACCCTGAGTTTGTAGTCACTTTAACGTGAATACTCTGATCGCTGTACTCCAGAATAGTCAAATTCACCCTGTCATGTTTCCACAGAAGCCAAACCCTACCTCCATCAAAACAATGATTATTCGTTGTAATGCTCCATTCATAAAAAATATTCTTATGAACTTTAGCATACGCTTTATTCTTAACTTTAGTTTCAAGTAAACCGAAAATATCCACTTGCTGCTTCCTAATAAAATCGCAAATAGTCCGCTGCTTATTTATGTTACACATGCCGCGAACATTCCAACATCCTATATTATGTACCTCCATGGGTCACCATCTTCAAACCAACCCCGTCTTTCCCTCCACCCATCTCTTTTCTAGGGGACCCCATCACTGCATCCAAGAAAGAACCACCATTATGTGTAACAGGCTTGCTTAACACTCCCACAGGCTTGCTTAACACTCCCACAGGCTCGGAATCTATCGGCTTTTGCGGCTCCTTATGCTGCTGCTGCACAATCAGGCCTGCACGAACAGGCGGTGGTGCTCTTTTTGGTCCTGCAGTCAGGCTAGGAGCCTGTTTAACAGGCGCATTCCCCCCAAAAACCTTCTTCTGCTTAACTTCATTTCTAGCTTTTTTCAACTCATCTCTTCTACACTCTGAAACCTCATGGCCATACCCCCTACACTTGGTACACCAAGTCGGTTTCCATTCATACTTCACAAACACCTCGACCAAATTCTCCCGTTCATCCAAGAACTTAATCGAGTTCTTAAATTTTTGGCCCACCTTTGCCATTACTAACACTCTAGCATACCCTAGCCTAGTACGTTCCTCCGTAGCGATATCACACTTAACATACATTCCTACTAGGCCAGCTAAACGGGGTAAACATCGTCCCCAGAATTTCAGCGGTAATTCATGTAACTGAACCCATATAGGTACTTCAGTAACATCCTCTTTGGTCAATTTGGCGTCAGAGGTCCATTCCTTCACAATCAAAGGTTTATTATCAAACATGTAATATCCATGATCGAGAATTTTTACCTTTGCTTCCTTGTCCTTGAATCGGACAACGAAAATTCCATTGGGCATGAATGAAATCTTGTCGATTCCATGTTCTTTCCATATTCTCTTCACAAACCCTTCGACAACATCCCACGGAGGGTTTGCACCCATAATGAAACAGTATACTGCAGTACTCCAATATTCTATTTCATCATCCAAATCTTCATCTGAAAATCGCAATAGTTCCTCGTCCTCATCCATGTCTACAATTTTCTTGCCGTCTCTCTTTTTCCATCCACCATCGTTCATCATCGTGTCATTCATTGATTCTGGAACAAAATCAACTTCAATAGCATCTTCTGCGTCTGACACGTAATTCATACCAGGTACGTCGGCCAATTTTACGTTCGTCGAACTCGACGAACCATCATCAGTCCGTGATTGATTCCCGTCCAGGTTCGAATTCTTCACACGTTTTCTCATAACGTCCTCCTTTGCCTTTCGCGTGATCGGCTTCATAGCCGTAGTGCCTTTCGGAACAACGTGGGTCTTCTTCCTCATGTAACGTAATCGAGAAAAGCGTGGGACAGCCTAGTCCTGATCAGGGCTGTCCACGCCGAGCACAATCGCCGGAAATCTCCTTAGTCGCCGGAAATCTCCAGAGCACCGAAGGTTTTTTTTTTTTTTTTGATTTTTTTTTTGATTTTGAAGGTTATTATCCATATTTTTTCAGCCTTTTAGGTCCCGAAATAAAACGGGTCTATATTCGCGCGAAACATACTCTACACCGATTAAAATGCTCCGGTGTATGAATACGATCGTTTGGTCTTATACAGAGGCTTTAAAAAAGAATAAGATTGTCTTTTGACACGCTTTGAAATCAAGTGAAATAAGTTATATACTCAATTTTATATCGTGTCAGAAGTTTTAACAATCATATTAAGCATTAGGTTTTTATCGATAAGGTTTTACTCGTAAATAATAAGCATTACTTTCTCTTAGATTATGTTTCCCCCTCTTTTCTTACCGAAACAATTTGTTTTTTCTTTCCTCTTTTTTTTGGCTGTATTTTAATCAGTTTTTTTATTTTCGTTCAATTATTTATTCTTTTTTTTTAACTCGCTAACTCAATAACTTTCCACGTTTTAGTCACTCGGGTATATTTTTAATTGTTTATTGTTTTCTTAATCGTTCTACGCAAAAGAAAAGGGAAATAATGGAAATTAAGAGGAATATCAACAAATTGATTCTCACCACCATTAGAAAAAAAAAAAATACTTACTAATTCTCTCATGAAACTACTTCATAATCAATATACCTATAAATTAAAATTTCAAAGATGATAATCAACCTAATAGAGTAATCTCATTTAATTTATATTTTAATAAACACATATTCTTTTTTTTTGTTATACAAAATATTTTATAATTTTTACCTGATTATTTAATTAAAGATTAAGAAAACCTAATACTCAAAAATGTTGTTAGATAAAAATATATTTTCTCATCATCAAATATTTTATATTCGTATATATATCAATTGTCAAGCCATCAATCCGCTCAAGGTAGGAGAGAGAAATAAATAAAATAAATAAATAAATAAAGGGGTAGGAATTGGGAAGGAAGGAAGGAGAAGTCGGGGCGGCGGAAATCCAGAAGTGAGTGAGTGAATCAAGTTTTGGAGGAAGATGTCGTCGTCGTCTGGTAATCAGAAGTCCACCGTCTACATTGGTAATTCCTTCCTTCTTCATTCTTCTTCTTCTTCTTCTTCTTCTTCTTCATTCTTCATTCTTCTTCTCTACTTCCTTTGAATTTCTACGCATTTTACTGAATTAGGGTTTATATCATCATTCTACTGTATGATTTAGTATTATTTACTATAGCAATCCAATTAGATTAGATTAGAGTAGTAATAATATCAATACAGTTGATAGAATCCTCATTTATTAAGTATAATCACACAATTAATACCCCGAAACTCAAGTGTGCAAAACATTTACTGTTGTAGGAGTATGATTTTTGTAGCGTGCGTATGTCAAAGTGTTTGTTTATACACCCCGTCGTATCAAAGCTTTCCTAATTTGATTCGTCGTTGTGAATGATTGCAACAAATTGGAAATTAAGGCTACCTCGTATCTTCATATTGCTTTGTCTTGTTACTTGATGCTCATCAGTTATAATTGTACTATCACATGATAGTATCAGTTTTTGTACCTCTCATACCAGTCGTATTGTATCAGTTTTATTAGCCTTGGTATCACCAAGTATTGGTTGGTCAAGTACCAGTCAAATATTGACACTAGAATTCCTCTAGTACCGGTTTCATTTGTCACATTTGCTCCATGCAACAGCTGATTCGTCGTGTAACTGCCAATATTCAAATATTGACAGTAGAATTGCTCTAGTATCGGTTTTATTAGTTGCACTATTGTACGAGTAGTATGTTTTATTGTGAGAGAAGTGTTATTGAGCGACTTGTCCGTATTTTTGTGCACGATGATGGTGTATGCTAATATGGTGTTACAAATTACAATGAGGTGTGCAGGCAATTTGGATGAAAGGGTAACTGAGAGGGTTCTTTATGACATCCTAATCCAAGCAGGGCGGGTAGTTGATTTACACATCCCAAAGGACAGGGAAACTGATAAGCACAAAGGTTATGCTTTTGCCGAGTATGAAACCGAGGAGATTGCTGATTACGCTACCAGGCTTTTCTCTGGTCTTGTCACTCTCTACAGTCGGACTTTGAGATTTGGGGTTCGTTCTCTTCCTCTTTCATATACACCCCTTCATTTTGCCCAGGAATAATATTTGATTCTCACTCAACATTTATATCATAAGCCGGCTTATATACACCTGGATACCACATGTTTACCTGTGTTGCTCTATCACATATTCACATCTTCCCCTATGGAGTGTCCGTGGGCATGCATCCAATGTTTTTGTAAAATGTGCCCAACTTAGAGGATTAATCTTGTAAAATTTACCCAACTTAAAATCTTAACATGTGTCCCTTGGGCATATTTTAGAAAAACCCTTATATTATTACTCGTACTATTTTTCTAATTGTAGTTATAATTTATTTAGGGTTATTTAATAGGAATAATACCAACTTTGGGTGGTATTCCATCAATAAAACCAACTTTAATTAATACGGGAATAAAACTAACTATGATTCATATTACACGAGAATGAAATTGCCTCTTAAATGACCGGATGAAGTCGGTTTTCTGGGTCCCATGCTATTAATTAACACCCATCTTCATCTTCTTCATTGCCCTAAATCAAATTCTCTCTCCTAAACCATCCTTTCTCCAAATCCATGGATAACTCATCAATTTCATGTTTTTCGAATTCATTTAAACTAATTATAAAACAACACTAATTGGACACTTAAACCCCAAATTAAACCCAGAAAAATCGAAAAAAAATCGAAAACCCTAAGTTCAACCCAGAAAAATCGATTTAGGGGAAATGAAAAAAACACTCACTGTTGACATTGCCGAACCACAAGATTGAGGAATGAACTTCACAATACCCTTGAAAATTGATTTTCGACAAAATTAATGACGATTACCTTCGACCAAGTTTCACAAAAGTTTGAGAAAGATGAACAAATAAAAGTTTGACAAAAATTATCTTCGATGAAGAGATAATAATGAATGGATGAAGAAGACGTTTTGAATTGATGAGAATTGATGAAGCGAGAAGATGAAGTTTAAAGTTTGGGAAATGATAATGAGGTTAAAATTTGAATTAGTGGGTAATATTAACGGGTGTAGGCGGTAGCAGGTCAGCGTATTTCATTTTCGTGTAGTATGACTCATAGTTGGTTTTATTCCCGTATTAATTAAAGTTGGTTTTATTGATGGAATACCACCCAAAGTTGGTGTTATTCTTATTAAATAACCCATTTATTTATTATTTTCCAGTTTTTATTGGTTTTGTTTTGTTTTTTTTTTTCCATGTTTCCCTTTATATTTTGTTTTCGTTGTACCTATCATTGAGGGGTCTTATGATGATTGAGGTTAACTGACTCCAACTGTATTCTGATGTCTCTGTTGTTTTCTTTATGTGGAAAGAACATATCTCTAATCTATCACGAAGTTAAATCTCTATAATCATATCAACATATTGTTAGGATCAGACTGCAGCATGGAGTTGAGGATAGTAACGCCATACTATGAGATGGAATTACCGCAGCAAAATCATCTAGGGTTTCAGAAAAACCAAAAAAAAAAAAAAAAACTATGAGATGGAATTGAAGACTGATATGATTATTTGATTGCGAATCTTGATATTAACATTTTGTTTCCGTTACAGATCTCTGGGCAAGATAAGGCATCGGCAAAGGTGGCTTCTACATCAAGATTCACTTCAAATTCACCAAACAATTCAAGGTTCCATCCTCCGCCTGCGCCTTTTAGTATGGAAGATCCTCATCAACCCAGCAGATTTTCATCATCTGGTAGACGACCAACCAACCTCTCAAACTATGAATCTGGTAATTCATTTCGTCATTTTGCATTTTGATTGTGTGTTTGCTTGCACTTTGTATGAATTTATGTATTGTTTGTCTTCAATTCTGAAAAAGTTATTGCCTTGCTATTTTTAGATTTGCTTCCCCCAGGAGTAGAACAAGATGTGAATGCATACAGGTCTCGCCATGAGAGCAGCTATAATTATGATTACTCTCGGAGAGTATTTGGGGCTACATTGGACGATATGAGTCGTTCTAGGTCAGGACGCCATTAGGCCATTGAATTCATCTCTTGTAGCTTTCATGAGGTGCTGCTTGTAATGCAGATTTTTAGGAAAAACATAGTGCTGCTGTAATATAAATGTCCAAAATGTATTTGTATTTTTTATGTCATTTTGTGATTCTCCTCATTGAATACTTGCAAGTCCTTGATGCATGCTTTGCTGAAACAATTATTTTTTCGAACGCACCTTGCACAGTTGCACATGAAACAACAATCTTCACGGCTTGTGCTGTAATCGACGTAATTAAGAAGCTTCATTCACTGCAAAGCGGGTAACCAAATTTGTAAGCATGAAAACATTCTAAACTTCTGCACGAATTGTGCAATATTGGATTTTCATAATGAACACAATCAGATGAGCTTAATTGATGTACTATAAGGCTGTAAGTTAGTACAAGTGTATTAACAATTTATGGAAATAAAACTCGAAAACAAGCTTTACAAACAAAACACCTATATATGACACTCTTTACCATCTGTAAAACTCCAAAGGAACAATAGGAGCCAAATTGATCAAAATGTAAAATTGGTGGCAGTATACAAAATTGGAACAAAAGATACAAATGAAACAATAACTAAATATATGCTAATCATGTTTCCGAAACGTGTATAACCTCAGTTATATATGAATCCAGCAACAAAATTCCTGTGACTTTCAGCGTGGTTGAAAATGTTACAGCAAGTCTAGAAGAGGTGGCTGATCAGAAGTCGCCTTATGTGCCAGGCCAGAATGACCGCCCTGAGCTCCTCTACCTCTTCCCCTCCCTCTTCCAACAGCGGTGGAGGGCGGTGGGGCTAGTCTGAGGGAATTATTCGAGGAATTAAAAATGGAACCGAGATCTGATGCACTCTTACTGGAATAGTTGCTGCCAATACTAGAGTTGCTTTGATTGTGTTTCAGAGAACCCAAGGACTGGCCTGATGCTATCCCATTGCCAGTAGAAATACCGCTGAATCCCAAACCTCCCTGATGTTGGCTTGAAGGCCCACTTACACTTTGCGAAGCCCAATTTAAATTGTCGGAGAACATTGAGTTAGAAGCAGTCACATGCTTGTTTGTGGAGATTCCAGCGGCACCATTGTTCAAAACCCCTGAACCACTTGTCTTAGGTGGCCAGTCAGCAAAAGGGTCATCATCATGCAAATTTTCTGTGGATGTGCTTTCAGTATGTATTTTTGTATCACTTCGAGGAATGGAATCGGATGATGTCCGAGGTGGCCACTCAATGTCGATGGACGGGCATGCATTCATTAACTGCGAGTCAGAGGCAACAGGCTTCAATGCTGAATGAGAGTTCATGGTTGCTCCATTCACCAGTCGTGCCTCGTTGTTAGGCTTCATAGAAAATGTGTTACCTTCATGAGATCACAAGCTTTTATGAGACGGACTTACATATGACACAAATTAATCATAGTCAAGATTATTGCGTAAATTACTGGAAAGGCTTTGTTTCTCATTATATGTGTGTGAGACTATCGAGTCTGTCATATAGAAGACTAATCATAATAGTATGATTTATATGAGAAATCCCAGTATTTGGGCCGGTCCTGCAAGACTCACCTGTAGCCGTAGATGATTGAGTGGATAGATCTACTGGTTTCTTCATACCAGGCCAATCTTCATCCCAAGATGCACTTTTCTTCACACCCGATACAGAGCCTTTTTCGTTCATATTTTTGGACGGTTCAGACTGATTTCCTAGCCCAGGAGACATTTTGAACTCTGAAACTCCAGAATCAGTCACGGATACTCCTCTTTTCTCCTCTATTTTCCTGTAGTCACGGAAACATGTATGAATGTATGATCACGAGTATTCTCCAACAGAGAGATGTCAATTGACTATAGCCTGTAATTAATACCTTAAGATGTCCTTAAAGAAGGCCATGTATTTTGCAAACTGTTGAACGTTCAACTGCTGGGCGGTTAAAAGTGGAGCAAGTAGAGGGAGGACATGTTCTGCTACAAACTCTGTTCCATACTGTAAACAACACAATGGAGTGAAATCAGCAACTACTAAATTCCGAGTTCTGACACGGGGATACTAGTTGACCTGGAAAAACTTATCTACCGGACTCGACCTTTACTACCTCAACCTGACTCCTACCCTGATATTTCCGATAATAATACACCCAAAACCAAAACGATCCAAATGGCCTGTTAGATACAGGTATACATTATCGGTATAAGTATGCCCTGCAATAATAAATGATTACCTGCTTCAAGACAGTATTGGCAACAGAAAGGGTACACATGAGAGTTGGCTGGGTACGGTCAACAGCAGTGCAACGTTGAATTGTTTGCAACACATCTAAGACAGCTTGTTTATCAAGCGTGTGAACCAACTCTCCTAAGCATAGCAGAGAATTCACCCTCACCTGCCCATCACAGAAAATCAAGCAGTTGCAACTATACGGTAACGAAAGATAGGGTCTTGTCCCCCTCTCCTCCCATCCAAAAAATATTTTTAAAGCAAATAGAAACAAATCTAATATAGAACACAAAACTCTAGTGAAAATTTGGGAAAGAGTGAAGTCACTAATTATGTTTTAGAAATGCCCAAGTCAGCTTATGTGCAACTTCAAGTTTTCAATATTTTTTATTTATTTTTTTGGTGTAAAGTGAACTGCCAAAGTTTGAGCCAAGGTTATGAGTACCACTTCTCACGACTTTACCGACATGTGCACAATCACTCGGGCTAGAGACAACCTTTTAGTTTCAGCCATCAATCTATTTAGTGAAGTCACCTTTTAGATTAGACAATTTCCATCAATCACAGATATAAGTAGGTAAAAGACATCTGTGCTCACTACTCAAAGTAGCGTGGGTCTTTTCAAGATATGTCCATGTACCTGTGTCAGTGTGTTTTTGTGTCAAAAATTTGGACAGGGCCCCATCGTGATATATGACTCATTCATTCATGACAAATCAAGCACTTAAATCTTTACACACACACACACACACACACACACACACACACACACACACACACACTCATGTTCCTTGTATCCAAGCCCAATGACTGTAGAGAACATTAATGTCTATCCAACTAGTTATTAAAGACACATTTCATCCTCTGTCTTTCAAGTAAATAAGAAAGTGATGAAGAGAAGAGAATAAATGCTCACAGCAGCAACAGTTGTCTTAAGAGCCAAGCTATGCACACGAGGAACTATTGCTTGTTTCACCAACTGTAACAATAACAATTAAGGAAAGGTCAATTTTAAAGGGTGCTAGCAGAACCAGAAAACCCGAGTACAGTAAAATTATTTGCTGCACAACGATAATATAATTGCTTGGGAATGTGGAAACCTCTATACCACTCCAAACAAAATTCATCCTGTTTGTGAATAGAAGAAACAAGATTAAATATCTGTACAGGCCTCTCGAATGTGATATCTTATCATCATACAAAACTACAAGAGTGACTCAGAAGTCAGAACGACAACTAACTGAAACATGATATAAAAAGAACAGGCCGCACCTGAGAATCCAATTGCTTAGTAAGAGCATGAGTTTTCTTTAGCACTTCTTCTTGTGTGCGAGGGTCTGTATCATCATACGCACGAACAAGCATGGGAAGTACATGTGATACTAAGTCTTTTTGACCAGTCTGGAAAATTACAAATGCAGAGTGTTACTGATAACGTTTAAACAGAGCACCTCCAGTACACCTCGAACAATAGATGATTCCCTCCACTAAAGTAACACTTCTTCTGGCCACTCAAATTTCTGATGTAAATGTCGTATGTATCACCCAAAAATGCCAGAAAATAATCCCCATTTTTATCTTCATGACATATTTAATTACCCAAACCAATAAAGTAAAAATATATATACTCGGTAACATAAAACTAGATCCCTGTAAAATAGTACTTATAAAAAATCATTAATGTAAATTTATTGTTATCTATATTCAATATACAGTTCCAATTAAAGATCTACAGAGTATTTCTTATTCGCAATTTCTAGAAATGTTTTGTGTTACTATTTTCGTATTAAGTTAGCTCTATTAAGACTTAAGAGTAAATCTTACATTATTTTTTTTTTAACAAAAAAAGCTACAACTAATTTACTCGGTGAATAATTGTACCAAACATACACGCTGTACGTCTATAACATGATAACATAGACATGCCAAACATGTATCTTCGCATTGATTTTAATGTGTGTATACTTCAGGTTGATTTAAGGTTGATTTTAAGAGTACACTGCGTACATTTTTATTTTATTTTTCATATTATAAATTATTTGTATTAAAAATTGAATATCCAAATAAGATTATTTACATAGTTTTTTATTCATACCTGTGCAACTTTGCACGGGTATTAACCTAGTGAGACAATAATCAAACTTTGACGTTGCATTTGTTCTTGTTTGTTTTCCATTTTTTCCATTAGATTTCCCTCTTCATTCCTCCTCATACCCCCAAGGCCCCAAACTCCTCAATTTTCATTCCCCCGCCCTCCTTGGGTAATCACCAATTTCAACGGCACCGTTATCAACACCGGCAACAGCGTCGACCCTCCAACCTGTACACTGACGACCACCCTTGGTGCACCCACCTGTCGCATGTTCTTTCCCTCCCCTCAGACCACCATTATAAAGGCTTTTTACAGGTTATGCTTGATGGCTAATAGGATGAGGTCAAGATCTCGTGAGGTGTGAGGCGGTCGACAACAAATGGAGGTGGAAGGCTGCTAATAACAGTTGCACCGACAAATGTTGGAGGTGTCAACGGCGGTGGTTATTGATGATTGTGCGGCTATGGTTGCAAATTATGTGGAGTTTAGGCCGTGGTTTGATGCTTTATTTTGGCTGGTGGTTGTGGTTTTTTTCATCTGATTCTCTTACCCACTTCAACCAAGCAATAGAGTAAAGCAAAGGGTATAATTTCCCCTTCCTTGTAATTCCCTAATCTTATTTCTGTCCCTTTCCCTTTCATGAATCAAACGCTCCCTATGTTTGCTTACCTGAAAGGTTCCATGAAAGGGAAGTGCTAGTCTACCTTGTAAATGAATGCTTGAAAACATAAATTCAGCAGAACAGATGATAGTGTTCTCTATAAAACCGTGTGGATCCTCGCATTCAGAACAAGAAAACAAAAGGGTATACGTAAGCATTACTCAGCTAGTAAACTGGACTTTGTCAAACAATTACACCAACAATGCAAGCCTGCATTTTAGTTACCTTGGTTATAATTAACTCAGCATGCTTCACTAGCAGTAACAATGTTTCACCAGTAGCAGAAGTCAAAACTGGAACAAGAGCAGGCAAGGTTGATAGCTCAAACTCATGTTTATCCTGAATCATATAGAGAAATTAATCAGCATATTCAATAACCATGTCTTGAGAAGAAAAAAAAATGAGGATGACTTACTTCCCCTAATGGTGAAAGCTGAAAAGTACTAGACAACGTACAAATCGAATGTTGTTATTCAGTCTCATTCATCCGATCCATTACACTAATTTTTTATTTCAAGCATATCTCCAAAAAGATGTTTATACAAATCAATTTGACAATAAAATAGTTAAGTTTAAACGGCTAATGTGGGGGGCATAAAGATTATGAGGTTATGGTCACAAGATACTCTGAATAAAATAGGAGAATCTGTATTCTCTATACTAAACATAGTGATGAACTTCCTTTATGATATAGGTACGTAATATTCCTTAACATGAAAATACTTGGCTAATACTTGGCTAACACTTCCATAAGATCATCATCTAAAATTATCCATCCAGCCCAAATTTATGATGAGCAAACAGAACGAACCAAAGTAAATAAGCAAGCTATCTCACATGAGTAATCACAAAAGTAATTCTAGGACACTGTTATAAGAGCTATTGCAATTAAATATTCATAGCAAACTAATTTACTGGCAGCAACACAATTTCTATCGTGAATGTAACTTCAAAAGGCAACAACTCATAATCTCACTAACTGAGCTTGCTACGCTAACAAGAAAACCGCTTGCAAGCGTTTCGTTACAAGCTGAGGAATAAGATCATAGATTCGTAGATATTTTAGAAGTACCGAACAGAAAAATACCATCATCTTCAACAACACAACAACCTCAAGAGCTTGATAAAAAATTATAAGGTACAAGGGATCTGGATGTGAGCAGCCTTACCCTGTGTTCTATGTAACTCCAACGCGATATCATATCCAAAGCATATCGAAGTATTAGACACTCCAATTTTAAAAGATTGTGAACCTCTGATATGGTTAAAGGTGTATTTTAACAGAAAATTTCGATGCGACTCTAAATGAAAATTTATGACAACCAAAAAGATTGAATTGTACTAACCAAAATACTCTAAAAATTAATACTCCGTATAGTAAAAGTCTAAATAAAACCAAGGTTAGAAAACCAAAGTGCCTTCTTTATCTAAATACTAATATATTCAATATAGATCACTATATCCAAAATTTTGTATTCTTTAACTGCCAACTCCCAAAAGACACTGATCCCCTATCAAAAGAAAGTACTCACTACTCGTAACAGAAACCTAATATGAGTATCCCTCCAGTAACAGCAAAAAAAAAAAATCCAAACTCATATCGCCCACCAATGAGCACGTGTGCCCGCTGTGAAAGTAAGGATGGAAACCCAATTTCCCTTTCCCCATGAATCTATACTTCACCTATCAATTAAAGTTAAATAAAGATATTTTTTCCATCTTCCTTTCACCTCTTCATCAATGGCTTCAAAGCTTCCGTCTTCTTTTAACTCCTATTCCGATAACCCACGTATAAATTTCTTCCTCAGGGCCCGGGTACATCTTTCTCCTTCCTCCCTTTTCTATTTTTTTGCATAGATTTTCTCTTTGCTTCAGCCATTCTAGTCGCTTCGAGTGTCGTTTCTCCGCAGAGGCCATATTGGGTGTGTATCTCATGTCGAATCGTAATCGACACATCGGCACAGGACCAAACTGCCGTATCAGGGAATCTTAGCTTGTGTTAGCAACACAAACAGGCTGTTTTCAAATGACATAGAAGGAATATTACGTTGAGAACTGCCAACTGTCAGATGACTTTCACTTCGTGTTAAAAACAAGAGCAACCGGTTCATTTGAGTTACTTTGCAATAAAGTCGAACCAAAGAGTATTGAATCTTTGACTCCATTGGAATTGGAAGTTAAATGAGAAGATAACACATAACAACCAACAGATTAATTTCCGTTCAAGTTAAATGCATCCTAAAAAGAAGCATCAAGAATATGCATTTTCATAGGCAAATTTTGGCAAAAAGGCTAGCATGAAACACACATATTACCCATTTGAGAATGGAGATAAAAAAAAACAGTGCATCTGCAAATCATTATAAAACCCATGGGTAAAAAAACTAGAGTATTAAAAAATGTACCTGGGACTCCGCAATAGTAAGGACCATTGGTAATATCATTTGTTGCATTACCACATTGCGAAGTTCAGCACAAAGAGGAGGAAGGACCTGCAGGAAGCATGAAAAAGAAAGAGGTGATCAATAGTCGTCACTGAAAGAAAGCTCAGACAGGTGATGGCAGGCTTTGAGGATAAAGGGAAAGGATCTATAGACTAATAATTACATAACATTTAGTGCCAAGGAAATATCAAATTATCAAAAGCAATCTTCAGAGAGAGAGAGAGAGAGAGGTGCGTTATGGAGTATTCAGTGTTGAGTGGATATTTGTTGAATGAATGAGAACCCCTTTCAGCTAGCTTAGAGCCAAACAAGAAAGCATTTTATGCTAGAACAGGAAGCACTTATCAGGCACATATTAGCTTGTGTGCCAGGAAATTTTGCTGTGGCCACGGTCATATGGCAAAAGGACATGTCCTTAGTTGAGCATAGCTAAAAAATGCGGAAAAAAAACTGTTTGCAATCATACAAAGTAAGAAACTGTCTACACCCATTTAAAGTGCCTTCTACCTCTCTTTTCCTTCTGTTAATTATGGTGGGGTGGAGCCTAAACAAAAAGATGGGTAGCAATCTATATATAGAGTATGACAGCAATGAGTGAGTAAGAAATGATATGCCAAACAGCCAAAGTAATAGACAGCAATTAGCAAAGATAATCAAACCTTGTACCGCAAGACTCTTGAGTCAAAGTCCTTCCACATATCCGACAAAGCTTTCAGAAACTCAGTCTTTTGCATGTTGTCTCGTCCCTTCAGAACATACAAAAAGCACTTGTCTTAATAATTATATAAACAAGAAAAGATAAAAGTAGAGGGGTAAACGTATCCTTCTTACAAGCATGTGGTCCAAAAAGCGAAGAGCACGAAGTCTTGTGTCATCGCGGAAAAAAGGAGAACCTACAGCATATATTTGAGAATATTAGTGAAGTTTCATAATACACAATTTAGCAACTACTCCATATTAATGACAGGAGATAAAACATCATTTCCAGTAAATACTTTACAAAATAAGTATGACTTATGAAGGTGCATCCATACAGATCTACTCCCTCCGTCCACTATTTATCGCCCCACTCCATTAAAATACTCCTCACATATATTCATGAAGTGGGGCGATAAATAATGGACGGAGGGAGTACAAGTCATCTCAAAACAAAGAGCTGTTTCAATACATGGAAAGGTTGTTTACATCCCTTATCCCGGGCTGGCATGTGGAACCCTTTAGGCACAGCGATAATGTTGTGCAGTATATACCCAGAACATTGCAATATTGTTTGCCACGTATTTTTTTTAAATCAGGAACATAGGTGAACTTTCCTAAGGCAGGCACGGTGAAGATATTAAGTTAATAAGACCAAGGGGTGACCAGTGAAACATTCCAAGTTGATAAGTCGCCATAAATTTTCAATACCTGCCACAATCCCTTTTGCTTTGATTAATGCAATCGCATGGTTGCAAACATGAATAGAGAATCGAAGTGCAAACATACATTCAACTTAGACAATTGCACTTGAAAAGCTCATCGACTTCTATATTCCATGTGAAACCACTCAAACCAGTAATTTACTTAGTTATTTTGTTTTCTTTCGTCTTTATGGAAGAAAGATAAATAACATGCCTATGTTTTGTTCCAATATAGCCTATCCAAAATACATAAGACATAACAAGGATTTTGTGACTTTCCTCAACTATTTTGTTTTCTAAGGTGTATCGTGTACCCCTCTTTTTTCGCAAAAAAAAAAAAAAAAAAAAAAAAATGTTAACAATCGCTTTTATTTATTTCAGAAAACGGTAACCTTTACGAGATTTTTGGCTTCAAAAAAAATCGTTGTGCTCTATAGGCAGGAGCTATGCCCGACAAAGTTTTTTGACCGAATAGACTTTGATTGACCGTAACTCAGCTACAAGTTTTATGGCTTCAAATTTCTTTTTTTTACAATTTTCCTAACTTGTAACCTAGAGTTACGAACAGTCCAAGTTTGTTTGCACAATAAAAGTACACCTTATTCAAAATAGTTGAGGTATAAGTGAGGAAACCCCAATGTCATTTCATGCCTTATGCTTTCATCCTTGCATAATAGATTGTGAACTCTTCTTCCGAGTCAGTACAAGTTTGCCTACACTGTGAGATGTCACTACTATCCATCCAATCAAATATAGAAAGCAACATGTCACCAAGTACCTGTAAAGTCCAAAGCAGACGGCCTTGTGGTCTCATTATATGAAAGCATCCTTTGCAGGTCCGGAACCAACTCTTGTGGTATTGAAGAGAATGCCTCACTTGTTAAGTACTTTAATGTATTCATGTACTGCAAAATAAACACACATATATAAGGTAACACTAATAATGATTGGCAACTGACGGGAATTTAAATCATTGAATGAATTTAGGGGTCGTTTGGTTCAATAATTTGGAACGGAATGGATTGGAAAATGAATCCATAAAGGTTTGGGATCCAAATCCATTTCATATAAAACTTGTTTGGTTCATCAAAATTTAAAAAGGATAGAATGGAGATAGAAACCTATGTAGGGAGGTGGGATTGAGATTCCAAGGGATTTGGATGGATTTAGAACCCCTCGGGTTTCTATCTCCATTGCAAAAGTGCCCAACCAAACACTAGAATGAAGGATATCCAATCCAATCCATTCCAAGACTCTCAACCAAACACCCCCTTATAAGATAAGAGTAATAGCGCGGAAAATTAAGACGCATAGTAAAGAAGACTTCATTCGCAAACTGTTCTTCTACAAAAAAGCATTTATAGTAACTGCATTATTCGCATCCATGATGCACCTCAAATTAGATGATACAGCACGGCCATATGTATTTACTACGTATATTAATTAGATTTACAATCGCTATATAACAACAAACTTTTGCATCAATAACAACTAAAATGATAAGATACCATCTTGACATTGTTGTGGCAGTCCACTAAAGGCTTACGAGCAATCAAGTGATAGACAAGGCATCCAAAACTGAAGATATCCGAAGAGCATCCACCTGAAGAATCTTTACTGCGAACCAACTCAGGAGCAGTGTAATTAAGAGACGGCTGAAGAGGAAATATTGAGTCTTCCACATCATACTCCTAAAAATCATTCCCACATTATGAAAATAAATAGTACCTCCAATCCTTCAAAAAAGCCCCACTTTTAAAGATTTGTGAGGAGTATTTTAATCAAACGGGGTCGGGGGAGTAATACACAACATGAATGAATAAAAAATAAATGACTATATGGTGTACCATTGAAGCAAAAACGGTTTTGAGCTCAACTTTAAAAACAAACATATCAGATGTCCGCAAGACCAAAGAATTCACTTACAGAATAGTGGAAAGGTTGCACATTTGAACTGCCTGTTGCTTGATCACATGATATAGCAAAACCAAATCCACCTAGCTTCCAGGCTCCACTAGCTGTAATCAAGACACTCTGCAGATACAACACAAGAAGCTGATTATACAGTTGACAGAAAGGAATTCTCCATCTACCCCAGAGATTAACCCATGCTTGTTATAGAGAGGTTTGGATAAAAAGAGATGTAGTAGGCGACCTCAGAAAAGTCATATAATAAATGCACAATAGTGAACATATAAGAGGAATATTTTCCCTTGTTTGGATGGCAAATTGGGCATTAATTTTCCCTCCTCCAAGCCATTGTCAAATCCCAACAACTTGGGGAAAACAACAAGACTTGCCTCCATTTCGCTATTTCTTTGACATATAAACAATGCACAAAGGGTGGGGAGAGAACTCTTAGGGTAAGTTTATCAACAAGACTCTTCTCAGGATTAAAACTATCCCACATTAACACCACCTTTCCATTAAATTTGACTATTTTTTTATTACTCAAACTCAACTAAGACTCATCCCTCAAACTTTATACTGTATCCTTCATGATTAAGGGTTAAGATTAATACTCAACCTAAACTTTACTTAGCTTAGTTTTTAGCTTTCAAAGAAAGAAAAAAAAAATAACACATGTGGCTCATTTATTGAATAGCATGCCTAGAAGAATGCATCAAAACTCATGTAGAGTGTTAAGTTGTGTATTGGATTTTAAAGACTCGGGTTACAACTTTGCCAAGAGGTTGAGTCTTTATTAAGAGTCATAGACAAAACTCACTTCAACATTACCAATATACATACCCTTATACTTGTTTAAGCATAAAAGTATAATTTATCAGGACATTACGAGGATATAACCAAGAACCATGGAGATAGGAGGCGAGTGGACACTACACTTTTAAGCAAACTCACGGAGATCAACCATTAACCCAACCAATTACCCATTAGTCCACCCATCTTCTATATACTCTAAGAATAACTCTCCTTGAAAATTTCCCCTCCAAAATGTCATATATAAATAAGGTAATTATTGATTATAAATGTCTATTTTTGTTAATTCTTACAAATCATTATAATTGTAAACATGATGAGTAATTTAGAATTTATATGAGCTTCATGACAAGAGTAATTTTTCATTAAATAATTTAAGAATTAATAAAATGATATCATTCACTAATTAGTGAATCTTTTGATTAATTTTATGATTAGTGAATATTTTGATTAGTTTTATATTTTCATTTTCTAAAATCAACACTATGATGAGCAATTAAAAGTGAATGTATCATCAATTAAATCTAAGAATCAGATGGATATATCCTACACCAATAAGCAACTATACTATATGTAGCGTGCACTATTGCATGAGTCTACTCTAGTTACTATTTACCTATTACCCTAATTATTCCCATTAATATGTCACATAATCTATGAATCTACCTGAGAATCCATTAATTGTCCATTATCAATATCAATTATGCTTCACGTAGGAGGTATTAATAGTAGCTTGCGCTTGTTAAGGGTCACTCATATTTCGCAGAGGAGAACGGAAAGTTAACGGAGAGTTGATGGAGGTCATGATGGAGAGCAAGTATGCTTTTCGGGAATACGCCGTAAAATATAAAAAGGCAGGGGTACAGCTTCGGAAACCCAAAAACATAGGAGTATATCGTAGAATTTCTCAAAAAAAAAAAAAAAAACTAAAATGAACCTAACCTTCAAGATAGAAAGAAGCGGCTAACCTCAGGCGAGATAGCTCGGTGAAGAAGACGGGCATTAGTATGCAGAAACTCCAATGATTCCGCAATCTGCAGCAGCCCATGTTTCACTTCCAACAACCCCATTTCCTACACAAACAAAAAGTACACTCACTAACACATCCTTGAACAGCTAGTCACTGACAAAATTTACACGATCATAGCACTTTAAACCTATGTGTCGACAAAAAAAAAAGGGGAAGAGGAGGTGATGGCGATTGGATCATTGGCATTTTCAAATCAAGTCTTCCTATGCTGAAAGGATTTTGGTTTTCCTTGCAAGAACAAAACAGAAGGATCCAAATTCCCGCCCTTCCCCCTCTATTTTCATTGAATCAAGTCTTTTCTATGCTGATGGTGATTGGATCATTGCCAATTGGCACCCTCTCTTACGCTCCAGATTCAAATTGCACAAAAAGAAATGCTTAGATCATCTCCAGAATTCCACAATATCACAGAATACATGAGCTCCAAACTCCAAATACCTACAGTATATAGTAAGATTAGTAACACTAAATCCCACATTACACAGTGCACCACCACCATAACACGCCCCAATTCCCAAGTAGTCCCAAGCCTATATTCACGAAATGCACCTCATATGTCATTCCAGCAAATTACAATAATCGAATACCGCGTCATCATATTCGTATTCATCATCATCATCAAGCAAATACCTCACTAACAAGTGGAGTAACAGCATAAAATTAAAAGAGTCGAAATAGTTGATCTACAGAATTCATACCATAGCGCTTTTAAGCTCCTTAGGAACCGCATCCCCAAGATTACTCAAATCCCCAAGCGCGTTGGCCACGGACGCCAGTAGCGGCTCCGTGACGAACGCCATGGAATTCTTGGTCTCATCCAAGGCCTGAACCACGTGCACCACCCCGGGGTGGCGTATCCGCACCAGCCTGGCCGCATCGCCCCGTAGCACCTCAAAGAAGGCGTCCTCGGCGGCCTTGGTGGCCCCGGCGCGAGCGCGTGCTTCGGAGACAGCGCGCTTGTCAACCATCCAGACGCAGACGGCGGCGTAGTGCCCGGAGGCATTGGCACGTGGCCTGGCGGAGAAGAGCTTCCAGGCTAAACCGGGTCCGGCAGAGGCGATCTGGTGGAGCAGCTCGTAATCGGTCAATGCCTTGGGACCGGTGACCTCCTGGACGGTGGTGTGGACGGTCTTCTCGATGACGGCGGCCGTCTTAGCGAAGGCCTGAGATAGGGTTTTCATGTTGATCGACATCGACATTACGTCTGCCGTGGAGATCAAATGAAATCGTTTGACGGTGGAGGTGACGGTGTGGTGGTTATGCTACAGTGATTATGAGGATGAGGATGAGGTGGGGAATCAGGTAGTTGTAGTTATGGTCCATTTCAGCAAAGAAAAGGAGAAAGGTAAGGAGGGAGTATTGAATTAAAATACAGTATTAAATTAAATGGGAAATAATTGTGACGTGGGACATGAAAGCCGCCGACAACACTGACTCCACTCTCCACGGCCTCACTCCTGCTCTCCTACTCTCCTTAACTTTCCATATGGATATGGAGTAATTTTCTATGCTCGGATTTTGTTCGTAACGATTAACAATTATATGATGGGAACACTGTTGCGCATTGGATGGCCCGTTACTCTACTTCCGTGGGTAACGAGATTGTACTTGAGTCGAACTTTCCGCAATCTATTTCTGATTTGGCGGAAATTGATTTAATACACTGGCCATGTTTTTCCTCAAAAATATTACTCTAACAATTATCTACTCAAGTACAAATTGAATATGATATGACTCTTTATACGGTCTATTTTCTCCATTCAAATCCAAAGAATATATTTCCCTTTTGAAAATTATTAAATCGTTAATACTCCCGACAATCTACAAGAGAAAAATATAGTGTGAGATCTTATTCGATTCGTTTATATGGGTAGATTAAGAATATTGAATTTCTATAAAAAAAATTATGATGCAAAACATGTTTCGGTTAGTGTGAAAAACTAAGTACCATTTGGAATTTAATGAAGGGAAAGCTATATTAAAGGAAATGAGAGCTAACGAAGAGAAAAGATACCAGATTACCAGGTCTATGTGACTATTACACCATTTCGCTTAGTACTTTTCATCTCCGCTTTCAAGTGCTTCACCACATTCGAAAATGTCTTAATCCAATAGTTAAAGCTAAATACCGTGAACAATAGGCATTCAAATCATTTGGTAAAAAAGTAAGGAAGGAGAAAAACATTTTTCAACTGTCCAAAAAAATGTTCAAGAACACGAAAACCTTGAAATTATGCGTTGCAATAAATGTAAGCATTTAGTTATCAGGCTACAATTCTTAATTTCTAAAATCTGGTCAAAAACCAGATGAGAAGCTCCTTTTGAGACAAGTCAAACCAAATACTCTTCCCACGAGAAGAGAAGAGGGGTAGAGATGGAGAGGACTTCCAGCCAGCCAGACCCAAAGTCGGAATACACAACAATTTGGGCAAACACAAAACGGATAAAAGCTCAAGGTAGGTAGTGATTAAGTAAAAGCGTAAAACTCGGAGTTATTCCCTTTGTATTCTCCAATAAGACCATAGACCATTCCGCTGGTAAACAGGGGCAAAAGATAGCTACCGTTGAATCAAAACTTACAGAAGTTTAGAGTACTAGCCCGTAAGTAAGTTGTAACAAATCACTTTGTCTCATCTAATTGTGTATTTGCAAACCACTCTCTAAGACGAAAGAGTTGCCAAACCAAAGATATACGGAATATAACGGGTACAGAACGGCCAGCAAATACACTCAACAATAATCGAGTGCAGCATTATATGTGCACAACCAGTCCTCTGAAAGCTCCATATCCCAAAAAACAGTGGCGATCTGACATCAGCTTAAACTTCTCGTGTTCTCACAGCTCGCCTAATTACCTGCATTTGCACACCGGTAAGAAAATGCACAATTTATTCACTGCGAAAAAAGATTTACAACATTCGGAAATTATCTCACCTACTATGTCGAAATCATATTTAAGCAGAAGAAAGCTGAAGAATTTTTCCCACCGCTACAGTTTTCCCTAAAATTTTACAAAATGAAGTAAAAAGAAAAATCAGATGACAGAACAGAATTTAAAATGACATCCCCAGTTGAGTAAAGTCAGCTCTAGAGTAGGCAAAAACCATCACCTTCTGTTCTAAGAGTAAACCTCCCAAGCTGTGTAAAATCTGCGAACTTCTCCACGCATATCAAGTTACCCACCTAAGCAAGAAGTGACGCAATATCGTAAAACTTATCCATGCATATCAAATTATTCAACTATAATGTCATGATACTGAAAGTCCTGATATTTTTTATACAATAATCAAGTTCAAGTGAGTACATGTCAACATTCCTAAAAGGTAGGACATCTCTTTAAAATAATCACTTGCGAGTACACCAAAAACATGAACACACTGTAAATATAACTCCTGATAGACAAACTTCTGGGAGCTTGAAGACCAATCAAAATAGCTGAGCAAAGAGAAAAAAACCTGAATACGACATATGACAACAGCCCCAGACTTGACAAACAAAGGTTTTTTCTTCATGGGTTTCCTAGTCTTGAGATCAATCTGTTGTATCAAATCAACAATCTCACATTCCTCGACAACAGAATGAATATGCAGGATGGCCCTAAATCCCGCAGTGAAAATTGCCTATAAAAGCAACAAGAAGAATATACAAGAAAGTATTCAGCTAACAGACGGTAAGAGGTAAATCAACAGATGCATAAAGGAAAAGGGGAAAAATAACAAAAACATCAGTTCCAACGACAAATGAAAGGGATTTCACATACATTTTCAACCAACTCATGAATGTGCAACTGAGCTTCAAACTCAGTAACAGCTGCAATTGGCTTGGCTGCACCACAAAAGGAATACGAGAACACAGGTGTTAGAATTTTTTTTTTTCAATAGTTGACCTGCAGCAACTGTACTGGTTTGTCATGGGGTGAAAAGAGGCAGGGAAACCGCCATCTATTTCTAACGATAGCTTATAAGAGAATACTCTCCAAAATAAATAAAAAAATAACTTCTAGCGCAGAGTCGCAGACACATGCATAAGCACACAACTCATCCCATCAATGAATAATTAAGGAAACCCAAATTCAGCTAAAAAATAAGCCAGGTTATATGGGTGCCTGTTGTCAATTTGATTTGTAAACTGCTGACTGAAATTTATGTACTTACAGACACTTGACACGACAAAGCCTGGCAATATATCTTCTTCTTCAATCCCAGATATTCTCACTCGTAAATTTTCACCTGGTTCAGCATATTTGACTTTACTTTCATCAATGTATACAGCAAGAACCTTCACAATAGCCTGCAAAATAATTCATTGTTTTAGGTGCCAGAGTGCCATGTAAACAAAGCTCAAGTATAAAAGAGGTATTGAGTTCAAAAACAAACCTTGTTCGGCATGACCATTAAACACAGCTCAAGTATAAAAGAGATATTTAGTTCAAAAACAAACCTTGTTCGGCATGACCATCACTGAGTCGCCTTCACGTATAGTGCCCGATTCAATTTTACCCATAACTACAGTCCCCATATCTTTGAATTTATCAATAATGGGAATCCTGCAGTCGAAACGCCAAACTATTACGCACTGAAAGCAACTACACCCCTATCATATTTGTTTGATAAAGGGAAAAAAACGGCGTGTCTAATCAATGACAAGCAAATTATCCAAGTAAACACAGTTTCCAAATACAATATAATTACTATATGATAATGGGGTACACAATATGTATTTTGATATCGGTGCAGATTCAGTGATCAAATATCCCATGGTTGAAATATTTGGACACCCAGACTTCATCAAACTTCAAAGAGGTATCCAGATAAACTTTCAAGATCAATAGTATCATAAAACGTGATTTGAGTAAATGCAAAACAAATATCAATCAGGAGAGGAAGTTATGTTTTCAGAATGGTCAACAATTAAAGCAAATATGGTAAAAAAAACATATATGGAGTACAGCCTACACATAGTACTCCGTAATAGAAATGCAACTATGATTCGTTCCAAATTGTATAACAAATTTCTGTATGTTCCAGCTTGTACAATGCTTCACCAAATCACCATACTTATTAATTCATACAGAAAAACCAGTTCATAAGACTAACTACAGGTGAATTAGTGCAAGCACAAATCTACAATAGAAGTCTGTCAGGCATGGCAGTAGAGTTATTGGCTCCTTGGTGATGCAAATATGACCACTCCACCATTGCCAGATTAGCATCTTGCATTGTGATACTAAAGGACAGGTTTAAGATGACAATAAACCATACCTAATGGGACCCTGAGGATCTCGTGGAGGACCTTCAATACCATCCATTGCTTCGAAAAGAGATTCACCATTCCACCATGGGCACACACTTTTGTCCATTCTCACCTTAATGTTTGTTCCAAGCAGACCAGATATTGGAAGAAATTTGACATCTGTAAGTAATAGCGACAAAAGATTTAAGAGAGATTATCTGACCTAGATAGCTACAAATCAGCTAGCATGAATCATATTTTGAGAAGTACGATATAAAAAGGAAAACACAACAAAGTTGATAGCTTAATATTCTAATAAAGTAACAAGGCTAGAAAAATCATATTTGAAGAGAACCTTTTCGCTTTCTTAAGAAAATGAAACAATATATAAACAAAGTAGAGTCAAGATATGACAGTTCAGAATATTGGGAATGCTAATAAAATGATATATATAAATTAAAATAATATAAGATCAAGAAGAACAATTGGGAGGGGATTTAAATTCAAACTCCATGATCTATTTCATACATGCATAGAGAGAAAATCACTTCATAGAAATCCAAAAGGCACAAAGTCAATCACCTTTCTTGACATTGTAGTTCGAGCTCTTCAGAAAGGGAGTCATCTTTGACTCAATCTCATCATACCTAGATATAGAAAGCTTGAGTAATCACACGGAATAAAAAAGTAGGATACGGCTTCAAATATGTAAACAATGGAAAGAGGAATGAAGCTGGCAGCAAAAATAGAAGTCTTAAGACAATCATTACTAATTTTGGTAGGCTATATTCACTATAGTGCCATACCACTGATAGATAGTAAAGTATATATATAGTTATAAAACATAAACCTACAGAAGTAAATTTGAAAACATTTTATGGTTCAATGATCATGTTAAGCAGGCAAAAGCTCTAACAGAGAGATGTGATAGATAGACAAGAAGGAGTACACAAATTCAGAGCTTCGTATGTTAGTTTCAGAGCTGACCACCTTTAGAAAATAACCAGGTACAACATCAAAAGTCTAGAATTACAGAGATTCCCCTTAACTGATTCTGTGCATATTTTTTCTAGTTGAAGATGCTGACAAATTTGTTCCCTAAAAAACAAATTAAGAGCTGGAATGCTAGCAGGTCCCAAGTGATCAATTAACTAATAGTATACCCTAATACCCATGTTGGTCCCTCGTGAGAAGTCCAAGTGGAAAAAGGAACAAAATCAAGTTGGCACAGAAAAAAAAACATGAGGGAATATACTGCCTTAGCACAGATGGCGCATAGCTATGTTACTCCAACACTTCACTTGGGTGCCATGTGATACTTTAAATTTAGACGAAAATAAAATAAAACTTAGCCCAAAATAGTTGTGCCAAACACTCCGACACCGTGTCGGACACAACACCTTGTAGAAGAGAGTAACATAGGCGCATAGTAAAAGTTGTCAATGGCGCGTGAAAATTCTACTGAAGTACCATTTGAGCAGGTACCACAATTTTAACCGATATGATCTAAGGGTGATGAGTACTTTTACAGACATGTTCTATAAAATTAGAAACGGGAGCATTATAACCTTTCTTTTGCCCAGTTGACAGTGGGCTCATCCATCTTGTTAACCACAACTAACAGCTTCGTGACACCCAAGGTCTTTGCAAGCATTACATGTTCTCGAGTCTGTCCACCTTTCTCAAATCCGGTTTCAAACTCCCCTTTCCGAGCAGAAATAACCTACACACATTTAGAAAATTTTGGGAGGGTAAAGAAAGATGGAGAGTGTGACTATACCTATTGGTCACGCACATAAGAACAATTAACTTGTGTATTTTTGTAGATGGCCATCACCTATATGATATCTTTTGAACATGAACACCACCCCCTTGGTGTCCCTTAATTAATATTATGTCTTACCAAGTGAAAAAGGGAAACAACAGGAACAGAAATCAGATTCCCCCCCCCCCCCCCCTCCCTCTTTAGTACTCACCAGAACACCTATATCAGCTTGCGATGCTCCACTAATCATATTTGGCACATAGCTTTTGTGACCCTGCAGAAAAAGTCGTCAATCAATAAGACAAAAAAATTTAGAGTAAATGCATCAAATGGAAGGAAAAAAAGAGAAGAGAAAAAAAATTCTAGAAACGCAGCAATCGTCACATCTAAGTTGATGCTTACATCTTGGGAGTTACTACTACTGTTGGGCATTGGGTGACAAAAAATGAAATTGAAGGAACATTATTACCCAGACTAACTGCAAACTCATCCAGACACAGAAAACACACTAAAAAAGCACCAGGGCATAATCAAACGGCTCTCAAGCTATAGCATCCTTTATTTGCTTAACAAAAAGAAATAATAATTTTGAAAGTGATCAGATTGTCACAAGTTTCAAGACACCTCCTTGTACAAGTAAAAACAACGGCCTAAACTGCAAAATATAGACATTGCTTGAACACGATAAATATTTACAAACCCAAAGGTAGGATAACAGGACAGCAGCAAAAGGCTGATATCTGTACAAAGAGATGATGAAAGTGGACAGAAGGCTTAACAGGTGACTGCATTCAGCAAGGAGCCAAAGTGCAAAACTAAAAAGTGAAAACGAAATAAGGGAAAACCAGATTAATTTAGAAGTGCAACTCAGTGCAAGAGTATTATCAAGGGGAAAGCATAACAAGATGGAGAATAAATTAGTAAATAAAATCATATTTTACCGGTGCATCCAAAACGGTAAACCTAGTTGTCTCAGTCTCAAAATGTGCCCTTCCAACCTCTACCGTTTTACCCTGTCATCAGAATCAAGCAACCCAAAATGAGTAAAGATGGATATATCAAGGTCTTACAATTGAGTCAAGCAGATTATAAATACCTTCGCACGCTCTTCTTCATTGGTATCCATAATATATGCCATGTACCTGGCACATTATATATATAACTTATGACTGTATACTACAACAAATTAAATAAAAATGAAAAAGAAAATACAGAAACCAATGACAATTGAGTGTGTCTGTGTGTGTCTACCGTTGTTACATATTACAAATAGGATTACAACATACAACTGGCTATATACCTTACAAACACATACGGCACTTCTAAGAACACTCAACAATGAACATACACCATTAATAACAAAAAAAACCAGCCCAATAAACCAATTGCCGGGCATGGGGCATGAAGCACAGCCGGACAGGGGAATCAAATACCCAACACCTAAAGAAAACATGGAGAGCTTAGTTTGGAGTGAGCAATGTGCACCGGGCCAATAAGGCACAACACACAAGGCTAAAACGTGCGCCTATTCACAAATTTGCATTTTCCAAATAAAACTTGGGCAGCACTACAAATTTTAGGAGTTTTTAAGTTAGCTAACACGCAAAGGAGTAAAAGTTAAAAACAATAGGGAAAAGAGAAGGTGATGTTTTACTAAATGACTTCGTCTAAAAGGAGCACCTAAAATGCACACTTTTGGCTAGTGTCTCATACAATGCACGTCTTAGACGCACCCGGGCACAATTTTAAAACTAAGATGGAGATGTTTCAAATGACTGATAGTGGCATTGGAATAGCATCTGCCACAGCTACAAACCAAAATAATAATTCATTGACTTCAATGGGAGATGGAAACAATAAAAGTTATAAAACCACGCAGCAAAGTCTTTTTTAGCTACCCAAGATAATTACAACCTGGATCAAGATTTCTTTATTTTCTTTTACATGAAATTTATAACGTTCAGCATTTCTTTCGAAAATAAGACAGAAGTGCAAATCAAGCACCTGTAACCACAACTCCATAAAATATGGTCTCAACACTATACACACATGCCGCAGTACGTATATACTATTTTCAAAGCCTCAGATATTGGAAGCTTTTTTAGGTAAGAAGCTCAAATTACTCTATGCGTCTATTTATGTTTGTATATGTACTAATTATCAAGCATCTCGCTTTTAAAAATAAAATAAAAAAGACATTGAAATATCAAATATCAACTGCAAATTAAAAAGTACATAGCCATAACCTGTCACTCAAACCCTATTAGAAGTGTCTGATAAGTGAAATGTGCATATCCCATGGTCATTGGCATATTCAATAAAACATTTTCTTAGTTTTGGCTCTAGATGAAATATCAATGTTTAAGTGACAGATATGGTCATATGGGCAGTAACTCGAGGAGTCATAGAGTAACATGGAATAAAATTCCTTAAGACATGGTCTCACCAACTATCTCGGGCTTTATCCTTGGCTTCTTTCTCATACTTCTGAATTGTACGCTCATCAACCTGCCCACTGAGGTAAAGTATTTGACCACCAATTGTGGACTTACCAGCATCTGCAAAGTATAAATTAAAAGAAAGTTGAGTACATAAACTACTCAACAAAAATAATTGGCAAATACACTAGAATACCACGAGTTGAACAACGTATACTTAGGCGTCGTCAAAAGATCAAGCACAAGGTTATGAATAAAAACATGAATCACTATATAAATATGATGATAGGGGTTTACTCCCTCTATTTTCTTGAATTAGCTCAATGGACCCACTTTTCCCCTAACAAAAAAATAGAAATGGGGCTACTTCAAGATGGAGGGGTATATGATAGGACCATGACCCTAGACCTCCACAGAACTGGCAAAAGAACACGTGGAAACATTCAGTAACCAGTAGTAGCATTCGATCTTGCACGTTGCAACACAGTACCATCAGTCCAGGGAAGAAAATATTTCAAACCCAACGAAAGTGATATAGAAAGAGAGAGAAGAGCAATAAAGAGATATGAGATCCGTAATAACTGCAGGTTCAATTGTACGAAAACAAGTCCAGGGACAAAGAAGATTGCCGTAAGGATGAAATCGCCCGCAAAAAATCACAGAAACAGACAATTATAAAGTACGCAAACCAGTACACAAAAACGTGATGATGCAAGACCGACACAATTGCATGTAACACAAAAAGCAAGAGAAACACATAATCATTTACTTCGTCGCCTATCAAGTAAAAACGCCACTAAAAACATTTGGAAATATAACTCAGTATCGATTCTAAGCAAAACCGATCCAGAGAAAAGTAAGCATACAGGATCAAGATTAGAAAGAACACAGCCTCGGAAGAGGTCAACTCACCAACATGCCCAATAAACACGACATTTAAATGACGTTTCCGTTGTGCAGGCTCAGCATTATCATTTACTGCTTCATTTGCTTCATGAACAGGGTCTTCGTGCATCTCCTCTGTAAACATTAATCACTTGTTAGTTTCATAAATCTGTTCTCCAGTGACATAATTAGTTTACCACAATTAAAAAGCTTTGTAGTTGATTATTATATACTCCAAATCTATGTTATTACTGAACACAGTGTTGTATCCGACGCATATCAGATTCTATGTTACTGAACACAGTGCTGTATCCGATGCATATCAGTGTATCATACACCACCGAAAAAATTTGCTACACTCATATTCGGTAAAATTTGAACATAAAGGCAAGTTCATGAAAAATGGTTGGAAAATTCAATAAGAACAAGGTTATATAGTACATGCAAGCTGTGCATCACATTTATCGCGAGATCAATCAGCTGTCACAAGGATAGACTACAGTAGCCTTCAGACAATCAACAGCGAAAGGAAAGCTTTCACTAAAGACTACACATATTACACGTTTGGGATCTTCGAACATATTTCAGCATTCAGAGTGCAGATAGAGTTATAGGTTACAAAATCTTTAGAGCGAACTTTCAAGATGAACTACAGATACCTGTTGAGTCCTTTTCAACTGAATTGGTATGATGAGACTCCTCAACATCTGAAGCAACAAAGCAGTATAAGTGCACAATCTCAATGAAAAATGATAAAACTTGGTTCATGATCAAAACAAAAAGAGAGAACACTAGTCTGATGAAAGATTATATCAAGATAGTGATGTAGTGTGTTCATTCCAAACACGAGCATCCCTAAGAAGGGGAAAAAAAGGATCCCAAAGACAAAATTTAGTGTAGTTCAGTTTCATCTGCAATTAAAGTGGCAACTGATGACTAAAAGATGCACACTACCATGGGTACGAGGGGATACAAAAGGTGCAGGATGATAATTACCTTCCTCCATTTTAACAGCATTGTCGACTTCTTCTACCTTAGACTCCTCCACATCTATTACAAAAGAACATAATATAGCAAGCCTAATAAGCTAAACATGTAAAAGTGGAAGCAGATAGAAAGCATATCGATGCGGCTAATTTTATCAAGCTTAGTCAATTACCAGCTGAGTCAAGCTGCAATGCCCGAATATCCTCGGCAATATCTGCAATGAGAAATGTCATAAGAAGTTATGACCAAAAAATATTTAAATTTCATACAGTCTAAAACCGAAAGATTTTTAAGATACAATATGACTGCTAGAGTGCCAGCATCAAGCATGTCTTTCCATACTACAAGCCCAGAACTAGATAACCCATGCATAATGTTGATATGAAAAGGATATGCCACCACAAGGAACGTAAAAGAGAGATTGGAAGAACAGCATAGAGCTAGCAAACTGTTTTGTTTACTCAAAACAACAAACTGTAAGATTCAAACAATGACATACCCATTTTGAAGTATACGACCTGCTTGAATACCTCTGTGGACTTTAAAGAATCGTACCTGCAAATAAGTCAGATGTTATTGCTGCCAAAGACTGACTAATTTCTAAGATTACCAAAGTTTGATACAGAGTATTTCATCCAAACTACTCTTTAGAATAACAAAATACTAAACTGTAATCAAAATATAGAAAACTTAAGCTATACTTATGATTCACTGACAGTTTCATCCTTCAACTGTTTTGATGTCCATTGGTAGGTTGTGTGGCGCAAACTACTTACTATATCAGAAAGATTGATACCCTAACACATACTTAGTACTCAACCAAGTCCAAAAACTACCAAACGTTTTCAAAAACACATGCACCAAACGCAGAATGACTCGCAAAACGGGTTGCACTTTTTGTGCGAAAATTTGGCACCCACAATCTCACATACGGAGTACTAAATTTACCACAGAAAAAGTACACGTATCAATCTAACATACTCCCTCAAGGCATCAATCTTCTTGAATTGGGGCTAATTCAAGAAGATGGAGGGAGTACTAAATTACTCTCTCTTGAAATTAAGTCGATTTTTAAGCGCGATTTAAAACCTTTTACAGTTACCCAAACACGGCAAGTATCTAATTTCAGAGATTTGCTAACTGCATCAACCATAGAAATCTACGGATTTCTAATTTCTAGCAAAATAAACAGAAGACTGATCATTAGTTCAGCCAGTATGCGGATCTCAGGGAAGTACGTACAGAGGTCCAACAGCATCCCCAAAATATTCCGAAAAACATGAATTTTCCGAGCGTAAAACTGCTGAATTGAAGGAAATACTACCACCATAGTTGCGGAAACATAAAGGCAGACGAATCAAAATCAGGTTTAATGACTAAAATCCATTTCAATTGCATCAATTAAATTGTTCCAAGTTCATATATACTACAGTCTGAATTTAGACACTAGAATATGAATTTATCTCACTTTCTGAACTGATCGAAAAGTCCCAAATCTGCATGCTCCGAATAACATATCAATCAATGAATCAATCAAACAAATAAAAAAATCCCAAAACAATTTTTGTTGGGTAATGAGTGAAAAAAGGTTACCTGATTGAAAAATGATTGCAGAAGAATTGAAGATATGGTAATTTTCGGCTGATCTGTAGCTTCGAATCTTGGATTATTTTAGGGTTTCTTGGGCTGTTAGGATGGAGGAATGTGTAGTAGTGAATAGGACTAGTGAGGGAGAGAGAGGATATATGCCGACTTTGCCAACAGTGGGAGGATGCGACACTATGACGCAGTCAGCTTTTTGATGAGATCAAACTAACCCTAGGCCTTTATTTTTTCCCAAGAAACTTCATCGAAGACGTTTTAATCTTGTGGTTAAGGCCGGGTGTTTTGAGATAATAGGCCTCAGACCACAGTACATGAGACCATGAGTTTGTTTTTATCTACCAAGTGGAGCGTTTCTGACAGATACTCCCATCACAAACAACAATTTACCTTTAGAGCTCGCTTGGATGAGGTTAATTATTCTGGGGTAATAGAACAAAAATGAACTAAAAATGGATGAACTTGTTGCTTGATTGTAACATTTTATAGTGTAAACGAGATATAAGGGGAATAATTACCCCATCCCATTAGGGGTAATGCATTACTTTGGGGGGAGGGGAATAATAATTCTCCTAAATAAGCTATATTTCCTTAATTTTCTCTATTTTCGCTTAATATCATTACATTTTTCATCATTTTCTAGTTCATTTTTGCTCTATTATCCCGGAATAATTACCCCATCCCAAGCGAGCCCTACCTAATAAATATACTAACCAGCGTGACTTGTTTATCCGGTGGGTCTAACTTGAACACGAGTTAAGTTCGAGGAACTTTAACCAACCCAGACTCGAATGGCTCGCGAGTCGCGAATCATCTTTGGTCATCAACGCCTGAAGCTCAGTTTATCTTGTTAAGACTTTTAATTAATAAGGCTGAAGCAAGCTTGAAGAGGCGACGTCGTGAATACACCGCCGCACTCACTCCCATCTCCGCCGCAGCAACCACCGTCGAACCTGCAGAATGTTCAAGAAACCAGTTGAAGCCAAGGCGTTACAGAGATTATCAGGAGCAGATAAGAAGAAACTTAGAAGAAGCGTAAAGGACAAGTTTTCTGGAGCTTCTGATGCCGATATCGACTTCCTTCTCCCTGCCAAGGTTTCTTCCTTGCGTAATCTGCGATTTAAATGCTTTCATTTCGCCCAAATTAATGTTTTCCTTCGTAGATTTGATTAATTAGCGGCTTGTGAATTTGTGATTATGCTGAAATTTGTGGACATTGCAAAAAAAAATTACAAGTTGAAGGAAGGAAGCCTCAACTCAACTCAACTCAAGGTCTCGATTTCGGTTTGTGATTTTAGCCTGGTAGGGTTAGTGACTTTTGTAATTCGTCGTTAGGTTAGGTTAGCTCATCTCGTGGAAATTGAAGTTGTTCACGCCGGCCTCACTTAGGTTAGGTTACCTCATCTCGAAAGTCGAAATCATCTCGCTTTTCAACTGGAAATGTCCAATATTTTGCTCGTATGTGTTTTTGTCATCAAATTTAGACTCACAGTGATAGGGTTAATGTGAAATCTGCGGGCTGCTAGTTTCTAATCTTACATTTGGTACTTACTTAAAAGTCCGAGTTGGTGGCGAAGTTGTTCTGATAAATTGCAAGCACGTATGGGGTGGAGTGTTAAAAATGTTGCATCACAATGCGTTAAAATGTGCCGTGTTGATCTTAAAAACCTTTACCAGAAAGGTTGCGTCTCAGTATCGCAGCTTTGATTTAAAACCATACTTGTAAGTTGTAATTGCCTCTATACACTAAATGATTATTTTATTCGTGTTTAGGCAGAAATTACCGTTGCAAAGTTCCCAAATCGACTCCTTGTCTATGCTGTGGAAGGTAGCTTCCCCGTTTTCTTTGACACTGATGGACGTGGTTCAGATATATACCCAACAGGTACATCAAATTTGTGGTTTGTGTTTCTGCTTGCTACAAACCAAAGCTCTTAATTTCCCCGTTGATGTCTTGAGCTCCCCTTTTTCTGCTAACCTATTGTCGTTTTACCTCAAGGTGTCTGATGTAGATAGAATTCGTACAGCTTTTAGAATATGACAAGAAATGTCTATATCACTTATCAGTTGTAGACTTGTAGTACTATTCCCCATAAAGCATACTGTTTGTGCCTGTACACTCTCGAATTATTCATGACTGCACTGGAGCTGCTAGCACTTGTATTCTTCAGCTTCCTGGGGTTTTCACGTTCTAGGCCAGGAACCACATTGAATCATCCTGCCCTTTCGGCTCCTTACACTTGTACGATCCAAATAATTCACAGGGAACACGTCAGACTTGATATACAAGTTGAAGTGTTGAACAATCTT
The DNA here is from genome assembly GCA_958450325.1 of Agrostemma githago. NCBI lineage: Eukaryota > Viridiplantae > Streptophyta > Magnoliopsida > Caryophyllales > Caryophyllaceae > Agrostemma > Agrostemma githago. Next base: position 60,126,413 of record OY288257.1, on the reverse strand, counting down.
GCCGAGTTACATTCCCTCTTTTTCATTGATTTTCTCCCCTTTTCCTTTTTAGTTAATTTGTTTGATTTCCCCCGCAATAAGTATTGTTTATTATTTTGGTTAAGCTTTGTGCCATTGTGGAAGTGAAAGAAATGAAAGTAGTGAGGGGGTAGCATTGTGGCTTATACTGCAGACTTGCAGAGTGAACGAGTTCATGATATAAGTTTTGAGGTCCATAATCTCACGCTGACTTGGCTGCATGTAGTTGGAACAGACGTAAAACCCAATTGTGTACTGTGTCATACTTACGTATGTGGAGAAATGTATCTGTTATATTTATCATTAGATATGTTATTACATAAAATTACATATCTTTAAATTTGCTATGTGTACTCCTGTAACAGTTTATGCTCTCTGGAATGCCCCTGATCTTCTGCCTGCTTTCACACTGAAGGGAGGAGAAGTCTCTCGCTTTGTAATTAATGGGGCAGACTTAATGTTCCCTGGTATCAGTATACCTCTAGATGGTCTTCCGTCGTTTGCAGCTGGGGAACCATGGGCAGTCAAGGTTCCAGGAAATCCAGCTCCCATTGCGGTAAGTGCTTTTTTAATACGAAATATTGCATTTTGAGCTCTTTCTTGAAACATAAGCTGCAATTAGCCTCTTTGTTTTGATCAAAGGGGTAGGCTAAATACATCTAACTCCTTCACCATGCCCATGGATCATACATGTTAATTTGCGTAGGTTGGAGCAACCACTATGAGTAGCTCGGAGGCACTGAAAGCTGGCCTGCGTGGAAAGGCTCTGAGAATAACTCACTATTACCACGATTCACTCTGGCAAGTATATTTTCTGTATTCTGCGAAGTGCCTCCATTCAGCTAGCTGCTGTCTAATTTTATGCAAATGTTTGTTTCCAGGGAATCATTTGAAGGCCGGTTTGTGCCAAATGCTGGTTTCTTTGAAGATGTTGTCATGGCAGATCCTTCTTTATCAGATTCCTTGATTTCTCACTCTGGTGAAACTGATGCTTCCAATGATCAAACAAATGACAATGAAAAAGCAGCTGAGGCTGTGATTTCATCAGAACATGGTCCAGCCCCTGCCAACAACCCGGATGATAAAATTGATGTCACTGAACAAGCAGCCACGGAGTTGGATGGTTTAAAAATAACAGAGAATGCTACCTTTGATGAGTTGTGTGTACAGGAACCTCAGTCCATGTCAATAGAAGATGTGGATGGGCTGCTGGACAAGTGCCTTCTTCAAGCTTTACATACAACAGTGAAAGATAAAGACCTTCCAATGCCTGGAAGCACTTTCTGGTGAGATATAAATTGCAAAACTTGACATTGTTTTCTAGTTCTTGCAATTATACTCTGAAATATGGAAGTTCTGCTGTTCTAATATTGGTATTTGTACTGCGTAACATTTTCTCGTTAAACTAGTCCTATTGCTGCTTCCAGATTCCAGACTTGTTGCATGGACATTTTTTGTTACAATTGCATTATCTATCTCTACCACGTCTTCTTTTATCTCAAAATTGAGAAAGCACATCATGCACTTTCTTATGGATACAGTCTGCTTATCGTATAGGTCGAGCCATGTTTTGCCATGTAGACCATCTGGTGTCACCCTCGATATAAAAAAATCATCTTTCAAGAAGTTGTCAAAATGGTTGCAATCGAAAGCATCTGCTGGATTGGTATGTCCTTCTTCTGTTTACTATTGATTATTTTCATATTCTTGAGTCTTCACAATCTTTTTTTTTTTGAGGTTTCTCCTTGTGTGTTCGATAGAGGTATTGATTTCATTCCAAAAAAATTATCTTAGAACATCTTATTGAAATTATGTATTGTATAACTTGTACAGCCTAATGTGTTGTATTTATCTGCTTGTTCATTTCATGTGAAGAACAGATATCAGTGAAGGAGGATAAACATAAAAAGGAAGTGGTACTGTTTTCTGTTAATAGGACCCATGTAGATTATACATCCTTCAAGCCTGACAAAAGCCAACCTGCTAAGATTGAGCAAAGCAATGATCAGGCTGCTGGGGAAAGTAGTTCACAGAAAGCATTGGAAATAGAAGAGATATATAAACCAAGCACTCATGTGATCTCCATTTTTGCTGCTGTTGGAGCTGATACTGGAGGATATTTCAGTGCAATAGAAGCCAATAATGTTGTCTTTGCTTATGTTGAAAAGGAGAACCTCGTGAAACCTAATGACAAAGCAAAGGTGATATTAGATGCAACTCTATGTGATGCTTTGTTCAAGGGAGCCATAAAAAAGGGATCATCGTATCCAACTGAAATTCACAAGAAGGATTTAGGAACAACATTTATAAGTCGGATGCAAGCCCATCACATGGTTACTAGAGGAGGTGACTCGGTAATTAGGAAAGGTGCTGTTAGATCAATCCAAATAATGACGGAACGTCGACAAGGAAACAAGAAAATGACAAAGCTCTCTGGTTTTGAGACGTTTCTTTTGGATGCTGAATCTTTGGCATCGGAGCTGCAGAAAAAGTTCGCATGCAGCACGACAGTGGCTGAATTACCAGGTAAATTGTCTTTCCTTGATCCTCATAAGTCGACAAACAGAATAGCTACTATCATCTTTGACTCATGTGAAAGTCTTAAACAGTTGTGTTTTCAGAGTATTTGTATGCGCACCGATTATGCTAATATTCTGCTGCTCATGTCTCCTCCGTTCAGATTACATATATGGAGTTATATTATATATTTGTCCGTCATCTTAGGATTTGTGTAAGATGTATTCTTATATGCGTGGTCAAAGGTAGATGAGTCTTCCTCCAAATGAAAGAACTTCTTGTGTTGATGGCTTTGCGTGCTACAAAATTCGTGATTACTTGTTTGCCTCTTGACATTCCTAGTTAATGACAGTTGAGCTGTTTTCCTTTAAAGTTTGATACGTGCATGTCATTCCAGGCAAAAAAGGACATGAAGTTCTGGTTCAGGGTGGTGTGATTGATCATCTTGCAAAACATCTAATTGATCAATATGGGGTCCCAAAGAGATATATTGAAGTACTCGATAAAACCAGGAAATGATTAAGGTCATATAAGTAAGTTTTCTTTTGTATATTTTCAAAATTTTCATGCTTTTCTGTTGGGGTGGGTGTATAGGTGAATAGATTCTGGCAGTGGAATTGTAAATTTGATCACATGATTAGAAATGGGATCTTAAACAAATGAACTTGTGCAAAAAAATATTGGAAGATAGAAAATTGCTATTATGTTCAGAATCTTTGGTGCTTGACTATATTGACTTGGACTATGAGATTACCGTTTAATAGTCAAAATCATTCAACCAGTTGATAATTTAACCTTTGCTTCTATATACATATAGTATTGTTTATGCTTTTTGTTCATAATCTTTGGCTCTTGATTTGATGACCTTGTAATAATCAAAATCATCCTTCAGTCAAAAAGCTGCCACGACGTTAACATTTGCTTCTATAAATACATATTGTGTATATGTATGAAAGCAAGCCTAGCTAGTGGAATTTACGTGTAGTACTCATGAACTGGGTTTGTCAGTGCTATCCCCGCTCTTGTAAAACTCTTTAACTCGCAAATATATTCCAAATTATTTTGTACTGTATATATTAGACAACTTGATGATGACTTATTTTAGTTTTTCAGTACCCCTCATAATTGTTACCCTGATATATATGAGATTCAGCGATATTTTTTGCTTAAGTTTCCGACCTAAAATGTGGAGGTTTTTTACCTTTTCGATCCTGTTTCTTGCCGTATCAGGTTATGGACTCTGAGATGAGATCAGCTTTCAGTAGTATGAAGCAGGATGTCCATGCAGTGGCAGACGAGCTGCTCTCTATCACACCTAACGATGATGATATACGTCACCATTTCTGCCTGAGATTACTAAACTGTTTCACTGCCCTCCAATTATACAAGTCTTGTTTTTTAGTTAGACGCGTTTGGAAATATTAGGTTCTTTGTGGATCATCTATCTTAATTGTCCGTCCGAGTCTTATCAATTGTAACTTTTGAGCATAAGCATAACTGTTTGCACCCAGAATATTGAGTTGGTGTCCTGTGTCGTGATTGTCAGCTTTGAAACCAAGTCATGAGAAATGAACTTTGCAGCCCATAAGTGGTGATTTTCTCATGGTTATTAAGTTACCAGAGGTAGAGGAAGATAAAGGTGTAATTGCTGAATTTGTCCATTAAACTCAGTTATATATGACGTTTTCAGTTGGCGTTAATCGTTAGCTACTCTTGATTTCTGTAGAAGGTGCGTGGTAGCTACATTTCAGCTGTTGCTCGTTTCGATTAATGATGGTGAATGTAAGTTTAATGGGTTTGTGTAAAGGTGAAAGGTGAAAAGTAGATAACAATACAGAGAGCTGAGAGTCATTGAGTGAGTAGGTCTAAAATTATAAGGGATAGTATGACAGTCAAGTTATTTTGACAAAAAAAAGTATTATCGTAGACTATGGAAAAACATCATGAGGTAACGTAGAATATCCCAAATTATTATATGAATACATGCAAAACCATCGCATATGACAGCCAGTGAACCAGGTCACATTATCATACAGAAATCTTCGTATGAAATTCAGAAACATCACGAAAGATTGTCAAATTATTTACAAGAAGATTTTGAAAAGTACCCGGTACATACAATTGATTAAGATGATAAAAGTCGTACAAGTATCCCTTTTCAAAAACGGAGTATCGGGGGTAGATTTGCTCAAGGTAAGCTTTGTTGGCTTTGTATTCCCAGAGAAAGGGCACTTAGACAGTTAGACCCATCACATTATTGTAGGTACAGATTCTACTGGCAGAAGAATTTACCAGTCAGACTCAGTCTAATGCTAATTTTCTCAAATTGATCTGCTAACTAATTTCCCGCGAAAGGGCGCTTAGGCTCTTTGATTCCTATACTCTAAAAGCTACTGTAAAAGATATTCAAACGATTAGATTCTTTCCAGGTAGCGTTAAGATTCTTCCACCGGTTTATATCAACACCACATTAGTGACAGACAAGTGAGTTAGCGACTAGCCTCCGCCGTCACATTCTCCCAATCGTATCTTTAACTCTTCTCCGCAAGCACACTTGATGCTATGTGAAATTCCCTGACAAAACTATATATAGTTACAAAACAAAACCATACGACGGGTTCCTTTTTTGGCCTCTTAGGCAATGAAAAGAGAGTTGAAAGAAATTCAACAGTTGTTGGAAATTTTAGAAAATTGTTCATTGGCCTTTTGGACTAGGTATTTGATAATGGAAATTTATCATCTCTCTTTTTTTTTAATGACTTTTCTTTAATTGCTTAGTACTATACCAAGGTTTGGTAAGTCGAAATCTTGTATAATAGTTATATATATATATATATGCATGCCGCAAGATTCAAAGCAAAGCAGGTAAAGACGTGGTACCCTTAGTTTCTCGAACTGGCTTTGCAGACTTTGCAAGTACTCCATTTCAGCATCCTTGTCGGACAATACAATTTTGTGTTCCTCTTCTAGTGTACACATTTCCATGGCATTTAGCCCCGGCTGTAATCTCATTGCACGGGTAGTATAAGGGTTGAGGGAATTCAAAGGAAGGAAGAGGAAGGTGTTCAATGATGCTGCTTTACCTTGAGATCATTCATTTCACCTGCTATCTGCTCAATAGATCGCTTCATCTGAGAAAGTAGAACATGTATGAAGTAGATATGAGAAAGGAGTACGTTTTGAAGATAAAACTATCAACGGTTAAAGTAAATTGAAAACTTTGAACGATAACACAAAGAGGTCTATCACTGAGGATATCTGTTTGCCATCTTAAAAAAACTGTTTGCTCACTACAAAGTCAGCTCAGCAAAGTTAAAAATCATTCAAATGTTCGAGGAAGGGTATTTAAAAGAGATGTCGACGTGGCAGAAAATAAAATCAATTGAGTTAACATGTCTACATGATTCGACACTTTCATTTATTTCATTCTGACATGAACCCTACTGTTCTGTGCAAATGATCTTTTATGTTTTACTGGAACTTACCCAAAGACTCACTAGCATTGGCGTACAACAAAATGATTCATCTAATAGCCCTGTCATTCGATGGTTATCACAAAGTACTGGGAGGGTCGGGACATCGAGATGGAATGAACAAAGTGGTATAAAAGTTGCAACAACAAACATCATTCTTTATACATATGCTAGAAGGCTACAGGAATCAGAAGAATAAGCAGATACCATTACCTCAGTGTTCTCAGAAACCAGTTTGGCTCTCAATTTGATTATCTCACCAAGCTTTGCTTCTGCAGCATGCAGCCTAGCAAGCCCTTGCTTCGTTGCTTCATCTCCCTATAGCTCCCCAAGTTCAGTGAAACTGCAGAAGTAGAAACATTGCGAGTCTCAACTGTAAAATGCTTATACCTCCAAACTGTTGGCTACATTGCATCCGTCGTTTGATATGTCTGCAAGATTGGGTGTACATAATGAAGTAAAAGTCAGCTCATCGCGTGATCATGTACATGTGAACAAAAAATACGGGTAAACCTTAAATTTGCAATAATCAGCTTGAATAGAACTCCCAGTTTTATCGCCGGTCAAGGTGAGAAACGAATAGATTCATCATGTTGAACAGAATAAAATGCTACTAAGACACAAAGGGTATATAAGTGATGATAGATGAATATTTTAATTTTTGTTTTTATGTATCAGGATTCAGGATTATATGGCAGAATAGCAGGTATGTGGCTGTATCATTTCATAAGAGCAGCTCTCTGCCTCTATCTACTACGAGACTGGAAATTAATATTCATATAGAGCAAATACCATCAGTTGCATCGGTTTGCATATCAACACCTTCAGAAATCTGTACAAATTACAAAACAATTGGACGATTAGCTCTTAATGAAGCTATAATTAGAAGTTGTAAGGACATGGCAAGCCATTATCACTGTACAGAAGAACGTAGTTCTAAAATATCCGTACAAACGCCCTTCTTTATGTAAAGTTGAATAATCACCTCATGTTTTAGTTTATCACCAAGCCAGCGCTGTTGTATCGCACCAATCAATTAGATAAAAAAAAATGGCCACAGTTTCACACAAGATGGAGATGATGAAACAAAGGAAAATTAATAAATTAACCTCCCGTTCCTGCAATTTTGAGATCAAATCCCCAGAAATCTTGGCATAATAAGAGCTGGAAGCCGATTAAACACGCAGATCAGTAGTGTTACACTTTCTAAATATCAATGGTGTCCATGCATTAGTCTCAGCCTACATTACCTCTTCTCAGCTACTTTATCAGCCAAATTGCTCTTCTCCTGCTGCATAAGTTCCAACGTCTGCAATGACAAGGAAAGACGACTCTATGTCGATAACTATTTGAATTATATCAAGCCCACCCTGGTTTCAAACAGATACATATGCCAATTCAGTTGAGCTATATCTCTTGGTAAATGTGCATGCACACCGATACCTTCTATTGCTGTTTTATGCCAAGATCCACATGTGACATGACCACATCACCATTGTTATTATCGTTATTTTTTTCCAGTTCTACAGTCGCTATATATGTAACTTGAATCAACAACTAAACAACAGGCACCATTTCTAGCCGAAACTCGAGATGTGAATACTTGAACACAACATTTCCACAGCCTCATCAAGGCATCAATTTATACAGTTACGGTACAACTCGAATCATTAAAGAGATTTGAAAGAAAAAAAACTACTCGTCACTCACGCGTGAGAGGTTGAAGGAATCAGTTTCCAAGGACACAAGCTTTTTCTGCTTCTCCAAAATTTTGGAACTCATATCAGCTCTACTCTTCACCATCTGCTGAGTCTCCTCCATGAGCCGCTTTGATTCAAGCTTAGCTACACCTCATATACACATTTTTGATGAATCATCAAGCTAATACTCCGTAACTCAGTTCAATCATATATACATCTCACAGTTCATCACTACAAGGGGACATTACCATTAACACAGTCTAACAACGTCTATCGGTTCTAATATTCTTTTAAAGATTAAGATTAAAACCGAAGATGTCTTGGTCCAGTGGTTAAGATGAGGTGCTACGGGACAATAGGTCTCAGGTTCGAATCCCCTTCCGCTGTGTTGTAATGCGACTAAGTGCACTTTCCTTGAACCAAAAAAAGTTAAGAAATATCAACAGCAGAGCTTGAACATCAATGCCGAGACCGAGTTCTTCAAATTAAAGCCAGAATATCGATATCATGCTCATGAATAGTTCCATTATCGCGAGCAACATACCGCATTTTTGTCTACTCGTTCTCAACAAATAAAAAATGAAGAGTAGAGCAATGAAATTAGGAAAATGATGAGATGATGAAACAAACCGGAATTGAGATCGCGTTCAAGAGTATGAATCATAGTGACTTGCATTTGTTCTTCTACGGAAGTCTTGGTAGCTTGATCTTCCACATCTGAACATACATATGTATGTATGTAGGTCTTAAATTTTAGACTAGTTTCGTGTTGATTACTGCATTCAAATGAATGGAGAGAGAGAGAGAGAGACCATCGATATGAGTGCGGAGAGTTTTGATGTAGTGCAAGTATTCCTCCATTGTTGTACGGTGGTACAGCTTCAGCCTGACGGAGAATTGGACAAGAGTAACGTTACGAGACTCGTAATTTGTAATGAGGCTTTGAATTTACAGATCTATTACATACTCGTACTATATATATATGCCGATCAAGTGTGGAGTCGTGATTCGTGAGTTAATTAATGTCGCTCCTACGTTCCCTTCCCGCCATATTGGGATATATGTGAGACCGAGGTTACACTTTTTTTTTTTTTTTTTTTTTATGAACGAGAGAACCCGCAGTCGCGCTTTTTTGGTGGCCTAGAGACATAGTCTCAAGCCATACAACTCCCACAAGTTCGCGCTTGCAAGGGCGAGACCCTTGAGCAGATGAACAAAAGTTTTAACCACCAGACGACACTCTTATAGGCAACAAAACACTTTGATACAGTTCTAATGTATAAGCCGTGACCATGGACCAGGCCTAGGACAAAGTTTGAAAAATAAAACCAGGTACGACACACGCCTAAGATACAAAAGAAATCTGGACATACGAAAAAGAAAACAAAAGGCTGAAGTACATGTCCATATTGTCCAACGACAACATGCCCATAGGCTATGGACCTCACCAATTGGCTACACTACACACCATAGAACATCACATTGTATTCCTGAAACATTACAAACCTGAATATTGTGCTTCATTGAAACCATTGGGCTGGGCTTGTCGCTTGCACAGGGTAGAAGCAGAACTGCATAACTGATCTTTATGTTTGAGTGGTGACAGTTTGATGGTGAATAAATTACACTTGAAGTGATAGCACTAAACCCTTCCTACATCTTACAGCTTACAACAACATCATCTTATACAGAAAATCCTTATAACCATTGCACATGTGATCTTCTTCGTAAATTGTGGCATATGCCTACAGCCGGGACACTAAACTCTACCTATCTTCTTCTCTACAATACACTGGTGATACCCTGATTTTTTCGGTATACAAATTGGGGCATGTGATGCACAGTCACGAAACCTGCAGCCTGCTTTGTAGAAGTACGCCGTCAACATTGTGGACAATGTCGACTCTGCTGTCACTATCGGAAAGATTATCGGGAAGTGCATCTGATATATCTTTGGATGAAGTGACGAGGGAAAGGCGGCATAGTGGACAGGTAGTATGAGTAGCAAGCCAGTGGTCAATACAGTTTAGGTGAAATGTATGACCACATCCAGGTATCTGCTGGAGTCGGTCTTCAGCTTGGTAGTCTCCTAGGCACACCGAACATCTGCAGGCAACAATTACTGTGATGTCATGTACGTTCTTAAATATGCGAATATGTATAAGGAAACAAAATTACAAAAATAAATGGTTAGCAACCCAGATACTGAAACTAAAAACCGGTCACTGTTTTTCAGCTGAACGAGCAAACCGTAACAAGTGGCGAGTATGGGCGACTAGTACATCATATTGTATATCATTGAGCAAAACGTAACAAGTGGCGAGTCTGGACGATTGGTACATCATATTGTATATCATTGCGCCCAGGCCCGACATCAATAGCATAACCAAGGAAGATGATTTCACATTTCAAATAGAATCCATTTGTCAACTACTCCGCAAATATCACCGTGTATAGCCAACAAGTTTAACGCGAACCGCCTCCATCAGCACAAGCTGCGATATGAGTGCCAAATCTTCAACTTTAAGAAGAGGATAACAATAAAGTGATCAAAGTACATGACCTCCTTCGACTTCTCTATATATTACCAGAAAGGAGGCTAGTGAGGTCAAGATAGACTCTGAACATGTAAAACGTTATTCCGCACTCTCTGTTAACCTACATTGTGTACATTGTAAAAGCAATGATTGTGCTAGGGAGCTAGAAAGGCAGCACCCAGACTGTATTTTGGACAACCCACTTTTGACCATTCATCAATGTGCATGACATCCCTCCACTTTTCTATATATCAGAGTCTTTTTTAAGCTCAATCATTTTAGAAAAACTGCATATAAACCAGGACGGAGGCTTGTGAGGCCAAGATAGAGTGATAGATTCTGAACATGTAAAACGTTATCTGTCACACTCTGCTAGCCTATAATGTGTACATTGTAAAAGTGGTCGATTGTGCTAGAGGGGCTAGAAGGGCAGCGCCTAGACTGTATCTAGATGACCAGCATTCCAAAAGAAAATTAAAAGAAAAGGTAAATGATGGCTTCAAGGGTTTAGCAGGAATAAGAGGAGAATGCATTGAATGACAAAAGAAATAAGTGAAGGATGGTACATATACTAGGACAAGCAGTTTGAGCAGCACAAATCCCATGTTGCTTCTGGTACAACACTCGGCTAGGACTGTAACTGCACTGCATAACTGTCCACAATTTGACAGTTCTAGTCGCCACTGTCCCTGTAATCATGCCATCAACAGTTTCACAAACTTTCGACACCAGATAATGGGACAAACAAAAATGTATTCTTCTAAGATTTAAAAATTAAACCCACAAAATGGCAACCTTAAGCATGAAGAAAAAGAACAGAAAATGGCACCATCATGTGATAAGATACACAAACAATATTCCACTTTCAAGCAAAATATAATTTGTGATCGCAGGGTAAGTTAGCAATAGCCAATAGTCGTACAAGCATAAAGTACGATACTATAATCATCACCCATTTTGGATCTTGTCACTGGCTACATCTAAGATTCTAGGGGAGCTCAAACACATGCACCTTTGACTAAGTCCAACTAATCCAAAAGGTGAGTTACCAATAGTCATACAAGTATAAAGTACAATACTATAATCATCACCCGTTTTGGATCTTATCATTGGCCACCACAAAGATTCTAGGGGGCTCAAACACATGCACCCTTGGATGAATTCCAAATAATGTAGAACTTGTAGGTTTTTCAACTTCCTCGTCCATACAAATCCAGTCCTCTAAGGATTCATTTCACTATGTTTGTTAACAACAATATCCTAACATAATTTCCCCTAAGCAGAATCTTGGGGATTCTCCACGCAGTAAGCATAGGGTACTCATTTGCCACTTCATAAAACATATAGTCTACGGAAGTTCATTATCAAACTCAACCAACTTCAAGCTTCATACTAGAAGCACAATCGAGTCACTAAACTAAGGACCTTAAAGAAGGCGAAAATGCACACCAAGTGACATATTCTTGACTTTGTTTAGCTCACAGTGCCAGAACTTTTCAAACTATTAAAGGCATCCACAAGTTTCAAACGGAAATTTACAAATCATCAACTGAAGTGAAGCACGAAAACAACATTGAATCCCGGGTCGAGTAAGATAAAAGATTATCTTTCGTTGGGGTAATCACAATTTTTGTACAAGAGATCACACACGTATAAAGTAGGTTGGAGTTCAGACTTAAGAGGACTTAATAACAGAATACGTACTCTTTACATCTCATTTATAACATCCCCATTCAACAAAAGGTCATGTGTAATATTCAGGGGTACAAAATCAGTGTTAACCTTAGGATGAAGACCCCCTAATACACGGAGTACTAAATTCAGAAAAGAACTACTCGTAATATGTTAAGGAATACGAAGTACATTACTAGGAACAAGATAAGAAGCTCACTCTCTAATACATGGAGTACTAAATCCAGAAGAACTACTCGTATTAATTAAGGATGGGTCAAAAACGAAAAGGAAAGATGATATAAGTGGAAAGCTACAATGCCACTCGATAATCAACCAGGCCTCTCGATATGTGTGAGCATCAGATTAAATTACTCGTAGCTTATATTTTGACGATAGCAATCCACTGGCACAAGCGCTTTGCGAATGTCAATTTGTGTACAGTGTACCAAACAAATGAGATGAGAGGGGATTACCAGATTACATTACTACACCAGTTGACGTGATAGTAACATATGTAATCAAAATATCTTGAGTAAACCTAACCAATTACACTCCTTTACCTATATAAATCCCCTCATCCAACTAACATAAGCAAACCGTTATCCATAACTACCAACCAAAATGCAACCACAGATAATACGAGATGTCTCACAGTAAAATTATCGTAATAACAAAAAAAACACAAATACATGGTACTGGTACTCCACTTACTGAGTATCCTTCACGGAGAAACTCTCCTTGTAGATGATAATAGGCAGCAATTCCCTGAACTCTTTCTTCAACCCCACTTCAGTCACCTTAAACCAACAACAATCTTCAGTAAATCACACAATTAGAGTATCAATCATGAAAGGGGGGTGGATAGTGAGGAATACCGCATCGTGGGCGGCGGCGGATGCGGCGGAGGAGGAATTGATGCGGGATTGTCGCATGCGGAGGGAAGACCAATCAACACTATGGCGGCGAAGGTAAAAGAAGTAAAACAAGAACAAAATGATCAAAGTAAATACGATTGGTCCAGAAAATATAATGGATTCATAGTATCTTTCCTCCATCATCGTGCTGCTGCTGGTGTTGGTTATAGTTAGATTATGAGTGGTGATTACTGGCGACATTTTCGGGTGATGTTGCGCATTTGGATTGTTGCAGGAATTTAGGGTTTTAATCGATGAACTGCACTGGCTTTTATGGTGGTATTCCCACCTCCCTCTTTGTCAGATTTTAGTTTAGTTTATTTTATTTTTCTGATGAGACTCTACTCTTTGTCATGAATGGAGGAAAGAGGGAGTAGAATTGTACCCCTATCAAAAATCAAACTTTCACCCTAGGAGTAATAAAAACAGTTTTTCCAACGTCTAATCCGTTAATACACATTTTAATTCTTACAATCTAATAGACTAATTACAGTAATGTTCATAAAAATATTATTATCAGAAACTGAAATATTAATTCAGGTTTATCATACTTGCAATGTCCCCTATGAATTTTGCTTTAATTAAAAACGTTAGAAAAACCGTAATAAAAGGGAGTGATGTTGGGACAAGTTAATCAAATCATACGGAATAGTTGAGAAAAGTTAGACTCAAGTACAACCTCACTACCCGCAGGCCACGTCATCACAAAATCTTGTCAACCAGTGAACGACGGTGTTTCCACCACGCTTTGTATGCATACAACGAGCTGAATTAAAACGATCAAGTAGAAAAACGATATCATCAAAATAACATCTGATCGCACTTCTCCATTTTGTTCGTTGTGTCTGAAGCACATTAAAAGAGTCACTCTCGAGAATGATATTATGGTACCTCCCTTTGTGAGCTTTGAGTGGCTCAAAACATGCGTTCTATTGTTATTTTAAAAGTTAGTCGAAAAATATTCTTTCAGTGTCAATCATTTGTGTACCTTTTGTATGAGGGAGTATTTTAGCCAAAGGAGGAGACGCAGTAACAATTTTAAGTGCTTTATTACAAAGATGATCTAAAAATGTTACGGAGTAATAATTTACTGAAAATTATTTTTTTGCCCCCCTACGTCCGCCATTGATAAGACGGAGGGAGTATTAGTTTAGATTGGGTTTGTACTTTGTATCATATGTAGTTAAGAGAGGATAAGAAAGTAGAGAGAAATATGGATTACTCCATATAAAAAAACAGTAAATCTCCCTTGTGACGGGTATATCCGTCACAAAGGTATGACGGGTCAAGTATTGTCCACTTGATAGGTAATCAAGTGGTATTTCCCATTTCCTATTTCCTATGTTTTTTGTCTTATATGCATTACTTGACCCGTCACATGTTTGTGACGGATATGACTGTCACAAACAATAATTTGTGATAAAAATAAGAGGAACAAAGTTGTCCAAGGTAGTAAAAATATCAACCACTCCATATATTACACAGTAGAGTAAATGTCGAAGTATTTTGAAAGGAAGGGCAGGGACAAACTCGAAACTATTTACGCTAAATCTTACAGCCAATTTATGATTGCATGCATCTGCACGCATACAATCTCAAACTGGCACCTGAACATGAACAGGACGGATATAAATACATGATGATTAATTAGTTTGTGGATTATAGTATATAGGATCATTATGAACCTCATCTGATTTTATTTGAAGCATTCTAATGCTAGTTCCTGCATTTAAAGATGCACTGCACCACGCATAAGGGGCTCAAATGAGTAAGCATTCAAAATCAGTGTCTGTCAGTGTCAAAGGCTTTGAGATGGACGCAAAGGAGCCAACAACTCCACAACTTCAGAAGGATCACCCACCGCCCTTCGCTCTCCACGCTCGTCTTCCAGATAACTCTACAACACAGCATTTCATGTTTAGGAGATTCACAGGCATCAGCACACCCTACTCCGACTCCACTAACAAGCAGTCGCAGACCCATCATTTTTTATTTCCGGGGTTCCATTGAAAATATTAAAAGATAATTCTACATTATTATAGGAGTATATTATTATATATAAAAAGAAATTGGCCTAAAATGGGACAAAATACACAAAATTTCCGCTCTACGGTGTCACTGCATACATGCATCCGCCACTGCTAAGACTGGACCCCTATCCGAATGGAAACTCGGCCTTTTCATGGAAAAACTTTGTTCTTTTCTTTTTCCCATAAACTGGATAGTATCCGAATGTTGTACGCAGTACATTTTTCCGAAAGTCAAGTATTCTACATGCAACACAGGGTATGTGACGAGTATGAGTAACATAGTAGTTTACATGAGCAAGAACAGAAAGAGAATCTGCTACGAGTTCAAGCGGCTAAGAGTATAGAAACAAGGCCTTCAGCTAAAACCAAGATGACCTAGAAACTTGAGAATCAAAATGAAGGAAGTACGGAGTAGTATTTATCAGGTATCCCTCACCTTAAGCCTGATTTCCGAGCTTGGTTTCTTAGGACTTGATGAAGAGGACTTAAATTTCCGTACTAGAACCTTGAAGCAAGGCAAAAGTAGTACATAAAGCAAGGCCATGATAAATGGAGTCGCGATAAGCCATCCCAGCAACTGCAGAAGAAAAAAAGGTGGGCATCAAATATCTTAAATGCCGGAGACGTAATTAGGTTAACAACGCTTAATGCTAAGTACCAAATATAGATAGATCAGTTAACTACTGTAACAGTTGAAGGGAAAAAAGAAGAGAAGATGAATTACAAGGTATACATACCGCATGAACAATGCTCAGAAGAACTTCAGTTGAAGCTTTCCCAGTCAAGACCTTTTTGAGAGCGTCAGAAGTTAAAGCGAAATGATCGCCTCCAGAAATAGTTTCCCCAAGACGTAGGAAGGGTACGATGAGACTACAACTCAAACAAGCTACGACTTAATGAGAAGGAAATAACTGTATTCAGTGCAAACCTAGAAAAAATTATTTCAGTCACTTCAATTTTTTAAACATAAATATTGCAGAAAATCATGTAGCTTCTAGTGGTTTGTTAAACAAAAAAAATCAAGCAAAATATGCACAGAATTGAATTTTCTATAGTCTTGTGATCTCATGTAGTATAACGTGCATCTCGTGAATGATTTTGTGTTATCCAATCACACATAAAAGCTACAGTTCAGATACTATCAATAGTCGATAATATAGTACTACTTTGTAACGTCGTCACACAAAAAAAAAAAAAAAAACTATCTAAATAAATTTCTTCTACAAAATAAGATGCAGTACGGCAGAGAAGACAACAGTTAAGATCAAAAAAAGAATGTACCTCAACTCTATTGGAGTAGCCACAAAATTAGTTAGTAACACAGTTGGAGCATGGCAACGTGATCCCAGCATCGAGATAGCTAATCCACATAGGAAAACGGTAACCCCTGCCATAAATTACATTCACTCAGGAAAGGAACGCAGTGTATGCCATTTTTTGCATTCTTTACAAATCACAAGAGAAATTCTACTACACAAATTGTAATATACTTTCAGGACATATACTACAGTGATCAGTAACAGAAGGCAGTGTATGCCATTTTCGCATTCAGTACCAATCAAAAGCGAAATTCTAGTACACAACGTGACATAATTTCGGGAAGTATACTTCATAGATCATGAAAAAACCAAATCGCTATATTCATCCCCTCACCAATTGCTAATGAAGTTAACACA
This sequence comes from Agrostemma githago, assembly GCA_958450325.1. Classification (NCBI taxonomy): domain Eukaryota; kingdom Viridiplantae; phylum Streptophyta; class Magnoliopsida; order Caryophyllales; family Caryophyllaceae; genus Agrostemma; species Agrostemma githago. Next base: position 60,109,874 of record OY288257.1, on the reverse strand, counting down.
CTGCATGATCAAACACAAATTACAACCATGTGACTTTGTGAGTCTAGTATGAGACAATATCCCAAATTCTTATGCAGGATCATTAGATTATAGCGTATATGAATCAGTTAGTCTCATTTCTGAGATTGTCTAGTACAAGGTTTTTACACACAATGAAATTTGTTTCTTAACCAACTTAACACTATACTGACGAATCAAAATGTATCCAGTTTGATTGTCGGAAGTACCAAAATCATTTGGAGATATGAGAGCATTGTTGCGTAGTTTTAATCTAGTTCAACGATAAGACGGTTCTACATTATAGGACATCCCCGAAAAAACACTTGAGCATCAAATTTTATTTCTGATTCTTATGACCATAACAACAGACATATTCGAGTCAAGAATTACTCTAACCTAAATATACTTGACATCATTAATATCAACTTGTCAACGCAAAATTAGACTCCGTATGTTATCATAATAAGCTTCGTACTTGATCTTACTGTTAATGGTCCAATCTTACGAGACCATTTTTGTCAAGTTTGAATATACAGGCCATGCATGTTTCAAGTAAAATCCCTATGTCCATGACACCCCAATTTGCAACAACAACAACAACAACAACGGAGCCTCAGTCCCAAAAGGACCTGGGGGTTATCTAACATGAATCATTATCTGAAATCATCAAATCGTGTCCAGTAAACAGCAATACGATGGAAGAAACTAAGTATAAATCGGTTATCCACTTGATCCCATGTCTGATTATAACATCCTTTCCACTATACATACTTGACGCGTCTGTCATAAACCGTTATAAACAAGAATTTGTGTAATAAGAAAGACAAGTACGAGCAAAGCAGATAAATCATGAAGTAACTGGTATAACAAGAGAACAGCCATCAAATCAATGACGGTGAGGGTAATTACTTACCACATATAGGGAAGACGCCCAAAGTAAAGCCAAGAGCAGATGAGAAGGCCAATTGTTTGGGCTCAGCACCCCTACTTCCACAAAATACACGCAATCACAGGTTCGAATCAATGGTCGTCTTATAACAAAAAAGAAGAAGAATTGGAGAGGGAGGAAGGAAGAAGGTGAGACCTGCGAAGAATGAGGAGAAGAGGGTCGACCACCTTGGTGTGAAGCCATGAACCCAAAGCCCGACATGTCGGTGTTCGCATTTCTATCTCTGTTGATGTTGATTCAATCAAATCAAATCAAATCAAATGATTCCTGCTGCTTTTGTTTTTGTTTTTGTTTAAGATGCGTAGATGTGGTTGTTGGAGTATCTTTTTTAGATTTGGGTTATGGCGTGACAGAGCTTTATTGTTGCCTTCATTTCGTTTTTTTGATTGAAAAAAATGTTGAACAAAGGGCTTCACCCATTCCGTTTCAAGTATTCACTCCCCTCAATTGAATCGGTTATTTGGTAAAAGTAATGGTATTAGAGCATCCACATCGTAGAAAATTAACTATCTTCTTAGCATCCTCTTTTTTATAAGAGAATGTCTCCTCTACAATATGAGTACAATATAGAGGGATCCTCTTATTTAGAGAAAGTTTAGTACTTCCTCTAATTTTAGATGAATAGGAGGAAAGTTTTTACCTTGGCCCTTGTGCATGCAATCAAATACTATTGACAAAGTAAATTATCAAGTTAAATAAAAAATAATATTAATCATTAAATAATTAAAATAATAATAAGAAAGTTAATATAAGAGGATCCTCTACATTGTGGGATAAAATTAGAGAAGAGAAATTGAAAATGATAAAGATAATGGAAAATGAAGTGGATGAAAGAGATGATGATATGTAAAAAATATAGAATGAAAGAGAAAAAAAAAAAGAGGAACAAGTCCTCCTTTACATTGTAGATGCTCTTATATTACTCCCTCCTTTTCACTAAGGGGACGTTTGGTTCATTAGAGGGAAAAAGAATAAAATCAACAAAAAGGAAACAGAGGGAAAGAAACGAGATTACCCTAAATTTAGTTTGTTGTTTGGTTTGCAATAAAAGGGAATGCACTTCAACCAACCACCTCAACATTATCGGTGTGTTATCAGAATTTATATAGATTATATTTGAAATAAAAAAAATTATTTATTTAAATTATAAAAAAAAAAATTGTGTAACTTTTATATATTTTAATAATAAATTCGGAGTACGTATTAAATAATATAATTTTTATAATTTTTTAATTGTAAATACGGTATCTATAATAATTTTTACAATACGATAAAATTTTAAAAAAATGTATTTTTTTTTAATTGATAAAATTAAGGCATCAAAATTTATTGTGACCCAAATCCGACCAATATTTTACCTGACCCGGTAGTGTGGTAGTGGTCGAAGTGGTGGTGGTGGTTGATAGTGGTGATGGTGGTGGTGGTGGTTGATAGTGGTGATGGTGGTGGTGGTGGTGGTTGTTGATGATGATAGTGATGACCCGATGGTGGATTAGTAGGGAAAGGGAATGCATTACCTTGGGGGCTAGGGGGTTAGAAGTTGGAGGAGTTTGAGATTTGAGGGAAAGAGAGAGGAGAGAGAGAATGATTGAATCTACCAAGCAAACTCAAACAAATAGAATCATTAACTTTGATTCCTTTACCCCTTTTCTGAATACCTCAAACCAAGAGGCCCCTAAGTTCTTCTTCCTTTCCTTTTTGGGTATATTCTCTAAGATCTTCCTCTTTCTTTTTTGGTACAAAATACATGGTCAATATTATTCCACTTTTTACACCACTCAATCTCAACCACATATTCCCCTCTCTTAAAACTTTACACCAAAAGGATGCCAAGAAGAAGATAGTGAAAAGGAGGGAGTATTATTCCTCTCATCCATTTAGGGGGCGTTCGGGTTATTTGCGAAAAGCAATGGTATTATTCCCTCTCATCCATTCAATCATTACTTTTAAGAAAAGTGATAAAAGAAATGGTATTATTGGTAAATCATTATGGGGTTCACCAAACTTAAAGTAAGGAAAAGTAATACTCCCTCCGATTCATTGGAATCGCAACATTTACTGTTCACACAAAAAATAAGGAAAGTGAATTTGGTGGACCACAATAGTGATGTCAGGTAAGATTGAGTAATATAATAACATTAGATTGAATATTTTGGAATATAGTAATGAAAAGTGAAGGGTAGGTTAGTCATTTTATAAGAAAAATATGACCCAAAATAAAAATGTTGCAAAGTTGATGAATTTGCCAAAAACGGAATATGTTGCGAATTCAATGAATCGGAGGGAGTAACATTTTGGGTAAATAGGTAAGGATATGAGGATTTTAAGATAAAATGTATTGTCAAAAAGAGAATGTAAAGAATTGAATTGATGAGAGAGTATTTATAAATCAAAATATTTTATGGATCCACCCAAATTAAATTAAAGTAAGAAAAAAAAGTATGGACATTTTGTATAAACAGACGAAAGATATGAAGATTATATTAGAGTAAAATCTAGTGCGAAAGACATGAAGATTATATTGGACTAAAATCTACCAAAAAAATAATGTAAAGTTTTGATTGGAAAGAATGTAAAATTTTATTTAGATTTTTCATTTATATTAAGTATAAAGATTTATTTGGATAAGAGAACGTAAATAAGACTGAACTAAAATCAATAGGAAAAGAGCAAAGAAAAAAGAAAAATATGAGAAAGTATAAAAAAGAAGTGAGCCGTGTAACCCGACCCATTTGACATGCCGTCATCAAAAAAACAGAAGGTGTGTATTTTCGCAGCAGGTGGCTTCAAAAAACCTTAAATCTCATGGAGTGGGACAAGCTCTGGACCATAAACAAGAAGATCATTCATCCTGTGTGGCCGTCATACTGCTGTTTCGATCACTCTGATCGATGGTCCTGAAGTGCCATATACTCGTATCATAGCCAGGCATGAAAGATACGAGGGTGCCGGAGAGAAGTTCATGACGTACACTAAGAACTTGTGGATAGACTATGCTGATGCAACACCCATTTCTGCCGATGAGGAAGTTACTCTGATGGACTAGGGCAATGCCATAATTAAAGAGATTAAGACGGACAAATCAGGACGCGTGACACAGTTAGTAGGTGTTCTGAACCTACCTTCAAGGATCTGTCAAGATATTATTGGGATTACAGGTTGACACCCCTAGAAATCTAGTCATGGTACCAATCAATTGGACCCGAGGGAGTATACTCGTTTGGCTACCGACCATATTGCACAAGCTATCAGCCGAAGTGCCTGCCTGATCACCAAATCACTAGAAGAACACACGAACACCAACAGAGTTTATGCCCCGATTTAGTTTTAGAGAAAAGGCAAAAAAAACGGTGAAAATCCTATAGTAAATCTTCACACATTTACTCGAAGGTTAAACAGTCGTGAGTATCAAATATTAACTGGTGCCCCACATCTGATCCACATCTATGAATGAATGAAGCCTTCATCCTGCACCATGCCTACCCGTGTTCACAAAACTTCGCTTGCAAACGGAAAATCTTGATTAATAGTTGTACACTTCCATCTATCTATCCCATTCTGAAGCAAATGGCTTTGCACCCAACTTTGAATACTCCGGCTTAACTGGTGGTGCCACCTTGTTGGTGCATCGATCCCATCCCAGAATGTGAGGCAATGCAAACTACAAAGTCAATTCATGACTGGTAAATTAGATCTAAAAGAACGCAAAAATAGGTCAAAGCATTTAAACACAGTGGCACGGCTACATGGTAAGCAGCATCAAGCAGTATATGCTAGTCTATACTCAAATGTCAAGAAATCAGCAAAACCAGAAGACATGAAACAAGGGAGGCTAGTATGTTAGTCTGTGCTCGTGTCCTAAGCTTAACACTCCAATGTGTGTATGGCACGTGGACAATTTATTTCACAAAAAAAATGAGAACTACTATAGTAGTCAAGCCCGGCACGAGAATACTTTTGACTGAGTTTGAGGAACATAGATCATAGAAGCGTGCCTACAGTTGAAAGATCATTTGCCCCATGGCTTAATTTACAATGTCAACGATGTTACAAGTTAAAAGAGCAAGTGTTGGCTAAAGTGGTAAGAGTTTGATTCTCATAGTACACTCTTTTGAAACAGAACAAAAAAAAAAACAATGTCACCAAGTTCATAGTCCGTCAGCAAGAGCAGCAACAAGGAAATTTTAGTCCTGAACTCCTGATACGAACTGTCCATTGGGGTGGGCTTATGTGAACATCATTTGAGATAGTAAGGGGTGACACAGTAAAAAAAGAATGAAATAGAAAAGAAATAATAGAGAGAAAAGGTCAAAATAAATGATGTGGGAATTAAGAGAGCATGAATCACTCGATGACAACATCAGCAATAGCACACCCTTCATCATCCCATATGAACCCTCCCAAACCATCATCGCACGCACAACTCAAAATATAATGAGACAAAGAGGAAAGAGAGAAACATGATGGAAATTATAGAAAGCTACTCTGAACTTATATTTTGACAATGGAACTATATGGTGAGATTATGTGCCTATGGACATGGTGTTTGTGTGGGTGCGAAATAGGCTACAGATGGTGTTTCGAGATGAGTGACATGCTAGAGAAGTACGATAACGAGGTTACGGTGGTGGTAAAAAAGAAGGGAGTGGTGAAGGGGAAGAGAAGATGGTCAGCAATTTCTTGTGCCATCAGCAGTTGAGTCAGCGAAGATGCAATTAACTGATAACTGATAGGTCAACTTCTAACTTACAAATATTGAAGTGTAAAAGAGTGTTATAATCTCATACACTGAATGATGTGCGCATGACAGAAAATTCTCCAGACGTCACTGGTACTGCAAAGCGCTCATTGATTTTCTTGCTGGTGTCTACAACACCTGAAGAAGAAAATGCAAGTTTAATAAACATAGAGAAAAAAATTGAAGTATATATTGTTGTGTATATATATGCAAATATTAGCCTGTTTTAAGGCAAAACAAGAACCTTGAAGCAGCTTGAGAAAAATAATAAGCGAACATCTTAGACATTTAGTAACCATGTCAAATGAATGAGAAAAGATAAACACCATGACAGTTTCAAGATGCAGAGAATCAACAAGGATCCTTGCACAAGACCAGATAATCTAACACCACCACCGCAAAAACAAAAGAACAAGATTACCCTAGTGCCCCAAGGGTACTTACACAAATGGCGGGCAGGGGGAAGTACGCACACAGTCTTGTCCCATATCAAGGCATAAAAAGGTTGTTTTTGAATGACCCCTTATTTAATGTGTCGAGAATCACGTAGAATAACGGTCGCTTGAGATTAAAAGTTAAGCGTGCCATTTTGCAATTCCATCATAATTCATAAGCAAAGAGCAATGACTCATGAGCTTCATTGAACAAGGAATCTACTCCACCAAAATAAAATCTAACAAACATGCATGAAAGGCCTTAATATCCCCATATATATATGATGATTAAACAGCTGGAAAGTCCCAACGATTAAGCTTCCTATTCAAAGCTTTCCCTGGAAAAAAATGTCATTCAACTCACTCCAACTGTTTTTAAAAACGTTCCAGCTGAAAGGGGCTGAATTCAAGTTAAATGAAAGGGCTAAATGCAACTTAACTTAACTTAATGACATTGAACTAAACTGAAATGAACCAAGTGGGCTGAATTGACTAAGACAACTAAAATTAATGTGGCTAAACTTAACCCAACGATGAACTTAATTGGTCCGAGCTGAAAATATGCTTAAACAGGGCCTATGTCAGCCACTCAACCCTTATGCAGTTATGCGTCCTATAAACTGAAAAGGGCAAATCTCAAAGAGCAAAAGCCGATATACTGGAATAGGGAAGAATTTTAAATCAATGGAAAAGAAAAAAGTTCATTTGCTTGATTTTGCAGGAGAAAGCATAAACAAAAATCCAAAATTTAGAGCATCATTTCGTTTGCCTTTCAGCTATCTTTGCCTGATATATATTTTGTGCCTTCAAATTTTGAGTAATCCAGAATTCTGAAGTGACGGAAATGTGGAAATGGCAATGACTTACTCAGAGAGAAGAAGTAGCCAGTCCCATCAGGATTTGCTCTGATTTGTAAGGTCTTTCGCACTTGACCAGCATTACTGACAATCAATATACAGGTTAATAGATCTCTGTTTATCACTAATGCTGGTATAATAATTTATGACTGAAAGATCACCTAGACTTCATTCCAGGGTCATGGAAGAAATCACAGGAACCAGTAGGACCCAGACTGATCAATGATCCAACCTCTGTAGCTGACATAGCAAACCGCTGGAATAAGACAAATGACGACAGGTCATTCTAGAGAACAACAATATTAACCCAGCGCATCAAGGGCTTGCAAAAGTTGCAAGGCAAAAAGGGTCAGACCTGCATTGCCTTTCCCCTATGTTAGAACATTAAAGGTCATTTCCAAATTATGTTAATTATCTAAAATGAAAATTAAACCTTAATAATGAAAAAAATCAGAGCCAGATTAGTAAGGCATTCTGCTTTGTCACCATAATTCCAAACCAATGAATAATGAGTTTTTAGGTAGATGGAAATTCTGGGAAATGACAAACTAAATAAAGAAACAAAAGATGATAAGGCACTTCTTCAGGTGCTCTCAATAAACAAACCAAGGTTTCAAACCGTTCAAAATATACTAATCAAGGGAAAGGTTCACGCCGTTCAATATAAACTGCATCAGAACACAAATTAAAAATAATACTCCGTATTTATAATAATAAACTGTCAAAGCATCGTGCATACGAGTCCTACATCTGCATAAAAGGCTAGATAAATTTTTTTCCAAGAGGTGATGAATAAATATCAATCGAAGAAGCATTATCTCATACTATAAAGTTATAAGCTATAACAGAAGAAAATGTATCAAACGGAAAATGTGAGCAGCCCTAACCTGCTTCCGTTCCCAGTCATACTTACGCTCCCCTATAGCCGGTGTAAAGGACAACATAATACAGCCTGAACGCTTGATAAAAAGATCTCCAGCCTATACACAAGGAAACCAAGGGAAGCCCATATCAGTTTTACAAACTCCGAGAAAGTGGCATCAAAAGAAGACAAACAGATAGTTAGTTCCATACATCATTTTTAGTAAATGTAGGTGAACTAAGCTCAGCCGAAAGTGCTGCTTTGCCCTTGTAAATAGAGTATGCAGCGAAAATGCGATCTGCATAATTTAACACGATATCAAAAGCATGAAATGAGATCAGAAAAGCGGCACTGCTATAGTTTGAACACAATATCGCGAAGATATAATCATTACCACCCGTTGAAGGTTTTTGTCCAACAGTCGAGAATCTGGCGCAACCCATGAAAACATCTTGAGCCCCGCCTCGTAATTGTCCGGATATATTTCCTCTAGCAAACCATTCAACATCAGTGACTTAGAGTTTGTCTTCGAGTTCAAATTAGATTGTAACTAATGGCAGCAAACTCGTGACAAACAAATTTAAACAAAGGTCAATTGTCTTCAATTTTCTGATTGTTCATTGTACTCTGTGACGAAACCAACCCCATTATAAAAAAATTACCATTTTATATGTTGAAGAACGGATTCATGAAACAACCAAATCCCAGTAAACTGTAGTACTGTATAAACTAACCTAATTTCTTCCAAAACAGAAAAAAACGTCCTTCAAATTGTGAAAAGATAGATAGTTTTACCCAGTAGAAACAATGTATATCTTCTTCTCATTCAGTAACTTTTAACTTCAGCGGCAGTAAAAATAAAATAAAATAAGAAATGGTAGTACTAAAACTGAGAAGGATAAACCCTAAAACAGTGGAGTAGTGAGAGATGAAGGAAATAGTTACCGGGATTTAAGAATGGAGGAAAGTTTCATCATCTTGAATGTTGGTTGGAACTTGGAATGGGAGAATGCGATATTTCCGGCGACTCTCTGCTTTTTGTAAGGGAAGGGAAAGGAATAGAAGAATATGAATATGAATTTCCCATAATTCAACGCCAAATCTTCCTTAAAACGATATTATCCATCTAACATAAAACCGGTATAGTATCATTTATGGGTAAGATATTTAATCCGTCTTTTAAGTTTAAGACGGATAGTGCAGTCACAAATATCCATAATTCTAGGCTACCATTTTCAAAAACGCTCAACTAAACGGAGGGAGTAGTCATTTTGAGGCTCATATTTAGGAGTTTTAGTCAAATGAGAATATTTTACTCGTAGATATTTAGCACTGGGCACAAATTAGAAAAGAAATCGAGAGAACAAAGGTTTAGATATACTGCACATCACAGGAAAACTAGAATTCAGAATTACATTCACCAGTCTCTAATGTATGGATCGGACAGAACTTCGACAAAATAGACCGACCCACAGGCCAAAACAGGGCATCAACAACCCTTCTACGGTTTTACCTTAATCCCATCAGTGGTTACCTAAACAGTTGCACTACACTAATAATTAGGATGTGATCGTCTACTTTAACGACTAACGAGTAGTAGTAGTTAACAATATGGATACAGGGATGATTATATAGCGAACAAAACAAAGCATGCGTCCGTCCACTGGATTATGAAGAGAGTTAGCTCTACAGCAGATCTTCATGGTACAGATGAAGACCAAGTCCAAGGCGTGCACATGCTCTCCGGAATGCCATTGCTTCTGCCTTTTGCACAGGATCTCCATACCCTTTGTCGTCCACTGAAACTGTGCCTGTTGATTCCCTTGAGATCTGCCCCACAATAAGCAGCAATTCATGTCACTGAAAATTATTACAAAGGTCGAGTTTTGGCAAATACAGGAGTTATCCTAACAAGAGAGCATTACTTCCAATATGCTCTAGGGTCAGCTATCATAAATTTTATCTTTTAAAACACCCAACATATAAGAAAGACATAAAAATGTGGATTTTTAAAAAAAGAGCCACAGTCCACATACTAAGAATAGTCCCTCGTGCCAGTTATCTAATGCCTCGACCAAGAAAAGAGGTTTTATGAGCTATTAACCACCTAAGCATCGTGAGCTTAGCCATAAACAAGAGTTAGTTACTAACATAAGATAGCAACTTAGCATAGTGGCTTGTAATAACTGTAGGCTACAGATTGACAGTGTTACTACGACACTTCACTTCAGGTAGAGCGTTGTGTCCCCAACACTCTACGGCTCTACCTTCCGATAAGCATGGTATCAGACGGTTCCACAATAGCAATGTGAATTCTTGACACCATACGAATTGGACAATTCCAGTCAAGTCAGAGTGACATGGAATTCATACGGTACATCCCGATTTAGATCCTCAAATTTAGCACACTATACACATTTGAAATATATAAGGTAATATGCACGTTCAGTGCTAGATAAATTCAAGCAATGACAACTGGAGATGCAACCAAATACTGGTAGTCAAGACTAAGGGAAGCTTGATGGAGGTAATTGTTATGGAGTGAAAATGTTGGTGGCATATGAAAATGAGGAGACTAAATGGAAATAACAGTTGCATGGCTCCGCTAGCTAAAAGTAAGGAATTATCCCCGTATGGAGTAATCTTCATTTTTATACCCATCACACAACAAGGCCGTGATCACTAAATATCCAGCAAGTGTGTGATTATGAGAAAAGCATTTGGTAATCTTCCGTTTTATCCCCATCAACAAATAACAAAGATCCTCCTTTTCCACCTTTACAACCAACACATCCTTTTTCCCCCTACGTTTTAATCCCATTACTGATTACCCAGTGACAATCACCCACCCGTCCCAAGCAAACCCTAGATTCGTCAGTAAGATGAAATTTAGCTATGCATGATTATTGATTACACACATATACTTGTAGGCATGATTACAAAAAACATATTTAGTTGAAGGGGAAGTCTGTTTCCCTAGTGTGAGTGTCGAATACTAGTCAAACAAACGATGAATGAATTCAGGATGTAAAATGCAGAGAGAGATGTGATTGAAGAAAGTTAACCTCAGCATCTGTGCCATGTAATGTGACACGGTAGACGACAGATACTGACTTGCCATCAGGTGAATATGTGATATTTCGGACCTCCCCAGTCCACTCTACAATACAAATCACAACCAACATTTGTTAAGCTTCAAGAGTTAGTAGTGAATGAGCAGCTAAACAGTTTTGGGATAAATAGCTAACAATTGAATGAATTGGATACATACATACCTGGAGCATGTAAATTCATTATCCGATTCACAATATGCCTGCAAAACAAGGTGGATATCAAAATCGAGTGTGGATCCTCTCCATTTCCGAAAACAACTCTCTCACAAACAACATACTGTACCATATTATACTGTATCATGTACCATAGCCGCTGTGGCCAAAAGGTCAGGAATTCGAATGGGAAACTGAGCACATGATAGAAGACGGGCGAATGGGCATTCGAGTGAGGGGGCATATACAAATTTGCAAAAGAAAAGAAGAAAATACCAAGGGATGTAATTGATGGAAAAGCCATCTTGAGATCGAACCCTAATTAGAGAATCGGGAACTTTCTTGTTGAGTTGCTTCAATATTACAGACAAGGGTCTGCTAATGCCTTCAGTCGGTATCATCTCATTATCTTCATCAACTCCTTCTTCTTCGTTTTCCTCCTCCGGTTTTGTCCGTTTCTTGTCCTTGTCCTTGTCCTTGTCCTTGGGGGCAGCAGAGTAGCAGGCTGACCATGTCTTCTTCGGACCGGGCTGCTTGAATAGGGATTTCGCAACACAGGTTGAGGTTGAGGTTGAGGTTGAGGTTGAGGTTGAGGTTGAGGTTGAAGTTGATGGCGGTAAGGAAATGGTGGCGGCTGATAATCGTTGCAGTGCTGATGCTCGGAAGATTATAGAAGCCATTAATTTAAAGCTCCAACCCTGCACTTGATTGAATACTGAATACACAAACAGACTAGGGAGAGTTTATGGAAATGATCGACTGAATACAATCCCCTTTTCTGGAGTACTACTGAGTACTGAGTACTGAGTACCGACTACCAAGTAAGTAGTGACCGTTGCACTCCGCAGACGTCGGTTTCTTTTTTTTTTTTTTTTTTTGCCAAAGGAAAGAACAAGATAGATTCACGAAACAATAAGAACCAGAGATGCTAGTCTATGGGCTTCAGTGTTTCGTTCTAGGAATAGAGAAGATAGAGCCGCAATGGAACCAAGAACATTCAGCAATGATGTCTTCTATCAAGGAGGCAAAAGCTGCAAGGGGGTTCCAGGTTTATCAATATGTAAAACCATAGTCAAGCAGTCTGTCTGTCTTGAGGTTAACATGAAGAAAACCCTTATTCTTAGCCCATTTGATAGCTTTGAAGAGAGCCGGAGCTTCTGCTTGGAAGGCTGAACCTGCGGTAAACTTCTCCTGACCTTCCTCAAAAACTCCAGAATCATCCCTGCAAACCCATCCTCCCGCAGCCGAGGAAGAGGGAAGCCAACCTGCATCGACTTCTATAGAGACCCGGAGACAAGGAGAGTTGAAGCCCAGACTTTTGATGACGACAATTTCCTTAGACTTACTGGACTACTAGTCCTTCTATTTACTTGTTTGTTATTATATCAGTGCAACAATATTTTAGTCAAAGATATGCAAATAAATGAGACGGATGAAATATAATTGATGGTTAAAGTAGTGATCATTTCCGGTTACACCGTGTTAAAATGACTACGTTGGGTTAGATTATGAACAATTATTAAGTAGGGTTTGGTAATTGGAGTATAAAAATAACATAAACAAATTACAGGAATTATTATGTACAATCGTTGTACCGGACGACGATAATTTTTTTTGTAATTTATGATAAAGAGTGATCATTTTAGGTTTGTTAGTTACCACATTTTTGTATCAAAAAGTGGTCACCATTTAAGCTAGAGTGATCACTAAATAATCCAAAGTGATAATATTTTACTGTAAATTCCTAGTTTTAAGGCTCATCGTACGGTACAACAGTTGTATACTATAATTTGTGAACAAATTACTGTATTGATTAATCTCCGTCACACCAACAATTTTAATAATTAATATCGTCGATTTCTTATACTAGACATTAAAGTTGAACAAACATTATCATGGAGAGTTGACATTTCTTGACGCTCTGAAGTCTCAACCGGAACTTACGAGTAATGGTTACTAACTGGAGGTATAAATTTTGGCTGTTGGTCAAGCTGACTCGACCCGTTTGTCAGGACTACCTCAGAATAATACTACGGAGTATATTTGTCAAAAAAGTTTAATATGAAAATAAGGTTTAAAATTGTAAGGGTAGACAGGTAAAAAAAAAAAATACTCCGTAATATGTTAACTCAGTATGCTGCTCGTAGTTGCGCATTGCAAAACGATGTATTCGACTCAAATATGTTATTACAGTCCGCAATTTACCAAATGCCGCTATTAGCATATTTTTTTGTCGAACCACAATTTACTCCCAATATGTCGATTTTTAGCGCATCCTTCCCGACCAAGGCTCTCTGTAAAAGAAACCAGTGCACAATGGAGTAAAGAAGCAGGTAAAAGCGGGAAGATAGGGAGAGTAGATATGATATGATATGATACGCACAATCAAACTCTGATCCTGGATGGTTTGGCGAAAAACACTCTTCATGTCTTCATCTTCAATCTCCCTCCCTCCCTCCTCATCTCTCGCTCCTCCATTCCTCCACTTCCTCACCCTCACCCACCTTTCATAAATCCCCCCTTTTCTCCTAAACATGTTCCTTCTTTATCATCCCTGCACCCCCATTTTTCCATGTCGACCATTTTCCGATGGAAGAGACTCGCTCTCGCCGCCCTGTCCACCGCCCGGATCTCCGACTTCTTCGTCGGCCACCGCCGTCTCGGTATAGCCTCTCCCCCGCCGCTCTTCACCCACCAGGAGCGCTGCAAGTGGGCCGGCGGAGGCGGCGGTAGCAACAATGGCGCCCACCCTCGTAAAATTAGGGCTCAGGTGAATTGCCCCAGGTGCTCTAGGCACATGGATGTGCTTTTCACTAATAGTCCTACCACTAACCTAGATGTTCAGGTCGTAAGTGAGTGTCCCAATTGTAGGTCTGTTTTTTACTTTTATCCTTATAGAGTTGCCCCTCTTCAAGGTACTTTCGTCGAAATTATGAGCAATACTAATACTAATACTAATAATGCTGATGTTAAGAATAAAACCGACATTTTTGATGATGATGATGATAAACTTATGAATAAGGTTAAGGACATTGAGGAGAATAATAAGATTCCGGCGCAATTTTGGGAGCTTTTGAGGAATTCATATATTGGAGGAGGAGGTGGTGGTGGTGGTGAGTCGCCGGAGAATGGAATGACGGTGCACAGGTCACCAATGCCGCCATTTTTGCCTGGGGTGCATTATATTAGAGGCGGTGGGTATGGTGGAGGAAAGCGCGGTGGAAAGGGTGGAGGAAAGCGCGGTGGGTGTGAGGAGAAGGGTGATAAATGGGGAGGAGCTAACTTAGGGAAGGATTTTCCGACGCCTAAGGAGATTTGTAAGGGTTTGGATAAATTTGTAATTGGTCAACAAAATGCTAAGAAGGTTGGTTGCCTTTGCCTTTCATTCTTGGTTTTTTCTATGCTTAGTGAACCACTGAGTCTTACAATTCCAGATTGGTTGTTAATTACTCCTGTTTTAAGGTTATGCTTTCTGAAGTACTTACAATTCGATGACTTAATTACGCAACATAATGAAACACTGAATCTGATGCGCCGCCAGAATTGACTGATTTTTGTTTGCGTTTAAGTCTGATCATTCTCGCTGCACAAATTGTTTTCTATGTACCTAAGATGTCATAGCCTAGTTTAAGATTAGGCACCATATGTCCAAGCTTCGAATCCCCCATTTCTTTCCAATTCATTAAAATGTCATGAACTAAATCTTGAATACCTACGAGGTCAGAGTATTCATGTGGTATTTTCTCAGATTCTGCGCGTCCCCTATATTGTAACGCGCCTGGGCGCGCTCTTCGTTGAAACAAAAAAAAACAAATTGATACGTATGTTGAAATCGGTTGAATGTTGTGTTATGACATATGGGAATATTTCATTACCTTAGAACTTGCTTTCATTTAAGGACAAAGGCTGGAATTGAAACCATCATAGTAACATAGGGGCGTGAGCGTGGGCGTAGGGATGGGGGGTAAGCTTCTCATTTAAATGTGCCAAACTTGTTTCTTTACATTAGTAGTTTATGTTTTGCAGGTCCTTTCTGTTGCGGTACATAACCATTATAAAAGGATACATCATGCATCATTGAAAGGGTTTGTCTAATTGCCATCCTTAAATTTCATATTTTTCTCCTGCAAAGATTTTGTTTTTCTTGTTGATCGTGAAAAAAGGTGCCCTCTGAAATGCTATGAGAATTAAGACGACTTAGTATAATACCTTGGTAATCTTTGAATGTTTTTGTCTTATTACTTTGTGTCTTTCTACACTTATGGGGGTTTGATACTAGATCAGAAGCACAATTGCCCACTGTCGACATCGAGAATGATGATGTTGAATTGGAAAAGAGTAATGTCATATTGATGGGTCCAACTGGTTCTGGTAACTTTCAAAAAGTCGTGCTCATCTAACTTGTATTTGGGAATATTTCACCGCTCCTATTTTCTACTTAAGCCCACTTGTCTATTGCAAAACAGGGAAGACATTATTGGCCAAGACACTTGCTCGTTTTGTGAATGTGCCTTTTGTGGTTGCAGATGCGACAACCTTGACACAGGCAAGCCTTCTCGTCGTGACACTTCTTTCACATTCAATGATTATACCAAAGGCTGAAAAGCAGGACTAGCAATCACATTTAAAGATGTCTTGGACCTTTATAAAAATATTCTTGTTGTAGATACATAGTATTACGTATAACATAATCTCGACGATCTAATAATTATTTAAGTTTTAGGCGACAATTCTTTTCCTATCAGAGTATCAGGTAGTCAAATTAAACGCTTTTTGGTCTTCATTGTTTGATTTTAAGTCGTATATTTTGCGAAAATTGGACCAAAAACTTGATAGAGCTGAATACAATTTTAAAGGGTGTGATGAGTATGTTCTACTATGCACATACATACATCTAAAGACTTAATGATATTCCAGTCTATGTTGGATGCTATATCCTACTATCACTGTTTTCTTGCTGTTGGCTGCCTTCTTGAGTATCTAGGAATAAGATGTAGTCTTTTGAATTTACTCTTGTAAGTTTTGTACGGTTTATCTTTGCAGGCTGGGTATGTTGGAGAAGATGTTGAGTCAATATTACACAAGTTACTCACGGTATGTTAGGTGCCATAAATTTGTTAATTAATTCCAGAGAGGTGTCACAATATTCTTATTGTGAGACCGTCTCGCATGAGTATTTGTGTTTGCTTTATCTCTATAGTGACTCACGTATTTTAGTTTGTTATTATATGCTTTAAGTGATTTGCTTGGTTACTCCACTTCTTTCTCTCCTTGTGAAACAATTATCTTGTTTTTTAATAATCTAATGGATAGGCGGCAGACTTCAATGTTCAAGCAGCACAACAAGGAATAGTCTACATTGATGAAATTGATAAGATAACTAAAAAGGTTCCTGATCTCTCTTCTTTTTCACTTTCTATGAGATTATGTGTTGTATTAGTTCATAGATTCACACATAAAACAAGAAGCTTTAAATACAAATTGTACGGAGTATTTGTATTGCATTTTATTATTCTCTCACTCCTATTTGTTGCTGAATGAGAACATTTGTTAATACATCAAGTTTCTTTTACAGGCTGACAACACGAATCTTAGCCGAGACGTCTCTGGTGAAGGTGTGCAGCAAGCTTTGTTGAAAATACTTGAAGGAACTGTAAGTGATGCACGGTGTTTTCTTATTAGGTTACTTATGGCATGCAACCTATTCACTCCGGACTTTGGGTTACTTATGGCATGCAACCTATGCACGGTTTTTTCTAAACGTTTTCTTTTTGTTTCGATTGTTGAAATGGGTTGTAAGGTAAAGGATTCTGTTGGCATATAAATCCGTTGACGTCTTTTTAGTGAAAAATGATATTCTAACCTAAGATCATAATTTGAGTAATTCTTCAAGAACCAAATGATGGAAAAACCCAAAATGATCCATGTTAATGACACCATATTAACCCTTGCAGATTTCCAGAGTAATCTACGTCTCTAGGTTTTAGCCAAATGTTTTATTTGGGACCCTGCCATTGATTCATACACTATACTCCCTCCGTCTTTTTCATTAGTTACCTATTGGTTTTTATGTGATGGAGATTCCAAACATAGGTAACTATTGAGAAAGACGGAGGGAGTGTAAGGCAAAATTTTACATGTTTAATGAGTGACAAATAAATATTTTATGTACATTCACACACCACATAAAAAAGTTCACCAAAAACTCTCTTGTTCCTGTAAGTCTATAACAGAATTATTGTAATGTGGGTAAAGCATGACCCAACCTGTTACTTCTTGTAAGAATTTTGTTAGCATTCCATTAGGATACATTTAATAAGGAACATATATACACAATTGCAGGGGTTAGAATGCATTATGAATTTTCCATTACATTTCCTCTCTTTACACTACAGTTTAGTGTTACTATCCACTATCCAGTAATTCTTTGATAAAAAGTTAATACAATTGTTGTTCATTTGGACTCGTCTTCTACTATAGAGTTCCTGTATTGGTCTTCCATTTGTGATCTCTTTTTATCCCTAAAGAGCATTACAGTTTCCTTTTTGACAATTGTTTGTTTGGTGGTGATAGTAAGATGAATGTGTTCCACCTCAAAATGTATGGTTTTTTGGAAATGATTATTGTAGGCGGATTCTTGGTGCTTTCTGCTCAAAGGAGTTTTTTTTGTTTTTTTTTTCAAGGTAATATTATGTGCGCATGATAGCTAGGTGCGAAAATATTAAAGTTGTTTTATGCCCCTAGTTTGAAGTGTGTTCATGAATCATTTGCCGTACAAATGTGTCTGGGTATATGATTTCCTATGGGCAGAAGCATAGTGACGTTACTGAAAGGGAGTTGAAGTAATGTTAGAGAATACAATGGCTTTAATATGATGATGTTTTTGTACTTTATAGATGCACTCACGATTTGTAGTGAAGCTCTTCAAGACTCATAAGTTCATTTTACATTTGTATGTTTTTCAGATCGTAAATGTCCCTGAAAAGGGAGGGAGAAAACCTCCTCGTGGAGACCATATTCAGGTATTTTGGAGCTTTGTTCACCAGTATTTATCTCTATGATCGTCATTGACTACCCCTAACTTCAAAAAATATGTTGAAATATTTAAATAACATTAATGGGAAATAATATTAATGGGTATCAAAATAAACCGGCCTTGAAAAAACACTGATCCTACTTCCCCTTATTCCACCCTTCTATCTTTTTTGTTTCCCTTAACTTGATTTATCTTTGAACTTTGTGAGTTCTGAGATTCAATAGATTTTGCTTGATGCAGAATAATCATTAATGTCAGTAACAACTAACAACTACTCCGTACTAACTAATAGGGAATGACAATGTCCATAAGATGGGACAATTTTTATGCTAGGCTTCAAATACCTGCTACATGTATCAGATATTGTTTTTTAATACTTGAGTATCTCAATTTAACACCATCTCGCATCCAAACCTTTCGCCTCAAGCTTCATGTGAAAAATTTGATAGGAGCTTGGGCAGGGTTCATATCCAAGTAACTTGTCAGATTCTTTACTATCATCACAAATTTACGACCTGCTTGTTATTTGAGTTATTATCAAACTCATTACATATGCTTCTTATTCATAGTTGCGCATGCTACTTTCTGTCTTCATTGAATCTTCACTTAGTGTGCTATGTTTCTTCATGATATATTTTAAAGGCTTAAATTATTTATCTTCAGTGTACTTGATGATTTGCAGATTGATACAAAAGATATTCTTTTTATCTGTGGTGGTGCCTTTGTTGATCTGGAAAAAACAATTTCAGAAAGGTCTTGTTCTTGTCTGATATTATTGAATAATGTAGAGTTTGTTGGACGAAATGAGAGTTTCTCTTATATGTTTTCGGATTAAATTTCCATCACCAGACGACAAGATTCATCGATTGGTTTTGGAGCACCTGTCCGAGCAAACATGCGATCTGGTGGGTCAACTAGTGCTGTGGTGACATCAACATTACTTGAATATGTGAGAACCTACTTTTTTGTGTTTCTTGTGAATTTTCTTTCAGCATTCTTGCTCAATACTTCTGTTTAAAAGCACTAAAGTACACAACCACCAGTGCACTACTATGATACTGTCATTTGATGTATTTCATGCCTTTTTCATGAGCTACAAAATACACTAGGAAGATACGTACATTAGATTACCAGGTACATGAAAAAAATTGAATAGTACTAAACCATCACTACCACAACTCTCATATAATGCATTTCATGGGATGCCTTTTTTTGATATTCTTTTTTCTGATATTTTGATTAATTATGGGTTGCATTTTGTGATAACATCTTAATGGCTGCGTTAAACATATTTATTTTACATGTTTTTGCGATTTCTCGTCCATTTATTGATAAATATCCATGACGATTTTTGATCGTGTACAAGTTGAGATGCAATTTTCTTGTTTTCAGGTAGAAAGCAGTGATCTCATAGCTTATGGCCTTATTCCAGAATTTATTGGCCGTCTCCCAATTCTGGTCAGTCTATTGGCATTATCTGAGGACCAGCTTGTTCAGGTAACGATTTCTTTGAAAGTAGTTTTCCCCAACAAAGATTTTCAATGCCTAGGAAGATATGGAATAACTGAACTCTTTATTTTCTTCTTCGTACTCCTCCAGTATATTAGCATTGAGCTTTAGGGTCCCATTGGCTAGCTTCGGATGTTCTGTTCATATTCAAAGTTAAGAGTAAAAAATTTAGCTCTTTACTTTTCGGATTCTGTCTAAGCAAAAGGCACATGATATCTATCCATTATTTCCCTTCATCTCGACCCTAATATCCGCTTGTTTTATCCATACATTTCGTTCTATAAGATGGGGTTGTGTTGTATTGGATGTAACCTAAACCACAATGTCATATACGAAGTATCTAATTTAATTGATAGGGGAAAGTGTAGGTGAGAGATGAAAGTTAAATGTAAAGAATTTAATTTCTTTAACAGTGTTTATAGATTGGTTGATAAGGTTATAGATGAGTAATCTCTGTTACATCAAAAGTAGTTCTCGATAACACTAAAGCTGTTTTTCATTCTTTTCACTCTATCTTCCCTTGCTGAAATTTATTTCATTGTAGTTGTGACTTGTGACTTATGATCACATCCAAATATCCGACAAAGCACGGCGTTAATATGGAGTATTAGTTAAGTGTTTGAACATGTCTCATGTTAAATTAAACAGTTGTCCGTTTTTTCCGACCTTTATGAGACGAACCTTGAGAAAATGGTATTGATTCATATTGAGGGAACTTAACCCCCACAATTGATGTCAGATGTTTTTTATTTAATTGTGTGGTAGTTAATGTAGAAATCTTAACCGAAACGTATCACGTAATTGTGCTGTCTGTTACGGCTGGTTAGCTAATCCTTTTTTTTCCCTAGGTCCTCACCGAGCCAAAAAATGCTCTTGGTAAACAGTACAAGAAATTGTTCAGCATGAATAACGTAAGGTTTCACGATTCTACCATTCTCCTCTTACCTATCCCAGTGGTTTGGAATTTTGAATCTGCATAATGCATATTCATGAATGAAAATGCTACTTTGTTCATTGTTTGATTCCTCTTTATATGAGCACAATACAAATTTATATGCTCACACTTATGTGTGCTATGTTTTTAATTGGAAGTCCTTGTATTAAAGTGTGAAAAGCTTTGCAAAAAATATGTGGTTTGTTAGATCTAATCCTTTATTTAACCCTACAATTAATTAAGGATTATATAAATATTTAAGTTGGTCTTATATGCGAGACCATCCCAAACACAATGTACTTAAAATAATGGCATTAAATGTAGGTGAAACTTCATTTTACGGAGAAAGCTTTAAGCTTGATTGCGAAGAAATCTATGGTCAAGAATACTGGTGCGAGAGGTTTACGAGCCCTTCTGGAGAACATACTCACAGAGGCAATGTATGAGGTACGTATGGATATAATGAATGGCAAATTGACTCATCAACCAAAGTGTTTTTGTATTCTCCGTTTTTCTTCTTTTTGGGTTACGAAGGGTGCAATGAGAGCAACTTCAATGTTGATGGCTTCAAACCAAGGCCACGACTGATTACCGGACATTTCTAGTTCTGAATGACTAACTATGACCTTGTCTCTTCTTGTTTAGATCCCAGATGCCAAGAGGGGAAGTGACCGCGTAGATGCAGTTGTGGTGGATGAAGAGGCGGTGGGCCCCATTAATGCTCTTGGTTGTGGGGCCAAAATTCTTCGTGGAGATGGTGCATTTGAAAAGTACCTTGCAAGCTCCAACCATGAAGTATGTTTATAGGTTCAACACACTCTTACATCAGATCACAGTCTTTTGTTCAGGTATTCAAGTAGTATTGCACGGAGTATTCGCTAAGGCGTTTCGAACATAGGTACACACATTGCTGTATAGAGATGTCTCGTGCCTCATCATTAAGATCGAAAACAATAACCCTACATAAAAAAAAATTGGATTGCATATACTCCTATGACTTGCATTTTTACATCAACCTAACTTGACTTTTATGATGACAAACACATGGTTTAGAAGTGCAATGATCTGCTTTCGGAACTTGCTTGCAAATACGAGCAGTTGTAAGCTAGCGGCCCAACCATTGTTCCACTCACATAATTACGGCAACCAAGATTCTGAACACATGGTTTATAATGTTATTTAATGACATAAAACTGAAGTACATGTTATGTTGGTTCTTCTACTTTTTGGCCAGCCTCTACATAATTACATACTGTATGTCTATATTATACATTACCTGGTACTCAACTTTGATAGAAGAAGAGTGAGTTGTTGTGTGTATTTGTCAACTGATATCCGATGCCATGCAGGAAAACTTGGTATCTATGACCACTAAGCTTGAAAGAGGGCGAGGAGGAGGGATTTCTAGCAGAGGCGTGACGGCCTGATACATGACTGCATGATTAGAAAGTGTACACATTGTACTCCGTAGTTTTATTGTTTTAGCTCATTCTTATACTCCGTAGTCCGTAGTTGATTATGATACTAGTATTGTCAGTAATTTGACACAAGTAGGGAGTGTTTGGCGATCACGTCTCAGATGCTTATATGTATCCTGTAAACTGTATTAATTGATTTTGATTAGTACAGAATCTTGCGATCTACAATGATCTTGTACAGAGTTTTTCCTTGTAAGTTTACTGTAGTCCGAGTATTTATCAAATTTTATGAGGTTTGGTCATCGACATTGTACGTAACAATTTTCCAGTATTCCTGCCTTAAATTTTTGGACTTTAAATCCTACGGTTTAGTTCACCAAATATACTAAGTCTGGGCAGAAAACTATTTAACAATAATTCGTCGCTTGTTACTGGAAAGAAACAAGTAGAATTGTATAAATAAGTACTCCAAATATTTACTACTCTGTAATTGGTACGAGTAGTACTCTGTAATTCTCTAATATAAGACTAATTAAATACTACCGTATGAGTAACAATTACTCGTACTTGAGTTTGCAATACTATAGTATTTAGATTTACCTAAATTTAATGTCTCTAGTTACAAAATTGTGCATGTCGTATCATGGGTTTTAATAATGTGTCATGTTTGCGATTTGTATCCGTAAGAGTGCTGCTAAGTAGCCGATCCACTGGCATGTTTTTCTTTTTTGGGTACATAATAGGGGCAAGCCCCAAAATTATCTAGTAACAATACGAGGAATGGAAACACCTCATACATGTTCATGAAACAATATGACGAATCTAGTAACAATGCACGGAACGGAAACACGTAATACGTATTGACGATGAATATGAGAAAACTCGGGAGGTGGACTAGTAGATAACTCGTACTAATAGATGAGTCTCTCTTACGACGAATATATCTATCGCAAGTTTAAGTTGGGTCAAATAAGTATCACTTGGAGAGATAAAAGGCAATTATTTATCTAGATCTCACCAATCCCACCTTTGTCTTATCCTACTTATTTGGTATCTATTTGACCCGTAAGAATCCCACTGGGCAGTGGCATGTGGTAACTAGTATTACTAGTCCCTCCTCATTTATTGATCGTAAACTTGAGAGTAAGTGATAAAAGTGGAGGAGCGAGTAAAAAGAAAGATGAACGGCGGAGGAGGAGGAGGAGACAGAGGGCTGCTGTGGAGGCTTCCTGCGGTGAAAATCAAGGATTTTGGCAAAGTGGGCCCCGGTTTCGGGATGGGTGTGGGTTGCGGTCTGGGGTTTGGTCTCGGTCTCATCGGCGGTAGGGTTTGTTGATCCCTTTGTGCTACGAGTAATTAATTACTGCATTTATTTGTGTTCAATTCAATTCAATTCCGCACCTGTCTATGCTTTAGTTTGGCTTCCCTATTACGGAGTACTTGCCAATTATGGAGTAATAGGGATGGGATGCTTTTAACTTTTAAGTTGATTAGTAGGCTATATTTTCCTAATCTAGGTCGGAGCCGCAGCTGTACCCTGTACATCGGATTATTATTAGTATTGCTCCCACTTTCATCTGATTAACAATAGTTTTCGACGTCGCAATTCAAGCACATAATGTCTCTTCCTTTACTCCCATCTCAAACTTGCTTGCTTGCTCGCTTCATCTTACATACAAAACTGTCTCTTAGATTTAACTCAGAATTTGGGGATTTATAGTCTTATGTCTTGCGCTGCTTAACAAGTTAACATATTTCAAACAATGTTTCTTCCTAGAATAACTGCTTGTAATGCTTTTATGAGATTAACTCTGCCCTCTTGTGTTGTACAGTGTACACTATTTGTCACAACCAGCAGCCAACTATTTAGTGTTGTTCAAAACCCATTCTTATTTAGTTAATGTTCTACTACTAAATACAGAATTTTTGTTTCAATCTTCAGGCGCAGGGTTTGGTCCTGGAATACCTGGACTGCAGTTAGGTCTTGGAGTTGGTGTTGGATGTGGTGTTGGTTTAGGTTTCGGATATGGGGCTGGCAAAGGTGTTGCTTATGATGACAACAGGAAATACTCCAATCTCGGAAAACCCCCTTTTAATGGCTCCTATGTTCCTTCACAGTAAGTACCTCATACTTTCACTAAAACCCCTTCTATTTCTTTTCTGCTTCCAATACCTTCTTCTGTCTGTTTGCTAAGCTCTTCATTTAGCATGAGGGCCAATGTTTTCTGTTATCATCATCAGCACACTTTTATGTTACTCGAACTCATAATTAATTTATGTTTGGGCATGAATGATTGCATCGCGGGGTATTGACATCCAACAAGTTTTTACCCCGCATCATGCAGGAGCCCTTGAGACATTAGGGTAATGTTGTTGTATTGTACACAAGCCTTTCATGCTGATAAACCTCAGTACTTGGATGGATATATGAAAGATAAATCTATCTGAAAAATGAGATGGATTTTGAAAAAGGACAACTATATACAGCTATCATTTACGCAGGTATCGACGGGTGTAAAATTCCTCTCCATCATCCTATTATAGTTAAATGTGTCGAATTAGAAATTTCTTGCAGTAGTTATTTGAGAAATCTAGGGTAAGTGATTATCCTTTTAGAAATTCCCATCCAAACAATGTTCAGTCCTCACACAACATCAATGACAAGTCGTCAACATGACCTGAATATACTGTTCTTATTGGAGAATACAACTTAATAGTGTACACGAATAGGATTTGGAATCTCTGACAAAGGCTATCAATACTCTCTTCTTTGTGTAAAATTTTGAAGCTTACTTGGCTCTCTTGGTCCTTTCGTTCGGGACGACTATGATCAAAACATTAGACATTGATCTTAAGTTCAGGAATACTCTGTGCAGGTGCTCACTCAATAAATAATTAAATATACATTTCATTTAGTTTCTTCTAAACTAGGATTGGTTAGTTTCTCCCCCACCCCCTCTCTTCAAGAACCTAGTATTAGTTTTTTTTTCATTTTATTGAATATTTGTCCGCAAAAAGCTGCCATGGAGATCTTTGTAGCATATTCATCTGTAGTGTCCATCTGAAGCTCGTCCATGGGGACAACGAAGCATCTTAAAATACGACCTACTGAACTGCTCTTTCCCCTCTTTGCAACCTTTATTTACAATTACCAAGCATCTATTTAGAGTTGTTCCAAGGGGACAAAGAAGCTGATACACACCAAAATAATATGAAGGGTAGTCTCGTAATTGTGTCTTTATTTCTAGCTTATTCCCCAAGGCATTTAGCCTATATAAGGGCATTAGTAAGTTGTAGTCATTTATCCAAGAATTCATGAATGAAAGTTAAGCTTTCCTACTATCTTATCTTCCATTTTCTCTCTAATTTCATCCAAATCCATTGATTAATCCTAGGTGATTCCTTTCCTCACCACAGATTATTCTAAAGATCACCTAACCTATCGACTAATTAGTCGAACAGTTAAATCGATCATATCATCTATTTACTTCATTTTTTACGATTGTATCATTTGGTATCAGAGCTAACTTTCCTCTCGACCTGCGTCCTATATTTAAAAAAAAAAAAAAAAAAAACGATCAGAAGTTATGACACTTTCCGACGACATCGCATCTCTCAAATTAGGAATCCGTAAGTTGGCAGTAACTATAGAAGAAATTGCTCTCAAAAGGTGTGCACAAGGGGAAATCGATATTTGTAAGTTACCATGGTTCACTCCTCATTACGTTCCCGGTGACTCAATCAAATTATCAGGTAATCATCTCCCAACCTCTACCCCTCATCTTGACATGAATGAAGTGATGGAATCTCCAATTACAAATAATTGCAATGCTGCTGATTCTTTAGTTGAAGTGATGGAATCTCCAATTATAAATAATTGCAATGCTGTTGATTCTTTAGTTAATGAACACCAGATCATGTTTGGTAGAAGTCCTCAATTATATTCATGCTCAAATCAATTAGTTGGCTCCCAATGTGTACTACCCAATTTTGGAGTAGTTGATAAACGAGAAGGTGTCATTGAGCCCATGCCCGAATGCAATTTATCGTCAAACACTCAATTAAAGTGTGCCTACAAGATGTCCGATGAATTGCCTATACCAACCTTCATTTTAGAGATGGCTCAAGCAGCGAAGTTTGCACAAGAAAATGAAGATATAACAGATATGCATCAACTGTTTGATACAATGGCTGAACCAAGTTTACAGCCTCGAGAAAATTCTGTTGGAAATTTGAGGAATTTTGGTGTTGCACACCAAGTGTTTGATGGTATGACAAACCCAATTTTAAGCCCAAATGCACACCAACTTAACTCCTTAGCTACTGAAAATGATGAGGAAGCTATCGTGTACGTAAATGAGGAATCAAAGCACAATATTTTTTCTCACCACACTTCTTTCAAGGTGATATCCAAGCTTGATTCTCCTCTTATTAAGGTTGATATTGGTGAAGTCTTAAGTTGGAGTAAGAAGACTTTTGGATATAAAGGCTTAAGGTTGAATATGATGTTTGGTATGAGATGTTGCTATAGGTTTGTTTTTGATCCCGGAGTCTTGTTTTCACAACTAAATCGAGATGATATATGTTTATCTAATCTTTTTGGGTTGACACATGGGTGGGAATCATATACTTACAAGGAGGTACATAGTTGGGCTCCCACGTTTACATTTCCATATGGTTGGAGCAGGACGACATCATTGTTGCTTGGTGGACTTTTAAGTGGGACTAATCTTATCTCCATTATTGCAATTTTGAAAGAACTTGGTGCAAGCAAAGAACCGAGTTCCACAATTGAGGGGGAATCCTTGATGAATGACGGGATTTCAATCGTGGTATATCAATTTGTCTTTGAAACGGCCCTTGCCAAAACCTCCAACTGGGTAGCAATTATGAAGTTTTTGGCTCAAATTTCACTTAGAACCGTTGGAATTGACATTGCATTTGGAATAGTGCATATTCTATGGCTTGAGTTTGTTTCCAGTAACATTGTAATTGAGATACTATTTACATTGACCGTGACCAATCTTAGCTATTATGTTGCACAAGAGGGAGCTAAGGTCTCTGGAGATTGGTATTTATTCGTTTGCTTTATTTATAGTCCAATGCCCTTAATATTCTCAGCAACTAGTGTCTTTCCAGTAATTCAGATACTTTGTCTCACCCTTGAGGACAAGGGTGATTTTGAGGAGGTTGGAAATGGTTATGTGCATCAGGTACACTACAAGGGATATCATGGTTGTGTTACTACTACCTCAAAGAAAATGTCATCTCTCTCAAACCATCTCTTAATTGGATTGACATTTATGAATTATGAGGCACACCTTGATGCTAGTTTGAAGGGTTACCCAAGTGTCTTTCATGACTTGGTAATGAAGTTAAGAGGAGGTGGTCCGAACCTACAAGTTTTCATTTGGGACCCTGGCAATATAGAACAAGTGAAGCACGACGACCTCTTGACCGAAAAAGTAAGTCACTTTGTTTTTGACCCAGGTGGATTTCATTACAATCGTCACTCCCAGGTAGAGACTAAGCGTACTATCCTTGTTTTTGATCATGGCGGATTACAAGTAGTTGGGCTTATGTTGGTCCTTCCTCAGACTCCAAGTAGCCAAGATAAAATCTCCTATATGCCGAGAACATCATCCACACCAGTGATTGAAAGCTCCTCTTTCTCTTTAGTTATCACCTTATCCATTCCATTATTATTATTATTATTATTATTATTAATGGTGGAAGAGAAGACTCTGAGGATTTCAGTGAGACCAGAGACAGCAAATTTGAGAAGTAGGGGTGTTTGATTCTTTGAATTGTTTGTTGGTTGGCGTCGGTTCCAACAGCATCGGGTTGATCAAGCTACTAAAATTGTACTCCGTATTCAATTTATGGGGTGCCTTGGTGAGTTAAATCTGATCCTTGAGGACAAGGATCGTTTCAAGGGGCCGGTATTGATACACACCAAAATAATATGAAGGGTAGTCTCGTAATTGTGTATTTATTTCTAGCTTATTCCCCAAGGCATTTAGCCTATATAAGGGCATTAGTAAGTTGTAGTCATTTATCCAAGAATTCATGAATGAAAGTTAAGCTTTCCTACTATCTTATCTTCCATTTTCTCTCTAATTTCATCCAAATCCATTGATTAATCCTAGGTGATTCCTTTCCTCACCACAGATTATTCTAAAGATCACCTAACCTATCGACTAATTAGTCGAACAGTTAAATCGATCATATCATCTATTTACTTCATTTTTTACGATTGTATCAGAAGCATATTGAAATACGACCTACTGAATTACTCTATTCCCCTGTACACTCTCCTTTATTTTCTATTATCAAGCATCTTTTTTAAGCTTCTACGTAACCACATCACTTTTCTTCTTGCAAGCGAGAGCATCACCATTAACGTTACTCAAGGCTCTGCCAAGTATTTAGTGTTGGTTGATGTTTGGTGAAAGGAAATGAGAGGCAAAATGAAATTCACAATGGTGGGGAATGGTGTTAGTTCGTGCATAGGTCAATTTTGATGACGTTGTCATTTGTTACTTTTCATGTCTGGCCACAAGTTTTAAAAAATACTTTTTCCGGTTTTTAATGTTTTCCCCATTTCAATAAAATACTCCTTACATATTCATGAAATGGGGCAAACATTAAAGAACGGAGGGAGTACTAATTAGAAAAAGTTTGCTTATAAAACATCAGTAGTCAGAAAACCTGGGGGGTCTCAATACTTTATTGTGCCGCCACCACTGTCACTGTGGTGAAGGTGAATGAAACATCAACATTCAGAGAAATTTTGTTTATTGGTGATATATCTGTTTTTCGTCCCTCTCATTTTGTAACGGGCGATTGACATGGAGATTTTTGTAAATAACACAGGGTGACCCAATTCTGCACATACACATATATTTTTTGTACATGTAAATTACTTTCATTGTGACGATACTCATGTCCGATAATCCCACTAAAAAACTTGGCATGAACTTTTGCAGGTTTGCTTCGATCAAATACAAAATGTATCATATTGTGATTGTAAATTAGGTGTAGGATTTTGGATAACCAAATAAATTGTGATCGATTGCATCGATTTCTTTGCTTCGATCAAATACAAATTTATCATATTGTGATTGTAAACTGGGTCTATGATTTTGAATAACCAAATAAATTGTGATTGATTGCATATATTGATCGCTTAAATTTTGGCGCTGTTTGTTGCATAGGCCTGAGTACTCATCATTATATGTCTTTTCAGGGATGAGATAGGTGCACTCGTTGATGAGCTTGTCATTAACACCAAAAGGCTGGTTGTTGTTGCGTCTAAGGAAATCGACAAATGGAGACGATAGAAGACAGAGGTGTTCTTAGCTATGCATCTAGGTGGACTACATGTAAATTATTCGATTTATCCCCATGAACAAACAATAAATACGTGCGCATATTTGTGATTGGTGAACATACATAATGTCATTGCTCTTCTCTAGCTCTTTATCTACACATGATTTTCAATATCCTTTCTCCTGTCTTCATGCACCTCCAATCCTTGTTTGATCTTAGACAATATTATTGAATATCGTTTTCTCTTGGTATTGGCAATTTTGAATTAAGTTGTCTCGACTCAGTCTTTGCGCTTCTGCCCCCAAAAAATTGTCTCAGGGACCTTCAAACCTCTACTATGCAGTTGTGATTAGGGGTGTTAAAAAATTGACCCGGACCGGCAAACCGGACCGGACCGGACCGTAAGGTCCGGGTCGGTCCAGACCGGGGCACGTATCGGTCCGGTCTCCGGGTCCCAAAAAAGTTGGTAACCGGTCTCCGGTCCGGTCCACACTTTAAAAAAATATCAAATTTAGTGTATTTTAACGGTCCGGTCCGGTCTTAAGAGGGTCCGGTCCGGTCCGGTTCGGGTTTCTTTGTTAACCGGTCCGGTCCGCGGGTTTGGGTTTTTTGGATTTCCGGTCCGCGGGGGCAAACAGGTCCGGTCCGGTCCGGTCCGGGTTTGGACCGGTGAACACCCCTAGTTGTGATGCAGTGTTACGACCCAAACACATTACTCACTACATCTAACATGTTCTCGGGTTTGCTATCGAATGTATGAGATTGTCTGGGAGAACGCTCGTGCATATCTAATGCCTAAAGGAGCTGAGGAGGTGCATTTGCAGATTGAATGATGGTTAAGTGAGGATTTGTTCAGATATTATTCTGTCATTAATATAATATATTGCAGTAGCTATGGTTGGAGTCAGCATTGTTCTATGAAACTGCTTTGGATCTTGTTGGTTCGTTAAAAAAAGAAAAGAAGACAAGATGAAAGGGGAAAGGGCGCAATCAGAAGGCTTCTACAACGATAGTAGGTAACTTAGAGATCGACGTTCCAAACAGCAGCATCTCCTTCACCGCAGCTATCATGAACAACTTTCATCCGATGGATGGATTTGCATACTCCACTGCATGACCAGTCGAATGATGCTACACATACATTGCCTGCCTGTGTTTTCCATTCGCAGTCTGTGATATGTGAAAGCATTTATTAGCTCAGACAAGAGTATCCTATAACAGATTTTTAACTCATTTTTGATCCGTCATTTTTTATTTTTGTGGAAGAGTGGTTCTGGATCGATACCAGCTCCCGGTGCAACAATGTTAGTTCAGGCCATTTATAGGTCAGATACGGGCGGGCTCAGATTTGAAGTTGTTTTCGAGCTTTCCTTTTTCAAATCTAACTAAGGTCTCAGACTCTTGGGTTAGGTTATTATTTTCAGGTTATTTTGCTCACTCTGTTTTGCGAAGTTTAGCTCTACGCCCACGTTGCAATAAAAGTCAGGTTTCGATATACTCGGCATGTACCTGGAGGAGTTCCGCAGCACATAGATCGCTCATCCACATGTTCCACTTCTAAGCCAATCAACCAGGAGCCAAGAGAAACGTCTTCGTTAGCGTAACGATGCAGAATCGGCCTGCAGAATTGGTTACAATTTCTTAGAATGAGAAGTAAACTGTTTGTTTTCGATAAACCTGATTTGTTAAACTGAAATGATTCTTGAGAAGTCTGTAATATCAAGAAAATGGCTAGACACTCACGCATTTGTGGATATGTAAGCTGCGAGATCCTTGGATATGGCATATATTTGTCCGGTAGCGTGCCTGAAATATTTGTTCCCCTCTTCTCCGAACTTCCAGAACTCTGGTTCATGATACTTCCTGATCCTGCATATAACATCATTCACGCACATTCAGTATTACTTTGAAGTAGACCTGACAACTTGTCGAGTTTGTATCGGGTTATTACAGGTCTGGTCAATGGTGTTGCTACTTGTTAGTAGTTGATCTGAAGTAGGCGCGCCAGTTTAGATTTGGGTCATTTTTAGGCAATTGGCAACATGGAGGGGTCATCGCCTGATCGAATATAGGAGCGATTACTAGGCTTTATGTTTTACATTAGTCATTCCAAGTTCACAATTTTGGGTTGAGGCTTTCGTGTTGGGGCATATTGGAGCTTGATGTTAAATCTGGCTCACGATCCCCAGCCATATTATAAGGATCAACTAGAGTTCATTTTATTCATCGTCTGCATTTAGGTTCATTAAGCAGGGTTAGGCTTTGATTCTTCAAAGTCTATTCTGACTCGCTACTCGTTTGATCTACTATGCCAGTGCGTATGTGGAGACTAGCTAGCTACTCACTTATCGGAAAGAACAGGTCCAGACTTCATGCAGCCGATATAGATCCTGGGCTTTGACCGGTATCTCAACAAAGTTGTGGCCATCGAACCTTTGATAACATTGCAAGTGAAAATAGTTGATGTCAAAAGTCCTGAAAATCTCAAGTTTAACTGAAAAAGCAGAACTAAGTGACTGACTGACTAACCCAAGTTGAGGTGAATATCATCATCAACTTTGACATAGAAATCTGCATCCCAAAGGGTAACAGCAGTAGAGAAATAGAGGCGCGTCTTGGTGGAGAGTTCATGGTAGCCTTCGACATGGTTTAAACGGAGGAAATCTTTGTACTCTTCTTCTTCTTCGTCAACTGCTTGGTCGAGAGCACCTCCTGGGGTCGCACTGCGTCCTATCACAAATCGTATGACTATGCCCTTTTCTTTCTCTAGTTTCCTCAGTTTTTCCCCTGCATTATTGTCAATTACAGAATTCACAGTATAGAAATGATTGAGACTATTGGAATAGGACGATATATATCTCGATTAATTACAGACCTTGAGGCATCCAAGTTTGTCGAAGGGATTGTCTCCTTTTTTTGCTGCTGAATGCTGTGTTGATCCCTATCACAACAAATGCCTTCTGTATACTCTGATTAGATGCTTTTCCACCCGAAATCTCTGCCTCGACTTGTCTATTTTGCGCATCTACCAGTTTTGTCTCCATTGCTGAGATTTTTCTATCTAATGATCTGCCAGTTTTTATGACAGTTTGATATAAAAGCAGCAAAAAGAACTCAGAAGACGAGACATGAACGAGGAAAGACAGACGACTGTACTCACTGAATCGCTTGGTTCGTCTTCACAACTTCTCCCATGATATCTCCAGATTTGCCTCCGACTAACAACTAATCAAATACATAAACAGACATTAGAAAAACTCTGAAGCAGCTAACAAAACTCGTAACCAAAAAGTTAGAAACTGAGTAAAAACTCACCCGTTTGTTATGATCAGAGTCGAGTTTGAGATGGTTACTGATGAGTGAAACCTGATTGACTTCAGCACTCCGATGATTCCAGCTTTGCCTGGTGAGAAGTGCACCAGCCAGAAAGCTGGCAATGCACAGCAGAATGAGGGCCTTCCCTGAAACACCCTTTGCTCTCATCTTTTTCGACTCAGTTTCGTGTTGCCTTACACAAACAACCATCACATTTCAGAGTGATCACCTAGCTTCTTCTCTTCCTGCAGTTAGTTTTTCAGCTAATTAACTTTGAAGTAGACTACTTCTTTAACCAACCATACACTATTCTATGCTAATGCTAGTATAAATAAAACTAGTAGGATATTATTAATTAAGTCAAATCTCACACCCTTAATTAGAAGACTAAACAAATATATAACCCAATTAAATTAGATAAAGATTTAGGGACGAAACCAGGGAAAATTCTCTAAATCGGAAGTAAACCCACAAGTCGATATGACTGAAATTCCACTATTAAAAAACAATACCAATTCAAAACCCTCGAATAATACGATAATCTCACTCGAATAATATCGGTAACACCACAAATATAATATTAACCAAAAGTAAATTTGATTATATATAATTTTGTGGGACGATTTTTTTTTTCTAAGGATTTGAATCCTTTATATATGAATATGAATGTAATGTAAAGTGAGAGTTACTTTAATTTATTTTATGATGGTAAGTTATAGACATAAATGAATTAAGATTCATTTAAGTAACAACACCTCTATGTTACTACTAATTATACTTGAAGAATGTATGACATTATTTATTTAGAGTGAGTGTTATTAATAATTTTGCATGAAAATTGACCAAGATTTAATCTTTCTTTAAATGACTAATAATTCGGGTAGGTTACGTTTAGACTTTAGAGTACTTTTTCCTGGTTTATACTCCCTCCCATCCATTCAATTCTTTACACTTACTATAAATGGACAATCCAATCAATTCTTTACATTCCCCTTTTGGCAAAAGACTTTACCATATAACTCTCTTATCTTTCCTCTATTTACACAAAATACCACTACTTTTTCTTTACTTTAAATTTGGTGGACCCCATAAAACCATTTGATTTACCAATAATACCCTTACTTTTACCACTTTCCTTAAAATTTGTGAAACCCTCCATATAAACCATTGAATGGATGGGAGGGAGTATATGAAACCAAAAATCTCTATTCCCTCAAATAAAGGTTTTAACTTTAGAGTACTTTTTCCTGGTTTATATATGAAACCAATAATCCATATTCTCTCAAATAAAGGTTTTAATTTTAGAGTACTTTTTCCTGGTTTATATATGAAACTAATAATCCCTATTCCCTCAAATAATGGTTTTAACTTAATTTGTCATTATATTCATTATCATGGACTATAATAATGTCATCTACATACATATTTAGTTCATTGCCATAAATTGATGCATGCCCATAATAATAGCCTAGCTAGGAGTGGAGTATATGGTATGATATGTGGAATAAATAAATAAATAAATAGAGTACCTTGTTGTTGTGATAGCTGACATATTTAGCAGTGTAGAGTAGATGCTACAGAAAGGACAAGCTAAGAATAATTAATTACCAGTAGTGAGAATGAACCCAACCCAAAATGTTGTTAAATTAGTTGAAAACATCATTTAATTTATTTTTGATGATTAGCAAAATTACAAGATTTTTAGAAGTGTAGTTGATGAAAGCAACACCAAGAATTAAATTAAATTAAATTAAAGAAAGAGTGATTAAAAGTTAAAATAATAATAATAATAAGTTTGTTGTTGGTATGTTTCATATTACATGCTCCAACTTCTTCTTCTTCTGCTGCTGCTTGTACGCCTGGCAGTTTATTCATGTGCTTTCCATGCTCCTGCTTCTTAACAAACTACGGACTATTACTATTTCTAATTACTTCAATTCCCTGCTCTTTCAATGCTTCAACTCGTTTTCTACCCTCTTTCTTTTCTTTAACCACATCGATCCAGAGCCGTTCCTGAGTAATGAGTAATTTGATACCCTAGGCAAAATTGTAAAATTTGGGCCTCTATAACGAAATTTGGAATCGGGTGCTTACTTGATCTTTTTTCCCCAATACTATGGCAAAAATCAAAATTACGGTTTTAAATTCGTTGTATTTTCCTTTTACAGATAATATAGAAAAAATCTATTATTATTCCGAATTTCCTAATTTTAAAATTATCAAAACATAGTCAAGAATGGACCTACTATATATATTTTTATATTGAGTACAATATATTTTTATATCGAGTACAATATATTTTTTTACTAATCTTATTAATTCAATATATTTTGTTTTGAACTTAATGTATTTTTGTCTAATAGTATAAATTTGATACTCTATTTTCATCAAATACCAAAAATCTTCTCAATTAATGAGATATTTTACACGTTTAAACGATATTTACATGTTACATAGTATTATTATTATTTTTTTTTTCACATTGGGCCCCTCTCATCATTGGGCCCTAGGCCATCGCCCCTCCAAACTATCCTCAGAACCGGCCCTGTTATTTTTTTTTCACATTGGGCCCCTCTCATCATTGGGCCCTAGGCCATCGCCCCTCCAAACTATCCTCAGAACCGGCCCTGCATCGATCACAAATCCCCCTTCCACTAACCAAATAACAAAACTCATATATTTTCCCGCCTAAAGTTATCCCCAACAAAAATAAAAAAAATAAACCTAATGAACTAAGTGCGAATCAAACCCTTGACCTCATGTGTGACCCTTCTTCTCTCCAACTACACTCTAACATCTTACTGATTTAAATATCACTACATCACACATAAAGCTATACACCACAGAAAGTATGTAATTAAGGAAATCTGATTGATTACATTGATTACGAAAATCACATGTTTTAAATGGAATATATCACATACAATATTTAATATGGAATGTATGATCAATTTTTTTAAAAAAAGTATAAACATATTGTATTCTGTTTTAACCAAACAGTTGCATTGTTTTTGTTAATAAGAGATTGCACTATCCCGTACAATATTTTACATAGAATATAAAATACTCCGTAGTTATGATTCTTATTGTATATCTTTCTGATCATATTCGAGACGGAATATTTGTAAAAAATAGAATTGATTGATTGATTAGAATATAATTGTTTGGTTGATTGATTAGAATATGCAAATTTTTATACAATTATACCGTTGATTAGTAGATCTCCAAATAGTTATGATTATTATTATATATCTTTCTGATCATATTCGAGACGGAATATTTGTAGAAAATATAATGTTGATTGATTAAAATATAATTGATTGGTTGATTGATTAGAATATACAAATTTTTATACAATTATACCGTTGATTAGTAGATTTCTATGATTGGTTGATTGATTAGAATATCCAAATATTTATTCTCCGAAATATATGTACCGTGCCATAAATGAATATAATTTAAGTAATTTAAGTAGATTGTACCATCTTATTACTCAATCTCAACATTGTTAATTTAAGTAATTTAAGTAGATTGACGTGATTGATACTCGTATAATTTAATTATATCAAGTAATAACGTGATCCATATATCAAGTAATAGTTATAATAATTATGCCATATATGAATATATCAATCTACATTATTTTCATATATTATGCCATAAATTTCAAATTTTATTGAGATTTTGTGTCAATCTAATATAATCAATCTTAATAAATTAAATATGTCAACCGTGATCTACATAATTATGTTATATATCTGTTTGGGTAGCAAACAATCGTATGTCTCCTGCCGGATGCGGCCGGCGATCCTCCTCTCCTGACTGATGAAACCCAGAGTTCCAGACCTGCACAGGGAGCAAACAAGGGCCTCGGAGAGATTCCGAGGTTGCCTCTCCGACGCTCAAGTCAGTGGTGTGGATTGGAGGGTAGAGGTAAGATTATGGAGGATATTACTTAACTGTAGAGAGATGATAGGTGAATGTGTTGTATGTTATTAGAATGTTCAGCCCCCCCTCTTAGATGGATGTCTTCGGGGTATTTATAGGACTTGGGACATGGAGGTCAGCTGCTGGACCTCGAGTCAGACCGAAGGCCTCCCTCCGGCAGGAGGGAGCCGGTGAGTCCTAGTTGGAGAGGTGACGACTCGGTCATGACCCCGCCGGCTGCCGACCATACCTGTGGTGCCGACCATACCTGTGGTGCCGACCCCCATCAATTGCCCCTCACTGGATGTCCGCCCGGGGTCACCATGGGCCGCTTTCAGTGAATAGTTCCTGGGCGAGGTGCCGCAGGGTCGGTATTGGTTTGCGTGCAATCCGTTCGCCTTCCCTACTAGCCTAGGTTGTGTGTAGAGGTAATGATGGCTTTTGGTTTCCCTAGATTACTTTGGTGGTTGCATGCATTTAATGGTGTGCATGCATGGTTTAGCTCCCCTATATAAAATCCTCATTTTTTTGCCATTTTTGGCATCATTTTCCCATCCCCATTCTTTGAGAACTCTTAACTTACTCATGTCGTCCTCCTCTGGCAGCAATTCTCCACCCTCCGCCGTGGTGCATCCGAGCAGCCCTGTCCGGCGCAGGAAACGTTCCCCCTCTTCGGAGACTTCGAAGCCTAAGTATGGGCGCTGGATTTCTCGAGGGCCTCCCTACCGTCCACCGGCGCCTGTTGAAGCTGCCCCTCCTGCTCCTCCCCCTGCTACGGGGACTGCAGGGCGTTCCCCTAGTGATGATCGTGATCGCCGTCGCCGGCGTGCCAGGGTGCACTTTGGCGTTTCAGAACCGGACATCGATCCGGATTGTCCGTCGTCGGGCGACCCCTCCGGCTCCTCTTTTTCGAGCAGCCGTTCGTCCGGGCCCTCATGGATGGGCGGCCCTCTCTGCCCTAGTGATTCGTCGGGTGAGATGGCAGAGGGTTTCGACATCCTTCGTGGGATTCGAGCCCCCCCTCCCTCTCCTGCCTCCTCCTCTTCCCCTGCTACCTCGGCCTCCTCCTTTCCTGACGAGGACACCGAGGGGGAGGATATGGAGTGAGGCTTTCTGGGTGGTATGGGTCCGGAGGGTGCCTCGTTTTGTCGGCTGAGGCTAGTAGGTGGGGAAGGCGGTATATTCGGCGGCGTGGCTATGTCAGCGGTGCTTCGGCTCTTATCTTGTTTTAGGTAGTTTTCTATGTAATTTTGGGGGTTACCGGCCCTTTCTTTTATTGATGTTGTATTACTCGGTTGCCGGTTCCCTTACTCGGATGTCCGGGTGTATGCTGACTTTGTTTATTGAATGTGAATCTTCGTACTTTGCGCCCCAAGTCACGCTTTCCCACTTGTCTGTTTCTTTTTGTGTTGTCTTTTCGTATTCTGCATTTTTGTGTTGCATTGAATGCCACTTGCCCTTTGTCAGTTAATTTGGTGGGTGGCCCTAGGAGGCCTTCTTCATATAAATAGGGGCTCCCCCCCTCATTTGCCCCTCATTTGCCATTTCAGTCTCTCACTAAGTGTAAAGCAAACTGCCCATTTTTCTTTCGTTTCTGATTTAGTCGCCGTCTCCTGCCGCGGGAGTTCTATTTTTTGCCGGCTTTTCTAGGTTAGTTTTTTGTCTCTTGTCTTTCGTTTATTCCTTTGCTCTCGCATCATGTCCACCCGTTCCCGGCGTGTTCGCTTAGAGGTAGAGGACGATGAGGGGATGTCGGAGCGTGATGGGACCCAGGGTAGTGGGTCCGTCGAAGGGGCCGGCGATTCCTCGTCGGGGGAGTCTGTAGAAGAGGTGGAGCCCGTTTATGCGGAGCCCATCCGGGCTTTGCGCATTTCTGCCGGGGGATCTTCAACTCTTGCGAGGGGTGGCGAAGGGTTGCCGCCATCCGGCGCTTCTGGGGGGGATGTTGTCGTTGGCAGCTCCATGGTTTTGCGCCGCCGTGTTCAGAAAGGGGGTTCTTGTTTGATGGGGGATTCTTCCGGGGCGGGGGCGTCTTCTCCCCGTCGTTCGGCCTTTGTTTCCGGGACGGTGGAGCCGGAGACGGAGGGTGTTGAGAGCAACCGTCGCCCTCTCTTTCATGCCAGTACTTTGATCGATGAGGGTTGGCGTCAGAAGGTCCTTGATGCCGGTGGTCTTGATGCTGCTAAAGAACTCTACCCGGCCTCTCGGGGAGGGTTATGAATACTTGCTGCCGGACCCGGGCCAGTCCATTTGCTCTCCTCCAGAGGGATGTGTCGGAGTATCCGTAGAATCTTTGAAGTTCGGCCTCCGTTTTCCCCTCGACCCCTTTGTGGAGGCGGTATTCTGTCGTATGAGGTTGGCGCTGGGTCAGCTGACTCCCCAATCCTTTCGTGCCATCATCTCATTTTGCTGGGTGTGCCGGTTTAGGAAGTGGAGGCCTTCGGTGGAGGCGTTTAGGTTCATGGTGCGTCTTAAGGCGTCGTCGTCTTCTTACTGGGCCCTTGGCCGGCGAGGCAAGTATGTCACTTCTTATCCCATCCTCTCGAATTGTCACAAGTGGAAAGGTGCTTTCTTGTATGTGCGTTCGGATAAGCCCTGGGCTGTCCCCCGGTTTTTCCAGTCGGATGTACGTGTCAATCTGGAGAGTGATAAGGAGATGGGGAGTTGTTTGGATTTGAGGGAATCCGGCTTGGGGCAGTCGGATAGGGAAGTTGTCGGCGCCTTTCCTGCCGTTATGAAGTGGTCGGGCAAGGAGAGGGTGGCCGCTCCTTCAATATGGCTTCCTCACTATGATCTGATCACGAGGAATGACTTTCTGGAACGGGTGGGCATGTGCGTCCCTGTCGCCGGCCCAGGTATCTGGCGACCTACTTATTCACTTGTGTTGTCCACCTTCCTTGATAGTTCTCAGTCCCTCAACCCTTTGCCCATTTTTCTGCCTAACTTTGCAGACAACAGGTCGGCGGCCACTTGGACGCCTGAGGAGATTGACTCACTAGGGTTGGATCCTTCCCTCCGCCTTCTTATTACTACGCCGCCGGCTCCCTCGTTGGACCGTTTAACCATCATGACCTATCAGAAGTCGAGGCTTTCCAGGCTGAGGAGGGCGGCGTCGTCGTTTGGTGGGGCTCCTCCCCCTAAGAGGCAGGCCGTGGGCCCTTCCTCTGTTGATCCTGAGGGGGCCATGAGTGTGGCCGGCGCGCAGGCTGATGTCGGGGCTTCCGAGGTTGTCACCTCCCCAAGGACTACGAGCTCGCCGGTTGTCACTATTGCGGCTCTTTCTGAACAGGGGGTGGTTGCCGAACCATCCTCCGGGTTCAGGGAGGCGGCCGCCTGCCTGGAGGCTTCTCAGGACCGGGAGACTATGCACGATGTTGCCGCCGCCGTGGATGCGCCTCTCCCCTCCTTGTCCGACCTTTCTTTTTACAGGATGTTGGAGGGAGATGTTTCGCCTGTTGACCGGATTCAAACTCTTGCCCAACTGGATACCGTCTATCGTGGCCTGGGGGAGGATTTGTCTAGGGTTGTCCAAGCCAGTATCAAGATCAAGAAGGCGGCGGAGGAGGGCGCGAGGCTGATGTCTCGCTTGCAGGAGGCAGAGTTGAAGCTAGAATTGGAGAAGCAACTAAGGTCGGCGGCTGAGGCGAAGCTGGAGTCGGAGAAGAAGCTAAGATTGGAGGCTGAGGAGAAGGAGGTGATCGGTCGCCAGGAATTGGAAACTCTCCGGGGGGTCCATTCCTCCTGTGAGTCGTTCAAGAGGGATCTGGAGGGGCAACTACAGGTGGCTCGTGCTGATATGGAGTCCCTTCAGTCGAAGCTGGCAGCCGCTGAACAGGAATCGGAGAAGAAGTCTGGGGAGATTGCCAATTTGGCAAAGGAAGGTGACGCAGCTTTTCTTGAGGGAATGAATGCCGTTGTTGACTTGACGTCAAAGGCCCTTCTTGAGTACGATCCAGGTTTCGACTTTGGCCGGTATAATCCGATATATTAGCGCCTTCAAGCGGAGGAAGATGAACGTGAGGGTGGGTCGCCGGCGGCCGAGCCTCCTACCTCTCCTAAATAGGAACTCGGGCCGTCGTCCTCCTGTGCCTCATGTACCCTCAGGGAGGGAGAGGAGGGGGTGGCAGATGAGCCGGCAGATACTGCTAACTCCTCTGCCCCCTCTTGAGGCTTTTTGTGGATCTCCTCGCACCTACCCTCTTGAGGTTTAGGCATAGGCTTGCCCTCCATGCTTTATCCTTTGTATTCCTTTTTGTTCTGTTTGTAGGTGGCGCTTGATCCTTTGGGGACGGCTGCCGATCTTTGGATTGTTGTAGCCTTATTTTGACTCCTTGTTGTAACAAACGCCTGGCGCTTCTGACGCTTTTTATTTTCTGTTTTTATCATTCTGTCTTGCCATGTTATTTTCTGTTTATTCCATGCTTTATTGTAACACTCCTTGCCCCACACTTTGGGTGGGGGAGATTTGGTCGGTAGGCCGGCTGTGGTCAGGCCACAGTCGGTTCCCGATTTATGCCCCCACACTTTGGGTGGGGGAGATTTGGTCGGTAGGCCGGCTGTGGTCAGGCCACAGTCGGTTCCCGACTTATGCCCCCACACTTTGGGTGGGGGAGATTTGGTCGGGGTGTGGGGGAGATTTGGTCGGTAGGCCGGCTGTGGTCAGGCCACAGTCGGTTCCCGACTTATGCCCCCACACTTTGGGTGAGGGAGATTTGGTCGGTAGGCCGGCTGTGGTCAGGCCACAGTCGGTTCCCGACTTATGCCCCCACACTTTGGGTGGGGGAGATTTGGTCGGTAGGCCGGCTGTGGTCAGGCCACAGTCGGTTCCCGACTTATGCCCCCACACTTTGGGTGGGGGAGATTTGGTCGGTAGGCCGGCTGTGGTCAGGCCACAGTCGGTTCCCAACTTATGCCCCCACACTTTGAGTGGGGGAGATTTGGTCGGTAGGCCGGCTGTGGTCAGGCCACAGTCGGTTCCGACTTTTGGTGGGGGGTCCAATCTTGGTGATAGGCGAATAGGGGCTCCCCCCCTTATTGCCCCCTGCTTGCTGGTCGAGAACATAGTGAACGGGGAGCAAGTAGATAGCAAACAGAGCCTTCCTTATTAAAATGTTTTACAAGTTTCTGGTGACAGGGTCGTCGACAGGCCCGATGGTACCCTGCCGAGGTTCAGTACATCTCATCCGCTTGCTCATACATAGTACCTCCTGACGGTGTCGGCGTTCCAGTGTGACGGTAAGTCCCGTCCCTCTCTGTCTTTTAGTTTGTAAGTACTTGGTCCTAGGACCTTAGTGATCTCGTATGGCCCCTCCCAGTTGGCGCTGAGTTTTCCGTGTTCGTTTGCCTTGCCGACTGCCGCGGATTTCCTCAGGACTAAGTCGCCCACCTGGAACCTTCGGTGGTTTACCCTCTGGTTGTAGGCCTTTCTCATGCGTTGTTGATATGCTACTAAGTTTACGCGTGCCTCCTCCCTGGTTTCCTCCACCAGATCCAGGGCTTCTTCCATGACCGTCTCATTCCTGCCGCCCTCATAGTATTTGCTACGGGCGGAGGGAAGGCGCGTTTCTATGGGGAGGAGGGCTTCTGCCCCATATACTAGGCCGAACGGCGAGTGTCCTGTTGCCGCCTTCTGCGTCGTTCTTAGGGACCAGAGGACACTCGGTAACTCATCTGCCCATCTCCCTTTGAGGTCTTCCAGCATCTTTCTCAGTCCGTTGAGAATTTGTTTGTTGGCCGCCTCGGCCTGGCCGTTGGTTTGCGGATGGTAGACAGCTGAGTATGCCACCGCAGTCCCAAATCCTCCTAGCCATTCTCTTAATGGAGGGTTATCGAATTGCCGACCATGATCGAAGACCAGTACCTTGGGTATGCTGAATCGGGTTATGACATTTCGCCATATCACTTTGCGCACGGCCGGTTCCGTGATATTAGGAATGGCTTCTGCTTCTATCCATTTTGAGAAATAATCCACTGCCACAATTACGAACTTTCTGTTCCCGGTTGCTGTAGGGAAGGGTCCTAGTATATCCATACCCCATTGGGCGAAGGGGATAGGGCTCAGGATGGGCTGTAGGTCCCTAGCCGGCGCGTGGATCACTGGTGAATGGATTTGGCAATTTCTGCACTTTTTGGTTAGTTCTCGAGCATCATGTATGGCGGTTGGTGTGGACATGACATAGGTCCACCCCGACGCGGCCACGCGCGGGTTTGGGTAGGCGAATGAATCTCCATATGAGAAGGATCGAATTGAAATTTAGGTCTATGTGGAGTCGCCACCGAATTTTATGGTTATTCGGAACCGTTCGAGCCCACTCTATGTCGTAGTGGGCCGTATACAAAATACGGCCCATTTCCGATGTCAGAGTTTATTGGGTTCGTCCCTTTGCATATCGATATAGATGCCGACTTGAGCGGTTAATCGTATATTGAATGACTCTCGTTCGCCAACGGTTTCGGGCATCCAGAAACCGAGGTTCTGAGTAAGGGGTGAGGGTACGTGTTGGGAAGCCCACAAAGGACACCCAACCCCGCCCGCACATTAGCGGCCTCTACTAAGAACTCGAATGACTTTCTAATACGCGTGCTAGTAAAACGGGAAAATGATATGCAAAGATTTATTTTCCCTAAACATGCGAATGTAATTGAAAGGGTTTCTAAGTCAATTTAATGCAACTAAAATTAACGTCAAAGTTGTATTTTAGCATGCGGGTTCATTTGGTATAATAAACGAACAAAATTAAATTAACAAGAGAAACAACAAATGCGTTAGTAATGATATAATAATATAACGAATAATAACGGTTTGTGCAAAATTGAATTGAATTGAAAAAAGATGCAAATATGGGGGTGCACGATTTGAAAAGATAGTATACATATGATTGATTATGCATATGTTGACCTAATGTCGTAAAATACTATCGAGTTTTGAAAAATAGAACAATGTACGGCTCGCGTTTTGAGTCGTTGTAAGGCTATCCGATCGAGTGGTCGATGGACTCGATCGAGTAAGCATAAAAAAGTTTCTGTTTCGCGTTTAGGACCGTACTCGGCCGAGTTATTGGCCAACTCGGTCGAGTACATGGCCTCTCGATCGAGTCACTGTAAGACTCGACCGAGTGGTGGTCGTGACATGCGTTCTGACTCGGTTTTGAGGTGCCACTCGACCGAGTGGATCAGGCACTCGGTCGAGTGCCCTCTATGCGATTAAGAAATCGTGTACAAAATCGTGTTGATTTTGAAATCGTTTGAAATTGCTTTGAATTGATTGTTGTGATATAATAAAATTTTCTCCGCGTTAATAATGTCATAATTCGAGAGAATTGTTTTGACAATTATTTAGCATCAACGAAAATAGTGTTTGTTTCAAAAGTCGTTTAAAACCGTTTTATGTCGATTATTGCAATAAAATTGAATTTCCTCCGCGTTCAATAATGTCATGATTCTAATGAATCGTTTTGACAATTATTTTAGCCTCAACGGAAATAGAGTTTTGAATTGATTTTAATTAATTTAGTAGATCGATGTACTAGAAACAAAAATAAAAAAAAGAACGAATAAAAACTTGATTCCCTCGGCTTCTCCGACATCGAATAAATCCCTAGGGATTGTGATGTCGGATCCGCGTCAACGGGTTTCGACCCTTAAGAAATAATTACTTGAAAAAAAGATGAATGCGCGATAAAATAAATAATAAAAATAACCGTAACATTAATAATAATAATACGTAATAATAATAATAATACGTAATAATAATAATAATAATACGTAATAATAATAATAATACGTAATAATAATAATAATAATACGTAATAATAATAATAATACGTAATAATAATAATAATAATAATAATAATAATAATAATACGTAATAATAATAATA
The DNA here is from genome assembly GCA_958450325.1 of Agrostemma githago. Classification (NCBI taxonomy): domain Eukaryota; kingdom Viridiplantae; phylum Streptophyta; class Magnoliopsida; order Caryophyllales; family Caryophyllaceae; genus Agrostemma; species Agrostemma githago. The sequence continues at coordinate 60,065,418 of OY288257.1, read as the reverse complement.
ATAATAATAATAATACATAATAATAATAATAATAATAATAATAATAATAATACGAAAAAAACGAAGAAGAGAGAAGAGAAAGAAGAAAGAGGTTTGTCACCCTCAACCTACATGTTTCTGTCTCGGATTAAGACTCGCAAACGCGGCTATGGCACGGGAGTCTTCGAGGTATATGGAGGCTAAGTTGTGGTGGCTCGGGTTGAATCCCTAGGTTTAGGGTTTGCTAAAGTCGGTTTTCCTAGGGTTTTTCTAGGGTTGGTAAAAACGTAGTATGTATGTGTGTAGGATGCTAGGGTTGTAGAGGATGCGTAAAGATGTGTAGATGTGTGCATGGGAAGGTGCTTATATAGAAAATATTAGGGCACCCGGGCTAGGGCACTCGACCGAGTAAGTAGCCAACTCGGTCGAGTGGCCCGTTACACCAGCCGCCGGGCTCAAAGCAGGCCCACTCGATCGAGTGGATGGGTCACTCGATCGAGTGGCCTAAATGGGTCGCGCGGGTCTTGTTGGACCTTGGCCTTGATGGGTTTTGTGTTTGACTTGGACTTTTGATGGTTGTATGGTTGTTTTGTGTGTCTCGGAAATGACTTTGACCGGGGTTGACCCAATCGTGAAAAGTCGGTTTTATTTCCAGTGTCGCTTTTGGCCCAAATTAGTCTTGTTTGACTCGGAATGGTCCGCTGGGCCTGGATTCGAGGTTGATTTTGTGATTTTTGTACTCCGTAAGTGTGTTAGCCAATGATTAATGAATTTGAGCCCGTATCCGAGCGCGTAGAAACACGTTAGCGTCCGATCATCATCGGGTGATTTTTGGAAACTACCATAGACACCTGGCAGTCAAAATGCGGGTGTCTACAGAGCCCCCACTCTGACTGAGGCTTGGACAGGGCGAAAGTCAGAGTAGCTACCAAATCCGTTAAGACCTGGTAGACTTCCGCTCGGGTCGTTTATAGTCCGTTGGACTCGCGTGAAGGGCTCGCCAACCATACGGCAGAGATCATACCTGCGCTCCGTGGGGACTTTGGGCTTGTTACGTAAGCCCTGGGTGTGCCTGTGTGTTGGCCCATCCCGTGCTATCCCGAAAAAATGCTGCTAGGGAGATTTGATGACTTGCATGTCCCTATTTGAGTCGTACCTGTATAAGTTACATAAAATGCATGCAACACGTAGGTAGTAAAATGACTCGTGCTGGGGAAAATGACCTTTTGAATTTTTGAAAATTTGATATTTTGAAATTTCGAAATTTTGAAAATTTTGAAATTGACTCTAAAGAAGTTAGGAAAGTTCGGGATGACTATTTCCACACTAGTATCAAGACTAGGCTTGTGGCTCGATTCCGTTTGCAAATCTCGGTATTCGATTTGGGTTTCAGACTCATATACCAAGTGGACTAAAGCAGGTGATGCTAAAGCCCGAGCTGCTTTGAAGGTGGATGAAGCCTTTGACATGCTGAAGAGAGAACATGCTAAAGACAACAGGGGGTTCTTTGATGAGGGAGACACTCCAGCTACCCTAGTTCGTCTAATGTCAGGGCAAAAGAAGAAGGCTAAGACTCAAGCTAAAGGGTCCGGTGCTAAAGGTGTTCGGGGGAAAGTGAGCCCCCAGACAGACTTGGAAAGGAGATTGGGTCCTAGGCTAGCCGTGCAGGACCGACTTGGGCCGAAGACTGTAATTCAAGACCCGTCGTCAAAGGAGCGGGCTCGTGCTAAGGAGGTTCCCCTGGTGATTAGGGAATGCTCGTCCCCACCTCGACGACCTCGGGCTTCATGCGACCCGAAGGACAAGGGAAAGGAGAAGATGCCCGGATATTAGTCTCCGTATTTTATTACTTGAATATTACTATTATTTTTTTGGTGTGATTTTTTGTAGTTTTGCCGTGTTTGGCGTTTTTTTTTTTTTTTTTTTTTTTTTTTTTTTTGTAGTTCCCGAGTTTATCGAGATATCAATAAAAGACATATTATTTGAAACTGTTCCCGTCTTTTCGATATTGCAGTGGTTGTACCCTTTTGAGGGGTTGCCTACGTATCCACAATTAGCGGAATCAAACCAGACGTAGTTCAAAATTTGATTTGATTTTTTGCAACTTTCGAAATACATCAAGATCATTGATTCGAGATGTGCGACGGTAGAATAATTAATTCTAACTTATTGACTTGTCTTAAAATTTTGAAAATTTATAAAAAGACAAATTTTATAAATTTTTGCAAATGACATTGAGACAGGGGTTTATGGGTAATAGCGCTTCAGCTGGTCCAAGTTGGTCGGGTTGACGAACTCATTGCCATCCAGGTCCGTTAGCATCACCGCTCCTCCTGATAGGATTTTCTTGACTAAGTATGGCCCAGCCCAATTGGGTTTGAACTTTCCCCTTGGGTCAACCGGTAGTAAGGCACGAACCGATTTTAGGACCAAATCACCTTCTTTGATTTTCCTGGGCCTAACTCTTTTGTTGAAGGCCCGCTGGATTCTCTTTTGATATACTTGAATATTGTTGAGGGCCCGGGACCGTCGTTCGTCCAAGAGGACTAGCGAATCGTATCGGGCTTGGACCCAATCTGCTTCTGGTACTTGGCTTTCAAGTAGAATCCTTAAGGATGGTACTTCTAACTCAACCGGTTGGACTGCTTCCATTCCACATGTCAGGTAATATGGAGTTGCTCCGGTTGCAGTGCGGATTGAAGTTCGGTATCCCCATAAGGCAAAAGGTATCTTGTCGGGCCAGTCCCGATAATTCTCAGCCATCTTTTTAAGTATGGTGACGATTGTTTTGTTGGCCGCTTCTACCGCTCCGTTTGTTTGGGGTCGGTAAGGTGAGGATGTATGCCTTTGAATTTTGTATTTTGCCAGTAATGCAGTAGTTTCAGCTTGAAAGTGGGTCCCGTGATCACTGATAAATTCGTGCGGGATCCCATACCGGCATATAATCTTATTTTGGATAAATTTGGCCACGTGCTTGGCGTTCAAGACACGGTATGACTCGGCTTCTACCCACTTGGTGAAGTAGTCGATGGCCATCAAAATGAAGCAATGTCCTCCCGTCCCGGAAGGGTGCACTTTCCCAATTATGTCTATACCCCATGTCGAAAATGGCCATGGTGATGTCATGGTATATAATAGGGAAGATGGCATATGTTGTACATATCCGAAAATCTGACAGTTATGGCAGTGCTTGACGTATAACTGGCAGTCTGTCTCCATGGTGTTCCAGTAATACCCGAGCCTCGTGATTTTACGGGATAGCATATGGGCGTTCATATGCGGACCATTTTCACCGTCGTGGACCTCGGCCATGACCTTCTCGGCTTGAATTTTGTCGATACATAGAAGGAGAGCCCCCTGTGCCGTCTTTTTGTATAATTGCTCGTCATCGGTACGAACAAATTGGGTTGCTAATCTTCGTAGGGCCTTTTTGGCCCGATTTTCAGCTCCCGCGGGATATTCCCCCGTTGTCAGGTATGTTAAGACGGTTTGATACCAAGGTTCTGGATCAGTTATCTCGATATCTTGAATGGCATGGACGTAGGCCGGCTCTGACCGCCTTTCAACACAGATTGGCATGCTTGTCAGGTGATCCGGGATGTTCAGTAAAGATGCTAATTTGGAAAGTGCATCTGCAAACTGATTTTCCTCTTGGGGTAGGTAAATATACTCGACTTTCTGGAATTGCTTCTCTAGAACCCGTACTCGCGCTTGGTAAGCCACGAGATTGGCGTTCCGAGTTTTCCATTTTTGGAGTGCTTGATTGATGACCAATGATGAATCGCCGTGGACCCGGAGGTTTGTTACCCCTAAATCAGCGGCGGCTTGCAACCCGTGAATGCATGCTTCGTATTCGGCTGCGTTGTTGGTCACGTCGAAGGCTAACTTGATGGATAAGGGAGTGTGTTCCCCTCGGGGTGAGATTAATAGAATTTCGACCCCAAATCCTCGGAAGTTGGATGCTCCATCGAAATACAGATCCCATGTCTCGGTATCGGTATGAAATATGTCCTCATCAGGAAAGGCCCATGTATCAGTGTGGCCTTCCTCGGGTATTGGGCTATCAGCGAGAAATTCGGCAACTACCCGGCCTTTGATGGCTTTTAATGGTACGAACTTGAGGTCGAACTCAGATAACATTTAAGTCCATCTTGACATCCTGCCGTTGAGGATGGGCTTCTCGAATAAGTACTTGATTGGGTCCATTTTGGATAAAACCTGTACTTCGTGGCTAAGCATGTAATGTCGGAGCTTTTTAGTGGCCCAAACCAATGCTAAACACGTCTTTTCGAGCATTGTGTATTTGCACTCGTACTCGAGGAACTTTTTACTGATGTAGTAAATAGCCCGTTCTTCTGAATCAACTGTCTGGGCCAGCATAGCCCCCATGGCTGTCTTAGTCGTTGTTAGGTATAACGACAAAGGCAAACCGTGTTGAGGTGGCATTAGAACTGGCGGAGCAGACAGGATCTCCTTGATTTTGTTAAAGGCCGCTTGACATTTGTCGTCCCACAGCACCCGCTCCCCGATCTTCAGTTTCTTGAAAATGGGTTCACATACCATGGTTAGCTTTGAAATGAACCGGCTGATATACTGGACTTTCCCGAGAAACCCCCTTATTTCCTTTTCGGTCTTGGGTGGCTGCATCTCGGTAATGGCTTTGATTTTAGCTGGGTCGACCTCGATGCCGCGTTGGCTAACGATATGGCCCAGTAATTTGCCCGACGTTACCCCAAAACTGCATTTTTGTGGGTTCAGTCTCATGTTGTACTTACGTAGTCTGGTAAAGAACTTTCTTAGGGCCGTGATGTGCCCGCTTCGGTCTTTAGACTTAACGATCATATCGTCCACATAGACCTCCACTTCCTTATGCATCATGTCGTGCAATAAGGTGGTAGCGGTCCGTTGATAAGTGGCTCCTGCGTTAATCAGCCCAAATGACATGACGGCGTAACAGTAAGTACCCCAAGGTGATGAAGATAGTCTTACTCATATCCTCTTCTGCCATTTTAATCTGATTGTATCCGGCATACCCGTCCATGAATGATAGAAGGGCATGGTCGGCCGTATTATCCACCAAAATGTCGATGTGTGGTAACGGAAAATCATCTTTTGGGCTGGCATTGTTTAGGTCCCGGAAGTCCACGCATACCCGCACCTTGCCGTCCTTCTTGGGTACCGGCACGATGTTTGCAACCCAGTCTGGATATTCAGACACTTGTATAAAGCCTGCTTTGAACTGTTTATCGACCTCTTCTTTGACTTTAAGAGACCATTCGGGCTTCATTCTTCTGAGTTTTTGTTTAACCGATTTGTACCCATCTTTGATGGGTATTCGGTGTTCTGCTATTTCTCGATCTATAGGACCATGCAAAGACGTCCTTAAATTCTAGGAGGAGGTCCGTGAACTTTTGTCTCTCCTCTGGATCTAAAGATTGGCCCAACTTAAGCATCTGGGGCTCTAAAGTGGTTCCCACGTTGATGGACTCGGTTTCTTCGATTACCGGATCTCGGGATTCCCTTTGCTCGAGCTGCTCGACCAGATGTTGTGGTAGAGGTACCTGTTCGTCGGGTTTCTCAATGTCATTGCACATAAAATTTTTGAAATTGAGAAAATTTTGGAAATAAGACAAGTCGTAAGCAGAACGGTGTTCGTTATTATATTAATGGTGAATTTTGAAAATAGCTCGAATAGAGCTGCCATCTGATCGTTGGTCAGTGGCGAGATAGGGAGAGGTCTTGGGACAGACCCCGAGACCTCGGTGGCTAAGGGAAGAGGGATTACAGACTCGACTCCAGCACCAGACCCTCTAAACCTGGACTCAGACTCCGACTCTGACTCAGACTCAGACTCAGACTCGGTATCCGGCATGTCTCCCTCGCCGGTGGTCAGCTTGTAGACCCGTCCTTGACTGTCGGTCCACTTTACGGTCTTCCTCCAAGCCCTTGTTTCGGTGTTGGCGCCGACTTCGGTAATGAGCTTGGTTGGGTCGAACCGATTGCTGCGGAGGATCAAGTTGACCAAGTCATCTTTTGGAGCAGGGACAGTCTTGTCTTCTCCAAATAAGAGCCCCAACACGGGCTCGGAGTCGCTCTCCCTTTTCTTGGACTCATCCTGGATAACGGTGAATATGTCATCGGGGATGTAGTTGCATTCCCGAGCCGTTTTGGTCTCGGGATATGTGATGGTGGGTCGGTAGAGGCCCACTTGGATGGCTCCAAAAACTGGAGTGACAAATTTGATTGCAGAGGCCCGGCCCCCATTCTCCGAGCTTATAGTATATCCCAGTCCGAGTCGGGACTCTGCATTGTCTAGGACCTCGATGATCTTCACCGCCGGAAGATATGGTCTTGAGGTAGCTCCGGGTAGGTAACCCAGATTTTGTAGCATCGTGTCGATGCTAGGGGCGAAGTAGGGCTTGAAAAGATATTCTTCTTCAATCATACCCACGAAATCGAAACCTCGTGGTTCGGCCCGGTTTGTGGCGTTACAGCTAGCCACGGTCATTGGTGTTGCCTCCAGTGTTATGATACCGTCTTGGAGTGGTATCTTGACTTTGCGATGGAGGGTAGATGTCACGGCCTTGACTGTGTGAATCCAAGGCCTTCCTAGCAAAAGGTTGAATGATGAGGTGACATCTATCACCTGGAATTCTAGCTCCTTTTCGATTGGGCCCGTTATGATCTTCAGTTTAACGGCCCCGGCGACTGGTTTTGGGCTTCCATCGAAAGCCTGGATAGTTTGTGCCGTCGGGAGATAGTCGGCATCAGTGATGCCGAGGGCCCGGGCGGTCCTTAGTGGTAGGACGTTCACGGCTGATCCATCATCGATAAGGGTCATCGGTAGGTAATTACCCTTGCAGATGACCGTGATGTATAGGGCCAGGTTGTGATTGGGCCCAAATGGAGGTAGATCAGCTTCAGAGAAGGTTATGAGTGGGCCTTCTTCTTTGGATTTGCCCTTAAGGTAGGGCATGATGGTGGCTACCATTTCAGCAGGGGTAGCTTCTGAGTCGACCTTGATTTCATCGAGAGCCTTAGTCAGTGCTTCCCGATGAGCTTGTGAGCTAACCAGTAGTTGCCATATGGTTAAGTCAGCTCGAACCCTCTTCATTTGTTGGACCAAGGCCGTGTCATTGCTTGGTTTCTCGGAGGTCGGTTCCATCCTGGCAGGTTCAATGACGGATGCAGGAGTGGCGCGTCCAGCAGTGGCGAGGTGGTTGGTGGCTAGAGCCTTGGATTTGGCTTTTCGCACTTCTTCGAGGGTAATAGGGACAGCCTCCCCTTTGGCTAGGTATACGTCGTCCTCGTCATCGAACCATATCCCATTAATTTGTGGGATAAAAGGAGAAATGAGGTGAGAACAATCGATTACCTCCCCCGTGAATATTGCGTGAGCACTGAACGGGTTGTCTTTGTTGCTCGGCTTGTCTCCGGGCAACGGGATTTTCCCGCTCTCAATAAGATCTTGGATTAAATGCTTTAACTTCCAACATTTTTCAGTATCATGTCCGTTGCCCCGGTGATACTGACAGTAGGCTTGAGCATTGTAATACTTGGGCCTCTTCTCTGCTGGAGGCTCTGGAGTTGGGCCTAGTGGTTGAATCAGACCCTTTGAAGATAGCCTTTGCAAGGCATAAGTATAGGTAGTCCCTATATCTGTGAATACCCGATTTGGTGTATTCTTTTTGGATGAGGTGTCGAGCAGATTTACCTCATCAAAGATGCTGCGGGTTGCAGCTGCAGGTGCGGGCTTGTTTGTAGACGAACTAGCCCCTTGATAGCCCTTGGTAGAGGCCTTAGTCAGGCTCTCTAACCTAAGATCATCTTCGATCCTTGTGCCCATTTCAGTAAGGACAGCAAAGTTTGGAATGATAGCATACCGGAGATGGACCCGGTAGGATGGGAGTAGATTCTTGACGAAGGCTTCTACTAGGGCCTTCTCGCCGGGCTTGTCAACCAGCTTCACACTTTCGGCCCTCCATCTTTGTAGGTATTTTGTGAACCCTTCTTTGGGCTCTTGGGCCATTACCTCCAGAGTACGCATTGTAGTCTGGATTTCCGTGTTGTCGGCGTAATTCCGAGCGAACTCGGTCGCCACATCATCCCAAGTCTTGTATTTCTTGGGGTCGAGCCTGTAGAACCAGGCCTTAGGATGCTTCTCCAAGGAAGAAGGGAATAGGTGCTTGAACATTGTTGACTTCACCCCTTTGACCGCCATGAAGTCTTTGAAAGCTCGGATGTGATGGACCGGGTCTTCGGTACCCTCAAACATAGGAAGTCCCGTTAAGTTGAGGTTAGCAGGTAGCTCGTTATCCAAAGGCGAATAAATACGAGCATTCTCGGTGTGGATCGAGTTGTTCGTCGATAGGGAGACTTGTTCCTCGAGCCTACGAACAATACTGACCAGCTCGGCCATGGGCCCGTTGGGCTCGGATCCTTCAAAAGGTGTCGTCTTCTCTACGGCACTCAGTCGGGTGGCTAACGTTGTTTGGTTAGCCTGGATGGAAGTTAGTTGAGTCTCGAGCTTGGCGAGAGCGTCTTTCAATTCGTCCATCTTGCGTTGATGTCTTGTCACGGGTGGCCTGTCTGTAAGAACACCACGTAATTAGAAACTAGCCCAAAATCCCGAAGTAGAAATTACATCCCGAACAAGACTAAAAGAGGAAAATGACTCGGAAAAGACACCTAGACGGGCGACTTGTGAAATGTGGGCCTTCCTTAGGATTCGGCGAGTGGGCCTAGTCCTGTTCGAAGGAAGGTTCACGTGAGACATCCCCAGACTTTTAGACTCGATTGTGTTGACGGGCCCTCCATTGTAGGGGTTTGTCCTACGTGGGTGCATGGGCCTTGCCTTAGTCTAATAAGGCGGACTGGGAAGGGGAAGAAACTCGTGATGTAAGATCGACAGAGTTTCGACGCTACGGACCTCGACAACTTAAGACACGACTCGACACTGCTAAATACGGGAAGTCCTAGAGGAAGGTTTTTGAAAATTGATCGATTTTGGAAAAGAACCGAGAAGACTCGGTGGAGGGGCCCAAATTTCGAAAAAAAGAAATGTCGTTGGGCCACGGGTTTTTGAAAATTCGAAAGTATTTTCGAGTTTTGAATTGGGCAGCATACCGTCTAGAAAACAGGCTATTTTGAGTAAAATCATAAGTCCTAAATTCGGTATGTGCCCCGGGTTTTGAAATTGAATAGTTTGAAAAAAGATGCAATCTTTGAAAAAAGACGGTTTTTGAAAACGACTCGGAAACCAAGTAGCACGTAGTCACATAAGCATTATAACGACGCCATGTATGCTCTATACTAAGTCTCGGTCGGTCTATAAGGGGTCTATACCAGTGTACATAGTCTAGACGTTGATCGGGACGGACTTCCTAAGTCGAGTTGATCTTAGAACATGCCGCGAAACCCACTCGAATCGACTATGGACACCTTTCAACATATCCATATTGGAGTACATCGACTGTATAGTGGGACGTCGGTCGCGAGTACCGGCCCGGGAAAATATGGGTTATGCATGAACCGTAGAACTAACACGCGTATTGTATTTGTCAAACGATTTCTATTCGAGTCTCACCCTGAGGATGCCGATGGTAAGTCACACATCAGTTAATCCCCAGCGGAGTCGCCAAATTATGGACATGACATAGGTCCACCCCGACGCGGCCACGCGCGGGTTTGGGTAGGCGAATGAATCTCCATATGAGAAGGATCGAATTGAAATTTAGGTCTATGTGGAGTCGCCACCGAATTTTATGGTTATTCGGAACCGTTCGAGCCCACTCTATGTCGTAGTGGGCTGTATACAAAATACGGCCCATTTCCGACGTCAGAGTTTATTGGGTTCGTCCCTTTGCATATCGATATAGATGCCGACTTGAGCGGTTAATCGTATATTGAATGACTCTCGTTCGCCAACGGTTTCGGGCATCCGGAAACCGAGGTTCTGAGTAAGGGGTGAGGATACGTGTTGGGAAGCCCACAAAGGACACCCAACCCCGCCCGCACATTAGCGGCCTCTACTAAGAACTCGAATGACTTTCTAATACGCGTGCTAGTAAAACGGGAAAATGATATGCAAAGATTTATTTTCCCTAAACATGCGAATGTAATTGAAAGGGTTTCTAAGTCAATTTAATGCAACTAAAATTAACGTCAAAGTTGTATTTTAGCATGCGGGTTCATTTGGTATAATAAACGAACAAAATTAAATTAACAAGAGAAACAACAAATGCGTTAGTAATGATATAATAATATAACGAATAATAACGGTTTGTGCAAAATTGAATTGAATTGAAAAAAGATGCAAATATGGGGGTGCACGATTTGAAAAGATAGTATACATATGATTGATTATGCATATGTTGACCTAATGTCGTAAAATACTATCGAGTTTTGAAAAATAGAACAATGTACGGCTCGCGTTTTGAGTCGTTGTAAGGCTATCCGATCGAGTGGTCGATGGACTCGATCGAGTAAGCATAAAAAAGTTTCTGTTTCGCGTTTAGGACCGTACTCGGCCGAGTTATTGGCCAACTCGGTCGAGTACATGGCCACTCGATCGAGTCACTGTAAGCCTCGACCGAGTGGTGGTCGTGACATGCGTTCTGACTCGGTTTTGAGGTGCCACTCGACCGAGTGGATCAGGCACTCGGTCGAGTGCCCTCTATGCGATTAAGAAATCGTGTACAAAATCGTGTTGATTTTGAAATCGTTTGAAATTGCTTTGAATTGATTGTTGTGATATAATAAAATTTTCTCCGCGTTAATAATGTCATAATTCGAGAGAATTGTTTTGACAATTATTTAGCATCAACGAAAATAGTGTTTGTTTCAAAAGTCGTTTAAAACCGTTTTATGTCGATTATTGCAATAAAATTGAATTTCCTCCGCGTTCAATAATGTCATGATTCTAATGAATCGTTTTGACAATTATTTTAGCCTCAACGGAAATAGAGTTTTGAATTGATTTTAATTAATTTAGTAGATCGATGTACTAGAAACAAAAATAAAAAAAAGAACGAATAAAAACTTGATTCCCTCGGCTTCTCCGACATCGAATAAATCCCTAGGGATTGTGATGTCGGATCCGCGTCAACGGGTTTCGACCCTTAAGAAATAATTACTTGAAAAAAAGATGAATGCGCGATAAAATAAATAATAAAAATAACCGTAACATTAATAATAATAATACGTAATAATAATAATAATACGTAATAATAATAATAATAATAATAATAATAATAATAATAATAATAATACGTAATAATAATAATAATAATAATACGTAATAATAATAATAATAATAATAATACGTAATAATAATAATAATAATAATAATACGTAATAATAATAATAATACGAAAAAAACGAAGAAGAGAGAAGAGAAAGAAGAAAGAGGTTTGTCACCCTCAACCTACATGTTTCTGTCTCGGATTAAGGCTCGCAAACGCGGCTATGGCACGGGAGTCTTCGAGGTATATGGAGGCTAAGTTGTGGTGGCTCGGGTTGAATCCCTAGGTTTAGGGTTTGCTAAAGTCGGTTTTCCTAGGGTTTTTCTAGGGTTGGTAAAAACGTAGTATGTATGTGTGTAGGATGCTAGGGTTGTAGAGGATGCGTAAAGATGTGTAGATGTGTGCATGGGAAGGTGCTTATATAGAAAATATTAGGGCACCCGGGCTAGGGCACTCGACCGAGTAAGTAGCCAACTCGGTCGAGTGGCCCGTTACACCAGCCGCCGGGCTCAAAGCAGGCCCACTCGATCGAGTGGATGGGTCACTCGATCGAGTGACCTAAATGGGTCGCGCGGGTCTTGTTGGACCTTGGCCTTGATGGGTTTTGTGTTTGACTTGGACTTTTGATGGTTGTATGGTTGTTTTGTGTGTCTCGAAAATGACTTTGACCGGGGTTGACCCAATCGTGAAAAGTCGGTTTTATTTCCAGTGTCGGTTTTGGCCCAAATTAGTCTTGTTTGACTCGGAATGGTCCGCTGGGCCTGGATTCGAGGTTGATTTTGTGATTTTTGTACTCCGTAAGTGTGTTAGCCAACGATTAATGAATTTGAGCCCGTATCCGAGCGCGTAGAAACACGTTAGCGTCCGATCATCATCGGGTGATTTTTGGAAACTACCATAGACACCTGGCAGTCAAAATGCGGGTGTCTACAGTTGGCCAGTAGTAGCCCGCTCTGACCGCTTTATGCGCCAGGTTTCTGCCCCCTATATGGTGTCCGCACATCCTCGAGTGGATGTCGTCCAGCACTTCTGCCGCCTCCTCTGGTTTCAAGCATCTTAGTATTGGAGCAGCTGTTCCCTTCTTGTATAGTTGTTCGTCCAATATCATGTACCTTGCGGCTGTTGTGGGCATTCGTTTAGCTGTGGCGGGGTCTTTTGGCAGTTGTTTGCTCAGTATATACTCGATGATGGGTGTCCGCCAATCGTTATCGCTTTTGCGTTCTATGTTGAGGACGTAATCATGACCGTCTTCGGACACTGCGATGCTTTTTTCCTGTCGGACGTCTACCCAGACCGGGCGTCTAATATCCTGTAAGCTCGAGCTTGCGAGCTTTGACAATGCGTCTGCCCGGTTATTCTGTGACCTAGGCACTTGTTTGATCTCGTACGATTGGAGTTGGGATAGCTCTTCTTTTACTTTCTTTAGGTAGAGTGCCATCAAGGGCTCCCTGGCTTCGTACTCTCCGTTAATCTGGTTCACCACCAGTTGTGAGTCAGTTGATAATACAACTCGCTTGGCTCCGGCTGCTCGGGCCAGGTGGATACCGGCTAACACAGCTTCGTATTCGGCTTCATTGTTGGACGCCTGAAAGGTGAACCTTAGTGCGTGTTCGAATTCTTCGCCGTCGGGGCTTGTTAAGACGACGCCGGCTCCGGAACCGTTGCTGGTGGACGAACCATCGGTGAAGGCCTCCCATGCCTCCGATGGTGGGTCGTCGTCTTCCGAGTGGGAACATTCGGCTATGAAGTCTGCCAGCGCTTGGGCTTTTATCGCCGTCCTCGACTGGTAGGTGATCCCTAGGCCGCTTAGCTCCACGGCCCATTTCAACATTCGTCCTGATTTCTCAAATTTTTCCAGTGCCTTCTCCAGGGGCATGTTTGTGAGGACGGTTACCGGGTGTGCGTCAAAGTAGGGGCGCAACTTTCGGGCGGCCACGACTATGGCGTATGCTGCCTTCTCTACCATGGGATAATTTTTTTCTGCTGGGCCCAGCGCGTGACTGATGAAATATATTGGTTGCTGGGCCTTCTCCTCCTCTCTGAGGATGACGGCGCTGATTGTGGCATTGGTGACAGCTATGTAGACGTATAACTTTTCACCCTCGGTTGGTCGTGCCAGCGTCGGTAGGGTCTTTAAGTGTTCTTTCAAGTTAGCAAACGCTGTCCTCTGCTCCTCCCCCCACTTGAAGTGCTTGTTGCCTTTGAGGACTCCGAAGAAAGGGGTGGATTTATCGGCCGCCCTTGAGATGAAACGGGCCAGAGCCGCCATCCTTCCCGTGAGTCTTTGTATATCTTTGATAGTTTTTGGCTCTGGTAGGTCTTGAATGGCCTGGACCTTTTCCGGTTTCGCGTCTATTCCTCTGGCGCTCACTAGGAAGCCTAAGAATTTTCCTGACCTTACTCCGAATGTGCACTTCTGAGGGTTCAACTTCATCCTGTATTTTCTCAGCGATTGGAATGTTTCCCTTAGATCATCGAGGTGATCACTGTCTGTTTTGCTTTTTACGATCGCGTCGTCCACGTATATTTCCATGTTTCTGCCTCTCTGACCTTTGAAGATTTTGTCTACCAGTCTTTGGTAGGTGGCACCCGCGTTTTTCAGTCCGAAGGGCATCATTTTGTACATGAATGTCCCGGCGCTGGTAATGAATGCGCACTTGACCCTGTCTGGTTCCCACAAGAAGACTTGATGGTACCCGGAGAAGGCGTCAAGAAAGCTTAGCATGGTATGTCCGCTGGTGGCGTCTACTAGTTGGTCGATTCTTGGGAGAGGGTAGCAGTCTTTTGGGCATGCTTTGTTTAGGTTGGTGAAGTCGACGCACATCCGCCAGGCGCCTGATGACTTCCTCACCATCACCACGTTTGCCAGCCATTCGGGGTAATTGCAGGTTTCTATGAAGCCGGCTTTTATCAACTTGTCGACCTCACACCGGATGGCGTCGTCCTTTTCTGCCGACATGCTTCTCTTCTTCTGCTTCACTGGTCGGAAAGCAGGATCGACGTTTAGCCTGTGTACCTTCACTTCCGGGTCTACCCCTGTCATTTCATCAGCTGAGTATGCGAAGACGTCGGTGTTAGCCTTCAGGAGGCTGACGAGGCGCTCTTGGTAGCCGGGATCTAGGTCGGTGCCTTTGAGGACGGACCGGCCCGGCTCTAGGTTTATCGCCATGCTCCCTCCGCCTGGCTCTATGCGCTCGGAGTCGGGATCGTTCGTTCCCTTTATCTTAAGGGTTTTGGGGGCCGGCTGTCTTTGCTCGGCATCGGGGGCGGCCTTTCTCTTTCCTTTCATTTCTTCTTGGGATCGCTTGAGGGCTACTGAGTTACAGCTTCTGGCGGAGTCCTGGTCTCCGTGTAGTTTTCCCTCGGTGTTCCTGTTAGTGACGTATGCCAGCGTCAGGGCACGTATGGATACCAAGGCATGTATCCCATCCAGGGTTATCCGGCCTATTAACGCATTGTAGGCGGATTTGGCGTTGACTACTACGAATTGGGCTGTGGTTGTCTTGGCGTTCACTCCTTCCCCGAACGTGACCGGTAGGTCGATATTTCCCATGGGAACGACTCCGGTCTTCGAAAACCTGTACAGGGCGCCGGCCGTTGGGTTAAGATGCCGTTTCCCGAAACCCATTTGCTCGACCGCTTCTTTGTATAGTAAGTTAGTGTAGGCGCCCGTGTCTATCATGCACCTTTTGACCGTGTGGTCGCCTATCTTGACGGCCAATACCAGGGGGTCACTGTGGGGGTAGGTCACTCGCTTGTAGTCATCTGCCGTGATACTGAGAGTTGGGATGGTCTTTTCCCTAGATTCGCCGGTGTAGCATATATGTCGGGTTAGCTCTCTCAGGTGGTTCTTAATCTGCCTCCTGCTGGTCCCGGCTTCCTCCCCCCTTTTATCTACCGTATTGATGACGTTGTGTTCCTTTCTTTTCTCGACTCTTTCCCTGGGATTGCCGGCAACCGCACCCTGGCCGTAATTGTTGCCGGTGCTGTTATTGACGGCGATACGCTGGCCTCTAGCTTCATATGCCGCCAACGAGCCGCGGCGTATGAGGTCTTCAATTTCGTCCTTCAGGTTCCGACACTCTTTTGTTGTGTGCCCCGTCTGGCTGTGAAAAGCGCAGTATTTCTTCGGATCTGCGTGCGCTCCGGGTCTGATGGGGCGTGGGACTCCCCATTTTTTGTTGTTCTTCTCTATCTCGTAGATTTCCGCCCGGGGCCGGGTCAGCGCGGTGTAACGGTCGAACCTTTCTCTGCGACCTCCCTCCGACCTTTTCTCCCCGCGGCTCCTATTCGTTATTCTTTGGGGCTCGTTTTGGCCTGTCGGGCTCCGAGCTCTCTCCAAAGGCGGACGTCGGACCCTGGGGGGTGATGGGTCCTCACGCCGCGCTTTGTAGTCCTCTTCGTTCATATATCCTTCCGCGATTCGCCGGGCCTCGACCAGTGAGGTAGGTCTCTCTCTGAGTAAGTGGCTCTTGAGAGGCCCTTCTGTCATCGTATGGGTTAGGGCGCAGGCGGCCGTTGACGCATCGATTGTCCGTATTTGTTGGCACTCTAAGTCGAATCTTCTAACATACTCCCTGATGGTCTCTTTTGGCCCTTGCTTCATGGTCATTAGATCCACCGTCACGATCTGTCTGCGCCGGCTTCCGGCATATTGGTCTATGAAGGCCGTGTTAAGGTCTCTGAAACTCCGAATGGATTCTCGGGGCAATCCCCGGAACCATGATTGGGCGTATCCTGTGAGAGTGGTGGGGAACACCCGGCACCACACCGCGTCATCGAGCTCGTACATGGCCATGTAACTTTCGTATGTCGCCAAGTGGTCTTCCGGGTCGGCGGTTCTGTCGAACTAGATATTGGGTACCTTAACCCTGGGCATGGGGTGCTCCGTAATATCTGGGTGAAATGGCGATACCGTCGGCCGTCCTCTCTTTTGTGCTTTTACGCCGGGCGTTGTCAGTTTCGATTCACCCTCCCCTTCTTCGTGGGAGGTGGACGTGTTTCTGCCGGACCGGCATGTCACGAACGTCTCTTGCTCTGACTTCTCCTGAGGTACGGACCTGTTTTCTCGGGCAACGCTGCTCGTCAGCCGGGTGAATACCGAGCCTCGTTCTTCGGGGCTGGCGTACCTTCTTTCACGTTCCCTAGGGCCTAGCCGGTCTTGGACGGTCTTTGTAGGTCTTCCATCTCTTTCTCTCTGGCCCAGGCGGTGATGAACCGTCCTCTGGGGGCTGCGGCTTTTCCTGGCCTTTTGGGTGCCTGGACCCAGCCAGTGATGTATGGTCGGGTTATGACTTCGGCTCCTTCCGCGGCGCCTGCTACTTGTGGGGGACTCGCTGTCCTCCCTCTCGATGTTGGGCGGTGTCGGGGTGCCCGAGTTCGTCCTTGGGCGGGCCGGCGAAGGATCCCTGGATCGATATTTTCGCCGGGTGATACGCTCATTATCAAGGTGCCTGCTTTTTTCCAGGTATCGCTGTTTCCTTTCTTCCAGCGTCATCATCCTTAGCAGTTCGGGGAAGAGTTCCCTTGGCGAAACATCGGTCCTTTGGAAGATCCCGGTGGCAGGTTGAGGGGTTTCTTTCGCGCGCTGCGCGGTGGGTGTTGACGGAGTCGTCGCCCCTAGAAGGGCAGCGAGGAAGAGCTGAGTGGCTGAGAGCTGCTCGGGGGTGAAAGTGTTCAACGGAACGATTGCAGGGGGCACCTCTACTGGCGCGGACGTTGAGGCCAAGTGGCCTTTGCCTTTGTCCTTGTCTCGGGCTTGGTCCTCCGGTGTGGAGGTTCTCATAACCTCGAGCTCGGCTTCCGCCTCAGCAGGGGTGTCCGCGGTGTCGCGAGTTGTCATCATAATATTTTGACGATTTTGTTTTCTTAGAGCGAGGAGCTTTTTTGTTCAAGTTCCCCACAGACGGCGCCAAATTGTTTGGGTAGCAAACAATCGTATGTCTCCTGCCGGATGCGGCCGGCGATCCTCCTCTCCTGACTGATGAAACCCAGAGTTCCAGACCTGCACAGGGAGCAAACAAGGGCCTCGGAGAGATTCCGAGGTTGCCTCTCCGACGCTCAAGTCAGTGGTGTGGATTGGAGGGTAGAGGTAAGATTATGGAGGATATTACTTAACTGTAGAGAGATGATAGGTGAATGTGTTGTATGTTATTAGAATGTTCAGCCCCCCCTCTTAGATGGATGTCTTCGGGGTATTTATAGGACTTGGGACATGGAGGTCAGCCGCTGGACCTCGAGTCAGACCGAAGGCCTCCCTCCGGCAGGAGGGAGCCGGTGAGTCCTAGTTGGAGAGGTGACGACTCGGTCATGACCCCGCCGGCTGCCGACCATACCTGTGGTGCCGACCCCCATCAATATCAATTTACATGCAATTTTTCATATAATTATGCCATAAATTCTGAATTTTATTAAAGTTTACAAATAGTAATAATATTAAGGAGTCTTTAGAAGAATAATCGTGTATGTTTGAGTATCTTTGCAGTATAATTTTTAAAGAGTAATAATATTATAGTATCTTTGATAGTATTATTTTGTATATTCCGAGAGTTCTTTGCCTACATTAAATTTCATGCTGTATACATTAAAATTCCAAGATGAGACTAAAATTCCAAGATAGACAAAAATTCGGAATAATTCTCAATATACTAAAAGAATAATCTGTCTAAAGTTTTCCCTCCAAACTACACTATAAATAAGTTTAAAAAAAATCATTACATAAATTAAATAAATTCCAATCTATTAACTGTCATTGATAAAAAAAAATGGCAATTTTTTTTAACGAAATCAATTTCGAAATTTAATATAATGTCATTAACTTTGTGACAAAAAACATACGAAGTATATCTCTGAAATGTAGATTTATTTTCAAGATGAGTTTTTTTTACTTTAATTTCTACGAAAGCATACAAAATAAGGAATATATCAATAAACTATTTGTGATTTTATTTTCACAAATTAAATCATAGAAAATACGCATTTAATGACATTTCAAGATATCATCCAATTATCTTGATTTGTAGATAATATCTTGATTTGTTTTTCGAATGTCAAATATTTTCATATATAATTTACACAGCTACATGTAACATTGTTAGATTTATAAAAATAAAAGAATTGAAGATTTAAAATGAAATATGCTATAAAATGAATTTATTAAAAATACCGTGCATCATGGCACGGGGTCTATAGTAGTTATATTATTACCACTTTTAATACTACGGAGTATTATTTACCCATTCCACCCGAGGGGTGTAACCGTTACTTACCAAATTCAAACCGCGATGAAAGTGAAATTTACTCGAATATGGACATATGATGAAAACAACTTCTATTACTATAGACAATAACTCTGAGGCACGATTAAAAAATGAGGCCCCATGGCCATTACATATAATAAAACTAATCAACTTTGATCAAAATCCATATCGTTCGAGACCCTGCCTGTTTAGTCTCTCCACTTACACATGGTCTTAGCTACCCCCGACTTTTTCGTTGGGAAGAAATTAATGAAAATATACTAATTCATGAGCAACTCGATTAAATATCCTACTAACAAAAGACCACGCTATCGCATCAAACTATCACTCACAGCAGGCTCACTCCTGCCATTCTTCTCCTCTTGCAATCACTACTCTCGACTACCACCCGTTTCAAGCCTCGAGGATGGCCTGGCCTCCGCAAAAGCGTAGAGATAAATTAGAGGTAAAGATATCCAGTGGAAGCAAGGCAGATGCATCTAGGAATTATCAGTACAGAGTCACTCAGTTTGACATAGTTACAGGCTTACAGCTACAGGTTACAGCACACCATATTTTAACAGTTAGCAGCAGACACTTCAATTATGTCTACATCTAATCGATGTCTATAACTTCTGGTTTGATTTTGACACTACTCGTTTGGCCGATATTCTCAAACACAGGTTCACAGATACTCTGAAGCTCTTTCAGCTTCTCCTCAAACTTGCAGGAGTCCATGAGATGGCAGTTCCAGTTCAGCCACTCCAAGGCATGCTCCATGGCTTTCTTCATCTTTTTCCGGTCACACTTTTTATACTTTAGGCGTTCCACTCGCACATTCTCCCATATTTTGCTTACATACTTCTCTAGAACAACCTTAACCTCAGCAGCCCTCTTGTGTTCCTCATCATCCGCCTTATATTTCTTTGCTTCTTCTTTCATCCTTTCTATCTCCGCCTCTGGGAGGGTCCCACTCCCACTGTGCTTCACAATCGTGATCTCGTTCTTGTTACCCGTACTTTTATCCTCGGCTTTGACAGTCAAGATGCCATTGGCGTCAATGATTAAGCTCTCGATTATCTGAGGAACGCCTTGACGAGCCGGGGGGATTCCCTGTAAGTTGAACTTAGCCAAAAAATTGTTTTTTTTGGCAATTGGGTTTTCACCCTCATACACACAAATCTGAACAATGGATTGATTGTCCTTCTCAGTGGTAAAGACCTTGTCCTTCCTTGTCGGGATGGGTGTGTTCCTTGGGATCACAACGCTGAAACGACCATCAGATATCTCTACTCCAAGAGATAAAGGAGTGACATCCACCAGAACGAAAGGGTTGTTGTTGTTGTTGTTGTTGAGTGTGGAGCCAGTACTACTCAAGATCGCAGCTTGAATGGCTGCTCCACATGCTACAGCCTCGTCCGGGTTGAGACTCTTGCATGGCGGCTTCCCATTGAAAAAGTTCTGCAATAGCTGTTGTATCATAGGAATCCGAGTTGAGCCTCCAACAAGAACAACATCATCAACTTTTCCCTTGTCCATTTTACCATTCTTCAGACACTTGCCTACAATCTCTATACATTTATCAAACAAATCGAAATTAAGCATCTCAAAACGGGCACGCGAGATCATGGAAGAGTAATCGACACCGTCAAAGAGGCCATCTATTTCAATACTTGTCTCGTTACTTGACGACAGTATCCTTTTTGCCCTTTCCCAAGCAGTTCTCAACCTACCAAGACCACGGGGGGATTCACTGATATCTTTCTTGTGCTTAGACTTGATCTCGTCCACGAAATAGTCCAACATCCTATCATCGAAATCACGGCCACCAAGGTGGGTGTCCCCAGACACCGCTTTAACCTCAAACAAGTCCTTCTGGATTACCACGAGTGATACGTCAAAAGTCCCACCGCCAAGATCAAAAACCAGCACATTCCTAGAACCCAAAGTACTAGCACTGTCAACTAGCTTTTTCTCAAGACCATAGGCAATGGCGGCAGCTGTGGGCTCGTTAATGATGCGCAGGACATTCAATCCAGCAATGACTCCGGCATCTTTAGTCGCCTGGCGCTGAGAATCGTTGAAGTAGGCAGGAACAGTAATAACAGCATCCTTGACTTGAGTACCAAGGTAGGCCTCGGAAATAGCCTTCAACTTTGCTAGGATCATGGAGGATATCTCCTCGGCACCAAATTCCTTTTCCTCTCCTTTATGAGACACTACCATCATTGGCTTATCCACCAGATCCGTAGTGGGACGAGAAACGACCTTGAAAGGCCAATGCTTCACATCTCTCTGCACCACCGTATCTGTGAATCTTCGGCCAATTAGCCTCTTAACCTCTGTCAAAACCACCAAGTTCAAAATTAAATAAAAAATTATGCACTCAACTCTTTGTTTCATGATACCTACCAATTAACACAATGAATTGTTTGGTTGACCCCTGTTTTTTTTCTTGTTTTGAAAAATGTCAAGTACAGTATATGGCTACTAATTTCAATGTCTTAGCCCGCAAGGGGGTTTTAAAATTTGTGGTAATCAACCCAAGTGTCTTCTAGGTTTCGAGCCTGTCACCAACAGTCGGTTTACGTGTGCATGGTTTGCAGGCTACGCGTACACCCGAGTCGAGGTTCCCTCGTCCAAAAAAAAAAAAGATTCACGTCGGAATCTCGACTCCCTATATCTAGAGTTTGCTCCAAGTCTCCAACATAAATTTCAGGTTTCCCACTACTAACAACTGAAAAAGGAAAATTCAACTTTTGCAGCTACTAACAAGTGGAGTACAACTCAATGTGGAGAATGGGCCATTTGTTTTTGTTACTAAAAAAGGAAACCCTAATGAAAATGAATGAAGAAATAGAAAGGGAGGAACCGTAGATGGTGTTGGAAGGGTTGGTAGGAGCTTGATTGAGAGCAGCTTCACCAACGAGTCTGTAGTGAGGAGTGAAGGCGACGCAGGAGGGAGTGGTTCTGTTGCCTTGCTCGTTTATTATGATTTGGGCATGCTGCTGCTCCCATACTCCTACGCATGAGTAGGTCGTCCCCAGATCAATTCCGATTCCTATGGCTGTCCTCCCCTTTCCTCCTCCTCCCGCCATCTTCACACCTTTAATTAACAGGTGACCGGCAGCTCCGCTGTAGGACTGATTCTCACTCCACACTTCACCTCACTAGGAGAGGAGTATTATTGTACCTGCGATTCACTCTGTGATGTTCTTACTTTGTTACTCGTACATATACATATACGGAGGATTTGTGTTTTGTCCTACGACTCCTTACCCATTTAATTTCAATAAATAAAAGTGAATCAACTACCCCACCCATCAATACTTTAATGTGGGTTCCTGTTTTTGTAAAAATTTACCGGGTTAAGATCAAGTTGCGGGTTAAAGCGATCGAACTAGCACTATATGAACTAACGAGATGAATCGGATCTAGCAAATGAAAACGTAGCGAAAGAAAGCAAAGGGACTCGAGTTTTGGTGACGCGGAAACCCAAATGTGGGAAAAACCGCGGGGGGAGTCGGAATCCCGCCAAACTTCCACTATGAGTGAGGAGAACGAAGTACGAAAGACAATACAAATATTTTGACGGTATTATACTATGAGAGATTTTGCTAGTGTGTTTGCTTTGAGTTTTCTTGATGTTGAAGATGAAAAATTGACCGTCCCTCTTGTGCCCCTCTGTTACGCTTATAACCTCTTCTTCCTTAACCGTTGCCTTCCTTTCCTCCTAACTTTTCTCCTGCTCTGGTGGCACCACCCTTAAATTTAGGGGGTTTGGTTATTTGACTGGGTCTTAGTATTTGAGGTAGGGTATTAGCGCAGTTGGGCTGTTTCTCGGCCTACTTTAGGGTTTGGTTACTTTTCGGCCCATTGCTGCTGTTGGGTTTTACTCTGTTGACTTTCTTTGTATCGACCCTTGACTTTTACGACTTTGGACTTTCCGAGCATTACTTCGTGACTTTTCCTTGTCGATTCTTTAACTTATTGACTTTGATTTTTGACTCGGAGAATTTCCACGTCATATCTGAGGGTGCGAATTTTATCCCAAACAGTTCTCACGGATCTGTACTTGGGAGAGACCATGTTTTACTTTCTTGTATCGCATAAATCCCATCCCATCCCATCCATGTAAAGCTTACTCAAATGCAAAAAAACCCATCATTTCTCAGGGAACTCGGACTGACTTGTGTTGTAGTCCTAGTAAAAACTTTGCCAAAAAGTGTGGGCTTAGATTGGCCGCTTCACCAACACTTTCGCCCACCTTTATCGACCCCTCAATTCTAACATCTCATTTAGTACTCTCTCTACCATTAAAATTTTCTCACTTTCCTTAAAAGAAAACTTCACTAAGATTCTTCCATTTCAAAACTTTCCTTATTCATCCATTATACTTTCTTTCTATTGATTACTTTTTGTGATTTGACATCTTGAACCCACCCAACTATTTACCACCTTTCATTACTCATTTCTTAATCCATGTGCCATTATAAATTGGGAAGATCATTGTGATGGGGAGGGAGTATTGAGTAACCTCTTACGTTAGTACTCCTATATCTTATGACCCCTCGATTTCTTCTTCTTTTCATTTCCTTCCCTTCTCTCAAGTTTAGATTCTATTGACAAATGATCCAACGATACTAATTCCAATCCATTGCACCCATTTGACTTTTTGCGGTCTACGAGACGACACTTTGACCGTATTTTTCTCCATTTGTATAATATACTCTCTCCGATTCTTTAGATTCGCAACATATTCCATATTTGGCAAATTCATTAGGTTTGCAACATTTCTATAATAAGTATGTTTTTGTTTGTGTTAGCTTTTTACTTTATTGGTGAGACCCACCACTCACAACCTTATTATTTGTGCAAATAGTAAATGTTGCGAATAGTAAATGTTGCGAATCTAAAGAATCGGAGGGAGTATTTTTTGTTGACAATATTTTTTTGTAAAACTTCACTTTATAATAAATATAAATATATTTGTGTTGTATTTAAATTATTTTTATTTGAATTTTATTGTCGACGTCAAAATTTAACAAATTTGACTAAAAATAGTACATGGGTACAATGAATTGGATAGGAGAGAGTGATTGATAAGGTAGATCTATGAGAGGAAATAAGAAAAAATGTAGAGAATCTTTGGATGATGTACCGAAATATTACTCGTAATTAAAAGAAAAAACATAAAAACTAATTTTAGAAAGATCATTCCTCAAAAACATTATTAAAGATTTCTAACATGACGATGAGATGAAATTATCTAATTTCCATTTTTATGTTACGACCCCACTAATTCAATGAAGACGATCTCTCGGACTACCACTCTTTAAAAAAAAGGCGCCCATTTTGGTATTATTGTTTTGGAGGCAAAGGCGCTTAAATTTTGGTCCATGTTAAAATGAATGACCCGGTTCACACGCTCTTTGAATACAGAGTAGTCAATTCTGATTCTCCAGTGAGCGACTCACGCCGTCAGAAAAGGCCAGACTACAGTCTACACACATACATACATACCAACAATGGCTGAGGAGAAGGAGAAGAAGAAGGATGTGGCGGCGGCAATCGGAATCGATTTGGGAACCACCTACTCATGCGTGGGTGTTTGGCAAAACGGCAGCGTTTCCATTATAGCCAACGACCAAGGCAACCGCACCACTCCCTCTTGTGTCGCCTTCTCCTCTACTTCTCGTCTCATCGGCGATGCCGCCAAGAATCAGGCCTCCCTCAACCCTCTCAACACCATCTTCGGTACTCCTTCCTCCTCAGTTCAACTTATTCATTACTTTTTCCGCTTTTTTTGTAATTACAACTACTAATCATGATCATGGCAGATTCGAAGAGGCTAATTGGAAGGCAATTCAGTGATAAAGTGGTACAAGACTACGTCAAGCTTTGGCCATTCAAGGTAATCGCCGGCAATCCTGATTCCGAAAATTTCGAGAAGAAGCCGATGATTGTCGTGAATTACAAGGGAACCGAGAAGGAATTCGCGCCTGAGGAAATCTCGGCTATGATCCTTGGAAAGATGAAAGAGGTGGCCGAGGCTTATATTGGGTCCAAGGTCAAAGACGCTGTCGTCACCGTCCCTGCTCGCTTCAACAACCTCCAACGACAGGCTACAAAAGACGCTGCCGCCATTGCTGGACTCACTGTCGTCCGAATCATCAATGAGCCCACGGCTGCTGCCATTGCTTATGGTTTCGATAATTGTAAGGATAATGTTAGTGGGGGTGGAAAGAATAATGTGTTGGTTTTTGATCTCGGTGGGGGTACCTTTGATGTCTCCTTGGTTTCTATAGACAATAAGGAGTCGTTCGAGGTGAAGTCGGTGAGTGGGGATACTCGCTTAGGTGGTGAAGATTTCGACAACAGGTTGATCAAACAGCTTGTGATCGAGTTTCAGAGGAAGCATGGGAAGGATATTACTGGGAATCCTAAGGCTATGGGAAGGTTGAGAGCCGCGTGTGAGAGGGCGAAGAGGATACTCTCTTCGGCTTCCTTGACCAATATTGATATCGACTGTCTTTTCGATGGGATTGACTTCTCAACTAGTGTTTCTCGAGCACGATTCGAGAAGTTGAATATGGATTTGTTTGAGAGTTGTATTGATTTGATCGACCAGTGTTTGAAGGACGCGGGGTTCAAGAAGAGCGATGTTCATGAGGTTGTCCTTGTTGGTGGATCCACTAGAATCCCCAAAGTTCAGGAGTTATTGCAGGCCTATTTTCCTGGGAAGAAGCTTTGCAAAAACATAAACCCGGATGAGGCCGTGGCCTACGGGGCTGCTGCTCATGCTGCAGTCTTGAGCGGGGTTGACACTCGTGATTTTGTTATCACTGATGTCGCTCCCCTCTCCCTTGGGATCGAGAACGACACCGGGAAAATGAGTGTTTTGATTCAGAGAAACACTCCAATCCCGGCAAAGAGCGAGAAGGTATTCACTACAACAATGGACGATCAGAGCGAGTTAGAGTTTTGTGTTTACGAGGGTGAGAATCACGAGGCCGAGAACAATAACTTGCTTGGTAGCTTCACCCTGTCGAATATCCCCCCATCCAAAAAACGGGTTCTTGGTATCACTGGTTGTTTCGAGATTGACCCGGATGGTATCTTGAAATGCTACGCTCATGAACCAAGCTCCGGCAGTAAAAATGGGATTACGATTACTGATCATAGCGGGAGACTGTCGAATGAACAGGTTAAGAGGATGAAGAAAGATAACGCCAAGTTGAATACGCAGGACGAGAGCGAAAGGAAAAAACTGATGGCGATGAATGATTTGGAGAGCTATGCTCGCGAAATGAGATCCGTTTTGAACCGTGAGGGGCATAAGATTGGGAGAAAGGATAGAAGAAAAATGGAGGATGCAGTAAAGCAGACACTTGACTGGCTAGGTTGGAATGTTCATCTGAAAAGGGCTACTAAGTTTGAGGCTAAAATGAAAGAAGTTAAGAGTATTTGCGAGCCTATCGTTGCAAATATGCATCAGACGCCTCCTGTGGCTAATAAGCCCATTAGTTTATCTAAGTTTGATGTTATCGAGCTCGATTAAGCTTGCTTCTTACAGATTGTTATTAGAAACATTATTTTTGCTGATGAACTGATCCATCCAGCTTGAGGCGTTTTATACAGTACTGTATCTTTTATACTACGAGTACTTCCTTGGCTTTATTTGTACGTACAAGATTTATCGTCTTTTCATTTCAGGGTCGATCTGTCTGGTGTTTGTCTTGCTCTGTTTACTGGAGATATTGGCATTGTTTTTGGCTGCCTAATTGCCTGCAAAGGGTCGTGTCTGATGTCTTGCTGTGATTCAGTGTTGGTTCAGACAGCAACAGGTAAAGTCTGATGTAGAAAATTAAGACAGAAACCTGGAAAGCCACATTTGTACTATAGTCTGCATTCTGCAACTCAAGTTAAATTGTTTTAATCAACAAAATTTGGCCTAAATTATTGATTTAATTTAATTGAAAATCACAGAATTTTGAACAGTCTAATACGGAGTACGAGACACAAAGCTAACTTAATCAATGTCGATGATCTCAATTTTGTGACTAATGCCTATTTCTGCGGTCCTTACTGAGAATAGGCTCACAAATCTCTTCAAGCTCTTTCATTTTGCATTGCCCTCCAGCTTCTGAAGATCAGCAAGTACAATATTCCAATGAATCCATCGAGACCGCTTAGAAAGGCAGTATAGGTGGCAGACCTACAGGCGACAGCCTCGTCCGGGTTGATGCTCCTGAACATCCGTCTTTTCGACGTTGGCATCCTTCAAACACTTATCAACCGGGTACATACAGTTTTCAAAGAGATCCATATGCAGTCTCTCAATTCACGCACAAGAGGGCATTGAGGAGAAATCAATGCCCTCGAGAAGGCAATCCACGTCGATATTAGCTCATGTATGTGGCCGAAGAAAGTGTCCTTTTTTCCCTCTCGCCAGCTGCTTTGATCCTCGAAATGGCCCGAGGAACCCCACTATTGTCCTTGACGTGTTTCGTCTGAAACTCGGCCACAAATTAAAATGACCGACCATTCGGCTGTCAAAGTCGCCTCCTCCCGGCCAGATGGGTATCACCGCTCAGTGACTTCTTTTCGATAGTAACTAATGAAACATCGAAAGTACACCCACCAACTCACCAAGATCAAACAAAAGATGTGTTAGAAAGGTTAAGAGTATCCTGATTGTTGGCAGCATGTCAGTGAAGGCAACACGATGACATCATACTGTTGCCTCGGTCGTTGGGGATGACTTCTACTTTGCCAATCTGACATACTGCAACGCATGAATACGTTTCGTTCCTAGAACGATCCCTATGACCCGACATCTCTAACTTGATAGTGAAGAAGTAGGAAGTGCAACTTCATCCCTAAAAAAAAGAGCAGCTTCAGCAATTTCCTCAGTTATAAATCCAACCCTTACAGCCTAATCTTAGCTCCAAACATACAACACATAATCGAGTACATTTCAAAACAAACAAAAACGTCTCTTCGAAACAACTATATAAATAATAAATAGGGGAAGGAGCTTACAAAAAGCTAAATTTTAAATGACTTAGTTTGCGATATAATTATATGCTAGAGCCACAACCTACGGATGCATCGGAGTATTAGGGCATGAGAGGTTTGCAGATACTTTTGAGCTCTTCCAATTTTTCCTCAAACTTAAGGCAGTTAGTGAGTTCACAATTCCATTCTAGCCATCGAATTGCCTGCTCAACTGCATTCTCTACTTTCTTCTTGTCCTCAGCTTCCATCTCTTCACAATCATCACTCAAGCTGTCCCAAACACTGTTGACATAATTCTCTAACTTAGCCTTGGCTGTCTTCACCTTCTTTACATCCTTATCGTCTGCCATGTATTTCTTAGCCTCCTCGACCATACTATCAATCTCCCCCTTTGAAAGCCGCCCACTGTGCTTTGTGATGGTTATCTTGTTTGTACTTCCAGAGCTTTTCTCCACAGCTACCACAGTCAAGATGCCATCGGCATCGATTTGGAAACGTACAGTTATACTCGGAGCACCTTTAGGGGATGGGGTTATGCCACTAAGCTCAAATTTACCCAGGAAGTTGTTCTCCTTGGCGATTGTTCTCTCACCCTCATACACATGAATATCTACTGCAGTCTGGTAATCGAAGACAGTTGTAAAGTTCTTCTTCATCTTTACCGGGATTGGTGTGTTCCTTGGAATCACAACGTCCATCCCACCACCACGAACCTCAATGCCAAGAGATAAGGGAGTCACATCCACAAGCATAGCATGTTGGTTGTGTCTAACACCAGTTAAGACAGCCGCATGAATAGCTGCCCCATAAGCAACAGCTTCATCGGGGTTGAGACTTTTGCAAAGTCCCTTTCCATTGAAGAAGTCCTGCAGCAACTGTTGAACCTTGGGAATGCGAGTCGACCCACCAACAAGAACAATTTCATGAATATCGCTCTTCTCCATCTTGGCATCCCTTAAGCAACATTCAACAGGTTTTAAACAATCTTTAAACAAATCCATGTTCAGTTTCTCAAATCTAGCACGGGAGATAGTGGAAGAGAAATCAATGCCCTCATAAAGGCAATCGATTTCAATATTAGTCTCAGTAGATGATGAAAGGGTCCTCTTTACCCTCTCGCAAGCCGCCCTCAGTCTCCCAAGAGCTCGAGGATTATCATTGATATCCTTCTTGTGCTTCGACTTGAATTCAGCCACAAAATGGGTCAATAATCTGTTGTCAAAATCCCCACCACCAAGATGAGTATCCCCACTAATAGCCTTAACTTCAAACAAATCCTTACCAAGGGTCACCAAGGAGACATCAAAAGTCCCACCACCAAGATCAAACACCAGCACATTCCTTTTAACCACACTGTGATCCACAGCCTTATTCTCAAGACCATATGCTATCGCTGCAGCAGTCGGTTCGTTTATGATTCTGATCACATTGAGCCCAGCAATGATTCCGGCATCTTTAGTTGCTTGACGTTGAGAATCACTAAAGTAGGCAGGAACGGTGATGACAGCATCCTTAACATCAGACCCAAGGAAGGCCTCAGCGGTCTCTTTCATTTTCATGAGCACCATGGCTGATATCTCTTCTGCTGAAAAGTGTTTCTCATCACCCTTATAAGTGACCACAATCATAGGCTTGCTATCCTTTAATGGGCAAGAAAGGACCTTAAAAGGCCAAAGTTTCATGTCACGTTGTACAACTTCATCGGTGAATCTTCTCCCAATAAGCCTCTTTGCATCTGGAAACATATGAAATGAAAAACAAGTTAAACATCCTAAATTTAATAAAATCTCTTTAAAAGTTTATATATACGTGTTTTTCGTCTTCACAAGTTTTTTATACACTAGGCATCTTGGTAATTAAGAATATAACCATATAAGATTATAAGATCAGCTGATCTCCATTAAGAGATACTCCCTCCATCTTCATCGTTCATTTGTTTGCCTTTTATATTTATTGTAACGAGATTTTAACCAAAGGTAAACAAATGAACGAGATAGAGGTAGTATATATCTATTATAATATTCAATTGGGTCAAATAACAACTCACTTATTAGATGAATACGACAAGTTGTTCGTTAGTCTATCTCACCTTGCCTAGACGATGCAAATATCTATTGTATTTGACCCGCTTTTAAAGTTTGATTGAGACGGATACACATTCCTTAAAAGAAAGGCAGTGAATTGTGATATAGGATATGGGGTTTTAACGCATGCTACGGAGCAGCAAGAATTCGTCTCATCCTCAACAAGCTTCAATTATACTCCAACTATATATGCTTCTTTCAACATCAACTTGGATGAGATTTGCTTACTCCATAGTCCATTCACATTAACTCAAACACAAAAAATACTCTACAACCGGTATAGCTAGCGACAAAGCTGAAAAGTAGACATTTATGGTAAAAAGTGATCGCCATTTTAGATTAGTTAGTGACTAATTAATCTAGGTTAAATAACGATCACTTTGTAATACTCCGTACTACAAAGGGTCACTATTTTGCGTGAAAATGACGACTAATTAACCTAAAATGGTCACTTTCTACCCTATATTACAAATTTTTACAATTGTACCCAATAATTACTCCCAAGTCCTACCGTTACTTGCAAGTTGTAATCCATGACTCAATGAGGAGAATAACAAAAACGGAAAGTTAGTAAATGAGTAAAAAGAAACCCTAAAATTAAGAAAGAGGGGAGTAATTGGATCAATTTGTTGAAGTTATTGAAGAATAAGACTAAAAACAAGAGGTAAAGTAGAAGGAAGGAAGAAAGAAAGAGAGATGAGATGAGATGAGGGTAGTAGATACCGTAAATGGTGTTGGTAGGATTGATGGCGATTTGGTTCTTGGCGGCTTCACCGATGAGCCTATCGGTTTTGGAGAAAGCCACAGAAGACGGCGTCGTACGGTTGCCTTGATCGTTGGTGATGATTTCGACACGGTCATGCTGCCACACTCCCACGCACGAGTACGTCGTCCCCAGGTCGATTCCAATGGCCATGGCCTTACTTCCTTTTCCGCTCCCCGCCATTTTCACTCTCTACTTCTTCACCACGCTACTCTACTTAATTACGACTTCACCACTACTAATTTTGATTTCCTTTTCAAATTTCAACTGCAACAAAATCAACCATCTCACAAAAATACTTACCGCTGTCACTAGTTACCCCTTCCTCTCCGAAAATAGGATTATATACCTGGTTGTACAATGCTATTGTACACCGCAAAATTGTTGAGCTTTTGTATATATTTATTGAGCTTATAAAAGTTTCTGAACTGAGTTGTAAATTATTGAGCTTAAATATTTATGTGATTTAACTCGACAACTTTGCATTAAAGCTCAGAAAGTTTACAGTAAAACTCAAAATCTTTTTGATAAAGCTCAAAATCTTAAAATTGGTCGTATGTAAAGCTATGTACAACTGGTGGTATAATTCTCTAATTGCTTCCTCTCTTTTCGATATTAATTACTACGGAGTTACTACAGTAGTTACTACGGTAGTACAGTAGTTACTACGGAGTACAGAGTATTCCTATGAACAAGTCAACTTACCCCTTCCTCTCTTTTCGATATTGTTCATAAGTAAAACTTTCGATATTCAAATCAATCTATATGAATAATGAGTAGGTCTGCGGAAAGACGGTTTCTCATTAACTTTACTGAGAGACTAAATACAAATGAAAGTAATCGTGGTACAAAACCTAATAGAAGTAGTACGATTAACATAAAAGAGTATACAAATATAAAGAGGGTACGATTCTTATAAAAACAAGTACAAAACAAAGTTGTCGGGTACGAATAGTATATAGAGTTGTACTGAAGAGTGGTCTCTCATTGAGTTATTGAGAGACCGTCTTTCCCAAGAATTTGTGACGAAAAATATATCCAAGTGGATCTTGTTTGATTTGTTTCTAAACTACAATATTAATATTCAACTTAAGTATTGTAATTTTTACTACTATATTACGAAAGATATTAACGACGTAAAATGCATATTGACATACGTTAAGAAAACAAAAGAAAAGGTTAGACTTGAACGGAAGGAGTCCTGGCTTAGGCTTAAGTAGACTTTCATGCATGTTAACTATTTTAGGGTATTCCGTTAAAATGTTAAGAATATTTTCAAATAGTTTGATTTTCTTTTCCAATATATTACTCCGTATTTCCTAATATATTGTCTCATAATTATGACAAATTGTTAGGATAAATTTTATGCAATATATCGATCATAGTTTTACTTGTACAAATTAATACTCCCTTCACTTGTTTTATATCTTTAAAAAGAGTGGAATATGAGAGTGAAAATTTAAGTGAGAAAAGAAAGTGAGATCACAAATAATAACGATTATAAAAAATGTACCTACAAAAAAAGATGAAAGATAATATACAAGTTACCAAAATAGAAAATGTGAAAAATTATAGAGGTTACCAAAATAAAAAATGTCGAAGATTATAGAGGGTACAGGGAGTACTCTGTATTTCCTACTCACTTTGTATACAATCGGTCTTGATTTGTGGTAATTGTATAGTTAGAAGATTCTCTCATTATTTATTTTCATAAATATTGGGCAATCACAATGGTAAAAGTTACCCTTCAATAATATTTCATAAATATTTATTTCTTATTTTATGTATTTACTTTATTTAAAATTCTTTAGGTAAAAGTTCTAAATATATTGTTTTTATCAAAAACTTACCTGACAAATTGACAATGGATAAACTCCTAAATGGGTGAAAATTAACCATCTTACAAAAATGCTAATCTCTGGTTACCTGCTTGTGTTCAAGAAATGGTTGGAATGAATTCAAAAAAATGTTGATCCGGATCGATAAATTGAACCGATCCAGATTGTCCTGCTGGACCGGATCAGACCACACATGCCGTAGAGAAAAGGATTGCGTGTGGGAAAAAGAGTGAAGATGCAACTCTAAATCAGAGTGATCCTCAGCTTGGGAAGTCCAAAAGCAGCCCAATAAGAGAAGTTGAGGGGACGACATAACGTACCTTTATTATGCCGTGTATATATATATATATATATAATCCAAGCAAAGTCATGATTTGAAAAAACAAAATAAACTTAAAAATGGCGGAAAAAAGAAGAAAAATTCCTGCTATAGGAATCGACCTGGGGACGACGTACTCGTGCGTGGGAGTGTGGCTGCATGACCGTGTCGAAATCATCACCAACAGCCAAGGCAACCGTACGACGCCGTCTTGTGTAGCTTTCACAAAAAATGAGAGACTTGTTGGTGAGGCTGCCAAAAATCAAGTCTCCATTAATCCTACCAACACTATTTACGGTTCGCTTTTACTGCTTCTTACTCCGTATTTGTTAAATTACTGCAAGTTTAGTTAGATGCATGATGTTAAAGAAATGAATTAAAACTGAAGATATCGTGGTTAAGACAATGTGCTCTGGGACAATAGGTCTCAGGTTCGAAACCCTTCCCCTATAGTACGTAATGGTGACCACTGTAAAGAGATTATGCCTGCCAGTTGTATGTATGTATGTATGTATGTGTTTTATTTGGTTTTTGTAAGTCTTGATTGATTGTATGCAGATGCAAAGAGGCTTATTGGAAGAAGATATACGGATGAAACAGTGCAAAATGACATGAAACTTTGGCTCATTTCTTCTCGTTTAAAGGATAGCAAGCCTATGATTGTGGTGACTTTTAAGGGGGAGCAAAAGCACTTCTGTGCGGAGGAGATATCAGCCATGGTGCTCATGAATCTGAAACACACTGCTGAGGCCTTCCTCGGATCTCAAGTTGAGGACGCTGTCATCACCGTTCCTGCCTACTTTAATGATTCCCAACGCCAGGCTACCAAAGATGCTGGAACCATTGCTGGCCTTAATGTTATCCGAATCATAAATGAGCCAACGGCTGCTGCAATTGCGTATGGTCTTGAGAATAAAACTGCTGATCATGACGACATGGTTGAAAGGAATGTGCTGGTGTTTGATCTTGGTGGTGGAACTTTTGATGTCTCCTTGGTAACTCTTGATAAGGATTTGTTTGAAGTTAAAGCTATTAATGGCGATTCTCACCTCGGTGGTGGGGACTTTGACAATAGGTTGGTAAGCAGTCTTGTGGCCAAATTCAAGCTGAAACACAAGAAGGATATTAATGAGAACCCCCGGGCTCTTGCTAGATTGAGGGCTGCTTGTGAAAGGGCAAAGAGGACACTTTCAACATCGACTGAGACTACCATAGAAATCGATTGCCTCTATGAGGGCATTGATTTCTCTTCCACTATCACCCGTGCTAGATTTGAGAAACTGAACATGGATCTGTTTAATGATTGTTTAAAACCTGTTGAATGTTGCTTAAGGGATGCGAATATGGAAAAGTCTGATATTCATGAAATTGTTCTCGTTGGTGGGTCGACTCGTATTCCTAAGGTTCAAAAGTTATTGCAGGACTTCTTTGATGGAAAGGAGCTTTGCAAAAGTCTCAACCCGGATGAGGCTGTTGTGTATGGGGCTGCTATTCATGCAGCTGTCTTAACTGGTGTTCGATACGACAAACATGCTATGCTTGTGGATGTGACTCCCTTATCTCTTGGTGTTGGGGTTTTTGGTGGTAAGATGGAGGTTGTGTACAAATTTCTGTGTACGAGGGTGAGGGAACAATTGCCGAGGAAAATAACTTATTGGGTGAATTTGAGCTTAGTGGCATATATAACCCCAGCCCCCAAAGGTGTTGCGCGCATAACTAGCTGTTTTGAAATAAATACCGATGGCATCTTGACAGTGACAGCTGTGGAGAAAACCTCTGGGTGTACGAACAAGATAACAATCAGCACACACGGTGGGAGGCTTTCAAAGGGGGAGATTGATAGGATGCTAAGATATACGTGGCAGATGGTATGGATGCAAAGAAGGTGAAGATAGCCAAGGCGAAGTTAGAGGATTATGTCAACAGTGTTTGGGACATCTTGAGTGATAATGACTACTGTGAAGAGATGGAAGTGGAGGACAGGAAGAAAGTAGAGGATGCAGTTGAGCAGGGGGAATTCAATGGCTAGAATGGAATTGTGAAATGACTAACTGCCTTAAGTTTGAGGATAAGCTGGAAGAACTCAAAGGCATCTGCGACCCTCTCATGCCTAATACTCCGATGCGAATGTAGGTTGTGGCTCTACCTAGCGTAATGCTCCTGTTGCTCAAGGAGACGTTTTTGTTTGTACGTTGTGCTCGATTATGCCATGTTTGTTGGGCAATTGGGGTTAAGATTTGGATGTTAATGAAGGAATTTATAACCCAGGAAATGGAACCATGACTTCCTTCATACTCCTTCAATGGTTGCATTCTACAGTCCTTAATCCATATATATAGATACATCAAATTGCTCAAGTTGCACTTCTCACTTATTATTCTTAACTGTTAACTCAGTTTTACAGATCACAATCAAGTTGGGCTGACAACAAAGTGGATTGGAATTTGGAAATCATTTTGTGGAACCTAATAATCCGTATGAATTAATATACTACTCCGCACGAATTGAATATTTATATGATAAAAATATCATAAGTAGTTTTAAAGAGAGAAGAAAAATCAATCAATCAGTTTTTTTCTAGGAAAAAAAAAAAAATATATGAAGTACAACATGTTGTCTATAAACCAACTAAATGAGAAAATAGAGACAAAACTTATTTATCTTAATATTCTATATTTCCCCAAAAAAACCCTAATTTTCCTCCTTGATCTAGGACCTCCATCGATGATTAATCGATAGTAAGCCCCAAAAATTATTTAAATCTCAATTACTAGTTATCAAATTTTATTTAATAAAATTCTCTCTTTTATAAGAGTTATTTCGTCCTTTTTTTTCAAGATTTTTTCCTTTTATTTCGAGGTTTCAGTCCTTTACATTAGTATAAGCTTAGATTTCAAGAACTATGTGCAAGATCATGAGAGCAATGGAATCCCTACGTACGGCGATACAATTGAGGTCAGATCTCGGTCTATTATTTGTCAAAAATAGAGGAAGTTCATCATCTTGGAGGCTATTTCAGCAGATCTATAGATTCCTTCGCGAAAGACTGTGTCAATAAACAACGATATATAGAAGGCTATGCAGAAGCGCATTATTCTAATAGTGATCTTTGTCTCAATGATGCTCTTTATTTATTTTTCACAAATCTGTATTCAGTTCAATATGACATCGTTTGTAGATGTGATAAGTGTAGTTTGTAGTGCCTATTTCGTAGTGTTTTGGTCCTATTTTCCTTGTGGAATCGCTCCTTGGGAGGGATTTATGGGTTACTTATGCTTCCTTTAGCTCGTTTCAGGTTCCCGAGACCATTCATGAAGAATTGGAACGATTCCGACTCGTTTCACACACTTTTGGAGCCAACGAAGAGAAGGAACGATCACTCGATGCCTTGGATTCGACCCCGAGACCTTGGGACCCAATCCCGAGCCTCTTAGATTCTATCCCGAGACCCGAGAGTCGGTGAGAAGCCCATGAGAACCAAGGAGGGACCAAAAAGATCATAATGGAGGCCTACAAGGTCCTTCCCGGGCGGGATAGTGGCCTTCCCGACCGGGAAGGAGTGCACAAAACCAACAGCTCCTGTCTTGAGCCCGTCCCGGCCGAGAAGGACTCATCCCGGGCGAGACCATCTCGTCCCGGGCGGGATGAGTGAGCTGTAGCACGCAACTCATTCTTTTCTTCTCCTTACTCATTGTAAACCTATATATACTCTTCCCTTGTTTTGTTAAGCATATGTTAGATACTTCCTCTTAAACCCTAGATTATTTTAGCATAGATTAGCATAGATTAGAGTAGATTAGTCGGTAATTAGTTGCTAATCTTAGTTTAGTACTTGTATTAAGGGAATTCTTCAAGATCCATCCAAGATTGACAACCTTGGTGGTTTGTTTTGGGTTTTTCTCATTAATGCAAGTTTCAATCTTTCTTTCATCTTGTTAGTAGGTATAATCTTCTTTTTCCTTCTCTTTATTTTGTTTAATCATTCAAGTTTGAATCTTTATTGATTGTTTGGTTCATTGTTCATTGTTTCTCTAGTTTCATTATGTATGTTTGGTTGTTTGAGTTAGTTCTTCTTGTTCTTGTTAGTTTTAGTATAGATATGTTAGAGTAGATCTTTGCTAGGTTTATTAGGGAGATTGGATGTGATTGTGGATGATTAAGGGTTTGTTAGAGATGTATGTGGAAGTTTTGGGTTTCCTCTTGGTTTGATGCATGGTACATGTTCGATGAAATGCTTGAATGACATGTAGATGCAAATCCTTGTGTTTTTCTTGCCTTTTCTCTTGTGGGTGATAGTTTGCTTGTGGGTTTGGTTCCCTCACTACGTAGCGAGAGCCCGGTGAGGACGACCCCTAGGTCGGTCTACGTAGCGAGAGCCTGGATGCGACCTAGGCCACGATAGTATGCTAGTAGCCCCGTTTGTCACTTGTGTCGCTAAGATGAGTCCTATCAAGAACCTCTAGGTCGGTCTACGTAGCGAGAGCCCGGACTACACCTAGATTACCCGACTACCCCTTCACCTTAGCTCTTCCTCGACCATCCCATTACTCCATGAACCCGACCTAACCCTAGTCTTTCTTCTTAGTGTTATCCTAGCTTCCCTTAGTCCTAGTTTTAGACCCTAGACTAGTTCTTAGCCTCCCCCTTAGAATAGCTCGTCTCGAACCTAGTCCTAAACCGTAGCATACCTTAGTCCGACCTTCCGTCCCTGTGGATTCGACCCGACTTACCCTAGCTACCCTAGTTAGGTTAGTTGGTTTTATTTGACGGTTGGGATCCACGACAAATCCCTCCCATCAAATTGGCGCCGTTGCCGGGGACGGCGTAGTTTAGACTTTTGTTTGCTTAGTTGTGGACTTTGTTCTTGACTTTTGTGTTCTCTTCTCCTTGTGTATCTCCGTTTTCTCTTCTTGTGTGCTATTCTCTCCTCCTAGTGCCTCAAAAGCACTAGGATACTAACGTTTGCTCAAGTGCTTCTAGCTCATCCTAGGTACCAAAGCGACGTTATGGACATGGCTCGTCCAAGCTACCATCAATCATCACGGGAAAACTTTGGTGCAAATGGCCAAGTCCCGAAATTTCACCAACCATATCAACCTCATCAACAATCTTATGAACGCCCTCCTTATGGTTACCAAGAAAGTTGTCAAGGATCATCCCAACATCCTAACAACTACCAAACACCCTCACATAACCCACAACCAAATATCCCTAACTTTGAGACTTGTCAAATGTTGGTCCAAATGCAAAAGAGTCAACAAGAGGCGATAATCCTATTGCATAAGGGTCAACAAGACTTGAGGATTCTATTGGATAAGACTCAACATGCGATGATGGCTCAACTACAAGGGGTTAAAGAGGAGCTCAAGGCCCAAATAGGGGTGCAAGATGCTCGCATCAATGCACTCATGGCTTATATCACGATGCCGGCCACTCGAGCTCCACAACATGTTGAGGAAGGTTCATTTGGGCAAGAAGGTCGGGTGTCTCCACAAGAAAGTCAACCCAATATTTGATAAGCGTTATTTATATACATATTTTCATCCCCATAATTGTTAGTTTAGTCTCGGTTTTTGTGCTTAACTCGTTAATAATGATGCAATATACTTTGGATGTCGATACTTCCGTATTTGTGTATATTTTGTAGATTTGGATGCATTTGGAGCTAATCGGAGCATTACGGAATCGACATTTGAAGAATTTACACCTAAGCACGGAATCGAAGGAAGAAGATGCGGAATACACGAAGAAACAAAGACCAAAGAAGGAAAAGACACAAAACGAGATGAGAGAATGATCGCCTACACAAGGGTCAACTTCAAACGTCCATATCTTGAGTTCTACAATTCCAATCAGGGTGATTTTTGTGGCGTTGGGAAGCACTTTCTCTTAGCTTTCGAACGCTATATTGCACGTCCAATTTGAACAAGTAACGAAGATTTAGCAGCCGTTTGAAGTAGAGCGCGCGATGCTGTGATCTACAGCTCTACTCGAGCGAGTGCCCCTACTGCACTCGATCGAGTGCCACTCCGTGAAGCTCCTGCCTATGTTTTGGAGGGTCACTCGATAGAGTGCCAGCAGGCACTCGATCGAGTGCACCCAATCCGGGCCGCGCTTCTTTCTTATTTCAACTTAGAATTTGGGCCTGCTTTCGAGTCCATCTGCTACTCTTTAAATCAGTTTTCCTGACTTGTGTCAGACACTTTTTTTTGCTACATTTAGTTTTCATAGTTTAGTTTACCTAGCTAGAGATCTTTACAATTTCCTTCCTCATTTTGGTATTGAATTTCAATTCTCTTTCAATTCATCTTTATTTATTGTTCTAGTATTGTTATTTCCTTCAATTGATTGTTAATTCATCTTGATATGTTTAGATTCGATTTCTTTCTTTCTTGTCTGATTAGTTTTATTATGCGTAGCTAATTTCTCATCTAGGGTTAAGGGGGATCTATGCATGTTAGGAGAGGTTATAATTGTTTGATTAATTGTTAATCGCATGAACTATCGCTTGTTTATCGTCTTAAATCTGATTGATTGTCTGATGCATAATTCAATTGATCAGCATAGCAAATTAGGGCTTTTCACCGACCGGGTTAAGAACTGATTAGGCCGCGATAATTCGGGTAGACTGACTTAATGCTAGCGACCGCAGGTTAAGTTTAGATCTAAAGGTTGTATTGTACCGACCGGACTTGCACCTTAGGTAGTTCGATTAATGATTAATTAGCTAATTCTCTGACCCCGAATAATATTCATAGTGAACCTACGATCCTAGAACCTTCTTCATATTATTGTCTTTCTTAGTTATTTAGTTTCTACTTTACCAAACCAACCAATTGTGACCCATAATCTAGAATCTAATTCTTAGGATAAACAATTGAATTCTCATCTCCTTGTGGTTCGACCCCTGACTTCGCTATCTACATTAGTTAGTGACCTTAGGGTACTTTTGATTAGGGTTACGACTAACCCCTGCCAAATTTTGGCACCGTTGCCGGGGAGACGGTGTTATTTAGTTGTTTATCTTTTTTAGGTTCTAGGTTATTTTTTGTATATAATTTTTTTTATTTTGTATATAATTTTTTTTTTATTTTTTTTTATCATTCACCATTATGACCAATTTTTACTTCTCACAATTCAAACATGAGTCACTACATAATTATTGGGATAGACTTGAGTCTTTCATTATTCAAAATGGCTTTAATGTTGATATACGGGATATGTGTCATGTGATATATAATGGTGTTAATGATGAGTCACGGGCTAGAATTGAGAAAAATTGCGGAGGGATGTTTAATTATATCTCTTACGAGGAACGATTGGAAATCCTTAAATATTTAGCCCGTAATAGTGCTGAATTAGAGTTGAGGCGGAATAATGACAAGGCGGAAATCAAGGCTTTATTGCTACAATTCATGCAAGCTCGACAAAAGCAAGATACTCAAATAGGCCAATTGCTAGATCATTATGAAATCTTGAACAATCAAATTGCCCAATTAGCAAGTCAAGAGCAACAAAGTCAACCGGGTACGCCTATAGAAGTAGTGAAGAACCTCCAGGTAAGTGTTCCATCTCCATCTCTTGTGAACATAATTGATGATGACGATGACGATGGGTATAATGTTCAATCTATTCAAGATCACCAAACCGCCATGAATGACTGTGAGCTAGAATGTGTGTTTTTTGAGGAAAACGTGTGTTTGGATGCTCTGAATGATGCTCTTTTAATTGAGGATAACGTTACGGATTTTGATTTGTGTGATTTTGAGAGAGTGTCATTTGTTGTTAATTATGAGGTTTTGGAGACAGAATTGAACAAAAGAGAGGATCTTGAGCTTGAGAGGAAAAATCAAAAGGAAGAGAAGATTACACTTTTTGACGATTCCTTGAGTGGAAGAAGTGTGGCTACATGGGATAGCGAGAATGATTTCTTTGAAACACCAATTTTAGAGAAATTTGAGTTTTTCCCTTATATTGAGGACGAATCACTTCCACCTATTGATTGTCTTGATTACATTTCTCTTGAGCTTTTGTTTGAGCTTATGATTAGTGGGGAGGATTGTGATAATTCTTTCACGGAGATCGGTAAGATTGATCCTTTGAGTGGTCTTGAGAGTTCTAACTCTTCTTTTATGCAATTTATACCCGATGATAAGCCGTGGGTCGAATTTGAGATATTTGGTGTCTACGTCTTGTCTTACGAGCCGCCTAATGACATTCTTACTCACTACAAGAAAGGAGGAGATTAGCAACCGGTATTTATCGACCACCAAATAATTGGTCGGTAATTAAGAATACCGACCGAGATCAGTCGGTATTTTTGTAATCAGTCGGTAAATTACCGACCGCTAATAATCAGTCGGCATAACGGGTATCAGTCGGTATTCGAAGTAGTTACCGACCGATTTTGCAAAAATACCGACCGATTTACGTCGGTCGGTGAGATTATCGAATTAAATGCCCAGCTTCCTTCATTCATTAAGTTCTGTTACTTCGAAAAAAAAAGAAACCCCAGCTTCCTTCATTATACGCGACCCAACCCCATCGCCCTCCCCTTCGCCGGACCTCTCCCCTTCGCCGGATCTCTCCCCTTCGCCGGACCTCGCCCCTTCGCCGATCTAGCCTTCACCGGTTCTCCTCCTTTTCCTGAAAATCTCCAAATTTCAAGTTAAGGTATGATTTTTAATTGAGTTTGTTGTTTAAATTTGTTTAGATTTGCTTTATTATTGTGGTATGTTTGATGAATTCAACTAGGTTAGTACAATTTAGATTCAATTTGTTTGTTAGATTAGGGTTAAATTGGATTTAGGGTTAAATCAATTTTTAGTTTAGGGTCAAATTAGATGAATCCAGGTAAAGTAAGGGGTTTGTTTGTTTGTTTGTTTGTTTGCTGTATTGAGGTTAAATCAATGTAGGGTTTGTTTGTGATTAGATGATTGAGTTGTATTTTTTGTCATCATACATTTCTTGTATGAAGATACAAGAAATTCATGTTTCATCCTGTTTATAATTACATAAAAAAATTCTTTACAGATTAGAATACATCTCCTAAAAGAAAAAATAAAAGAAAATTAGTAATCTCTCAGTAAAAAGAGTTAATTTCATGTATTAAAAGAATCAATGTAGAAAAAAGAGTAAAAAAACAAGGAGATGAGTAGTAATATAAGGAATTGGTGGCTGTATTAGTTTGAAGAAGCATATTGTTAGGATTAGCTTGTTGCTGTTGTTGTTGTTGTTGTGTTGGAAGGAAGTCCAAAAAGTCCAATTTGAGGGGAATTGCCTTCAACACCACCCATTTAATTATTCAGGTTAACTCATACAAAAAAAATATGGAGTACTCCGTCAGATATTTGTGCAAGGACGACATTTTTCATTCAAGGTTTTGGAAACAAAAATTCCTAGAGAAATTTCGGTCATAATTAGACTTTTTTGTAAGGGAGATTAACCCGTTACAAAAATACGATAGTCGTAGCTTGGTTGGGATGGATAAGTTTTTTTTTTCTCTTTAGCCTAATAGTTCTAGCTTAGTACAATTTAGTAACTAGATACAATATGATGTAATATGACTCAACCCCTACACTAATTACATTCGATTATTGTTTCTGAACTAACTAGAGTAAACTCATGGTTATTTATGTCTACCCCTTACTCCATTTTTATATGTTATTTAATTAGGTTTTCGTTTCTCTTATAGAAAATCTAATAATGACGAATACCGAAAGAAAATGGATGTACGAAAGGG
This sequence comes from Agrostemma githago, assembly GCA_958450325.1. NCBI lineage: Eukaryota > Viridiplantae > Streptophyta > Magnoliopsida > Caryophyllales > Caryophyllaceae > Agrostemma > Agrostemma githago. Next base: position 60,023,191 of record OY288257.1, on the reverse strand, counting down.
TAGACGATAGAAACAAAGTTAAGTATGAGTTTATACTTGGGGTGGATGATTTTATTCTATATGCTAAGGAACAAGAAGAATACAAGACACATCAGATTCTTAGATGTCCATGTGTGAAGTGTGAAAATTTGAAGTACTTGAATGAGTATCAGGTGAAAGAGCATCTCTATAGCAAAGGGTTTACGCCTGGTTATACTAATTAGGTGTGCCATGGAGAACCCTTTTCTTTTATTAGTAATCCTAGTACTTCAACAAACACTAATGCTTTCATCGACCAACCTTATCGGGAGATGATAGTAGATGCATTTGGAGACATAATGTTCGGCCGTGTCGAGGATTCTCCTTTGGGTGAAGAAGAAAGCCCCCACCATGATCAGAAAGAATTTTTTGAAATGTTAGAGGCCGCCGAGACACCTCTGTATCGTGGATGTGAGTCGTCATTGCTAGAAGTAGCTTCTAGGATGATTAACATTAAATGTGAGGACAACCTACCGGAAAGAAGTTTAGATAAGATAGCTGCTTTGATTGAGGATATTATTCCACGAGATAATTTGATGACTCGCACATTTTATGACACTAAAAGGTTGCTTATGGGCCTTCAAATGCCCCATCATAGGATCCATTCATGTCAGGACGGATGCATGCTATTTTGGAAAGAAGACTCCATGCTTGATAAATGTAAGAAGTGTGGAAAAGATAGGTACAAGAAGAAAACTTTTAGTGGGGCAGACATATCTTTCAAAGTCTTAACCTATCTCCCTGTAGCACCAAGGTTGCAACGTTTATATGCAACCAAGAACATCGCAAAAGAAATGAGATGGCATATAGAAAATCCACGTGTACCAGGGACCATGGCTCATCCAAGTGACAGTGAGGCTTGGAAGCATCTAGATTATATGTTTCCGGAGTTTGCTAGTGAGCCTCGTAATGTTAGACTTGGACTTTGCACAGATGGTTTTACACCATACGGTCAATTTGGTAAGTCGTACTCATGTTGGCCGGTGATTCTCACTCCTTATAATCTACCCCCTGGATTATGCATGAAAAAACAATTTATGTTTCTATCTTTGATCGTTCCCGGGCCAAAAAATCCTAAGAAAAACTTGGACATATACATGCAACCTCTTATTGATGAATTGAAAGAGTTGTGGGACACGGGAGTGCTCACCTATGATGTGTCCCGAAAACAAAATTTCCGGCTGAAAGCATGTATCCTATGGACCATCAACGATTTCCCGGCTTATGGGATGCTCTCTGGATGGGCTACTGCTGGAAAACTTGCATGTCCACATTGTATGAAAGACACCAAGGCGTTTTGGCTTCCACATGGAGGTAAAATGTGTTGGTTCGATTGTCACAGACAGTTCTTACCCCTAGATCATGCATTCCGTTACAACAAAACAGCCTTTACGAAGGGTAAGTGCGAGAATGATGAACCACCTCCGACATTGTCAGGATGTGAAATCTGGGAGACGATTTCAGACTACCCGACGATCATTGATGGTACTGATCAAGAACTGAAAGAACTTAAGAAGATGAAAACAGGGTGGTTCAAAAAGAGCTTGTTATGGGACCTACCTTATTGGAAGCATTTGTTGATTCGACACAATTTGGATGTCATGCATATTGAAAAAAACTTTTTCGAACAATTAATTCATACAGTCCTGGATAATAGAAATAAAACAGCTGACACCCATAACACAAGGAAGGACTTGCCCAAATTATGTAGTAGAGGTCACCTACACCTCAAGGACGGCCGCAAACCAAAAGCTCCCTACACTCTTGACAAACTGCAAAAAAAGATACTATGTGAGTGGATATGCAATTTGAGGTTTCCAGATGGATACGCTTCGGATTTAGGTCGCTGCGTCGACCTACATAGTCTCACACTTCATGGTATGAAGAGCCACGATTGCCATGTGTTCATGGAACGGCTATTACCTGTTGCTTTGAAACACTTGCTGCCAACTAATGTGTGGAATTCAATTACCGAGATTAGTCAATTTTTCCGTGATTTGTGTGTCTCAAGCCTTACAACTCAAAATGTAGAGCGGCTGGAGAACGATATTGCGGAGATCCTCTGCAAACTTGAGAAAGTGTTTCCACTATCGTTCTTCAATTCAATGGAGCACTTACCAATACATTTGCCTTATGAAGTAAGGGTTGGTGGCCCAGTACAATATAGGTGGATGTACCCTTTCGAGAGGTATAATTGTGAAAATACTCAACTTATTAATGTTTCTTAATCATTATATCATTATAATTGTGAAAATACTTAACACTATCAAAATGTAGGTTTCTTAATCATTTGAAAAAAAAAGTGGGTAATAAAGCACGTGTGGAAGGTTCAATTTGCAATGCTTTCTTAACTGAAGAAATATCAAATTTCTGTTCTCTATACTTTGAAGACCACGTAGATACAAAGGCTAAGGATTTGGGTGTGGGCACGGGAGATGAAAATGATTCATCTTTACCCGAGCTCTTTCGACAACACAAAGGTAGAGCACTTGCTAAACCAAAACAGAGATACTTGGACGAACAAGAGTTCGATCGTGCCCATCTTTAAGCATTATCAAATTGTGAACTACTAGGAGAATATGAACGGTACGTAAATAGTAACAAATTACTTATTTACTTTAAAATTAAGAGATGTAGATGTCACGACTAAACTGGATAATTACAGCTTATTTGAACAGTTCATTATGGAGCAACATCCACGAGCTAAAATGGATGAAGTTTGGACTACATATGAGAAGTTGTTTCCAAATTGGTTTAAAGGATATGTAAGTCTCATTATTGACATATTAGAATGAAATAAACTTTGAGCACGTCACATATGCACTAACACTCTACTACGCAATTAGGTAACTGAGATAAATGTCAAAGATGATGTGATTCAAGCCTTAGCATTTGGTCCTTCTAAAGAAGTAAACACTTGGCAAAGATATATGATTAATGGGTTTAATTTCCACACACAGAAATATGGGAAAAACAGAGCTACCATGAATTACGGGGTTTGCGTAAGTAATGTTGAAGGAAACGATTACTACGGCACTTTAGAGGAAATTATTGAGTTGAGGTATTGTGGGGCGAAGAGAATTTATAATGCAATCGTGTTCAAGTGTTCGTGGATGGATAATTCCACAAACGGTACAAGTGTTCATGGCCTTTATAAACTAGTAGAAGTTAATAGTAGGAGGAAATATGGTAAATATGATCCTTTTGTACTTGCCCATCAAGCTAGTCAAGTTTATTATGCTCCATACCCAAACCCGAAGAAGGATAGAGATCATTGGTGGGCTGTTTTTAAGGGTCGGGCAAAGTCACAATTTAATGCATCAGTGGATGTCACGGTATTTCAAGAAGATGTGAGTAGTACTTCATTATTATCTAGTGTTGTCGACGATGACGTCTTTGAAAGTTTTAGTGAAGGGGAGGACATGGAAGAGATGAATGAGATGGGTGATTATGTGGTTGTCGAAGATGATAACATTGATCAGGAGGAGGAATTTGAAGATGAGTTTGAGGAAGTAGAAGAAGAAGAAGAAGAAGAAGACGGCGATGATGACGACGATGATTGCTAACTTGTATTTGTTTAGTCATTGAATTAGTGGTCGATCAACACTCATGGATAAATGCAGTTATTATTTGTATATGTTTGTTTGGTTTTAGGCAAGATGATATTATTTGTTAAATGTTTTCAAGGATTTGCATTTGGTAAGTGTTATTTGCATATGTTTGTTTGTTTTGTCATTCAACAGATCATATCTGAAAGATGGTTGGACGAGGCGGACGTGGACGCGGCGGACGTGGACGTGGACCACAGGTGCAAGTCGACGAGCACGAGGAGGAGCAGCAGCAACAACAACAACAACAACAACAACAGCGGGAAGATCTGGAAATAATTGCGATTAAGCCCAGTGGGAGATGGTATTGCTTATTCTATCATTATCGAAGTAGATGTAGTATATAATTTTTTTCTATACAAAAATCTAATTTGTGGCATTTGTGTTGATTAAGGTTTGATGACTCCGGTGTGGTAAGACGAGTAACGAAGTCGTTCAAGGGTTTCTACCATGAACCGCATATGAACTACCGGGAGACCCCGACGACGGTGAAAGATAAATGGTTCGACAATTTTAGGGTATACATTCACTTTATTTTGTATACATTCGAAGATATATAGTTATATGCACTTTTAATTGTTATTTGGATTTTTTCTTAGTACGTAATTATTAAATTATGATCGATCGGTCACAATGTCAGGGGTACTGTTCATGGGAGCCCGAGCATGAAGAGCGAGTTAGGGAGAGGTACGATGACGAATGTCGTAAACGATTAAAGGACACCGTTAACGACATCTGTGAACTGCGGAATGGCAAGAACAAGGACTGCCCAGGGTGGATGGTGCCACAAGTCTACAAGGACTTGTTGGAACGACGGAAGTCGAAGGCTTTCCAGAAGAGATCAAGGACAGCTGCCGCAAATAAAGCTTGTGCACAGCCTGGCCCTAGTCATCACGGGGGGTCGATCAAGGCAACGAAACATGCATCCAGGCTGGTAATGACAAAATATATTAAAATATTCCATAATGTTTTTATTAATATTTTTTTTTAAGATGATAGTAATAATTTGTCTTCTTAGATGGAGCAACTGGGTGGTAGGAGGCCCAGTGCGGCGGAGCTCGCGGAAGCCATGCACTCTAAGGTTGTCGACGGTAAAAGAGTTTTTACCAGTCAAAAGGTAAAGGAGACATTTGTAAGTGTTAATTTAGTTAATTATAGAGATTATCTTAAAATTCCTTAATAAATTAGTTATAACTTGTTCCTAAACATGACCTTCCTCTGTTTGGTAATAGGAACGATTTGAAGAGCTGAAGAAAAAAAACGAGGAGGAGGGGACAGGAAAAGAGGACGACAAACTTTGGTTTGAAGCGGCCGAGGGCTTCAAGAAGGGCCACGTCTACGGAGTGGGATCCGCCGGTCCATTGTACTTCACCCTCCCTGCACAGAATAAGGGGAATGCTTCGTGCTCTTATCGTCCCGGTATTCTTGTACAACAAGAGAAACGGGCAGAAGAATTTCAAAACAGGATTTTGGAAGCCTTAGAGAAGGAGAAAGAAGAGAACAGGCGCTTTAGAGAGGAGACCCGGGAGCTCATGCAACAACAGCAGCAACTCATGTCAGCGCTTACCAAGGTATTACAAACTCAGAACTGTCAACCGTTCAACCACACTAACTTCCGTAATCCGAACGATGATAATTCGGGAGGTGGTGGAGTTGGGGGAGCCGGGGTCGGTTTTCAAGTGTAACTTGAACCTCCAATTGAATAATCTTTAAGTTGTGTAAACTTTGATTTCTCTTCCAAGTTGTTTAGACTCTTTAGACTTTAATTAGTACTCTCTTAATTAAGTAGTTAAACATTTTAGAAAGTTATGTCCATGATATCGAATGGTTTTATGTGAATGAATTGTGGAGATGTTGGATTCTGAATGAATTGGATGAAGTTAATGAAAGAAGGTTGAAGTGAATGATGTTGTAGTTTGAATGAGTTGGAAGAGTTGAATGATATGATGGATATAATGCAGATTTGTATGTCGCAAATTGGAGGACAACAAAACCATAAAACCCCACGACCTCTTTCAATTTACCGACCGCCCGGACATCATTACCGACCGATCAAACCCCGTTAACGACCGCCCTAATTAACCGAGAAATTGGGAAAATACGGTCGGTAAGCACTACCGACCGAAATATGCGGTCGGTACAAACCCTAAATACCGACCGCATTACCGACCGATTGCAGATTTTCCCGACTAAACATTTCACAGGAGGTACTGACCTAAGTTTGGTCGACAACACTTACCGACCGCATTATCAGTCGGCAAATTCTTTTACCGACCGCATTTATCCTTTACCGACCGACAGATCGGTCGGTAGCCCGTAATTTACCGACCGATATGCAGCTTTACCGACCGCTAGCTACAGTCGATAAAATATTGTGCCGACTGATATGATGATTTACCGACTGAAATTCGGTCGGTGACTCACCGACCGAGTTTTCCGGTCGATGAATATTGTTTCCGACCATAGTTCTCGACTACTGTCTTTCGGTCGGAAAGATTTCAAATGCGGTCGGTATTTCTGTTTACCGACCGATTTCTTAGCTTCCCGACCGATTTTATCGGTTGCTAATTGCTGTCTTCCTTGTAGTGACTCTTCTTATGCACTATGATCACCATGCTGAGGATTGGTCTAGCTCGTCTGAGCTAAGACGATCATTGACTTTGTGTCTGTTTGTCTTCTTTATATCTTGGTGCTACTTATGCTTTTGTGTAGCACATACGCAGATGTTTGATCGACTCTTGAGAGCCTTAAGCTGTTTTGATCATAGTCATCTGTGGACTACTGATCAAAAAGACGAACCCCCACCTTATAGCTGGTTTGGAGGAGCTATGTTGTGTATACGGTAATTTCCTTCCTTTTTTTATATTTTTTATTTATATTTTTTTATTCGATTTCTTAGATTTTTGTCTTCCCCTAGGTTACGTTGTCCTTAGGATTGACTGTGGATTTCCTGAATTTACCTGTTGTACAGTCACATTGAGGACACTATGACATTTAGGTTTGGGGGAGAGTTTGTGTGCTTTTGTGTATTTTATTTTATGTCGTGTGTTTTACCGTTTTCAAAAAATTCTAAAAATCTAAAAAAATTGAAAAATCAGAAAAATCCAAAAATATTTTAATTTTTTGTGTTTTTGTGTGTGTCTGATGTAGAAGCGTGCAAAACGACAATGATGATAATGCTCTTAACATGATTTCTCCTAATTTTCAGCTTAATTTGTGTCTGAAAATACGTTTTGGCTTGAGATAAGACTATTTTGATATGAATGCATATTTGAACTTTTAATTGCCAAATGAGTAGATTTGATCACTTGTCGGCAAGCCACAAAATTCTGAGAATTTAGAGCTTCCTAGGCCAGTAACATCCATAACTGGTCTCATTATTATTTAGGAATTGAGTGGTTTTCTCCTTGTGAAATGTGTAACATCAATTTGCATAAATATGACGTCTGTCTCTTGATATTGAATACGTGTTTGGTTTGAGGAGGAGGTACATGAGGAAAGGCAATTCTGTTTCTGATGAGCTCCACATGGCCAAATTGACCCATTTTTACTACCTTGTACATTTAGGTCGGTTTTCTTTGTTTAGCCCATTTCAACTGTTGTAAGTCGGTTTTCATTGCCTATATTAATTAGCCACAATCCAGAATAGCCTACCCTGTTGGGACAGTCGCAGTGAACTTAATTGGAATTACATCACTATTCGGTCATATTTCGAGATTTTTACATCTTTTGGACTTTAGTGTGTAAGATCGTCGATGCGCCTTTGTAATCGCCTTCCCCTTATTCAAAATTTGAAAAAAAAAATAGAAGCATGAAAGAAAAGAATGAAGGAAAGAAAAGAAAAAAAAAAAAAATGAAAAAAAAAAATGAAATATGAAAAATATGCTTCTTGTAATATTTCGGGGAATGGTCGAAATGATTGAAACTAGAGATTAATTGAGAGGATGAATAAAATTCCCTCTTACACCTAATCTTGAATTTATATCTCTAGCTGGTGGTTCGACGTTATTTCTTGGGGTTTTTTTATGGATAGTTTTTATTGTGTAGCTGCGACTGGGCCGGGTTTTAGCTCCACATTCCCTTACGTGCTTAGGCACAATCCATTTTCTTTCCTTACCCATTTAGCCACCCTTTGTAAGTCCTTGGCATGTACTATGGTCCTGATTGTTGGAACACGTATTTGATTGGGGAGATTGATTTCATATTCGATTGCATACATGTTTCATAAGTCGAGTGAGTGTTCTTATTCCTTCTTATCTTCACATTTATATACTCACCCATTCTTATGAGTGTTGAGCGATAACCGCGAGAAAGTCCGACATTGGTGGTCTCGCAAGGTTGAAAGTTTGGCAAACGATTGTTTATTCATGGCATGATTATTGATTTAGTTTTATTCTTTGACATTCCGTGTTTTCTAGCTGGCTTAAGATGGTTTTTAGGAGAATGATTGTAAGTTGCTTTGAGTCGTGCTTCGCATCACTTGTCCTCTCTTGTATTCACATGTGTGGTTTGCTTGAGGACAAGCAAAGGTTTGGTTTGGGGGAGTTTGATAAGCGTTATTTATATACATATTTTCATCCCCGTAATTGTTAGTTTAGTCTCGGTTTTTGTGCTTAACTCGTTAATAATGATGCAATATACTTTGGATGTCGATACTTCCGTATTTGTGTATATTTTGTAGATTTGGATGCATTTGGAGCTAATCGGAGCATTACGGAATCGACATTTGAAGAATTTACACCTAAGCACGGAATCGAAGGAAGAAGATGCGGAATACACGAAGAAACAAAGACCAAAGAAGGAAAAGACACAAAACGAGATGAGAGAATGATCGCCTACACAAGGGTCAACTTCAAACGTCCATATCTTGAGTTCTACAATTCCAATCAGGGTGATTTTTGTGGCGTTGGGAAGCACTTTCTCTTAGCTTTCGAACGGTATATTGCACGTCCAATTTGAACAAGTAACGAAGATTTAGCAGCCGTTTGAAGTAGAGCGCGCGATGCTGTGATCTACAGCTCTACTCGAGCGAGTGCCCCTACTGCACTCGATCGAGTGCCACTCCGTGAAGCTCCTGCCTATGTTTTGGAGGGTCACTCGATAGAGTGCCATCAGGCACTCGATCGAGTGCACCCAATCCGGGCCGCGCTTCTTTCTTATTTCAACTTAGAATTTGGGCCTGCTTTCGAGTCCATCTGCTACTCTTTAAATCAGTTTTCCTGACTTGTGTCAGACACTTTTTTTTGCTACATTTAGTTTTCATAGTTTAGTTTACCTAGCTAGAGATCTTTACAATTTCCTTCCTCATTTTGGTATTGAATTTCAATTCTCTTTCAATTCATCTTTATTTATTGTTCTAGTATTGTTATTTCCTTCAATTGATTGTTAATTCATCTTGATATGTTTAGATTCGATTTCTTTCTTTCTTGTCTGATTAGTTTTATTATGCGTAGCTAATTTCTCATCTAGGGTTAAGGGGGATCTATGCATGTTAGGAGAGGTTATAATTGTTTGATTAATTGTTAATCGCATGAACTATCGCTTGTTTATCGTCTTAAATCTGATTGATTGTCTGATGCATAATTCAATTGATCAGCATAGCAAATTAGGGCTTTTCACCGACCGGGTTAAGAACTGATTAGGCCGCGATAATTCGGGTAGACTGACTTAATGCTAGCGACCGCAGGTTAAGTTTAGATCTAAAGGTTGTATTGTACCGACCGGACTTGCACCTTAGGTAGTTCGATTAATGATTAATTAGCTAATTCTCTGACCCCGAATAATATTCATAGTGAACCTACGATCCTAGAACCTTCTTCATATTATTGTCTTTCTTAGTTATTTAGTTTCTACTTTACCAAACCAACCAATTGTGACCCATAATCTAGAATCTAATTCTTAGGATAAACAATTGAATTCTCATCTCCTTGTGGTTCGACCCCTGACTTCGCTATCTACATTAGTTAGTGACCTTAGGGTACTTTTGATTAGGGTTACGACTAACCCCTGTCAATCTTGAAGCTACAAATGAAGAAGAGAGGGTCGATCAAGAGACCATTGTTGAGTGTTGCTTTGGTGGTAAAGATAGGGGAAGAATAGAGGGAGTTGAGGCTTCAAGAGCCGACAATGAGGAGGGGAGTGAACATGATTCTCAAGATAACTCTTGGGGAGCCGATGAATTGGCTATCAAATTGGATTTGTTCGATTTTCTTCGTGATGAACCGGATCTAGACAATCCAAAGCCAAGTGAAGACATACCTCCTCTAGGCCTTATTGACAAGGTGAGTGAAAAGGAGCGCAATACTTGGGAGAAAGAAGTAGATGCCTTGGAACTTGCCTTGAACGGGATATTGGAGGATCCTAAAGCCTCCAATGAAGAAAACTTGATGCCTTCTCCTCCTCTACCGCACTCGATGTCTAGTCCCTTGTCTTGTGAGGCGGTTGGTGAAGAGGATCCTTGTCGGGCGGTGGAAAAGAGTTCCTCTCTCGACCCCGTAGAAGAAGCGACACCCCTAGGGTGTGATCTCCCGCATCATATTGCCGAGCATGACTCTAGACCACTATACCTACCGGATGGTCATAAGAGTTGTTGCTCTCATGGTTCCGAAACCCGGAAGATCACGAGAACCCCGAGCATAATGAAGATGGTCGCTTCTTCCCTCCGACTTAGAAGCTCTTGAAAGTGGCTAGGCTCGGCCATGTGAGCTTAATTGAAGATGTTGCTAGGGCATTTGACTTACTCCTTCGAGCTCTTGATGGCTATGGAGGCGTAGTTGGTGAGAGTAGCTAGTGTAAATATCTTTTCCCTTTTCTTTTGTGCTTGTATTTGTGTTTATGTTTGTTTGGATAGTTTGGTTTCTAGGATTTGTTAGCTTTGGTGGAATTCTTGTAATTCGGTATTTTGATGAGCGATGTGAGGGAGGGAATTCGATGTTGTATTAGAGCTTGTTTGCTAGATATGAAGTGAAGATGAAGTCTCGAGGAGAATAGTTGTTGATAGAAGCTTGGATTTGGGCATGGGAGTCAGTTTTTGAAGCTTTTGACAAGCTTTTGGGGACGAGATTCTATGTCTCGATGTATTGGTGGACATGTGGGTGAAGCTAGCAAGGAAATGAAGGGCTAGAAGACTCATCCCGACCGGGAAGGATGTCATCCCGATCGGGATGAGTGTGCTGGAAATTGGACATTCTGGAGAGTCATCTCGACCGGGAAGAGGGCTTCCCGAACGGGACGGGTGTGTCATCCCGACCGGGATGGTCCCCTTCTCCTCTTTTGGCCTCTTCTTCACCATGTGAGCCCACCCAACCATTTTATACCCCCTCCATACCTACCCTTGCACATATCACATGACCCTACACTTCATTTACATACCCTCTCCTCATTCTCTCTTCACTTTGCACCGACTTTCCCATCAAATCCCCCCCCCCCTCACACCATTACTACCTCAACCATGCGATTTTATCAAGTTTGAAGCGGGTTAACAATCAAGAAGACAAGCAAAATGCCTATATTGATCATTGAGACGATGGAGCGAGTGAGTTGCTAACCGATGGGTAAGGCAGCTATCCTTTCTTTTCCGTCTTTTGTCGCTTGTTTTCCCTTGTTTGTCCCCTTCCCCTTGTACACTTTTGTGTCATGGTGTCATGGTGGCCTTCGAGGCCTTGGTATATGGTTGCTCCCGACTCTCGATGACGTGACTACATCGAGAGTCATTTCAAAATCCAAAATTTACAAGTTTTTCACCCTTTTTTGTAGGATTTAGTCGGATTTAGGCGGAATCCGGGCTAGGTGACTTGATTACACCTCGCCCTCCCCTCCCATTTCCTTTTATTTCCTTCTTTTTATTTCTTCCCCCATCCATATCTTTTCTCGTCTCGGCCCATGGTGACTTGACTACACCCCGGCCGGACACCTTCTACCCTTTTCTTCATCTTCTTTTTGATTTTTAGCTTTATTTTCGTAGTTTCTTTTCTTTCCTTTTTGTCTCTCCGCACACTATGATCGAGCATGAGGACATTGCTCGGTTTAAGTGTGGGGGAGCGATATTCTAGCGTAGTTAGTTTTATTTTTGTAGTTTTTCGAAAAATCTTTAAAAAACCTAAAAATTTGAAAAAATTTCTCAAAAATCAAAAAGATTTTCTTTTGTGTCTTTTTCTTTTGTGTCGTTGTGTCGTATTTTTGTTTTGTTGTGCGTGTTTTGCCTCCCTTTTTTTCCTTATAGGTCGCTTAACCACCGCTAGCTTTGGAGAGCTTTCAAGACACCCGGTAACATCTTTTCACCCCTTTTTCCTCTTTGTTTGTTGTGGAGTTTGGAGGAGATGTGTGTTGTGGTGTGCTCGGGTGGAGCTTTGTAAAGTTTGTGGATGATTGGTTGCTCATTTGGAAGTTCGGGGTGGTGTTTGTTTTGTTTATGTGTTTGTTTTATCTTGTTTTGTTTTGTTGTCTTTTGTATCTTTTCCTCTCGTTTTCGTCATGTCTTTGTTTTGTGTTGTGTAGTGTGTCATGTGTGTAAATCGGTTTTCGAAAACCCGGTTTTGAGGCTAGTGAGCAAGTGTTTACTTTCCCTTTCTAGTAGTATAAATCGAGTCTTGGACTTTAGTTTAGTAGAATGACCCTAAATCAATGATTTCGTTGGTCCTTTACCTTGAGTCCACCTAGCTTACTAGGGATTTGCTACGGGATTTGCATTTTGACCATTATGACCACCCACGGTGTGAAAAGGCCTTGGTTGCCGAGTCCCGTCCCTTAGGTGACCGTGTTTGGGATTGTTTGATTAGTCCAAGTTCTCCACCTTTTTGTGGGTTTGAAAGGGAATGCGCAACCCCGACATACCCATTCCCCTACCTCCTACACATATCCACACAATAATTTGCAACTTGTTGAATTCTCTCTTTCTTAATTGTCAAGAAATGCCAAAAAGCCAAATCAAGCCAAAAGGGCAAAGAAAAGAAAAAGAAACAAAATGAAAGAAAGAAAAGAAATGAAGAAAAAGAAAAGGCACAAAAGCCAAAAAGAAATTATAAAAGAAGAAAAAGAATTGGCATAGCAAAACAAAGCAAAAATACAAAAGAAAGAAAAATGTCAAAAGAAAATCGTCTCACAAAAAGATCCTAACCCCACAAAAATAAGCTTTTTTCCGACTTTTGCCGTGAAGAGCCTACCAAAGGACCGAGTCCCTAGGAAGGATGATAGCGGAAATGGTCGGTCTTCCCTCATTTTGCATTTATTTCCACCTTTTTAATTGGACTAGTTAGGCGGTTTTAGACATGGAACGACCCTCTTGGCTCATGGCTAAAGGGGGCGGGGTCTCACTTACCTACAGTGTCGACTAACACCGTGGTTCATCCCTTTTCCACTCCGTCGATCGTCCCGTAGTACGTTCTTAGAAGGTTAAGAGGAATCTAGGTAAGTTACCAACGTTTTTGTTGCTTTATCGTCATACTATTAGAGTTTAGTTCACCTTGGTTTGTATTGCTAGCTTGGGAACGTTGTCACTTGCCTTGAGTCCTAAACCGGTGTTTCATTCACCGCTTTGTTGAGGGAAGCGGTATTTGTTTTCGTTGGGTGCAACCTTGTGTTTGTTTGTTTGTTTGCGTGCTTGTTTGTTTTTGTGTCTTGTGTCCGGTTGCATCCACGGTTTTGTCGCAAGACCCCACTTGCCTTGCGGAGTGCACTTTTCCTCTAAGTGTACTCGCGTGAGTTGAAAGGGCGTAGGGTGCGCTAATACCCACTCGGCTAGTTTAGTAGTTAGTATGTGCTTACTCGAGGGCGAGTAAGGGTTAAGTGTGGGAGAGTTGATAAGTGTAGTTTGTAGTGCCTATTTCGTAGTGTTTTGGTCCTATTTTCCTTGTGGAATCGCTCCTTGGGAGGGATTTATGGGTTACTTATGCTTCCTTTAGCTCGTTTCAGGTTCCCGAGACCATTCATGAAGAATTGGAACGATTCCGACTCGTTTCACACACTTTTGGAGCCAACGAAGAGAAGGAACGATCACTCGATGCCTTGGATTCGACCCCGAGACCTTGGGACCCAATCCCGAGCCTCTTAGATTCTATCCCGAGACCCGAGAGTCGGTGAGAAGCCCATGAGAACCAAGGAGAGACCAAAAAGATCATAATGGAGGCCTACAAGGTCCTTCCCGGGCGGGATAGTGGCCTTCCCGACCGGGAAGGAGTGCACAAAACCAACAGCTCCTGTCTTGAGCCCGTCCCGGCCGAGAAGGACTCGTCTCGGGCGGGACCATCTCGTCCCGGGCGAGACCATCTCGTCCCGGGCGGGATGAGTGAGCTGTAGCACGCAACTCATTCTTTTCTTCTCCTTACTCATTGTAAACCTATATATACTCTTCCCTTGTTTTGTTAAGCATATGTTAGATACTTCCTCTTAAACCCTAGATTATTTTAGCATAGATTAGCATAGATTAGAGTAGATTAGTCGGTAATTAGTTGTTAATCTTAGTTTAGTACTTGTATTAAGGGAATTCTTCAAGATCCATCCAAGATTGACAACCTTGGTGGTTTGTTTTGGGTTTTTCTCATTAATGCAAGTTTCAATCTTTCTTTCATCTTGTTAGTAGGTATAATCTTCTTTTTCCTTCTCTTTATTTTGTTTAATCATTCAAGTTTGAATCTTTATTGATTGTTTTGTTCATTGTTCATTGTTTCTCTAGTTTCATTATGTATGTTTGGTTGTTTGAGTTAGTTCTTCTTGTTCTTGTTAGTTTTAGTATAGATATGTTAGAGTAGATCTTTGCTAGGTTTATTAGGGAGATTGGATATGATTGTGGATGATTAAGGGTTTGTTAGAGATGTATGTGGAAGTTTTGGGTTTCCTCTTGGTTTAATGCATGGTACATGTTCGATGAAATGCTTGAATGACATGTAGATGCAAATCCTTGTGTTTTTCTTGCCTTTTCTCTTGTGGGTGATAGTTTGCTTGTGGGTTTGGTTCCCTCACTACGTAGCGAGAGCCCGGTGAGGACGACCCCTAGGTCGGTCTACGTAGCGAGAGCCCGGATGCGACCTAGGCCACGATAGTATGCTAGTAGCCCCGTTTGTCACTTGTGTCGCTAAGATGGGTCCTATCAAGAACCTCTAGGTCGGTCTACGTAGCGAGAGCCCGGACTACACCTAGATTACCCGACTACCCCTTCACCTTAGCTCTTCCTCGACCATCCCATCACTCCATGAACTCGACCTAACCCTAGTCTTCCTTCTTAGTGTTATCCTAGCTTCCCTTAGTCCTAGTTTTAGACCCTAGACTAGTTCTTAGCCTCCCCCTTAGAATAGCTCGTCTCGAACCTAGTCCTAAACCGTAGCATACCTTAGTCCGACCTCCCGTCCCTGTAGATTCGACCCGACTTACCCTAGCTACCCTAGTCAGGTTAGTTGGTTTTATTTGACGGTTGGGATCCACGACAAATCCCTCCCATCAAGATGCCGGATGGCTTATTATTAATGTTATTGATCTTCACTTTCAAAAGAGAAAATAAATTCTTAAAACATACTCCGTACGGAGTAGTAGTGAGTGCTTTAACATTACTCCGTACCATTTTATTTTGGTGTATAGAAGATGGGTTGCCCCGGTTACAACTCGAAACTAAAATGCATAAAATGGGACCGAACGAACCAAGAGTCTTCCAACATCCGTATGTAGTAGATCAAATAATTCTGCAAGAGTCTCCGTCCCATCCAATATTCCAATCCCTCCATCAAGCGAAATTGCTCCTCATGGTTGATACCTCGATTTAAATTAGTTTAGTTTAACTCAAACTCATTACTCTGTAATAAATTCCTTTACCGCGATTCATCTTCGTTGTTGACATTTATTTTACTCTAGTATGTAGACGTTTTTTTTTATGATTTTGCCCTCCCTCATATTTACGAGTCATTTAAGTCATTTTTAAGTCGTATAATAAACTCGTGACATTATGTTATAGCCTTTTTATAAAACTATTTCCATGAAATGAGTACTCCTATTTAAGTATCCCTTCTTGAGTGTGATTTTACATTCTTGTCACTTTGAACGTTTGACCCAGTGATTTTTCGACGTTAGACGTGAATATATGGTGAAGGGGCACATTCATGCCCAACGTATGACTCAAGTTGGACGACATTTACGATTTTTTATTACGTGTTTTGTTATCATTAACCATATAATTACATGCCTAATTTGAAATTAATTATGAATGGACATGTTTAAGTGAGTTATCACATAATGGGGGTAACATTTGATTATTTATAGAAATTGTTTCAAGCATATGTCAGACGGTTCACAATTGCGAAATGAATCTCTTGTGAACCGTCTTGTTGAAAAAAAATTGGGCGGCCTTGATTTACTCCGTAGTAGTATCATTTATGGCCTTGTGGGCAGAGTCTCAACTCTCAATTGTCGACGAAACAAAGCGGATTGGAAATCAATCGTTTTGCGGGAAAAATATTGAAGGAAAATTTTGAAAAACTTCTTCTTTTTTCCAGGGAACCTATCATTTATTTGAAACACTAGGTATATAATCTTGCCCTTGCCGTCTTCAACTGAAGTCAGACAAAGTAAAGTGGAAGTTAAAAAAATGGGAGCAGAGAATGAAAAGGCTCCGGCCATTGGAATCGATCTTGGAACAACGTATTCATGTGTTGCCGTATGGCAGCGCGGCAAAGTAGAGGTCATCCCCAACGACCAAGGCAACCGCACCACCCCCTCTTGTGTTGCCTTCACCCACACCCAACGCTTCATCGGAGATGCTGCCCACAATCAGGCTCCCCTTAACCCTTCTAACACCATCTTTGGTCTCTTTCTTTTACGAATGCCTCTTCAATTCAGATCAGAACGAATTATATTATTCTAACTTAATTGGTGGCGCCGTATATATGTGCAGATGCAAAGAGGCTAATCGGCAGGAGATTTAATGACGAGTCTCTACAGAATGACATGAAGCATTGACCCTTTTCTGTTGTCGCTGCTCCGTCTTCTGATTTCCATAAGAAGCCCATGATCGCGGTTAAATACAAGGGCGAGGAGAAGACGTTTGCACCCGAAGAAATCTCGGCGATGCTGCTTGCTAAAATGAAGCAAGTCGCCGAGGCGTACCTTGGGTCCTCTGTTAAGAATGCCGTCATTACTGTCCCCGCTTACTTCAATAACTTACAGCGTCAGGCGACTAAGGATGCTGGAACGATTGCAGGACTCAATGTGATGCGCATCATCAACGAGCCCACGGCTGCCGCCATTGCATATGGACTCGATAACAAGCTTTGTAATAATGGGAATGGCAAGAAGGGGACTGTGTTGGTGTTTGATCTTGGCGGGGTACTTTCGATGTTTCATTGGTTAGTATCGAGAAGGAGTCGTTTGAGGTCAAGTCAGTGAGCGGTGATACTCATCTGGGAGGAGGGGATTTTGACGGCCGAATGGTGGGTCATTTTGTGGCCGAGTTTCAGAGGAAACACGGCAAGGACATCAGTGGGAATCCGAGAGCCATTTCGAGGATCAGATCAGCCTGCGAGAGGGCCAAAAGGACACTTTCTTCGGCCACATCGGCTAACATTGACGTGGATTGCCTTTTCGAGGGCATTGATTTCTCCTCTACGCTGTCTCGTGCACGATTTGAGAAACTGAATATGGATCTATTCGAAAACTGTATGTACCCGGTTGACAAGTGTTTGAAGGATGCCAAGGTGGAAAAGACCGATGTTGAGGAGGTGGTCCTAGTTGGGGGGTCAAGCCGGATCCCCAAAATTCAGGAATTATTGGGAGCTTTCTTCAAAGGTAATAATGACAGAGTATTATGGTATCACGACAGAAAATATATTGTATGTGAGTAGATGTAGTAAACCCAATATGATACTCGTAATATTTATAAATATGAATTTGTTGTAACACAATTACAATTCCTTTATTTTGACAGGTAAGGAGCTTTGCAGGAGCATCAACCCGGACGAGGCAGTTGCTTGTGGGGCTGCCAAGTTTGCTGCCTTCCTAAGCGGTCTCGACTACAAAGACTTTCTGCTTCAAGATGTGACTCCATTGTCTCTCGGAGTTAATGTATCTTCTGGCGATTTGGTGGTTCTGATCCCCAGAAACACTCCGATTCCTGTTCGAAGGGAAAGAGGGTTTACTACTTCAGATGACAATCAAACAGCTGTGTCAATCGGAGTGTACGAAGGTGAGAGACCCATTGCCAAGGACAATAACTTATTGGGTAAATTTATCCTTTCAGGAATTCCTCCAGCCCCTAAAGGTGTTCCTAAGATCAACGACTGCTTTGAAATTGACGCGGATGGCATCCTCAAGTGTTCAGCACAAGAGCTGTCCACGGGCAGCTGCAGTGAAATCACTATCACTGATCATAGCGGCAGGCTATCAAAGGCAGAGATTGATCGAATGCTGAAGGAGGCCGACAAGTACAGAGTCGAGGATGAGATATATCGACAGAAAGTTGAAGCTAGGAATGCACTGGAAAACTATGTGGGAAGCGTGAAAAGCAGGCTGAGACGACATGGTAAAACGATTGGTCGAAAACAGGAGAGAAAGATGGGGGATGTGATTGAACAGACAGAACAGTGGGTGGACTGGAATTTCGGTTTGGCTGATGTTGCCAAGTTTGAGGAGAAGTTGAAAGAGGTAAAGCACATTTGTGAGCCGATTGTGAGTAGAATGTCGAAAGGTGATGACGGAAGTGGGATCCGTACGAAAGCTGAGATCATCAACCTTGTTGATTAATTAACTAATCAATTAAGCATAGCTGGTTACATTTTATTGATCAACTGATGCATTTAGTTTGTTGCAGTTGAGCATCTATATACAGTACTACTGTTCCTCTATCTGTAGAATTTTAGAACTTTACTCTCTTTACATTGAGCACGTCGTTCTTGTATCTGAGATGACGATGAACGCAAACTCACAGAAGCTTAATTCGACTGCAAACTCGATTATCCTGCTTTAGCTCTCGATCATTGATGATCATACTACAGTTATCCAAGATACATGCTACTGCAGCATCCCCTGAACTGAACCATAAAAAAAAAAAAAAGACATCAAGAAACAAAGATTATTTGCTACCCATTAAATATATTGCTTTCGTTACAGTTTATTACTCCGTATCATTATACTCGGTACTATAGTACTCCTATATTTTTTCGCTACTCATATTTACGATCCTAGATTTGTCCAAGCAAGTCGACAAAAACTTACATTTGACGAACAAGTGCTGATAATTTTCTGATAGCCGGATTTGTCGTCAATCTAACCATCAAATAAACCAACTAACCTAAACTAGAATAGTAAGGGTAAGTCGGGTCGAATCCTCAGAGAGATCGGGAATGAGTACTAGTTCGGTCTCGGATTACAAATTAGCTACGCGAATCAATAAATGGGTGTGATATTAAACTAATTAAGCTAACTAAGAAATGCAAAAGTAAACTAAAAATCAAACAAATAGCAAGAATGATGATCTAATAATAGTTAAAGGCCTAGGGTCCGACTTAACCACCGACATATCATAATTATGAGCATGGAACACCGATAATGGGTTGCTAGGGATATTAGGATGAGTGGAACGCCTCTAAGGGTCGACTACCTCCCTCCCGGGCTCGTAGTCCGACTAAGTAAAACCCGATCACTTCCCTCCCGGGCTCGTGAGTCGGATTCCTAGGTCAATCGAGTGAGTCCACTCCCGTGGTACCCAATCCAAGGTCCTAGGTCACTAAGTACGCGTCTAATCCCGTTCCTTTCTCTCCCCTCTCCCAAGGTGAAGAGTCTAGACCGATAGTTAGGGTACCCTACCTAATTCTCACTCCCGTGTTCAATTAGGCGGGGTAAGGCAAGTCAAGGGGCGAGTTTTACTACCTAGACCTAACCGACTCCCGTCGGTGGACAAGGGTCAAGGGTTCAATCACAACCCAATGATAAGTCGATTCCCGAATCCCAAACTATCCTCCTCCGTATTTCCCAAACAAACCAAATACGGAATTTCAAGCCCACAATATAGACATGTCGGGGTCAAATCGATCCCTAGAAAAGACACTACTCACTAAACATAATTAACACAACACAAAACACACAAATAATTACTCTAGTCACAAGACAAAACATAATAACAAGAACTTGACTAATAAAATGAAATAAAACTAATTTAACATAAAACAAACTAATTAGTCAACCTAAAAATATAACACAAACTTAGAATCATGTTACCAAACACAATTAACGAAAAAGGAATGAACTTTACATTAATTACTTCCTAATAATTATAATATTATAAACATGAAATTTAAGGATAAACAAAAATGAGAGAAAGGATGAGAATTGTACCAAAGGATAATGGAATTAAAGAAGTCGAAAGTTGAAGAACGGAAGGATTAAATTAATTAAAAGAAATTAAAAGAAACAAAGAAAATTAAGAAAGAAAAAGGGGGGAGAGCTGCTGCTGCGTGCTGCCTGTGCTTCTGCTACTACTTCTACTGTCTACTGTTTCTCTCTACTCTCTACTTGTTTACTGCTACTGTGTTGGTGTTGCCCTCTATTGCTGCTCCTACTCCCTCTTTTCTATCTCTATCTATTGGGCTGCTACTTTGCTTCCTTTTTTTTTTTGATGTGCTAGTGTCAAGCCCAATATAATAATTTGGTTCCTCTTCTCTTTTAATTTTGACCCGTCTTGACTCGTCTCGGTTCTAGCCAACTCGGCCCTTCCCGGTACCTACGAATAGAAACATGGACGCGCAGTACCGAAATCTCGAGAAATAACATAAATATATATTAATCAAGCTAGACTCGACTAATAAGCTAAATAAACATAAAAAGGCTAAATAATAGCAAAACGACTAATAAAGTTGACTAAATAAGAATATAAATGTGGGACAAAAACCGGTAAAATATCGACTTATCAAAATCCCCACACTTAACTCTTACTCGTCCTCGAGTAAGCTCAAAAAAACAAACTACGACCCATAAATAAAATCACGGAAAACAAAAACACAAAATATATACAAAAACGAAAATAAGCAAATATAAACAAACGAGTCACAAGTCTCCCAAATCAAAAGTCACAATCCTAAAATCCAACTAAAATATAGAATATGAATGTTAAAATTACTAAATCGGTTGCAAAAATTATTATTACATATCTCTTGGCCTCGGTTCATGCTATGTCGGGATGTGAGACGGAGATGGAAGGAGGTCTCCCATGAGTTAGTGACTAATGCATACAAGTCTCGACCCCTTGAATAAACAAATGGCTAGGGTCGTCCTAATCACCCAAATGACACATGAAACGATCCAAAATGGAAATAAGGATAAACAAAAATACTCGGGGGAGGAATCGTCTTTCTTTTCTTTTTCATTTTTCATTTTTCAATTTTTTTTTTCATTTTTCTTTCTTTCTATTTTCTTTCTCAATTTTTTTTCTTTTCTTCTTCTCCCCCTTATTCTATTCTTTTTGAGTTTTTGAGAATTTTTCTTTGTTAGCTCATATTTGATGGTTGAGCTTTTTTTTTTTTTTTTTTTTTTTGAAGATGAACTCTTATTTTGTGAGTATTTTTGTGAAATATGGATCGAAAAAATGATAGATTGTCACTTGGGTAATAGTCACCTAGACAAATATGCAATGCCAAAATCACAACACGGGAGGTGGAAGGTGGAAACAAGTGAAGGACACATCCCGAGCGACTTATAGTAGGAGGACAATCAATATATAATACTAATAAACAACCCATAAGTAAAAGAAAAATACATACTCTTTAAAGAAATTGAAAATTAGAAAAATCACTCTATCAAAGAAAACAAGTGAATCGAAAAACAAAAATCTTTTTGGAGTTTTTCATTTTTTCAATTTTTAGGCATTTTTCAAAATTTTCAATTTTTTTTTCAAAAGAAAAACACAAAAATGACAAAAATCACAAAGACGAGGAACTAAAAACAACAAAACAATCCACACAAGCTACCATCCCACACAAACCACATATTTACAATGCCTCCAAGAAATCTCCAACAAGAGTAACAACCACAATATCCTCAAGCACAACACAAATCGTCAATCCAAAAGCTACCTCCCCACACTTGAAACGAACATTGTCCTCAATGTTCAAAATTAGGGAAGAGAAGGGAGGGTAAGAGAATACCTTTTAGAGTACAAATCTTCCCCACACTTGAGCGATTGCGTGTCTCTTATCAATTTTGCAACATAGTGGTTTCTTGCTAGAGATACCTACAAAAAAAACACAAACAAACAAAAACATAAATATGTACAACAAACTTGGGGTGCCTCCCAAGAAGCGCGGTTTCAAGGAAACCGCCAAACCTACAAAGCATGCTTATCTACTTAGTGCCCACCAAAGATCTCATTAATTTGTCAAACGAGGTAGACCAATCCTCATTAAAGTGGTCATAAGGTATCATAGTGGATAAGCATGACCAAAGATGATAGAAATAAGAGGTGGAAAGATGAATGAGATACTTAAGACAAGGGGTAAGAAACCCAAAAATCTCAAATTCATCAAAATACTTGACACTTGCTTTGAAATTGAAGCCATAGTCAAGTGGCAAGCAAGGAACATCGGCCTCAAACATAGAATTATCAAAATTCTCATCAATATACATGGCCTCAAAGGAAGGGGTAAGAGAAACAAAGTCTACATAATCAATGGATGAAAAATATTCATCCTCAATATAAGATAAAGACTCAAATTTCTCCAAAATGGGCTCCTCAAAAAAATCTAGTTCAACATCCCACTTATCCCCAACTACTCCAATGTTCTCAACATCCCCAACATTCTCATCAACAAAATCATCATCATCTATAAGCATATCATAACCATTAACATTCTCATGGGAAAGGGGAAGATGATGATAGTCAACATGAGATCGAACATAAGACACATCCACAAGAGAAGAGGATTCCACATTTTCATCTATAGCATCAAACAAAGAATAATCATTAAGTTCAACTCTAGCCCGTGGTCCTCTCTTAGATGTAGCCCAAATAGAATTTCGATTCTCATCGGCACTAGCCATGGCCTCAATTAAATCTCTAGCCTCATCAATGCTCAACTCATCAAATGCCCCTCCGGATGATATATTCACAAAGTTTCTAAGGGAAGGAAGCAAATTATCAAAGAAAATAAGCATGATTTGGCAAGGTGAAATACCATGGTGGGGACAAGCTCTCAACAAACTTTTAAATCTACCCCAAGTCTCACTCAAAGTCTCAAACTCGCCTTGTTGGAAATTATAAATTGCACGAATCCTTTGGGCGGTTTTAGAGGGAGGGTAGAATTTGTTCAAAAAGGCTTGAGCTAAGTCATCCCAAGTGCAAAAGGTAGAAGAAGGGTGAGAGTATAACCATTTCCTAGCTTCACCCTTAAGACTAAAGGGAAAAAGTATGAGTTTGGTTGCTTGGTCCGATACACCCTCCATCCTAACAAGGGAACAATTCGCCTCAAATGTCTCTAAATGGTCAATTGCTTCATCACTCTCGAGACCACAAAAGACGTCTTGTCGAATCAACTCAATAAGGCCTACATTAAACTCATAAGATGCTTCCACAACCCCAATATTAATAGGTCGATTAACATGAGTAGGGTTGGGTCTAGTAAGGTCACGTATGCTAGGCATCGTCATGTGTGCACAAAAGGGTGACAATCAAGGAACAAGTCACAAGATAAGAAGCAATGCAACACACAAGCATGCAACAAAAGGCAAGTAACAAGTAACAAATGCGTAGTCTAATAAATCTAAAACTAAACTAATATCAATCCGCTAATCTCCCCGGCAACGGCGCCATTTTGATAGTCGAGATTGTCGTTAATCTAACCACCAAATAAACCAACTAACCTAAACTAAAATAGTAAGGGTAAGTCGGGTCGAATCCACAAAGAGATCGGGATCGAGTACTAGTTCGGTCTCGGATTATAAATTAGCTACGCGAATCGATTGATAAGGGTGAGATTAAACTAATAGACTAACTAATAAATATATAAAGAAGCTAAAAATCTTGTAAAGATAACAACTTTAAGCTAATTAACGTCAATTAAACATAAACCCAAAACAATAAATAAAAAGAAGAGGAAGAGGAATTAAAACAAAAGAGAGATGAAATTATATCGAGAACAAGGAAATCTAGAATGATTAAGAAAAGATTAAATGATTAAACTAATTAAAGGAATTAATTAAAACAAAAAAAGGGAAGAAGGAAAAACAGAGGAAGGGTGGCTGCTGCGTGCTACCTGCTGCTTCTTCTACTGCTACTCTTACTGCTCCTGCTCCCCTTCTTTTCTACTGCTACCCCTCTATCTAATCTTCTCTCTCCCCTGCTCTCTCTTTTTTTTTTCCTTTGTCTTGCTGGCCCCTTCCTCAAATCGGCCCCCACCCTTTCTTTTAATATTGGGCCGGCAGTCCACTCTCTAATTTGGTATTTTGGCCCGACTTTTACTTCTTGACCCGTCTTGACTTGTTTTGGTTTTAGCCGACTCGATCCTTCCGGTATCTACAATATCAAATAATCGAAGCAGTACCAAAAATCCCGACAAATAATATGATTTGACAATAATTAAACTAAACTCGATTAATAACCTAAATAAACGTAAAACGACTAAATAATACCTAGACGGTTTATAAAATCGACTAAATAAGAGTCGAAACGTGGGACAAAAATAGGTAAAATCATGAGTTATCATTTTCTCGACTCGTCACCTTGGGTAAATTACTGAATGCCACAATTTCAAATAACACCATTTTGTAAAAACAAAATTATAATTACTCCGTAGTTCTTAAGAGATTCTTATCGAGTACAAGTACAAAGCAATTATCAATCGAACCAGTGAATTACCAAAGAAGAATTACAGTCTCATGTACTTCATTCACTTCTATGGTAATTCACTGACCGATTAATAATCTCGACTTTGAAAAAGTGTAATTAAGATCATATGAATTTTCTCTTTATATATAGGCTCATTATTCATTTAATGTACAAGTATATAATTTCATGTCTCATGATTTATGTCCATAAAAGGTTGATTTTCCAATGCATATGTAGCATTATAATCAATTTTGGGTACAATTTAATTTATAATCAAATATAAATGATCTTCCATATTGCTTACCAAAGTTGCTTGAGAGCTTATATAAAAACGAGAAAACAAACTTGAATGATTTTTTTTCTTATTACTACGTCATCTATATAAATATATAAAAAGGCAAGATGAGTAGTTTGTTGAATAGTTATTTGAACGACACGTGGCATCATCTCAACATAGCTAGACTTAAATGCAAATTTTTATGTTGTACGATTAATTGTCAATTTCTATCCTTCCGTTTCCCATGCCCAAACTTCTCTATTTTACTACTCTTACCTCCCTAACTACTACTACTACTTAGTATATATACTGTCATTTAAGTTTCAACATTTCCACTACATTATCGGTCAAACAATTAGTACTATAAATTTATTTCAATCATAAAAAAACTAGATAATTGAACATTTTTAAATGAATACTCCGTATATTATTGTCTTTCTCTCTATCGTGTGTTTTGCTTTTTATATTTTTTGTCAGAAATATTTTATTCAAATCTAAATAAATGATAGAGACCAAGGGAATACAATTTTTTTTCAGCCAAAAAAATTTAACAAGTACTCAATGTTGCTCCTTTTTTAATAGAGTATGCTCTTCAATAATTTTCTTCCCTCCCCCCCTTTTTTTATGATTTACGGAGTAGATGTTTAGGCAAGAATGAACAACATTTTGGCGTAAGCGATCCAAGTTATACTAAGAACGTAGTATATAATTTGCTTCATTTAACCGTACGAGTACTGAGTAAGAATACGACTTTGAAAATGATATTATTAGATCTCAATTATGATTGGGGAGTTGAGGATCTATAAAACGAAGTAGTTTGAGGATCTATAAAACGAAGTAGTCTTTGCTTATTGATATGTACTCCTATGACATATGAGCACTAAGTCAAAAAAAATCTTTGGGTTTATATTAGCTAAAATTTGAATTGGTTTAAAATTAAATTCTTAGCTGCATTTCTTTGTCCTCAATAAGTTCTAATTTTTATGTATTAAATACATACTTGTAAAAAATTGTTGCACACTAAGTATTGATGAATTTTTTTCTAAATAATAATTGGCGTTGAGAAATTTATAAATAGATGGCTTCAATTTCTTTCTATTGATTAAGTGGTTTTTGCGGACTGGTATAGAGTATTGAGGATCAACATAAAATATTATTGTAATAAATTTTCGTCACCATTGATAGTAATTTTGTTGTATCTTTTACATATGTGATGTATTTCAACTTACATGCAATGAATATCAATTTAATACTTAATTCTATTTTTTTAAGCAAAAAAAAGTATCAATATCAAACAAGATACTGTAATTATAATAACGAAATAAAATTGAACAATAATCTTGACATCCCGTGAATTTCACGGGACACAAAACTAGTTTTTATAAGAAAACTATGAACTTTTTTTCAAAATAATGTCCAAAAATAAACTAATTAACGTTTTGGGTCGTTTTTTTTTTTTTTTTTTTCCGCATTACAATATAGGGGAGGGGGGATTCGAACCTGGAACCTACTGTCCCAGAGCACCTAGTCTTAACCACTAGGCTAAGACATCTTCGGTTTTAAAACTAATGAACAAAATGGGGCTGAGACAGGTTCAGAAGAAGGTTCGATTTGGGACGGAGCAAACCCGTCATTAGAAGTGGCGGGTCTCCAAAAATATAAAATGACAAAAAAAAAAAAATTAACACGTAAACCCGCAATTAGGAGTGGCGGGTTTGGGTTCATTGAAGCGTCATTCTCAATGGCGGGTGGAGGCTGCCCTGGTAATTGTGAAACCCAGTTAATAGGTAAATTTTAACCATACCAATATAAGGCTTATATTGTGTTAGAGTGGTAGCAGCACAGGCCCATGGTTCATTGTGTTCCAGGGTTCGAGTCATGATAGACGCTTTTCGCTTAATTTTTTTAATTATTTTATTGATTGATTCTCACGCAACATAAACCCATCATTGTTAATTACAGAGTAGATTCCAAACTCGTCACTATAAATTTTAATTAATTAACCTTGCCTTTATCAATGATAATATAATACCCTTAACACGTTATTATGTCTATCATAATAATGGTAGGGCTGTAAATGTGTTTATACGTTGTAGTTTCGATTCTAAGTACGAAGTTTTGTTTTAAACGAAAATGAAAAAAACAATTATAAATTCCTATGCAGAAACGCATCCACAAGGATTCGAACCATGGGCCTGTGCTGCTACCACTATAACACAATACAAGTCTTGTATTAGTATGGTTAAAATTTACCTATTAACTAAGCTTCACAACTGCCAGGGCAGCCTCCACCCGCCATTGGAAATGACGCTTTATTGGGCCCAAACCCGCCACTCTTAATAGCGGGTTTACGTGTTAATTTTTATTTTATTTTGTCATTTTATATTTTTGGAGACCAGCCACTCTTAATGGCGGGTTTGCTCCGTCCCAAATCGAACCTACTTCCGAACCTGTCTCAGCCCCATTTTGTTAATTAGTTTTAAAACCGACCCAAAACGTTAATTAATTTATTTTTGAACATTATTTTGAAAAAAAGTTCGAAAACTATAGCCTAGAAATAAAATTTTAGAATGTGGTATTTGTATTCATCTTTTAGCTTTTGGATGTTTATTATCTCCCAGCACAGATCAATAGTTTGAAGATCTCTCTATCCGCAAATATTAAGTATTTCATGTACAATATCGAAAAATTTACGTGTACCCTTGAACTGCATGACTAATAGAGGATACCGCAGTATTACGATATTAAAATTGAAAATATCGTATTATTACGGTAACTTAAAAAACATGTACTCCCTCCTTCCGGTCCATTTAATTTTTTATTCGTAGATGAGTGGAATCGCCAATGTAATTTTTAATATATAAGATAAAATATAATCATTTTTTTTAGTTCAACGAAGAGCGCACTTAGTCGTATTACAATATAGGGGAGGGGATTCAAATCTGAGATCTACTGTCCAGAGTACCTAATACTAACCACTAACTTCGGTATAAAATATAATCACGTGAGATCTGGTTTAAATTGTCTAATCGAGTACGTTATAAATATCAATTTCTTATAATTTCTAGAAATACGTAACTAAATATATAGACAAAAGGAAACGTGATGGATAAATGTGAAAAAATAATTACAAAAAATCAAACGGAATAGAGGGTGTATTATTATGTGATTTTTTTTAAAATTGGGTTGGACCAGGCTGAAATTCGGGTCTCATTAGCCCATACCCAACCCTAAATTTATATGGGGTTTAATTCGGGGCTGATTTCGGATTTTTTTGGACCAACACAACCGTCAAAACCCTTGAAAAAATCGGACAGGTCAGGTCGGAGCCGTCGGACCGATCGAGCCTGCAGCATTTGATCGGCTCGGACGTTTTCGGTTTTCCTATTTGGTAGATCAGTATTTTGGCGGTTCCAAAACATACTCCATAGTTCACCAGTCCGCCATTGTAGCAACCCCAACTACCCCTCTACACTTGGAGAACCAGTAAACTCACCCATGGCCACCGCGCCATCTTCTACTCTTCTAACAACTCCCCATCCCAAAACGCCGTCGTTTCCCCTTAAACCCTTCACTATTCCTCCACCCACCTTTGCATTTCCTTATCGGCCTAAACGCTCTACTACTCACCTCAGGATAACCCCTCGTTCTTTTCTCAAGGTTTGTTTCTTTAAATTTAGTGTCTTTCTTTTTTTTTTGGCACACCAGGTGTTTGTTGAAATGCAGCAATGAACTGTTTGCCCTTGTTTTTATGATATGTTTGTTGGTTTCTTCTGTAGGAGGGTTCTGGTCAAGTTAAGAAGAAATGGGTTGATTTCACTGGCTTGAATTACTGGGTTGTGAGGGATTATTACCGTCTTGTTAACTCTGTCAACGCTCTAGAGCCTCGTATACAGGGTCTCTCCGATGACCAGGTATTATGGGTTACTTGTTTAACTTCCGTTTTGAGCTCGGCTGTTGCATTCGCAGGGATTATTACCGTCTTCTTTTTATTGGGTGTATGTAGTTAAAGGCAAAGACTGAGGAGTTTCGTCGTCGTTTGGCATTAGGGGAGTCTCTTGCTGATATTCAGGCTGGTCAGTATGTGGTGGTGATTAACAACTCTGTTATTATTGCTTAATTGTTGATTGTCATTTTAATGTGGCATATGTGGTATTGGATTTTATAGAGGCATTTGCAGTTGTTCGTGAAGCAGCAAAAAGAACACTTGGCATGCGTCATTTTGATGTTCAGGTTTTAAATTTCTTCAGTTGTTTCTTCTGAGTACATAGGAAAAGAGAAGACACACACTTGATATTATGATTTACTTGTTTATGTTTATTCAATGTTCATATATGCTTGACTTATTTTCCAATATCGTGCGCTTTTGCTTGGTTTTAGATTATTGGTGGAGCGGTGCTCCATGATGGATCGATTGCTGAAATGAAAACTGGTGAGGGGAAGACACTGGTTTCTACATTAGCTGCATATCTCAACGCTTTAACAGGAGAAGGTGTACATGGTATGTTCAAAAGGCATGACTTATAACTTCAAAGAGTGCATGAAGAAATTATATGAATGTATCCACATCGTTTTTGTTACCCTCCCATTTCTCATATTTTTTATTTCGTACAAACAAAAGGGATTAAGAGTTAAAAAGATGAACTTAAATGCTAACTTCTTTCTTGCTAGCTACACGACATCAGTTTTGTCAGTGTATTGTATACTTATTATGGGGGAGTTTGGTTGATGGTTTTCTTTTAGACGTTTAGTTGGCCCATTTTGGAATGAAGCTGAAACCTGATAGATTCTAAATCCATCCTAACCTCATACAATCCCGTACCCAACCCTTACTCCAAGATTCAAACTCCATTCTTTACTACTATATCATTCCATTCCATTTCAATATCAAACAATGACAAATACATACTCCGTATGCGGTTTTAAATCCATTCCCTACTATTATGACATTCTATTTCTACCCTTTGAACCCCCTTCAATATTTTTTTTGTCTTGGTGTGACCTTTTGAATTGTGGTGCTTCTGTAGTTCTGTCTAGTGAAGTTATTTTGATTCGTAAACTAGACTGACTTTTAGTATTTATGAAACTGTTTAAGGCGAGAGCTAGTTGTTGAGGATTCCCCTTACTATTTTCGACTTTGTTACCTTTTGAATTGTGGTCCTCCTGTAGTTCGGTCTAGTGAACTTATTTGATTCGTAAATTAGACTGACTTGTAGTTTTATCAGGCTGTTGAAGGTGAGGGTGAGTTGCTGAGGATTCGGATTAGGGGGATTTGGATAATGTTTTGTCACTTAGTTGAAACTTGGGTAGGTTCTCTAAAAGAGTTCAAAGTCTTCGCATTTTGTCCAATGCTATTGGCGGATACAGAACTTTCTAGCTCTCTACTACTGTATCAACAAATGCCCAGTAAAAAGCCTCAGAAGGTGACATTCTAAAAGTCTCAAACATAAAGATCCTTGCTTTGAAGGTGAATCAGACGGGGTTAGAAAAAGGTCAGAGAATTGCACTGTTCTGGAGAATTTAACATGTATATTAACGACGTTTTTAATTGCGTCGTATATATCTTGAACTCTTTCCTATGAAGAGGTATTTGTATTTGCTTGAGGTTATTGACAAAAAATGATACTCCAGTGAGTGTCACTGGCAGCTTTACGTTACACTCCGTAGAACCCAATGTCCCCCAACCCTTGAAAGTAATATATTTTGTGCCTTTTGACCACTCTGAGTGCTTTAAAAAATAAAATGTATAGCGTTTGTTTAAGATTGTCTATAAATTATTCGACGGGGCCTAGAAAGTACAAACAATATATTCTAGGATTTCCAGCCTCTTCACGCCCTTTTGATTAGTGTGTATATTACTTATTCAAACCTAAGGAAAAGATATTGCAAGCTTGGTTGCTTTCTCGCAAAATTCTGCCTTGAACTTATAACATTCATATTAAATTTAAAGTCTTACCTAAACAAGAGCTCATTCGTGAGCTCTAATCGTCTCTAGACACAGTTTTTGTTCTATGGTATCGATACAAGGTGACAAGTCAGTTAGTCAACAAGTGACTACATGTAGTGAGGGGATATTGCAGTAACGTGCTTGTTACTATATTAAGTTACACTATCTGATAGTCCCTCCGAGTCTGAATGATCTTCCCCCTTTGATTTAAATATACCTCACATATATTAAACAAAGGGGAAGATCATTCAGACTCGGAGGGAGTATGTAGTTTGTCAGTTATAACACTAGATGAACATATTAGCTAGTTAAAAGTACAATCACTACATTGGATCCCCTTTACTCCAAAATAATGACATTTTCCTTGTGTATTCTCGAATTACACTTTCGGCACAGGTGAATGCTAATTGATATTTTGACGTATAGTGGTACTTATTGAGTAGAAATGGTAACATTTTAGGCAAAAAGGTACTTTGCGAAGGGAAATGTGTTTTATATTCCAAAATCTTTCTCCTAGCTCCTAGTTCCTACATTTGATGTGTTCTTAGTTGCCAATGGAACCTGGTCTACTAGTTATGGACTTATGGGTACAAATATAGATGCGTTTGTCTAGATCCAATTCTTTATGTAGTGGGATTACCAGTAGCTTATATCTGATGGCCTATACTGTATTAAATTGTCAACTATATAGGGTCCTATGTTAAACTGTCAACTATATAAGGACAATTACTGGTTATGATTTAAGAGCTGCTAAAGCCTGTCCATTATTCTTGTAAATGTGATCTGTGCTCATCAGAATAGGGCAAGATAGCAATTCTCTTAGTCTGAACTTTCCCTTGACAGTGGTGACTGTCAATGATTACCTTGCTCGTCGTGATGCTGAGTGGATGGGCCGCGTTCACCGCTTTCTTGGTCTTTCAGTTGGCCTCATTCAGGTACACTTTTCTTTTTCTTTTTCTGAGCATGATCTCTTGTCCATTTGTGTGAGATGTTCATTGATTAAAATTCTCAGATACTTAGTGTTGGATTATAATAAGCGCATTGTTGTACTTATGGGGATTATGTCTTAAACTGACATTGTTTATGTCATGTTGTTTATGGTTGTAGAAGGGAATGAAGGCCAATGAGCGACGACTCAATTACGGATGTGATATTACATACACGAATAATTCAGTATGTTGCATTCTTTTCTTATCCACTCCTGAGAGTGGATTTTTGTTTCTCTTTCAAAAGAATTTTCTAGTGATTCATGTTGGTTTCGCTTCCCATCAGTTCACTTGGTTTCACGTCTTTATAACATATTCAAATGCCCTTTGCTTTGATCATGTCAGGAACTGGGTTTTGATTATCTTCGTGATAATCTTGCTGGAAATAGAGGAGATCTAGTGATGAAATGGTATTTCTCCACGGATTATACTGTTATGCCTATCGATTTGTTACTGCTGAATTTGAGTTTAATCTAGAAAATGCAGGCCAAAACCATTTCAGTTTGCAATTGTTGATGAGGTTGATTCGGTTCTTGTTGATGAAGGGAGAAATCCTTTACTTATCAGTGGGCAGGTATTTATGAATTCTCTCTTTTAGTCTTTTTTTTTGTAGCTTGGGGACGTTCACAAAGTTGAATTTGCTTGAGTGGATATAGCTTTGTAGAAACATATAGGCTACTTACAATACTTATTAAAGGTTTATACGTAAAATTTAGGCAAATCAAGATGCTGGCCGCTATCCAGTTGCTGCTAAAGTAGCAGAACTTCTTGCCCGGGGAATTGTAAGTTCTTTATTCTATTTTGAAGCAGATAATAGAATTTCTGGTCAGATTTATTAAATTCTACATTGTACACTAAGACACAAAGAGCTTTTCTGGATTTGGGGATTTGGAGGGAAAGGAAGAGGAGGGGGAGAAGGGGCATAAAACCCTTGTTTGATTAGCAAATAAGGGTGCAAAGAAATAGACCCTTTTTCTTTCCTCCAGGATAAATCAAAATCCCTTTACCATAAGAAAGATTTTGAGGGAAATTTTATCCACACCCATCTCCATCTCTCCTCTTCTCGTTCCTCTTTTCATTACCCTCTATCCCCTTCTCCCTTCGTTGCTACTCCATATTTGCTATTCAGACAAACCCTAAGATTTGTGAACTTTGGTACAGCATTACAGTGTGGAGCTGAAGGATAATTCTGTTGAACTGACAGAGGAAGGTATATATCTAGCCGAGATGGCTCTTGAGACAAATGATCTATGGGATGAAAATGATCCATGGGCCAGGTGAAAACAAATTTTGCCTTGAAGAAATACATTTTTTTAATTGCTACAGTCCACACTCCACATTGCTTTGCAATCTCAGTAGATATGTGCCTGCATTTTGGCTGTTGAATTGTGTAGTTTGTTTTATATTTCCTTTTTGCACTTTATTTGCCTTCTTACATTGGGTATTTTATTCAATGCCATTTCATAGCCTAGCATTTTATACTTTGAGAGGGTAGTGGGTACCTGAACTTTCCTTTTTCTTTTAAATTATCTGTGACACCAATTTAATACAATTTCATAATAAGTTGATTGTGATAGTAGAGAAAATGGCTCTTGAGATCAATTTGACACCAATTTGACACAGTTTGGTATTGCTTTCCATGTTTCCTCATCTGTTGAGAATAATAGAATATACTGTTTATAGCTGTAGTTCAGTTTGACTTGTTGGAATTGTCTATTTATTTTACGGAAGAAGTCAATTCGCAGATTTGTCTTGAATGCTTTGAAGGCTAAAGAATTTTACCGACGAGACGTTGAGTACATAGTGAGGAACGGAAAAGCTCTTATAATCAATGAGGTATGTACTTACTAATTACTCCAGTATCTTTGCTGTTGGCTTAATCAACATTTAATGTCTCTATGTGGCGTGTATATAACTCACAACTAGCAAGACCGGGCACCAAGCAATTCTCACATATATATTTTGCCTTTCAAGTCTTGTTATTCCCCCTGTTTGCCACATTATTCTTTTTTTTGTTTTATAATTTTTTTTGAAGAGACTCTGCCACGTGATCCTCAGTTTTTACTTCTATACACAATGTTATTCTCTCCAGATATATGCAGTTACATTGTCAAACTGTCAAATGTGATTTATTAAATTAACTTTTGTCAAAGCGCCTCGGGGAGCACGGGCTTAATGTACACTCATGATGCGGGTTTTAAAACCAAGAAAACATTAGTCTTATGTCATGTCAACCAATGAGGTAATATAATGGGGGCTAAGTGCGAACTACTACATAAAAAATATATGGCATAAATATGGTAGGTGACGAAGCATTTATGGTCATGACAATTTGTTTCAGTTAACGGGTAGAGTTGAAGAAAAAAGGAGATGGTCTGATGGCATTCATCAGGCCGTGGAGGCAAAGGAAGGTCTCCAAATTGAGGTAATGCTAACTCTTTGATATTAGGTTTCTTATGAGTAAAATTTTTAGAATGCTTGAATGCTTGATAGTATGCCCTTTATTTACTTTTACTTTTTTGTTACTTGGTAATCTGATACAAGCTTGGTATTCTTTTT
Source organism: Agrostemma githago (assembly GCA_958450325.1). Classification (NCBI taxonomy): domain Eukaryota; kingdom Viridiplantae; phylum Streptophyta; class Magnoliopsida; order Caryophyllales; family Caryophyllaceae; genus Agrostemma; species Agrostemma githago. The sequence continues at coordinate 59,989,008 of OY288257.1, read as the reverse complement.
GACAGGCTGATTCGGTGGTTGTGGCTCAAATCACATATCAGTCGCTCTTTAAAATGTACCCAAAATTGTCAGGAATGACGGGGACTGCAAAAACTGAAGTATGAAAATCAATGTAATTTATTTATTTATTTTTAGATGGCTTTAATTATCAATTGCTCCTATTTTATTTTCAGGAAAAGGAGTTCCTTAAGATGTTCCAGATGCCAGTTATTGAGGTCCCTACAAACCTTCAAAATATTAGGAACGATTTACCCATTCAGGCTTTTGCAGTAAGATTTGGACTTTTGGAGCTTATTTGACTAGATGCTTTTCTCGGAAAACACTTTTTGATAACATTTGAGAATACGAGTTGCTCTTCATCTGTATTACTATAGACTGCACGCGGAAAATGGGAGCATGTTACCGAGGAGGTGGAGTATATGTTTGGATTAGGCCGGCCTGTTCTAGTTGGCTCAACTAGGTAAAATTTCTTTCTTATATTTATCTTTGTCATCATCTTAATTGCTATTGCTTACAAATGAAATGTTGGGACATGCAACACATAAAAAGGTGATGTATCGTATTAGCATATATCTTTACCACTTAGGTCTTGGCTCATAGGCAAAGACCTTGTTGATTGAGTGGTTGTTGGGGGGAATGAAAAGAGTGGTGGTGATCGTAATTGTGGTGGTAGTGGTAGTGATTGAGATGGTGCCATGGTAACGTTTTTATGAAATGTTGGTGTACCAAGAGTGCAATTGGTTAACAAATCCCCGCTATACTAAGGCAACACCAAAGGGCAACAAACTAATTACACTTTTCACGTGAAAAGTCACAAAGTGAAACAACTTATTAAGATAAGTGTTTATACTTAACTACTTCATAAAGGCAACCTGAATTTAAAATACTATATGATTTTAAAAGAGCCATAATAATTTAACTAATGATTCTTTAGTCATACCAAAATTAACAACATTTTAATCATACCAAAATTTATGTAACAAAGTTCTTTAAATGTGCAACATTACTTAAAGATAACATAAAACAAAATCACAAAAAAATCTAGGCTATAAGTATGAAATGATGACTACAAAACTCTTGAAATTTAATCTTATCATACGATCCAAAAAGTTGTTTATATAGCGCTAATTATAATTATTCAATCTTAAATTAATCATATTTATATCATTTTAATAAGTTTATTTCTTCATTGGAAAAAGAGAGTTAAAAAACCGTGTGAAGGGAAGTGTTTTGCACCCATAAATGATTCTCACTCTTCCCACATATATATTTATTAAACTCGATAAACATTAATATGAACCGAAACACACTATACAAACACTAGAGTTTAATGGGGTTGGGTTGGGCCGGGATGACTTATTTATGTAAAATGGTTAACACAACTATGACACTGGATTTATTTGAGTTGAATAATTCTTGACCCGTTTATATATGATACGAACACGAACCCGATTGTCGAGATCTATTTGTGAGATCTAATGTTCTGTTATTGTATAGCTTACTTGCAAAAACTAAGATATCAAAATGGTAACAAAACATGTACTGTACTAATTATATTATTGACTCGGTATAATTATTTTTATCTTAATAGACGTATAATTTTGTCATATGAGTGACTAAAATCTCTATGAACAAAAATTAATTGAAAAACCGTGCATACACATGGGTATTGCACTAGTATCTACAAAGGCTAAAATTAAGGTGATTTGTTTTTCGAGGTGGAAGCCGGAAGGGCTTATATATTTTCCCACCCATATGTGAGGGTAAGGGATCCTTAATTTCAAGATTGAGTTGGTCTACGTAGCTTAATTTGTGGTCCATTTTAATTTTTACAAACTTTAATGTGATATCTGATCTTCTTGATGCAGTGTTGAGAATTCTGAACATCTATGCAAGCTTCTTAATGATCGTAACATCCCACACAATGTGCTTAACGCACGGCCGAAGGTAACATGTAATATCTCTTTTTTTGGCACTTGTGATTGTGTGCGAGGCCGATGGTAATATGTAAATTTGTAATATCACTTTTTTTTAAAACATCTTGTATTTTGTTTGCGCGTGTGTGTGATACTATATGTAATATGCTTAAGCATGTCCCTCTTTTTGATATGCTTTCCAGTATGCTGCCAGAGAAGCTGAAGTTGTTGCCCAAGCAGGGAGGAAACATGCAATAACCATTTCTACAAATATGGCCGGCAGGGGTACAGACATCATTTTAGGAGGAAATCCAAAAGTAGGTTTAAAAGTTTATGGTGGTTACGTAGTTCAATTTTATTTGGAGTTTGTGCTTGATTGTTTCCCTGTTGAGGCTCATATTTAACTTCTATGATCCACATCTAGACCTCAATTCCCAAGTAACAGTCATCTTTTCATTAGCTTAAACTAGTAAATATGCATCACGTATACTATAAGTTAAATATAGGACCTACTTGTCAACTTCACGTATACAGTATAACTCTTTTTGGATTTGATCTTCTCGTGCATCTTTTTCTATCTCTTTATGGGTGCAGTTATTGGTGGCTCCTCTCAAGTACGACATTTACTGTGACTTTTCTTACTGTGACAAGTGTCCCTTCCCAAAATAATGTTTAGTGTAGTTTTGAATAATTTGTAGACACTAGCTGGTAGTGGTACAACAAAGTAATATAAGTCATGTGATCTCTCGTTTTCCTCTCATGTGTTGTATCCTCTGCCGCACCTCTGTTAGTTTCTTAAGTAAATTGTATCTCTGGTAAGTGGTAACTAGCATTAAATTACTGACATAATTACTAGTATTTCCTAGTATCCTAGCTAAGCTGTAGCCAGAATGTCGAATCACTCATATCAAGAATCCATGTCTATCTTCATTGCTTAGTTAACAACTTAACACACTCATTTTGCTTTACCTTTCTGCAACATCTTATTTTACTTTGGGCTGCAGATAGAGGTGGACAAGGGTCGGGCCATGTCTAGGTGGGTTGGCCATTGGTGCCGGGGTATGGGAACGACCGCAGCCTGGTAATAGCCGTCCCAGGCCAGCCCGCACTTTTGTCCAGCTCTATCTGCACTGCACTAAGCAATTACTCCGTCTGTATTTCATTTAATTGTCCAATTTTTTGTTTTTCCTTTATCAGTGAATCCATTTTTCTCCCCCATAATACATGTTTTTTCTTGTGAATAACAAATATTTTGTGGTAGACTGATAAAGCTGTTAATGTTTTTTAAACTAAAGTAACCCTGATAAAAATCAAATAGTTCTTGTAATAAGCACATGGTTTCAATCTTGAAAATAGAGTTCAATATTTTGTACTCTATAATATTTGTAGAGATGTTAATGTTGTCTTTCGTGTTTCTCTTTGATAAGATGCTCGCAAAAGAAATATTGGAGGATAAATTGATCCCGCTTCTATCTCGAGAAGTTCCTGAATTTGAAATTGATGGTGAACCAGGTTCACTGAAGGTAATGCACGATGGTTGTTAGTAATTTACCTCTAAGCTAAGTAATTTTCCAATTCCTAGTTTACAGTTTCTGTTTTTATAGGTATTTTCAAGAGTAAATAGTGACCCATCATCCTCAGCTTTGCTTGAGCGGGCAGCATTAATTGGTATAAATTCAAGATGTCCTTTACTTTTGAATATAATAATTTTTAAAATCATTTTATTCTGTAGTGACATATTGTTAACTGCAGCTAAATATGTTGGAAAAAGTGAAGGGAAGGAGTGGACTTATCAGCAGGCAAAATCTACAATTTCTGAGTCTATTGAAATGAGTGAGTCAGTTGATTCAGGGGAGTTACGAAGGCTTGCTGAAAAAGATTCGGAAATGTATCCTCTTGGGCCTACTATTGCTCTTGCTTATCAGGCAATCTTGAGAGATTGTGAACTCCACTGCTTAAATGAAGGCTCTGAGGTTAAAAGGCTTGGTGGGCTTCATGTTATAGGAACATCTTTGCACGAATCCCGTAGAATTGACAACCAGGTGAGTGAGTGATTATCTAACATGGTATGGAGTATAAAATGCCCAAACACTTCGCTTGATGTGTTTTCTATACTCCCCCTGCTTTTCTTTCAATATTCCCCGTTCTTTGCTGTCATGCTGCTCTATCTTAAGTTAGAAAGTTTGCGATTGATAATTCTATATGATGACCTATGATTGAAACAATCTTCCTAGCTGAAGCCAGAACTATTAATACGTTATATCCATGGCAGAGGGTTTCCAGTAGGATGTAATTTGGGCTTGGTATCTATCTCCTGCTTCTGCACCCTTCATGTGTTCCTATGCTATTTATCACAGTATGCGTATATTTCAAGTTATCCAAATACAGCACACTGTAATTTATCCGAATAATGTGTGATCGCAAGGCTAATTAGGATTTGAGTATATGTCCGATGGGTTAGAGAAACTCATTAGTGGTAAGGGATGTGACACTTCACACTTGTTTCACTTCATTAGTATTTTTTTAATACCGGCTCCATCTATTATTCATTGCATCCCACTTGTGTGATGCTTTTTGGCAGCTGCGTGGCAGAGCAGGAAGGCAAGGAGATCCAGGATCAACAAGGTTCATGATCAGGTACCCTCGTGACATTTTATTAGTTTCTTAACGGGTGAATGTAGCCAAAATTGTGTAGATTAAACTACAGCTTATTGTTGAGCTCAAACAGTTTGAAAGAGAACAATGTTGTACCTTAGATCTCTTATATTGAGACAATACTAGATTAAAGTCCGTGCGTTGCACGGGTTAGTTGGCTTCGGGTTAATTGGCTTAATTACATTGATGATGTATATTCATTAAATAAGACTTGATCAAGCTATATCATTATAATAAATAAGATGATCACATAATATTAGTAATCAAACTTAATTTCAACAACTAAGTTTATAGTCTTAAGAGCTTATTCTAAAACTCAAAAGAATACATGCGAATAATTTTTTTGATTGATAATATAAGATTCTATCGCCTCATCATAATTTTTCGATATAGGATAATTTACTCAAGGTTTATAGTTTTTAAGATCCGATTTTAAGACCCAGAAAAACGCACGATTACTCTTATTTATAATATAGAATCATCACCTTATTTTAATTTTTTCGATGTGGGATAATTTTAGGTTTCTAGTCCTTTTAAAAGCTTTTTAAGACTCAAAATTTGTTGGTGGATATTTAAAACCATAAGATTACTCACTTATGATATAGAATTTAATTACGTTTATAATTTTAAGAACTATTTTGAAGACTTAAAAGAGTTTGTTTTTATATCTATGTTAGATGACAGACGATTACTCTTTTTTAAAAATATTCCACTTTTAGTATAAACATAGATTATCTTATTATATATTTTGGATGAATGATTACTCTTATTTATATAATAAAAAAATTCGCCTTATTATAATTTTTCGATGTGGGAAAATTTTACTTAAGTTTAGATATAGTCTAATTAAGAACTTTTATTTATAGACAAATGATTACACTTATTTATAAATATTATAGAATTCCATCAATCCATCTTCATTTTTCGATGCGAGATAATTATACTTTAACTATATAGTCTTAGTCCTAGAATTTTTTTTTTTGTCTCAAAAGATTGTTGGATAATATCTAAGAACGAAAGAATTTTATCACCTTGTTAAGAACTTTTTTTAGGACGAATGATTAATCTTATTTATAATATAGAATTTAATCACCTCATCATAATTTGGAGAAATGACTACTTTTATTTATATAATAGAATTTCATCGTCTTATTATACTCTCTTCGTTCACTATCACTATTTTTTTCTCCATTACCTTAATATTTGAGTGACCGAAGGGAGTATAATTCTTTGATGTGAAATATAATTTACTTAAATTTATAGCCTTAAGAGTGTTTTAAGACTCAAAAGAGAGGGGTTTAATTTTTCGATGTGGGATAATTTACTTAAGTTTATAGTCTTAATAGTTTCTTTAAGACTCAAAAGATTTTGATTGATATCTAAGAATCTAAGAATAAATAATTAGTCTTATTTATAATATAAAAATCCATCACCTTATTATAATTTGTCAATGTGGAATAAATTTAACTAAAATTTGCAGTCTTATTTATAATATAGAATCATCACTGTAACTTATTTTAATTGTTTCAATGTGGGATAATTTTAAATTTGTAGTCTTATTAAGACTCTTTATAAACTCAAGACTACAAATTCATGACTTCATCCTAATTTAAAAAACAATGACATAGAATTCCATCAAACCAAAAGTTTTTTTGTTGGTTGATATTTAAAAACGATGATTACTCTTCTTTAGTACAAATTCATAAGTTCATCATAATTTTTCGATGTGGGAGAATTACTTAACTTCGTTAATGTCTAGAGATTTTTTTTAGTTTTATTTATAATATAGAATTTCATCACCTTATTATAATTTTTTTTATTTAAGTGTATAGTCTTGACAACTTTTTTAAGACTCAAAAGATTTATGTTTGATGAAACTTTATAATTTTTTAAATGTGAGATAGTTTTAGTTAAGTTTATAGTCTTAATATATATTTTAAGACTCAAAAATATTTTTGGTTAATATCTAAGAGCACATGGTTACTACGGAGTATTATTTATAATAAGTTTCATCACCTTATTATAATTTTTCGATGCGAGATTATTTTTACTTAAGTTTGTAGTCTTATTAAGAGATTTTTTAAGACTTAAATGTTTTTTTTGATTGATATTTAATAACGAATGATTAGTCTTATTTATAATATAGAATTCATTAACTTATCATATTTTTCGATGTGAAATAATTTATTTAAGTTTATAGTATTCCATCAGCTCTTAAATTTGCAGTCTTATATATCAGAAGTTTTTTAGTCGATATTTAAAACCGAATGATTAATAATATTTATAATATAGAATTCCATCACCCCATCATAATTTTTCGATGTGGGATAATTTAAAAGTTTTTCTTGGTCGATATTTAAAACGAATGATTACTCTTATTTATAATATAAAATTTCTTCATCTCGATGTAGGATACTTCCTTAAGTTTATAGTCTTAGAATTTTTTTTGAGATTCAAAAGACTTTTGGTAGATATCGAAGAACGAATTATTACTCTTTATTTATAATATAGAATTTCATTATCCTATTGTAATTTGTCGATGTGGGATAATTTTAAAACTGTTAGTATATGTTATAAATTCATCAAATAATATGAAACAAATGATATGAAATTTATACTCTAATGAAAGCATTTTTTAACATGAATCTAATTATTTCATTTTTATAATTTATTTTACGATAATGTTTTAAAAAAATGAACTCTAAAGGTTTTCACGTCAGAATTGTAAAATATCACATTAATATAATAGATTAAATATATATTGTAATAATCAAAAGATTCTCTAATTGATTTTTTTTATTATTTATGATACTTTCCTAATTTGAGGTTTGATTGAACGGACCAATGAGATCGCTCGAAAAAAACCTAAAATATATATATATATATATATATATATATATTGATGATTTGGACTAACCGTATTTTCATCTCTAATGTAAATAACGAGATATTGTGTCATGCGATTGTATGCAAGCTTTCCTCTAAAATAGGAGGTGGTTGTTTCCAATTGATCCGTGGTGAGAAGAATCGCAACCGTTTCTACTTCATAAGTTAGAATCACATAGGCTTATAAGAAACATTTTGCTTTAATCAGCTAAAAGAGTAAGATAAAAACTCAAAAATAGGGCTTTGTGGTTAAGAAAATGATTTCATGTTTTGTACAAATCTGATGAGATTCCATTAAATGCTTCGAATGGCAACTGTCTTTGTGATCAATGATGCCATCTGTCTATTGAAGATGAATTTGTTCAAGAGAATGCTGTCTGTTATCAAGCCATTCTTTGTTGGTGATATGTTCCTGACTATTTTTCGCAACAAATTCTCTCTCTCTCTCTCTCTCTCTCTTATGTTTTTGTTTTGTCCAACTGCTCATGCAGCTATGTAGGGCCTTTCATTGGACAGTTCGTTAGTTTATGCTATATCTGGTCCTTAATAGACTCCCTGACGACTTTCATTTTTATTTTAAAAAAATAAATGGGTGAGGATAAGGCCAGCTACCACTGCCTTCGCTGATGAATAGGACAAGTGTTTTGAGTCAATGACCCCAAAGGAAAAGTTTTGCACGAGGCAATATATAGAAAACAATAGAGTTCCTCTCAAAAGAAATACCGCAGTCTGCAGAAATTAGCACTAAAGCACAATGCTGAACAACATTTTTCTCTCAGTCCTTGATATCACACAGATAAACCCAAATCTCCTTTAAAATCTTGTATCCTTTAATGGTGAGCAACAACACAATGCAGAATGGACATGAGCAATTCATGTAGGTCCAGGGTCATGGTATTTTCCACGAACCTTTACAAAGAGCATAATCAATCTCTAATTAAGCCAAAGATTAACCATTCTTTGGCTTTAGACTTTAGTGAAATAAGTAAAGGGGATGCAAATTTCAACACACTTTTACTTTGTGTCATTCATTGCATTTCAGCCAAGGCATAAATTTGCATTCATCTTCATTATCTTGCCATAGCGGGAGCCTTTGAATAACTAGGTTAATGGTGTGTTGTCGTTATACTGTGATTGAGAGAGATGCATTGTTGTATTGGTTGATCCATGTGGCCCAGATAGTGGATAGGGATGTGGCATTGATGCAGTGAGCTGAGTTGCTTTGCCTATTTGATCTGCTGTCTTTTCTAGAAGAATCCGTGCATTTATTATGAGCATGAAAGACTGGAGAACAACATTAGCTTTATCTTTTCTCAATAACTACTTTGTCTTATACCTAGAGTAAACCACGACCTTTTATATTGTTATCAATACTAGTCGCAGATACTAGCCCTATATCTAAAGCCAGAGTAGCATAGCTGCAAATTTGTAAATTGAGTTTGGCGGCCTTTCATAAATCATACCATTGGGGAAATTTACGTCAAAAGTTGTATATTTGTCCCCTTCCGTTTCTGCCCATCAGTGAGTGGCTCATTAAGCGCTTGTGCATCTTACAAAAGCTATAGGTGATCTGAAGAAGAAGCCAATACTATAAAATTGTGTCACTCGTAGTTATGCATGTTTGAGCTCATCCATATTCCCATTTTAGCGTTCTTTAAAAACAATTATGTTGGTACACAGTTATTCGAGCTCCCATGAGGAAGTGTTGCTCTGCGACCAAGAATTGTACCAAGTGACATAACTGCGTTGTATTACTACCAGCTTAAATAGTGTATATATTGAAATTTCGGCGCCGGTTTTTCATTTTGAATTTTGACAGCTTGCAGGATGAAATATTTCAAAAGTTCAACTTCGATACTGAATGGGCCGTCAAACTTATATCTAGAATCACAAATGATGAGGATATACCAATCGAAGGAAACTCCATTGTTAAACAGGTGACTACCCTATAATTTTATGTCTCAGTTCCTACATGATACCCACTACTATGACTTGATTGTACCTCTGTCATGGACGTAGCTTTTGGCCTTGCAAATCAATGCAGAGAAGTATTTTTTTAACATCCGAAAGAGCTTGGTTGAGTTTGATGAAGTTTTGGAGGTATGCTCAACGAGTTTTCATGCTTGCTGTTCTGCTCTTGTTGTCTGTGTCATTTCAATTTTCCCTACTTGAGGTGGAGCTAAGAAGTTATATCCAACAACGGTTTAAGACTCTAACGGGGTTCCCAGCTTCTTTCATCATCAAGTTTTTTGCTATCTACATGAGACTCTAACTGGTGCCCCCCTCCCTCTAAAAAAAAACGTTAATTTTATGTTGTCTTCTCAGGTTCAAAGAAAGCATGTTTATGACCTAAGGCAGTTGATTTTGGTGGGTGATGGTCAAAGTTGCTCCGAACACATTATCCAGTGAGTTTAATTGTAACTTTTAGCCGGAAAGCTCTGTGCTCTGTATTGAATATTCCCCAGTACTGCAACCATTTTTTTTCTCTTTCTTTCATCAACGAGTCTATTACACTTGTTATTGGGGAAATTAGGTGGTACTTCCTTTTACTTTCTGCGTAAGTTAGCCACCTACTGCGATACATTTATTGCAATTAGTTACCACACTTACGAGTACGTATTCTGACAAGGAAATGTTAGACTGATAGTCAAGAGTCAAGTCCTATTATTAGGGGCATTTAGGTTGTTAGGAAATTACTCTGTCAAACTTGGAGAAATTACCCAATATGTTATTTGAATATAGCGTACATATATTAGGAATGTGCCAATAATCTTATAGTGTGAATTAAGATGTACCTCTTATTTATTTGAAAATTACATGTGCATTTAGAATGTATCTATCTGCTCTCACCTTAGAGATAGTTCTCATGGGATCTCAACCTTATGCTTGTGTGCCTTTGTGAATTGCGACTATTCTCCCTACTCCCGCCTTATTGCTATGAGAATCCATCATTCCATCTGACTATGTACTGTACAGATACATGCAAGCTGTGGTAGACGAAATAATATTGGGCAGTGTTGATGCTCACAAGGTAATTCGAACTCTAAAACTTTGAAATCGTTGTCCCACAAATTCACTAATTTTGTATTGTACATCCAGCGTAGTTCGAGCATTTCAAGACTTTCTAATGCACCCCTTCTTGGAAACTTGTGATCTATGCATTCAGCAATAAATTATTTTCTGCGCTGAAAGATGGCGTCATTATGATATTTTATTCTTTTGCAGAGTCCTTGTAGCTGGAATCTGAGAAAGATCTTGGACGAGTTTAGGAATCTTGGGGGAAAGCTGTTGAATGGTGTGCTTATTTGTGTTACTTCAGTCTTAATTTGTTTTTCCCCTTTTCCCTTTGCCCTTGTGTATTGGACAGAGGGCTGTCATGCGGCTGTGAGCCTGTGATGCTAAACTTTGGTGATTGTTCAGATCCATTTGCAGAAATTACGGAAACAGCCCTGCTGAAGTCTCTTTTAGAGTATGATACATCATCATCTGTAGATTTTAGTAGCAGTTTCCCCCCAGATTTGCCAAGACCTCCAAATGTCTTTAAGGGGATCCGGAAGAAGGCTTCTTCCCTCAAGAGATGGCTTGCCATATGTGGTGATGATACAATCATGTGAGCCCATAATAATTTTGCTCTATGATACTAGTGCAATTTTCCTCCTTTTTTACAATGCGAAAATATTATAGATAGCTTAATATGTCGCGATGAATGCTGCAGCGATGGGAGGTACCGAGTGAGCATCAATCTATTGCGAAATTACCTTGGGAGTTTTCTTATTGCTTCGTATCTTCATGCCATAGAAGAATCTGGTTATGATGGAACATATGTAAAAGAAATTGAGGTATGTATTTACTGCTGGGGTTACCTTTAGTTATTTCCTGAATTGGGGGTTAATTAATACAGTATGAAAGTATTTAAAAGGAAAAGTAATGGAAAATATACTAGTCTCCATGTTGATGCATTAGTATGGTTACCATTGATCCCAGAGGTCACAAAGTTCCTTGATCTGGTTTTAGATACTCAATAACTATATTGTGACCCGCTACATGCATTAATTTTGAGGGATAATATTTGATTGATATTGGTTGAACTTAAAGAATCCTCTTGGTGTTTTGTGAGCCATGTAGTAATCTTTGTCTGAGCTACTTGTAGAAATAGTCTCACACAATGTGTGAGACAACCTTGTCGCTCACTAATAAACTTGTATTAATTGCTCTTTTATCTGATAAATGGAGTGGTCTTGCAGTAATAATCATGTGGGATTGTCTCGTTTAAGTATTTGTGCTTTTGTATAGTACTTGATCGACTTACTGCAGATGTCTACTCTTGCTTATGTTTAGCTCTTATCCTGCAAAGATTCACTTGTTAGTCTTGATAAACTTTCCGTGGGTGATGTTTGTTTTTTTCCTCTTCCAAATTTTGAAATGCAGAGAGCAGTAATAATCAAGACCTTGGATTGTTTCTGGAGGGATCACCTTGTTAATATGAACAGGCTTAGCTCAGCGGTACACATACATAACACATCGTGGCTTTTCATTTTTCATTGCTTCTTTGGCACTCGGCTCATGTAGGTTTTTATGCAGGTGAATGTGAGGAGTTTTGGGCACAGAAATCCTCTGGAGGAATACAAGATAGATGGTTGTCGATTCTTCATCTCGATGCTGAGCGCGTTTAGGAGGCTGACTGTAGAGTCCCTGTTCCGCTATTGGGCCTCTCCCATGGACTCTCAAGAATTATTTCTCTCTTAATGGAAGGAAGCCTGGTACATCTGGTAAATAGTTGCTTGGTGGTACTGGTACTCCAAAGAATATTGCTTTCAGTCATACATCGCAAGTCTTGGGGTAAAACGGTTTTGCATCAAAATAAATGGCAGTGGTGGATTAAGGAAGCTAAAGGGAAAGTCCGTCCCTCAGTGTTGAAATGGCGGTGGCAGCAACGCAGCAGAGATAGGGAAGTTGATGAGGTGGAGTACCAGATTTGGCAGTGCATGAACCCCCTTGTAGTTGTAGGGTTGAGGCGGGTATACTCTATACTTCAGACTCTGTATGTACTGTAGGCAGGTCGAAAATGACTTGGAATAAGATTAAAGGCATTGTAACCTGAAGATTAGAACTAATAGAGCTAGAATATGTACTAAAGACAGATTTCAAGAGGAAGTTGTAATTTAACTTAACTAGCATCCTAGTTTATGTTTGTAATTGTAACTGCCTACAGGTGATTGTGTATATAATTATCAGGTCTACATTTTTGCTGCCGAATCTTTTATGATGATACTCGTAAGTCGTAACCTACTTTTTACACATGTCCGTATCAACCTATAAGCTCATTTTAGATCTCACCATGGGACGATGGAATAGTGTGTTTATGACCAATGTTTAACCTCAGCCACTGGCCTCCTTAGTTTCCATGTTTTTTGGTTCTAATAGGTCCCGGAATTGAATATCTTAAAATTCACGTCATAATTACTTCAAAACTATATGTATAGATCTTGGTGTAAGAAATGGAGAATATTGTTTAAAATAATACTTCCTCCATTTTTTTTGTGAGGGGAAAAGTGGACCAATGAGGTTAATTTAAGAAAATAGGAGTAACATTAAGAGGCCGAACGAGTACTTTACGAATCATCCGGAAATCTCGATTCTTAGCCGTCTTAGAACCTTTCTTAATTATTGGTAATCATTTCAGCGCATATCCGCTATTTCTGAATTGTTTTAGGAAATAATATTGATGACATGTAAAAATCATCGAAAATTATCGATTTTGAAGGTTATTATCCACGTTTTTTGGTCTGAATAGGTTCCGGAATCACGTCTTAAATTCGTACCATAATTACTTCAAATTAAGTGTATTGATCCTGTCGTAAAAAATGGAAAATATTGTTTAAAATAATGACATTTGGGGCCGAACGAGTACTTTTCGAATCAGCAAAAATTGAAAGAAACAAGCTCTATGCCCGACTCTCAACCGTCTTAGATCCTTTATTGTTAACTATTGCTAATCATTTCATCGCATATCGGCGGTTTCTAAATGGTCTCTGGAAACAATATCACAAATGTATAAAATTCACCGAAAATTGTCAATTTTGAAAGTTATTATACACATTTTTTGTCCGATTAGATTCAGGAATCAAATGTCCTAATTACTTCCCACAATCGTCTTTTCTCCACAATTCTATTAAACCCATATATGAACCACATACGCCAAGTCTGAAGAGATAAATAACATACGATAAATAATAAAGATGTAAAAGCTTGATTCACAGTATACAGTGACATGAAGAGATAATGGCCTCTCTTATTTGCTTATTTAATCTCAACTATAAGTATACAGTATACAGTATACACTCTGGGTTTCTAAATACAGAACACAGAATGATGAATGATTAATTATTGTTGCTAAAATCCTACAGTATGTCATCATACTGGTTCGCCTTTCATGGAACACAAAAAAAAAAAATATTATGTGCAGTAATTTACAGGAACCTGACACTGACACTGACACTCGGTGGTGCTGCACTGCTGCGTCGAGGAAAGGTTGGTTGGTTGATTCAAAGGGCCTTCTGGTCCATCCTCTCGTTCCAGTTCAGGCAACGGATTAAACTACGGAACCAATCCCCGGTCTGATCGGACTTGTTGACTGTAGGGAGAGGATGCTGGCTCATGGATATCCGTATTGAGTCCCCTCTTGAAAGCTGTTGCCTCCTCTTCCCATCGAATGACACCCATGCATTGCTTCTTGCATCGTCTGGTATCTGTTTCAACCAACCCAACTTCAGAATGAATTCGGAGGGACTACCGATGGTGTTCCAACAGACCATAATGAAGTTCAAATCTCCATAACACACCCTCTTGAATTTTGGAATCTAACAGGTGGACATTCTAGAGATTTCGCAAGACAATTGTTTTTGACAGGCTAGCACCACACCACATCACATCACATCATTTTTTATGCAGCAAAAGATTCAGTCTATTAGACATTTTTTTATGCAAATCACCATAGAGATTCTTAAAGGCATATGCACTTGTTCATGAAGCAGTTGACAGTCGTCAGGTTATGTCAAGGCCTAATTAAAAACTGCTTAATCACATGGGAGATGTTATGTCCGATCCTTCAAACGTTTGGTGCCGCATTCACTACAGAATTAATAAGAAAAACATCATAAAACAAGCTCTCTCATTGCCAAGTCTCATGCCTAGAGACTAATCGTGATTCACTGTATAGTCTATACCCACAGAAGCCCGGTTCTTTTCGGCTGAAGTAATTTAATGTCTTTTTTCAGCAGAGATTTCATGTCAAAAAATGCATTTACATAGATTTACACATAAATATGGTACCACTTCAAAAGATATTTCATAACAAACAGCATTACCTTCAATTCCAGCCGCGCGGAATCTGGAAGAATCACTGGTCGAAATGAAAGTGAGTGCGGACAAATAGGAGTGAACAACATGCAAGGGACATTTGGATGTACCTATTATATTATTCCCAAAATATGCATTATTAGTTCAGTTGTTAGAAGAAATCAAGACTACACAGCAACAACAATAACATTTGTGCCTCATAGAATCCTCGTTGCAAGATGGAGTACATCAAATGCTCTGACTTACATTAAATGACTGTGATGCTCACAACAAAAAGATGAGCAGCACTGAGAAGAGCCATTTTGCTTTATTCTACCATAGTTCACAGTAAGCGACTTCATGTTTGGTTAAATATTCAGTATACTTTCACTCTCCATACCTCTCTTTTGCTTGTTAGAGATTAAGCCAGTGTGGAGAACTGTAACCAATTTCTTAATAAATTTATAGTCAAGGCATTATCTGGGGATTAATGAGTCGAATAACAGAGAAAATCACTGATAATTTCACAATTTTTGCAGTTAGTTATTACATGAAGGAAAGAAATAATACGGTTGGTCATCTTGTATATGCACATCACCCCTGGTCTCCTTAATACTCGTATTATCGCTTACTTATCTTAAAAATGGAACTGAAAGGTTCGAAGGTATGAAAACATGGAGAAAGCACACATTTTATGAGCATCAATGGAACAGAATTGCAGATAAGCTTCCAAAATGTATAAAGACAAAGAAGCTGATCTTGAAAAACATTCTACATTGTACTCCAAGAATCCTATAGAGCAAACTCAAACTGAGTTCAGTTTGCTCATCATCATTCAGATTTCTTCAAGACTAAGCGTCTAACCACAGAAATATTTTAACCTTGTATTTTCACCTCATAATTATTCTACATTATTGCAACAGGTTACATTACTTTTATATTACGAGTCTTCTTCAGCATAGCTCGCATAGATGTATCATTCCTACAAGCTATGTTACTTCGATTTCTCCATTCAGGGTATTCTCCTACCATATCTGAAGCAAATGCCCCGACATGTGGACACTTCTCCTCGTGACCCAGAAATATCAATTTAAGTCAGTAAACTTGTGAAATTTTCATGAAAAATGCAAGCCCGACATTCAAATCCACAATCGATTCAGAGTATCATAGCAACCCCATTTTCTAAGATAAATTTCAATGCAAACCAACACTCATATTTCAAGTCAACCAAGGCCATCCACCAATTTTTTTCACTTCAATGACAAAATGACATGTTTTCCGAAAGTACACCAATTAACAAGCTCAATTAATGTTAAGGCACTGTATCAAAGTAAACCTCTCATCCACTCGGGTTGAAACTATGAAAAGGACTCACGGAAAAGTGGAGGACCCATATGGACATATTGTACTAATGGTAATGTGGTAGTAATCTAACACGTTTAGAATGTGGTGCTCACCATAGACCCTCCTGCAGCTGTTGAATACGCGGTACTTCCAGTCGGTGTAGCTACTATGATCCCATCACCTTGCACCTGCAGAACAATGTTATCGTTTTAATATTTGCACTCTGCCAATTTGAAATTGTAATGCAGCCAAAAGATTCATTATTCATCGGCTTTGGAGTATAACAAAAGACATCAAAATGGAATCCAACCATACGGAGTTTTTGCCAACTGCAAAGCAGCAAACAATCATCTTCATCAAGAGTTTAACAAAAAGAGTCGGTTATGTGTGATTCCACCTTAATTGCATATATGTGATTCCACCTTAACAGCCTAGGAGGGACCCAGGCCCCTCTTCTACAGACTTTAGGATTAATTGATGCATGGATGTATGTGGCAGGAGGCAAGACTAGGCGTAACTAGACCTGCAAAACTAACCCGGCCCGAATAAGCCAATCTGAACCCGACCCGACACCCGAACGGAAGACCCGAATTTGACCCGAAGGCCCGACCCGACCCGACCCGAAATCAACATGATTTTAATAACCCAAAATTGACCCAATCCAAAGCTGACCCGACCCAAACCCAACCCGCTGACCGTTTTGTCAGGTCTAGGCGTAACAAATTACCAAGTACGAAGTAATAACAAATTCCTTTCAGCCTCAAAAGGCTAACAAATGTTCAAACTAATGTCATATTTGCCACAACTCAGACCTGGCTAATGTCATTTATCTCTGTAACGAACGACGTAATAGTATAAGCACCAAACGAGAAGAAAATGGCCCAAATAACATTCCAGGAGAAGTGAGGAAAATAGAGGGCGAGAAATTACCTTAGTTATGAGTCGATCATGCTCGTAGCACTCAATCTTTGACAGATAAGGATTCGATCCACGATCAACCACTATCTCATTTAAGACGTCAAAAATTTTACCAGGCATTGCCTTTCCATTCCGGAAAACCTCACATCGAAGTCGCATCCTCAGGGTAATATAAACACCATCCCTGGTGTTATTACCGTGGATGACCTGTCCCAGGTCCTGCTTGTAGTCTTGAAACTACAAAATATGAAAGAAGAAATAAGACTTATGTCTCGGTAATAAAAGGAAGAAGAAAAAAAACATATCTGAACTAAACACGAGCTGAGAATCATACATTATGGGACGTAAGAAAACCAAGAGATCCAAGATTAAATGACACAACTGGAGGCACGGAACCTCTAAATAAATTTGATGCGTGAAGAATCACTCCATCTCCTCCCAGGCATGCTACAAAATCAACCTTTTCATGTAGACCACTACAATAAAATAGTGCTTATGAGTTATGACAACACATCCATTCAGAATTATTAGATCACATGGGACAGCATACATAGCCAGCAAAATTACCTGCTATCTTGACCATAGAAAGTCTGAACAAACCCAAATCCCGGTATCCTGGCAAATATATCATGCACATCTGGCTCAACAAGAACATTCATTTTTTCTTGGTAATATAAATAAGATGCAACCTACACACCAAAAGAGAATCTTGAGTAACAGACTCGAAGATAAAGGCAGGCATTAATGACAGAGAGTGCTTCAAAAATCCTACTCACCCAAGAGAGAATCTTGAATTAAAGATGAAAAGGCTATAATGAGGGAAAAAAAAAAAAAAAAAAAAAAGGTGCTTCATAAAATAGTCATTTTACACAACAAGAGCCAACTTTTCTTTATTTGGTTTTCAAGAATACTTCGCACATAGCAGAGACTCTTATGGAAGCATTTGGTTGATTTAAGAATCACTTCTTACCCATCCAGCAAAAAAAGAAATATCAATAAAAAAAACTACATGCGCATCTTCACACTGAAAATACACACTAAGAATCCAAAAGTCTAAACTAAAGGCAGCATGACACACAAGACACAACTCTACGAACGAGTCACAGCAATACATCATCACATGTTATGTACTGAAAAGGAATAAGAGGGGACAATGAGCTGAGCTACTCTGATGCAAGGGGTAGCTTATCCAGAATACCATGAGAGAATAAAATTTGATATCCTAAAATTTGGTTGAAGATAAAAAATTTATGACACTTGGGGCCTTTGGGCCAATATTTGTGTGGCCTTACTTGTTTAAGGTAGTAAGGAGTATGATACTACAATGTACCGATAATTATGATTGAGTTATTTATTATGCTATACTGTAACTTTGGCCCACTTTTACCCTTCATTGTAAGGGTGTTTACTCTTCTAATTAGCAAAAAATACAAAATTTGTTAACCCAATGATTTCTGGCTCCTCCCGAGTCGAGGATGTTAAATCCTCCTGTTATCTCTTCCCTGCAGCAGTGCAGCCGTTCCAGCACGTGGGTGACTTCTCTTTTGATTATGATGTGAAGTGATTATTTGCGCATTTATCAAAACAGGGGAAAAGAGAATGTGTTTAGATTTGTACCTCTTTAGCCTGTTCCATGAGTTCTGGTCCCAACTTCTTTAACAAAAGGACAGTCTTTGGGGTGGACTTCCACATAAGCATTTGCTGCTGCGTACTTGGATGAGTGAACGCAAGTGAGGATTCAGTCACCTTTTCTCGTGTACAAGAAAACCCATCAGTCCGAACTAGGAACATTTCGGCTTTCTTTCTTGATTGTATTCTCACGACACCAGTAGCAGAAGCACACATATTTCCTGGAATCACCTCTAAATCACCATCTCTTGATACTTGTGATGCGTGTCCATTATTCTTTTGGCCTGACGCAATATTACCTACTGAATTTTTGGTCTTATCAGTTGAGGCGTTATTTCTCATCAGATGAGCACTGTCTCCATCCACAATAGTACTAGTAGATGTATGATCTTTGTGAGGCAGAGCAGTACCATTTTCATTGAGCGTAGTATTGGATTTGTCAAGCACTGAAAGATCCTTGCTTTGAGATGACCCATTTGGATTTCTTTTCCCCAGCAACACTGATATGGAATCTTTCTTAGCTTCCTCAATGATCTCATTGCTTCTTCTATGCACTTCTTCAGAAGTGTGCCTCCTCCATCGAGAATTGACAAAAGTAGAAGGGGAAATCTTTCTGCCTTTGAAAAATTCAGACATTGCTTTTCTGGACAAGACATTGATGGGAGGTTGTTGAGACTTGAAAGGATCAACATTTTGAATCCTATGATCACCAACATCTAGTTGCGACGCTTCTCCGTCAATGACATGATCACTGCAGTCTTTCTTGATTATATGATTTTCAGGGCCCACAGCGTCTGAATTTTGGAACATCCCGTTAGGATCAGAAAGCTTTTCATCCTCTGTCTGTTTCTCTACTGTGACACCTAAAGACACGTCATCTGAAGCCATTCCATCTATACCTACAGATGGAGATCCATTCAGACCAATAGAACTGCCGGCAGCAAGCTGCAATTCACAGCGGACTACAAACTGCCTCCACCTCGAGACCATAGCAGACGTTCTCCATACACCTTCTTTACTATGCAAATACACAGGCTGTCTGGTAGGGTCAGAAACTAACGAAGCAAACTTTTCAACCTGCTCAACCGAAGGCACAGTTCCAATCTCAACTGGAAACTTAAACAGCTCAACCTTTCCAGATTGAACAGCATCCTCTATAGCAGCTTGATAAAAATTGTCTTTCACAGTCTCCGCTCTAATATCTACAATAGTGCGAAAGCCTTTATCTAATAACCACTTTAAACCTTCTTCCGTTACCTGACCACCCTTCCAGAACGCAGCCTCAGAATCCATGGGTTCATTGCTTTCTTTACTACTAAGGACGGATACTGGAGCCCAATTGGCAAAGAGTGAATGGCTTGGAGAATCTTCTCTACGTGAAAAGCCCAAGTCGTAGCATACGTTTTTCAGGCGTTGTAGTTTCCTCCATACATCATGGCTAGAAATATCCTCAGGTGTCAAATAGTTCTCCAGAGCAACATGCAAGCTTTCACAACACCTCTTAATCTCACTCCTAAAAGTTGCAAGTGGAGGAAGATTGTCGTCCATACTACTCATATCTTCAACACGGAAGGAGGTCATAATTGATGACCTTCCGGAGAGCACATCTTGTCGCCCTTTGTTCAAAAGCGATATCATACATCCAAGAACTGACACTATTTTATCTTCCAAAACCTCGGAAGTAAAATCATACGACACAGTACATTCACCAGTGACTGGATCACATAGTGTGTTCATCAATGTAGTATGCAAATGTTCAGCAGCTCTAAATATTCGACAGTAAGCTTCTACTTCAGCGATATCTCCAGGGACAGGACCAATCCAACGCAGCTGAGTCACATCATGAGGTTGAAAGGTCTGCCAAACCACGATACTAACGTCAAATTTAATCTGAGTAATGATGAAAAGAAAGGGAAAAAAACTCACTAGAAGGGCTGCATATCTTTTTATGGTGAAGTAACAATTATTCAATGCAATCTTGGACGCAACTTTAATGATGAGGTATGGAGACAACCTCTCTATGTTGTTAAGCACATGGGTAACGCTACCTAAAACTAACCCTCCTCAAGGTTCTCCTCTGCCTTTGGTGCTAGCCTCTCTGGCACTAGGGAATATTGTTGTTGATTGTATGAACCAAATTTTTGACACAAATTGGAAGTGAATTATGAAAGATATACAACATGGTCCTAGCCTCCTGGTCATACAGACCGCACCTACTCAAACCATCAGCAAACAATATAAACAACTTAGTAACTCATATATCAAGGCCGGTATGCAGAATATTCAAAAAGCTGCATGTTGCAAGTTACCACTAACGGATGGACCATCAGAAGAAGACAAGAGTCAAAAGCTTCTATCAACATTGGTGCTCCAAAACAAATGTGCTAGTGAATATTGCTTGGATAAAACGGGATATATGAAGGTTCAGCGCCTTTAGCCAACCTACTCTTCCCTTTCCATCAAAATGGGATTCAAACACTCCTAGAGCACAACAAGAGACCTAAACTACTATTCCATTTAACCTAAATTTTCATATGAGACGGTCTAATCATAAGAATATATCATGGGATTGGCCCATATTATAAGTAGTTACTCTACTATTTGTTAGTTTTATTTTTCAGAGGGTTGAGTGATGAAATTTAGTTGAGTTGGGTTGGTCTCCTGGAAGAGTAATGGATCCACCATAACTACCAAGACAACTAACAGCAATTCTAATTACCAAACAGTTATTGTTCACAGAGCAACGGTTTCACACAGAGTAATCAGACCATGATCAGCCCCTTTGTATAAGAATATCAATCATTTGTATCAATTAACAAATGAAGGGCCCAAAAAGCAGATAGTGAGATACTAAAAACTTGCAAAATTACTTGTTAAGTAGAGTAATAAACAGCCAGTTCTAGTGTAGAAGCAAAACCTGAGAATCAAAACCCAAATCAAGAGCCAAAGGGGAAGGAAAGTCAGCAGCAGAAACCGCAAACTTAAGGCGTCGAAGCTCCTTCCTGTGGAAAACTAAGCCATACCCAGTGTCAAACACCTTATGTGCATGCCTAAAATCATGGGGGTAAAATGGGAAATAATGGGTTGTGCTGATGATTCCCACTGAAGTGTTGTTCATTTCTGATCATAACCCAATTACCAAAATCAACAACATTTACTACAAATTGGGGATAAAGATTCAATCTTTTTTCCTTCTTGTCCTCAGATACCAGCAAAGTTACAAACTTTATCACTCCCCAGATAATTTGGCCTGATTTATACTTCTGCAGAGTTAAGTGAAAGGTGGATAAAAATGGTGTGGTTGAGGTTTAGGAGGGAAAGGCTAAAAATGCGCAATAATAGAAATAATAATAAGAATAATATCTTGGTTTGTTGTTGTTGTTGTTTTGTTGGGTGGAAGACTAGAGTTGTTTGTGTTGGTAAGGTGTTTGTGTTCTTCTTCTATCCAAAAGACAGGAGATTGATTGGTGGGGATTTGATGAGAAGAGAGTGAATAAGAGTGATGTTGATGTTGATGTTGATTTTTAGTGTAATTCAGATTCAGATAGACTGAGTAGTCTGACATCGACATCGACATTTTTGAGATGAATGAATGGAAGAGGAGGAAAGTGTTTGTTCTGATGTTAATGTGCCTAACTGTCTTAAGTCCCTCGCTCTGTGATACTATGTGGACTACTTGTTGGGCCCAATTCTCGATAACACATGCTCGTTACAAACATGAATTTGTATTACTTTGTTATTTCTTTTTGTGACGGGTATGTCCGTAACAAATCAAAATGCATCAGGAATAGCAGATGTTTTGTCTTTATGTATCACGGATATTTACCTTATTCTCAATGTTGTCAAATACGGAGTACAAATCATGCACCTCATTGCTTTGAAGAATTAAATACTTCCTCCGTACCACCAAATTTTTCTAATTTTCCTTTTTGAATAGTAATTTAACAGATTCGTTGCACTGGTTTTTTAGGATAATCTTCTTTTAATCAAATGACTATAATACCCTATAAGACTTCTATCGATTGTCTTTTCAAAGTACATATTCTTAGTTTTCATGATTTTCTCAAAATCACACAAAAAGCAAATGCAAAGAATTGGGTGAGTTGGAGGCAGTATCATTTATTGTTGATTCATGCATTTCTTTAACGGTGATAAACCCGATTTAAAAAAAAATATATGGTTGTACTTCTTGAAACGAGAATGGATCCAAACAACTTCTTGAAAGACGGTAATAGTAGTGATATTTTATAGGGAGTTATGCAAAAGCATTTTATTTTGATAGTAGAGATCTTGATACCAATTGTAACTTTGATATGAGATGAAATTCACACTAATGACTTAAATGAGTAATGTCCCACAATTATTCTCCAATTTTGTCAAAGAGTAGGGAAAGCACCAATTTAGATGTGGCAGTGGCAGTGGCAGTGGCAGTGGCACCACCCTTCACACATTCATCAACAATGGCAGCAACATTGACTGCTAATTATGGATATCATTTCTTTCCTTCTGCCTTTGGCCAAGACTCCCAAAAGAGGCAATACTTCCTTCACTCCTTCAGGCCGCTGACAATGGCGATTGTCGCAGTTTCACACAACTCTACTGACAGCGATCAGTTAAAGTTTGTGTAGGATACTTCTCGTCAAGGGCAACATTATTAAGCTCAGAATTTGTATAACATCACTAATAAACAAGTATCCCTCCATTATATTTCTATGTTAAATAAGCGGCCAGTCAATTCCCTGGAATATGGATCGACAAACCACAACTCTATACTTTCTATATTGAACCCGCTACAATGAGATCTGGACACAAATAATTAATTACAAAACTGACTAAAAGACTACTCCGAATCCTACAGAAGCTCAGGGTGGGGATTGAGATAAATGAGGGTTAAAAAAAAAAAAAAAAAAAAAAAAAAATCAACTTCATCGCAAAAGCATGCTAATGATGTTAACTCATCTACAAATCACATCAGCGGCTCAAATCGGAACCCGACAGAACTTGACTTGTGGGGACCACCTTGAAGAGATTCTGCAGGGTGTTTGTATTGGTGTGACAATAATTGCTCCGCACGCATATGGTCTTCTCCGACCAAGCTCTCTGCCCGTTTCTTTGCCTTTTTCTTTACATTCATGTGAAATCCGTTCACAATTCTAGCATCAGAAAAGGAGCTGCTGTTATGCATTACCTTCACCTTCTCTTGTCTTGGTCGATCAGAAAGACTAGGCACGTTACTGGAGGATGTGAAAGCTGTAGACGTGGTGGTCGCTGGGATGATCACGTTTCCAGCTCCAAAACTTGTCGGAAAACAATTGTGTTGAGTTTGGACACTGGGGTTAGGATCCGCACAGTGCGATTGTGCAGCAAGATTGGATTCCAAACGGACAGTGTCCTCTGTATTTGTAGATACCGCCTTTCTCCTCCTGATTTTTTCCTGATCCTGCACAACAAAAAAGAGAAATCTCACACAATGCCCACCATTTATAGTTCCCAGGTCTTATAATGCCAAAAAAAAATCAAATAAACTTCACTTTAGATCCTATTATGCATAATCCCAGCAAGATTGATATCACCTATGAATGATGAATGTTAAAGCCTGTGAAAATGAAAGGTTCGATTCAGGTTATCCTAAAATCAATTGTGTTCTTCCTTCAAAAAAGAAAATCAGTTGTGTTATCAATGATGCTTGGTTCAAACAATAAAGTGGTTATATATTAAACCCAAAAATGGCAACTCTAAAAAGTGAATGTTTTTTACTCCGTGATCAAGATTTCTCTTTACAGTCTAAGTTTTGGAAAACAATGGATCGGAATCACCCCATTTGTAAAATCAGTCAAAAAATTGAAGACAGCGAAATTAATTTGAGATACCTAAATGAAGTGATAATAAAACAATACATGTCCAAAAAGCACAATAAATCAGAACTGATAAAAAAAATTACACTAATAAAAATAATTCAAGACAAAAGCCAAGAAATTCACAAAAGATACTGTAATGACACAAGTAAATTCCTAGCACTAAGAAAAAAATGACGCAAACATCCTGAACAGGTAGATGATATGTTTCGGCAATTTCTTTTTGGGATTTTGTAGGTATCCGTCTTTACTCCGGACCATTATTCAGTATGCTCTACGTGAATTTTATGTTCATACAGGCTTACCCCCAATGCACGAACATATGTCGCTAGATTTACATTTATAGTAATTGATATCAAAAAAAGTATACATCCAATATCTTTCCATGTATGTAAACAACAAATACGGAGTAAGTAGACAGACATCTAAGGTACAATTCATACAAATTTATCTGTTATCCCCTTCAAAATAAAAATGTCAACACACTTCATCATACTCATACTATTCACGCATCTTTTTGAACGGCGGAAAATTCTTTACTCGCATAGTATGCCTGTCTATTGAAAGTCTTTAAGCCACACTGTTCTTTGGGTGAACTCTACAAATAATATACATAAAACTACACAGAAAACATGTTTAAAAGAGAAAAAGAAGCATTACATGAGACCATATTTATAGCATACACAAGGGAGAAGAACAGTCGAATGATTTATTAGCTAAATATGAGAGCTCACAAGAATCTCTTAAGTCCCACCGTATCACTTAATCGGCCAAAGAACAGTTTGTCAGTCAAACACGGAAGTAGGTAACTGTGAGGGCTTAAAACAAGATACCACCCTGTGTTACTCTGACTCCCCGACACGTGTCGGAGTGCCGGATTGTCGTGGATACGGCTATCTTGGACGAAGTTTTCATTTGTTTGGTCTAAAGTGAGGTGTCCAGTTGTCGTGTCGGATACGATCCGTATCAAACACATTACATGGCACCTAAGTGAAGAGTCGGAGTAACATAGATATTGTCTACCTTATTCAGACTGCTTGTGTAAATCATCGGTGTTACTTCAACACCACAGTTAATAAGAATATCCTTTAGGGTAGAAAAGTAAAACAGTCATCATAATCTACTCAAGGGAGAAGAATGTGAACTTCAGCACCACAGATTGAGAAAGCAAGAACTTAAAGGGGTAATCTCCATTAACGTTGATGCTCTTTGTATAGTTTTCAAAACAAAAGCAGATGACTTTTTGTAACTTGCTACTTGTTTATCTAATACCAGTAAGAAACTTAGTCCCTATCCTCATCACTCTTACATCTATCCACATTAAATGTAAGCGAATGAAATATATCCAAATACAGAATCGTCAAGGTAATAGCTGCACCGATTAGTGATTACGAGCTAAGCCTCTTAAACTCACAGGTTTCACGAATCTAAGAAAATTGCTCAATTTACCCATTAAACCTCCAAGCACACCATTGATTGGATGAACAAACAGTCGAACACCTGTGACAGATTCTTGCTCAGATCTCAATCCTAGACTTCTAAGATGGTGTAGTTAATTGTTGGAGTAACTACAAGCTAGTGAAACAAAGACGAAGCCCACCTCTAGATTAACAAAGCAATCAGCAGAATCAATTGCTGAAGTAACCGTCAACTAGGTCTCAATTAAATGAGTTTCTCATGTTACAAGGAAACAATTATTATACTAAAGAGCTTAAGAGTTAATCGTGATCTAGTCAATAGCTAGCAACTCATGAGAATCATTCCAACAATCCTTCACTACACGTTTTCCAATTCCAGCAAGTCATTCGCCTTTTTTCCATTTCTAATTTTTCCCCAAGCAGCAAATTAGTCAATTAGACCATCTTTAAATATCAAAGTAATTAATCAATTAAGATGGCAAAAACAAGATTATTATTTGACTTTCCACAATTTTGTAAGGACTATGTAGTAAAATCCATAATCATCATGTTGTCCCTCAAACCAGTACCGAACTGGACTTAAGAGTTAAGATGCCCTATGTAAGACCAAAGGAAAAATCTACAGGTAGAACATAACTACCGGCACCACTTGTTTTCTGTAATTGTACGCCTATGGCATGAAAGGCAAATAAACATAGCAGCTCATATAAAAAGAATTAGAGAAGAAAAGAAGGGTTAGCAGAGAGCAACTCATGCTGACAGAGATGGCTCCACCTTATTCTTCTCAGTTAATATCCTCCTCCTTTCTTTTGCACGGCAAATAGCACGCTTAATTCCATGATTGTCCATGACCCCCTTGGGCCATAGCTCCGCAAGCTGAAATACAGGAATAATATACATGATCAGAAGTAAAATAAAGCACAAAGTTCACTTCAAGGAAGGCTACCATTACTCTTATTAAACCCAATGTTTTCAAATGTAAGGTATCAACACCAAGGATCATAGCAAGCACACAAAAATAATGGGAATGCCAAAGCAGAGCAGCATATGCATAAATAAAAACTACTCTTTAAGACAATAGGAGTAGAACAGAATACAGTGGAACAATCCATTATATTATAGTAAGAAAGAACTCATTTGTAAAGTACCTCAGCATATAACTTCCTGACCTGAGGACCCACATCTTCATCAAGTCCCTGAAAGCAGCAAAAGCACGTAGTTACAAGAAGCAATAAGCCATTTTTCATTCTCTCATCTCCAACTGAAAAGGAGAGGAAACAAGAATTTAAAAAAAAAAAATAGAGTTCAGCAGTGTAGGCTGGATATACATCAACAAAAGTATCATAGAGATCGCAGATTTTGTCCTCCAATATGGAATCCATAAAATGCAGTCCCTTTGCTACTTCTAAGTGACCAGACGCTTGCAGTTCACCAGATGCTCCATTTTGTTGCTCCGTCAGCTACATAAATAAACACCATAAACTATAAGCTTCTTCGTCTAAATTTTAGCTTAAGCAGAGCTGTGTGGTACCCAGTAACTCATGTTGCGACGTTCTTCTAATCTTCTTTATCATCATCAACTGCTGTTCTAATTAGATGCAATTTAGAATTTTAAGAGTCCCAGCTCTCTCAAGGATCCATAATGATTTGAACTTGTATGCAAACATATGGCGAATGATCAAAATAGATAGGGGTTCATCAAGTAGGCACACACCTTAGACATTAGAGAAGGAACATGCGCTTTAACCATATCAACGACCTCCTTCTTAATCACTTGAAATTTGTCATCTTTCTCTTGCTTAGCGGACAAGCTCGTGGTCACCATGACTTTCAGATGTCTCTGTTGAAAAAAAAAATCAAGATGTAATAGACAAGAAGTAAAGTATAAAGAAAGAAACCAGCTTACTCAAGTCAGCTTTTCACATTGTTTACTTTAGTATATAGGAGGACATGGATCACATCATATTTCAAATTGTGATTCAGAATTCCAAAAATGAACATAACTTTTGATTAAAGCATTTGACCTGTAGAGCCATAATTTCTGGTCAAAGAGAGCAGAGAAAAGAAGTCCAAAGATACCATACACAACTGACCCAGATAAATAAACAGCATAATACTGACACTAAAAAACAGCAACCAATAGACAAATCCACTGGTGTGCTGGTAACTAAAGAAATACCGAAGTAGTTCATGAATATTTACAAAGATATTGGTTTGTTGTTTAGGAGGGATCCTAAACAAATTAAATGAATAGACAAAGCAATGTTGGAAAATAAGAAACTTTAAAAAGACATCAATAATAATCCAGTGCTTGTCTTTATGAGGTGTTGTGTTCGAAGTACCCAATAAATAGATTCAAAACACAACCAGGTGAGTTCACAAGTGTCCTCATATCTGTTAGTCTCCTAGCGAAGAACAGAAAACTAACTCTTGTAACTGATTACATGAATTAACTGAATAAGGTGTGCTCGCGAATCAGAGCCTATTATAACTAATAACTTCCTTAATAATGCGCTAAGGAGTAAGGACAAGCAAAGCTATTAGAGACTGCCTGCAATCACAAAAAGCCTCAAGGAAACCAAGTGTAGTACGGTCGTACGGAGTGATGAAGAAAATACATTAACAGCCATGAGCACATTAAATTATAGCTTTTTTTACGTAACTCATACAACAGCCACTTGAAAGAGTAGCGTAAACTTTAATGTTCTAAATTGACATAAATGCCTGATACTACGCATGTGGACTAATGAAGAAGTTACCTTTAATGTTCTGACTTGACATAAATGACCGACAATACCCATGAGCCGGCTCAAAAGTTCCTTAGAGACCTTGTCATTGCTTGCATGCTGTACAAAGAAAACAAAAGCTTCAGATCGTAAAGTTACAAAATTACTGGGCTGAAGCTTTGCATCAGCAACAAGCAGCAACAAAGATAAACAAATATGGTTGCAAAAGAGATATCGGTTCTAATACCGCTAATCTGGCTACTTTAGCTAACTTCTGCTTAATTTCTCGCGGCAATCTTCTTTTAACATACTGGGAAGAAGAGTCTCCATCCTGGGCATCTGGAGCCGGTGGTCTTGCTGTGACACGCAAATTGTACAGTCAAAAAAAAAAGATACAGTCGTATGAATTATCAAGAAATATGATTTAAAGTTAATACAATGCTCCTACTCACATTCCGCTACCATTTTCTCCAGCTCTCTAATGGCCTTCTCTAAAACATTAAACTTTGGCTTTGCACTAGAACCTTCCTTTTTGTGAACAGCAGAATTTTTCTACATAAAAATAGGTCAAATTACATTAGTAATAATTCCTAAGCACATATAACACATCCACAATCCTTCACTTTCTCGTGTAGCAAACGAACAACGGGATGAAAAGGCGAAAAAGTCAGCCAATAGAATGAGAGCTGACTGCTGCAAGAGTTTTTAAAGCCAAATAGTACAATACAGGGTTACTAGAACAGAGTTGAAACTATAAGAATTTTTAAAGCATTGTCGGAACTGTTTGAAAAAAACACGGAGGAAATATTTATGGAATAAAATGACTATCACAATCCACCTCTACCAAACAACATTGCACTCATTGTATGTCTTTATAAAACATGCATCACTTTGACATTTCAGCTTTTGATTATCTTCCCATTAAGGAGGGAAAAACGTGCCTGCCCCAGACAAATACAATTACGATCAGATAACATGTAATATCCATTCAAAGATGTGTGTTCATGGATTAATCTCAACCATGCAAAAGAAATAAATAGTGCGAGAGAAAACTAGCAGCAGCTTAACAGAAGATTTTGATACGAAGAAGACTGGGGGTTACTACTCACCACATGCTGTATCGAATGCTTGGTGTCTGGAAGATTAAGGTCTATACTTTCACGCATTGTACTCTTATCCTTCTGCTGCATCACTAATTTAGACTCCTCAAAACTGTTTATTACAGAATGAGATTTATGCATTGATTCAACTCTATCACCATTGCCACTGGCCTCTTCATTATGATGTATCCTCAAGGATTGATCTAAAAAAGGTTTACCATCAACAGCAATCTTCTGGTGAGTCTGAAATTTTGTTTCCATGGACTTTGTCACAGATGGACCTTCAGACATAGGCGAGACTAGCTTTTCAGCTGATAAATATTTTCCAGTACCCTTTTTGCCTGGCTTCATATGTTTACTGGGACGCTGACAATCATCATTTCCAGCACCCTTTATCATTTCTTTTCTTTTGCCTCTGTTCTGCTGCTGAAAAGCAGGCTCTGGGGGATCGCCGCTACATATAAAGGATACATGACCATAAGAACACAGAGTGAAAAGAACAAAGGCAGGTGATAAACTCTACATTTATTGTATTATAATATGAAGCGAAAAGCCAATGCATTTTCACTGTTTTCATTAGTGCCCAAAACAGAGTGAAAAGAACAAAGGCAGGTGCCAACAGGTGACAAATTAGAGACTTTGTATCCTCATCTTAGTAAGAGCAAGATCAAGAAATAACTTAAATGTAGTGACGGAAAAGACAAGCACTCACACTTTTTCTAGTGTCCCCCTATTAACAAAGTAACCATCGTGCTTGGTCTTTGACTTGTCCACCTGAAAATACTCATCCTGAACAAAAATGTGAGCATAACACTCGATTAATAAACAGATATAGTCACTTAAAATCTTGTTTAATGAAACAAATTTGCAAATTAAAATTTCAAGGAAAGTAAAATGGTGTAGACGGTTGAAGAAGACAAAATAACAGACTGCAAGTTACATAAAAGTTTCACCAACAAAAAATGCCAACCAGTTCAGCATCGTCAATGAAAGAGTCTTCTGTATCATATTGATCGTCATCTGGAATATCATTAAGGTCTTCCTCATCACTGCTATCTTTACCCTGAGTAGGAATGTTACATTAAAGTAATAAATAGCATTAAATACACGTAAAAAGTTACCAAAAAGAAAGTGCACGCCGCACGCGTGCGCACACATATGCAAGTATATACATATAATTATCCATAACTTATTATAGGTTGGTCAATCATAATTTCAACATAAGACGGTCAATCAGTAGACCATAGGATACAATAGACTTTTGTTAGGTTTTTCGCCTATCTCATGTGAATTCGAAAATCCTAGGAATTGACTAATGGCATGTTTGCAACTTGAATTGAATTCTGGAATTGAAATATTTCAAGCATTTGGGAAACCATAGAATTTGGAATAGGTATTGAAAAAAATTCCTTGCCAATTGCAACCTAGTTCAAATTTGGCTCTATCAAATTCCTAGTATATGGTAATCATCTCAATTCCATCACAATTCAATCCTGTATCATAGTTGGTTTGTTTTTCCGCATAATCCCGTTGGAATATATTTTTTCTTAATTTTTCCCCTATTTGAAAATATAAACTGATTTTTTTTGGTAACCTTGACACGACTCCACCCAACCGAGTTCTCATGGTACCAAAACATTTTGGAATTGGAAATGCAATTGAATGCCAATAGTTCAATATCTAGAATCAGATTGACGAAAATTAAAATAATTCCAAGTTCTCAAACACAACCTAAATGAGTTCTTTTTT
This sequence comes from Agrostemma githago, assembly GCA_958450325.1. Lineage (NCBI taxonomy): Eukaryota > Viridiplantae > Streptophyta > Magnoliopsida > Caryophyllales > Caryophyllaceae > Agrostemma > Agrostemma githago. The sequence goes on along the minus strand of OY288257.1, from coordinate 59,957,474 downwards.
GATGCCAAATGTAGGTATCAACTACCTATGCCCTCCTAAGTACATGGGAGTTATCACATGGAACTGCAATTCTCACATCTTAACATAAACAACTTTTACCGAGTTCACATAAATTGCACATCCATACTGAATTTAAAGTTCAAGGAAATTTGATCTTCAAATGGAGAACCAAAGAAGCTCTTAGACTAGCAATTACTGCAGAAAAGATGATGGAAACATAAATATCCCTTAATAGATATTAAGCAGGATGACTCACCATATAGAGGCGTTCGATTTTCTCGATAACAGCACTGAAACGATGTGGAGCGTTTGCATCCTCATTTGGATTTGCATCAGGTTGTCCCTGAAATGGTGTGGAAATAACTAGCTTGTGAGATGTTTATTTTAAACAGTTCAGAAACAGAACTTTGTATTTATATAGTTCTACACCATACTTATAAGATTGAGATCTATATTCGCAATCCAAATTAATAATCGTAGATTAAGACCGGCAACTGTCCCCCAATGGAATAAGAATGAATCTACGAACCAAGGAAATGTTTTTACGTATGCATGTAAGTACAAACCTCTTCAACTGGTATCTAGACAGATACGCAAAAGAGAGCATTCAAAAAGATAAATACAATGAAAGTTGAAGCAAATATAAGTGAAAGAAGGATGACAGGAAATTCGCGAATGCCTTCAAGTTCTACCCGAGTCAAACCCAATAGAATTTGTCATCTATCATAGCAAAACCTGCTACACAAGTGCACAAGGGATGCAGGCCTTGCAGCATTTCACATTTCAGGCTTCAAATTAAAATCTGGAGGGAATCATTCAGTGCTGAGTTTTCATCCTCACACTCCAAAATATCATAAATTTAGTTTCACTTGCTCGTATTAAGAGTAAAAATCAACGCCAAATCGTTTACTAAATATATCAACCGGCATAAATAACTCTAACTTGCTCCATCCAACTGTTTTCCCAAAATCTAAAATGTAATCGTCTATTTACTACATTCCTCTTATAATGCCAATGCCAAGGTCGATACCAAACCATGTACAGAATAGGTAATTCAAGTTCAATCCTAACAGCCTTCAACGGCCAGCGGCAACGAGTAAAATTTTACAAAATTGGATTCCTTCCTTCATCCTACAAACCACCAAAACTCAAACACCGATCAGATGGCATATACATCACCTCCCATTGAAAATTTCTTAGTCTAATGCCACGCCCCCCAGCCAATGAGAAGTCTCCTTTTTCTATTCTACTTGCATTCTTCTTACTTATTCTACAGAAAATGCTGCTACTTCTAGTATTCTTATTGGCAAAATAAACAAAAGCAGTACAAGTAGAAAGTGATACCGGAGAAAGCCGGGGCTCGACAGCGGGAACGGCGACAGCAGGAACCTCAGGAGGCGAAACAGCAGCGGCAGAGGCGGCAGTGGCAGCGACAGCGGCAGCGGAAGTAGAGGGAGTTCCGGCAGTTTCCGCCTTGGAGGCGTCTTTCATCAGCTTCTTCCAGGACACAATTGTGGTTTCCCCGGCCCTAAGCTCCACCGTGAACCTCATCCGGTCGCCGACTTTGACGAACGACGACGGAACCCTGGGCGCCGACGCCGACGAAGAGTCAGCGGTGCCCTCTTGTGTCATTGAAGCGAGAAACCCTAGAATTTCCCAACAGTAGAATCAAAATCGAACAGTGAGTTTGAAAAACAAGTACTAGAATTGAATTGAATAGAGATGAGATGAGATGAGAAGAGAAGAGAGGGATTGGAAAGGTGTAGAAGAGGGAAAGGATGTGGTCGAAAGAAGTAAGATCAAGGGGTGAGGAGAGGTTTGATGAGGTTGGAAGGCAACAATGGCGGGATGTGGGAAACGTTTCGAAAGAAAGAAATAAAGAAAAAGGGTAGGCGTTTTTTTGAAAGAAACGCGGTTTTGGTGATGTTGGTTTTGGGATGAGCACAAGATTAAGAAAGAAGATGATTAGTTTTGTGAAGAAATGGGGGTTTGTGTTTTAGGGTAACACTAACATAGGGTGATGAATTTAATTGAGTTGATGATGATGAATTGGAATTGGAATTGGAGTAAGAGTAAGAGTAAGAGGAGTAGAAGAAGAGGAATGAATTGATTTGGGGGAATTGGAATTGAGGGAGAAGAGTAAAATGGCAATGTAGGTGGGTTTGATGATACTACATGTGAATGTGAATATGTGTGTGTGGGGGTGATGTGAGGGGGATTTTAGGTTTTTGGTATGATGGGTGATTTGGTGTGCAAATGTGGCATTGGTTCTCAGGTTGCTTAGGTCAAATTATAAAAAAGAAGATTAGTAATAGTAGTGGGAGTGGGAGAATATCATAAGAGGTGAGGGTAATGTATGTATGTATGTATGTATGTATGATGTATCCCAATGAGATACCATTTGGAAATTGGACTTTGATTATATATACATTAGAGTTAAGTTTAGTTTGGAGTCCATGTCCATTGCTTTTCTCTAATCTAAATTGCCAATTCATCTTCTTTCTAATACTTGGGACTTGCCACTCTCCCATTTCCCTTACTCACATGAGTCACATCCCATCTACTTAGTACCACTTTTAATGTTGGATACATAGCAAAGTTCAAAATCATCTCCAAAATAATAGACACTTATACAAGATTTCATGATGACTGTTTTAACCTTGTTCAGCAACTGGGCAGTTTGAAGGACGTTTCACCAGAAATTTACAGGATTATCGACCATCTCCATAATGAAGTTTTTTTATTTTTTCATTGTGCTAATGTTTCCTACGTTCCCAGAGAACTTAACAAAGAGGCCCATGGCTTAGCGGCTATGGGCATCAAGTGTTAGGTCCTCCCTCTTTATGTCTTTGCTGGCAAAAAAAAAATACAAGATTTTATGATGATTTCTTTGATTTGGTTTTGATGCTTCTAAAATATGATTTGTGGTACTGTAAAATGGTTGTTCTCTACAAAACTGGTGTTACTTGTTGTGAAAAATGTCTAAGATGTTCAATGTTACTTCGATCCTAGCATTGGATCTTGTGAATATTGGGTTGCTTCTTGTGGACGTTGTCACCCACAAACACGCACCCGCGACGTAGCGGTCACCCACAATCTGATCCCGCGTTTGGGGCGGAGTTTCAAACCCGTCGTACTTTCGAAACGCGTCGAAACGTCAGTGTGTGGTCGTAAATGTTTAAACACTAGATCTTTTAGTTGGACGAATGTGGACATGACATAGGTCCACCCCGACGCGGCCACGCGCGGGTTTGGGGAGGCGAATGAATCTCCATATGAGAAGGATCGAATTGAAATTTAGGTCTATGTGGAGTCGCCACCGAATTTTATGGTTATTCGGAACCGTTCGAGCCCACTCTATGTTGTAGTGGGCCGTATACAAAATACGGCCCATTTCCGATGTCAGAGTTTATTGGGCTCGTCCCTTTGCATTTGATACCAATACCGACGTTATCGGATATTGTGTATTGAATGACTCTCGTTCGCCAACGGTTTCGGGCATCCGGAAACCGAGGTTCTGAGTAAGGGGTGAGGGTACGTGTTGGGAAGCCCACAAAGGACATCCAACCCCGCCCGCACATTAGCGGCCTCTACTAAGAATTCGAATGACTTTCTAATACGCGTGCTAGTAAAACGGGAAAATGATATGCAAAGATTTACTTTCCCTAAACATGCGAATGGAATCGAAAAGTGGGTTTCTATGTCAATTTAATGCAACTAAAATTAACGTCGAAGTTGTATTTTAGCATGCGGGTTCATTTAGTACAATAAACGAATAATAATTAAATTGACAAAAGAAACAAAAAACGCATTAGTAAACGATGTAAAGAAACGAATAATAACGGTTTGCAACTATTGAATTGAATTGAAAAGATGCAAATATGAGGATGCACGATTTGAAAAGATAGTATACATGTGATTAATTATACGCATGTTGACCTAAGTCGTAAAATACTATCGAGTTTGAAAAATAGAATAATGTACGACTTGCGTTTTAGTCGTTATGAGGCTACTCGATCGAGTGGTCGATGGACTCGATCGAGTAGGCCTGTAAAAAGCGATTCTGTTTTGCATTATGGACCGTACTCGGCCGAATTATTGACCAACTCGGTCGAGTACATGGCCACTCGACCGAGTCACTGTGAGACTCGATCGAGTGGTGATCGTGATTAGCATTCTGACTTGATTTTGAGGTGCCACTCGACCGAGTGGGCTAGGCACTCGGTCGAGTGCCCTCTGTACGAATTAAGATTCGTTTGTAAAATCGTGTTTTATGTCGAAAATCGTTTTAAATTGATTATTGAGATGTGATTAAATTTTCTCCGCGTTAATAATGTCATAATTCTAAAGAATTGTTTTGACAATTATTTAGCATCAACGAAAATTGCCCTAAATTGATTTAATGCGATTTAGAAAGATTGACTCTTTGATTAAATAATAAAAGAACTTGATTCCCTCGACTTCTCCGACATCGATAAATCCCTAGAGATCGTGATGTCGGATCCGTGTCAACGGGTTTCGACCCTTGTTAAAGATTGATTTGAAAATTGATGGATGTAAGATGGATGATGATAACGAGAAATAATAATGAATTATTGTTTAAGTTAACTCATCTCAATAATCAAATAATCGGGGTATCGGAATAAGCGACCGGCAACGCTGTGTGCAGTACACTTGTATATTCGGGTTTCCTTATTCCGATATCCCTCTCATTCGACACAAATTGATAAGTATTTTAATGTTTTGATTCTAACAATATTATCGATATTATGATGCAATAATGATAACGAGGTAAATAATAAAAATCGTAATAGTAATAATAATAATAATAATAATAATAATAACAATAATAATACTAAACGTAATAATAATAATAATAATAATAATAATAATAATAATAATAATAATAATAATAATAATAATAATAATAATAATAATAATAATAATAATGGTTATTTCATAAGAATAATACCAACTATGCGTGTGCTTCTTAGATTAATACAAACTATATGTAATCTCATTTTAATACGAACTATGTCTTCATTAACCTCGCTTTGCTATGAGTGACCGGCTACCTGTTGAACCTCCCTTATTCAACTCTTTCTCTAACTTTTCTTCTTCTGATTTATATTTCGGGTTCATTTTCGGCCATTTAAAAAAAAATCTGAAAATTCATCTTCCATTTCTTTTTCATTTAGTCTTAGCTATGAAAAAAAATGTTTTTATTGTTATTTTGGCTTTCACGATGACTGCAATAACGGACCTAATAAAACCCTAGAAAGTTACAACAAGTCACTATGACCTGTAATAGCAAGTCATAATTTCATACATAACAAAACGAGATTAATGAATGCGTAGTTCATATTAAAATGAGATTACGTATAGTTTGGATTATTTTAAGAAGCACACAGATAGTTGGTATTATTCCCATGAAATAATACTAATAATAATAATAATAATAATAATAATACTAAACATAGTAATAATAATAATAATAATAATAATAATAATAATAATAATAATAATACTAAACGTAGTAATAATAATAATAATAATAATAATAATAATAATAATAATCGTAATAATAATAATAATAAAACAAAAAAAGGAATAAAAAAAGGAGATGGATGATGAGAAGAAAAGGGAAAGGAGAACGAGGTTTGTCACCCTCAACCTACATGTTCTTGTCTCGGTGCGGACTCGTAACCGTGGCTTTAACACAAGAGTTTTCGAGGTGTATGGAGGCTAAGTTGTGGTGGCTCGGGTTTGATTCCTAAAACTAGGTTTAGGGTTTTTGCTAGTGTAAACTAGGTTTAGGGTTTTTGCTAGTGTAGAATTGCTAGGGTTTTGAAGTGTGTATAGATGATTGTCCTAGAGTGTACTAGGGTTTTTGTGTAGATGTGTAAGATGATTGTCCTAGAGTGTACTAGGGTTTTTAGGGTTGTGAGAAGTTGTGTAATTGTGTTGCATGGGGTTGCTTATATAGGCAAAGCTAGGGCACCTTGGTGTCTAGGGTTTTGTGCCTTGACGGACTTGATTTGATGGCCCGTTTGGAGGCGGACCGTGGGTGAGCTACTCGGAAACGGCTTTGACCGGGTTTTAATCCGGTCGCTAAAAGTCGGTTTTATTCCCGGTGTCGGTTTCGACCCAAATTAGTCTTGTTTGACTCGGAATGATCCACTGGGCCTGGATTTGAAGTCTGTTTGGTGAGGTTTGTACTCCGTAAGTGTGTTAGCCAACGATTAATGGATTTGAGCCCTTATCCGAGCGCGTAGAAACACGTTAGCGTCCGATCATCATCGGGTGATTTTTGGAAACTGCCATACACACCTGGCGGTCAAAATGCGGGTGTCTACAGAGCCCCCACTCTGACTGAGGCTTGGACAAGGCGAAAGTCAGAGTAGCTACCAAGCCTGTTAAGACCTGGTAGACTTCCGGTCGGATCGTTTATAGTCCATTAGACTCGCGTGAAGGGCTCGCCAGCCATAAGACAGAGATCATACCTGCGCTGGATGATTGTGCTCCGTGGGGAATTCGGGCTTGTCGCGTAAGCCCTGGGTGTGCCTGTGTGTTGGCCCATCCCGTGCTATCCCGGAAAATGCTGCTGGGGAGATTTGATGACTTGCATGTCCCTGTTTGAGTCGTACCTGTATGAGTCACATAGAATGCATGCAACACGTAGGTGGTAAAATGACTCGTGCTGGGGAAAATGATTTTGAATTTTTTTTTGAAAACTCGAATTTTGAATTTGAAATCCTAAAAGCAATCGCGAGCTAGGTTTTCAAAATGAAAAGGGATAGAAAAGAAATTCGCAGTATAAATAGACTGAAATCTGACCTTGTCGAAAAAGATCTTTTTTCAAATGGCTAAATTTTGCAAATTTTAAAGTGGAATCATAAGAGAGGGACCTACCGACAGACTCGACTCTGGATACGACAGGACGAGTTGACTGACACGGACTGGACTCTCTAAAGGTTGGACCGTGATTCGGTAGGGGTGTGGGCCACCTAGCAAGACTCTTAAGTTGCGTCATCCCGTAGCCTAGGCGAGTGGCAACACGGTCGTACATCGAAATGGGATAGATATGCTATAGGGGGACCGCAGTAGTCCGTAATGAGACTGTTTTAGTCTGGTGCCCTTCTGGATTTCCTATTTTAGGATACATTTCCAAAGTGGGTATTGCCTCGAGTCCTGACAGATTTTTGTCTTCGATTGAGCCGAGTACTAGGACACACTACAGAAAGGAGACTAGATTTTTTGTTGGATTCATCTGGATTTTGTGAGTGGATGGAGGTCTTCTGTCTAAGAGAAGCCCCCGGGACAACAAAGCTAGCTATTGAGAACACGATGGTGTCGTGACCGGAATAATGACACTTTTTGAATGTGTGTCAATGTGGGTGGTTGTGCCTCTGTTGAAAGGCTGCCTACGTATTCACGTGTGGTGAAATCAAACCAAGCCGTAGTTCAGTGGCGGAAGATGTATTATGGTGCCTATTCTAATAGGACTTTGTGTGTAACTAGCCATAATGACGGTGTAGGCTAGGTGCATTCCCAGTGATGTCTTGATCAAAGGGCTTGAATGGTTAGGATATTAATCCTGTGACTGTGAGTGTTCTCCGGGGTAGCCCCCAGAGGTGGTGTGAACTATTTGGGCATGTTCTATGCCGACTGCAAGTTGAGTTCCCGTGTTCGGGGTTGGTAACTGGTTTGGATGGAATTTTAACGAGTTTTGTTCTCGGGATTTTAACGAGTTTTGTTCTCGGGATTTGATGTATTTGGGGATGTGGTGCTAGGAAGTAAATGGCCTTGATGACTCGAAATCTGGAGCTCGGTTATGTGGAGCTAAGGCTTCGAGAGCCGGTTTGATAATGAAGTAAATGGCCTTGATAACTCGAAATCTAGAGCTCGGTTCTGTGGAGCTAAGGCTTCGAGAGCCGGTTTGATAATGAAGTAAATGGCCTTGATAACTCGAAATCTAGAGCTCGGTTCTGTGGAGCTAAGGCTTCGAGAGCCGGTTTGATAATGCGGGATCTGGTTTCGATGTCTGGCCCTAATTTTTAGGGGTATCCTATGGAGTTTGAATCCTCAGAATTTCGGGCTGTCTCTGGCCTGGGTCTCGGGAAGGTCTTGAGGGTTGTAATGTGGGAAGGCTGAGTATGGTGTTAGCTGACCAGCTTGATTGTCACTCCCCTATTGGATGACATGGATAATTTTGAATTTGACCGTACCACGGTCAAAGGATTTTCACTTGAGTTGACCGTTGACCACGGTCATGGGTATTTGATTTTTTTGATTGACCTCGCGATCATGGGTTTTGATAATTTTGACCGTACCCTGGTCGTGGGGCTTTCACTTGAATTGACCGTTGACCACGGTCATGGGTATTCTGAATTTTTGATGATGGCCTGTCTTTTTGTTTTGGCCTTTTGCTTTTTTTTTTCATGGACTTTCGATTTTTTTTTTGTCCAGTTTTCTTTTTTTTGATGGCCTTCTTTTTGCTTTGGCCCTTTCCTTTTTCTTTTTTTTTTGACTTTTGATTTTTTTTTTGTCCAGTCAGACTAACACCTAAGGTAGGGATTAGTCAGTCTTATCGGAGGGGTGTTTTATTGTGGGAAATGGGCTTGCCTCCCGTCTTGAACCCAAACTAGAAGATTACCTAGATTTGTCATAGGATTCGATACCGCTCCTGCTACGGGTAGTTGTGTGGTTTTTTCTATACCAGACATGGAATAGGTAAAAAGAAAACACGGACTCGGTTTCCTGCAGTCATTATAGATGTGCCTATAATAGTCACGTGCGTGTGCTCACAGTGTATGATGGTGTTCATCATGTTCTCGGAAACACATAAGGAAAGTGTATATGAGAAAGAATATTGAAAGCTGATTTTATTGAATTTGAAAAGAGGACAGAATACAGTTGACTTTGACTTTGACTTTGACTTTGACTTTGGAATAGAACATCCTAGACTCAGACTCAGACTCGGACTTAAATCAAATCCGGACTCTTGGGTGCATGGGAGGTAGATTGGATGCTTCGGTCATCGGGCCCTGTGTAGTCCACGAGGGGCTTCGCAAGTGACAATGTTTCCAAAACGGAAGTCTTCCCGGCATCGAGGAAGTCTTGAATGAGGTGTTTCAGCTTCCAGCATTGTTCGGTATCGTGTCCCCTCCCTCTGTGGAATTTGCAGTAATGCTCGGCGTTCCAAGCTTTGGAACGTTTCTCCATAGGTGGGTCGGCTGTTGGGCCTATAGGTAGCACTAGGCCCTTCGGAACCAATCTCTGGAAAGCGACGGTGTAGGACATATCCAAGTAGGTAAATGTCCTTTCCTTTGACTGGTTCTTGATTTTTGGAGAGGTGACTTGAGGGTTACCTCTCTCGGCCTTGCCATCTTGAGGGTATCGGACAGTTTCGTAAGAGTGCTCACCCTTCAAATGGCTCGGTTGGGTGATTGGCTGCCTTATCCGCTTTAGTTGTGTTAGGCGGGATCGGGTTCTTACAAGGTCTTCTTCGATGATGGTTACCCTGGAACTTAGGTTATCTAGGGCAGTATTGATTTTCGAGAAGATGTTGTTAATGGAGCAAGATAGCATAAGCATACTCCCCTGGATATCCCCTTTCATGACGGCGTGGGATTTATTGTGGTTTGGTAGTGTCTCGTTCATAGGGTCACCCTGATCGGAAGAAACGACAGGTGTTAGAACTCGCCTAAGCTCGGCTTTGCGCAAGAGACAGAGTCAAACTAGACATAGCCCGGGGTGACGAGTCGACAAAGACTCTCGGACCGGGATACTTGAATGTTGACCTAGACGAGGTAACGACCGTAAATTAGACTCGAACTGCAGAAGGGTGAGTTCGAAAATGGGGCGACCATGTTTGACTCGGGATAGACCCTCCTAAGACAAATGTGTAGGGTACGATTCTCGGAGTGACTGTGATTAGTCATTCCGTCGGAGAATAGCCCCCAAGTGAGACTAAGGACTCAGATGGTGTGGCATCTAAGTGACTCGAAAGTGGAGTATGTGAGACACGTGTAAGACATGACCCTTAGAGCAACCGTGATCGATCGCCCTGCTAAGGGGTAGCCCGGAGTGGGATCGATAATTTTGTTAAGACTCAAGTGTCGGACGAGTGACCCTTAGACGTAAGGACCGTGAACCTTTTGTTATAAGGCTATGCCTTGTAAAAGGTTGACTCGGAAAAAACACCTGGATGAGTGACTTGTGCAAGATGGGCCTTCCTTAGGATTCGGCTATGTGGGCCTAGTCCTGTCCGAAGGAAGGTTGACTCGATTGTGTAAACGGGCCTTCCTTTGCAGGAGTATGTCCTACGTAGGTGGGCCTTGCCTTAGTCTAATAAGGCGGACTGGGATAGGGAAGAAACTCGTGATGTAAGATCGAGAGAGTTTCGACGCTAAGGACCTTGACGACTTAAGACACGACCCGACACTGCTAAATATGGGAAGTCCTAAGAAGAGGAAGGTTTTGAAAATTGATTGTTTTTGAAAGGGGTCCGAGAAAACTCGGTTGAGGGCCCAATTTTCGAAAAAAAAAACGAAAAGGGTATTGGGCCACGGGTTTTGAAAGTTCGAAATGATTTTCGAGTTTTGAATTGGGCAGCATACCGTCTAGAAAATAGGCTATTTTGAGTAAAATCATAAGTCCTAAATTCGGTATGTGTCCCGGGTTTTGAAATTGGATAGTTTGAAAAAGATGCAATTTTGAAAAGTTGACGGTTTTTTGAAAACGACTCGGAAACCAAGTAGCACGTAGTCACACAAGCATTATAACGACGCCATGTATGCTCTATACTAAGTCTCGGTCGGTCTATAAGGGGTCTATACCAGTGTACATAGTCTAGACGTTGATCGGGACGGACTTCCTAAGTCGAGTTGATCTTAGAACATGCCGCGAAACCCACTCGAATCGACTATGGACACCTTTTGACATATCCATATTGGAGTACATCAACGGTATAGTGGGACGTCGGTCGCGAGTACCGGCCCGGGAAAATATGGGTTATGCATGAACCGTAAAACTAAAACGCGTATTGTATTCGTCAAACGATTTCTATTCGAATCTCACCCTGAGGATGCCGATGGTAAGTCACACATCAGTTAATCCCCAGCGGAGTCGCCAAATTGTAGACATGACATAGGTCCACCCCGATGCGGCCACGCGCGGGTTTGGGGAGGCGAATGAATCTCCATATGAGAAGGATCGAATTGAAATTTAGGTCTATGTGGAGTCGCCACCGAATTTTATGGTTATTCGGAACCGTTCGAGCCCACTCTATGTCGTAGTGGGCCGTATACAAAATACGGCCCATTTCCGATGTCAGAGTTTATTGGGCTCGTCCCTTTGCATTTGATACCAATACCGACGTTATCGGATATTGTGTATTGAATGACTCTCGTTCGCCAACGGTTTCGGGCATCCGGAAACCGAGGTTCTGAGTAAGGGGTGAGGGTACGTGTTGGGAAGCCCACAAAGGACATCCAACCCCGCCCGCACATTAGCGGCCTCTACTAAGAATTCGAATGACTTTCTAATACGCGTGCTAGTAAAACGGGAAAATGATATGCAAAGATTTACTTTCCCTAAACATGCGAATGGAATCGAAAAGTGGGTTTCTATGTCAATTTAATGCAACTAAAATTAACGTCGAAGTTGTATTTTAGCATGCGGGTTCATTTAGTACAATAAACGAATAATAATTAAATTGACAAAAGAAACAAAAAACGCATTAGTAAACGATGTAAAGAAACGAATAATAACGGTTTGCAACTATTGAATTGAATTGAAAAGATGCAAATATGAGGATGCACGATTTGAAAAGATAGTATACATGTGATTAATTATACGCATGTTGACCTAAGTCGTAAAATACTATCGAGTTTGAAAAATAGAATAATGTACGACTTGCGTTTTAGTCGTTATGAGGCTACTCGATCGAGTGGTCGATGGACTCGATCGAGTAGGCCTGTAAAAAGCGATTCTGTTTTGCATTATGGACCGTACTCGGCCGAATTATTGACCAACTCGGTCGAGTACATGGCCACTCGACCGAGTCACTGTGAGACTCGATCGAGTGGTGATCGTGATTAGCATTCTGACTTGATTTTGAGGTGCCACTCGACCGAGTGGGCTAGGCACTCGGTCGAGTGCCCTCTGTACGAATTAAGATTCGTTTGTAAAATCGTGTTTTATGTCGAAAATCGTTTTAAATTGATTATTGAGATGTGATTAAATTTTCTCCGCGTTAATAATGTCATAATTCTAAAGAATTGTTTTGACAATTATTTAGCATCAACGAAAATTGCCCTAAATTGATCTAATGCGATTTAGAAAGATTGACTCTTTGATTAAATAATAAAAGAACTTGATTCCCTCGACTTCTCCGACATCGATAAATCCCTAGAGATCGTGATGTCGGATCCGTGTCAACGGGTTTCGACCATTGTTAAAGATTGATTTGAAAATTGATGGATGTAAGATGGATGATGATAACGAGAAATAATAATGAATTATTGTTTAAGTTAACTCATCTCAATAATCAAATAATCGGGGTATCGGAATAAGCGACCGGCAACGCTGTGTGCAGTACACTTGTATATTCGGGTTTCCTTATTCCGATATCCCTCTCATTCGACACAAATTGATAAGTATTTTAATGTTTTGATGCTAACAATATTATCGATATTATGATGCAATAATGATAACGAGGTAAATAATAAAAATCGTAATAGTAATAATAATAATAATAATAATAACAATAATAATACTAAACGTAGTAATAATAATAATAATAATAATAATAATAATAATAATAATAATAATAATAATAATAATAATAATAATAATAATAATAATAATAATAATGGTTATTTCATAAGAATAATACCAACTATGCGTGTGCTTCTTAGATTAATACAAACTATATGTAATCTCATTTTAATACGAACTATGTCTTCATTAACCTCGCTTTGCTATGAGTGACCGGCTACCTGTTGAACCTCCCTTATTCAACTCTTTCTCTAACTTTTCTTCTTCTGATTTATATTTCGGGTTCATTTTCGGCCATTTAAAAAAAAAAATCTGAAAATTCATCTTCCATTTCTTTTTCATTTAGTCTTAGCTATGAAAAAAAATGTTTTTATTGTTATTTTGGCTTTCACGATGACTGCAATAACGGACCTAATAAAACCCTAGAAAGTTACAACAAGTCACTATGACCTGTAATAGCAAGTCATAATTTCATACATAACAAAACGAGATTAATGAATGCGTAGTTCATATTAAAATGAGATTACGTATAGTTTGGATTATTTTAAGAAGCACACAGATAGTTGGTATTATTCCCATGAAATAATACTAATAATAATAATAATAATAATAATAATAATAATAATAATAATAATAATAATAATAATACTAAACATAGTAATAATAATAATAATAATAATAATAATAATAATAATAATAATACTAAACGTAGTAATAATAATAATAATAATAATAATAATAATCGTAATAATAATAATAATAATCGTAATAATAATAATAATAAAACAAAAAAAGGAATAAAAAAAGGAGATGGATGATGAGAAGAAAAGGGAAAGGAGAACGAGGTTTGTCACCCTCAACCTACATGTTCTTGTCTCGGTGCGGACTCGTAACCGTGGCTTTAACACAAGAGTCTTCGAGGTGTATGGAGGCTAAGTTGTGGTGGCTCGGGTTTGATTCCTAAAACTAGGTTTAGGGTTTTTGCTAGTGTAAACTAGGTTTAGGGTTTTTGCTAGTGTAGAATTGCTAGGGTTTTGAAGTGTGTATAGATGATTGTCCTAGAGTGTACTAGGGTTTTTGTGTAGATGTGTAAGATGATTGTCCTAGAGTGTACTAGGGTTTTTAGGGTTGTGAGAAGTTGTGTAATTGTGTTGCATGGGGTTGCTTATATAGGCAAAGCTAGGGCACCTTGGTGTCTAGGGTTTTGTGCCTTGACGGACTTGATTTGATGGCCCGTTTGGAGGCGGACCGTGGGTGAGCTACTCGGAAACGGCTTTGACCGGGTTTTAATCCGGTCGCTAAAAATCGGTTTTATTCCCGGTGTCGGTTTCGACCCAAATTAGTCTTTTTTGACTCGGAATGATCCACTGGGCCTGGATTTGAGGTCTGTTTGGTGAGGTTTGTACTCCGTAAGTGTGTTAGCCAACGATTAATGGATTTGAGCCCGTATCCGAGCGCGTAGAAACACGTTAGCGTCCGATCATCATCGGGTGATTTTTGGAAACTGCCATACACACCTGGCGGTCAAAATGCGGGTGTCTACAACGAATCATTTAGTTATCTGGACTTTGCTTGTGATGTTGGAGGCACCACCGAACAATTATGGACGATTATGAATTGTTTGAAAACCGTCCGAAAACAATTATATTCAAATATTAGAAAAAACGATCAACCCGTTGTGAACATGACATAGGTCCACCCCGACGCGGCCACGCGCAGGTTTGGGGAGGCGAATGAATCTCCATATGAGATGGTCAAATTGAAATTTAAATCGAAGTAGGAGTCGCCACCGAATTTTGTGGTTATTCGGAACCATTCGAGCCCACTCTATGTCGTAGTGGGCCGTATACAAAATACGGCCCATTTCCGATGTCAGAGTTTATTGGGCTCGTCCCTTTGCATTACGATACCGATACCGACATTATCGGATATCGTGTATTGAATGACTCTCGTTGCCAATGGGTTCGGACATCCGGAAACCATGGTTCTGAGTAAGTGGTGAGGGTACATGTTGGGAAGTTCACTAAGAACACCCAACCCCGCCCGCGCTTAGCGGCCTTTACTAAGATATCGTTCGTTTTTGGTGTACACGGGTTAGTTCGACGGTTGAATGATATGCAAACATTATTTTCCTAAACATGTGAGAAAAATAAATGAATGGGTTGCTAAGTCGTTTAATGCATATTAAACTAATAACGTCAAAGTTATTTTAGCATGTGAGTTCGTTTTAGTCTAATAAAACGATAAAAACAAATAAATAGCTACAAACACGAGAAAACGAGTTAGTAACAATGAATAAATCGAATAAAGACATAAATAAATAATATGCATGATTTTGAAAAAGATTTAATGACACGTGATGGATTAACACGTGTTGACCGAAGTCAAAAAAAGTATTTATCGAAATATGTCGCGAAAGTCGTTTTTTAATGTAAGGTTCGAAAAGAATAAAAAATAGAAAAGCGAGGAAACGAGAAAAAAAAAGAGCCGACGAACCAGGCTGCCGCGCGGGTCGCCTGACAGGCGCGCGACCCGCGTGGTGGCCTGCCGGTTTTTTTTGTTTGTTCGAAAATCGTTAATTTTTACAAATCGCGTACAAATATGGATTAATTTATACTCGATTTATATTTTCGATATTCGTCGTATTCGATATTCGATTATGAAATCGATATCGAATAGTCGGAATGATTTTAGAAAAGGTTTTGAAAAAAGTTTGTTTTGAACGAAAAGTAAAAAAAAAAAAAAAGAACTTTGAACGAAAAAGATGTTAATTCTCTCCGCGTATAAAATCGTCGAATTTTGTTTAAAAAAAGATGTAACGATTTTATTAGCATCAACGAGAACTAATTAATTTAGTTCTTGTTAGATACGATATTCGACTAAAGAATCGATATCGTATTTTAAGAACGTTATATGAAAATAGTTTTTTTTTAGTATCGATTATTAGAAATAAAAATATGTGACGAACGACCCATATTAATAATACAAAACGATCGACGACCCATAAAAAAAGTGACGGACGAAAAAAAAGAAAAAAAAGACGTGAGAGAGAGAGAAAGGAGAAGAATCGGGTTTGATTTACACCCTCAACCTACATGCTTTATTTTCTCGGTATAGGGCTCGTCGGACGGTGGCTTAGGCACGGGAGCGTCGAGATGATGTGGGTGAGTTTAGGGTGGTGCGATTTTATGTGTGTGCGGCGTCGGGTTCGGCCGGGTGGCGGGGTCGGTTTCGTCGGTATTTCGAGACTACTTCGGGATTACGTCGGGAATTCTTACTAGATGTTAAGGATATGTGAATGGTAGATTTATGATGTGTAATTGTTGTGTGAAATCGTTGTTGTGAAAATCGTGTTTTTTGTGTTGAATGTGAGGTCCTATTTATAGGAGTCGAGGTAGTCTTGCTTGTGTGACAAGAAATACCGGTTTGGATAGGAAACACGAGAGTTCGAAAGGGAACGAAAGTCTCGTTTCTTAGTGGAGAAGCCAAGTAACTCGGCTGTCATGAAGAGTTGGCCAAGTGTTTTGGCTGTTTGGGATGTCTTAGCCGAGTATCTGGAGCTCGGTCGGTGTCTGATTCGGTTTCCGGATAGAATTTCTACTTGAGATCGAATTCTATCCTTAAACGGATTTGTTTAATATTTATGAAAGCTGATTTTTGTAGTATTTGGGACTGAATCAGCCGGGTGAGGTGTCACGGCAGAATCGTGTGTCTCGAGAATATTTTTCGACCGGGTTTTGACTCGGTCGTAAAAAGACGGTTTTACCCCTGGTGCCGGAATCGACCCAAATTAGTCTCATTTGACTCAAAACGACCCACTGGGCCTGGATTTGAGGTTGGTTTTGTAAGATTTGTACTCCGTAATAAGCCTAAACCAAATGTCCATGATTTCGAGCCCATATCCGAGTCATTAAAGAATGTTTGCGTCCTATCATCATCGGGTGTTTGGCGGGACCTACTATAGACACCTGACGGTCAAAATGTGGGTGTCTACACCCGTACAGACCCGACCCACATACAGCCCGACTTCAGACCCATTATGGACCGGCTCTGAGGGTCATGCCAACTCATGTCAAATCTCGTTGTTATCATTATCTTTATTATTGTCTTTATCAGTTTAATTATGCTAAACTAAATTCTTCGCTAGAGTCTAGGAGAACTATGAATTTAATTAAGGTTTGTGTGATGACTAATTTATCACCTTCTATGTGCTAAATCGTTAATTACAACATCTTAATCGTAAGTGATTAGTTTAAGACCTTAATTAATTGCTTCACCTTGTAAATCCTAAGCAAAGATCGAAAGCCTGGAACGGAGAGCGCCCGCTACCTTTTTCATAGTAGGACTCCTGAGAGACGATCTCTCATTAACTTTACTGAGAGACTAAGTACGAAGGGAAGTAACAGTGGTACCAAACCTAATAGAAGTAGGTACGATTAACATAAACTACAAAACAAAGTTGTCATTTAAGGGTAGGCCGTCTCTCCCAAGAATTTGTACTTTATTCAAGAGAGATTTGTGATCCAAGAGAACCTTATCGATACCCTTTAGACAATGTTAGGAGATTGATTAGGAGTCGTAGATATACTTGTTTAATTGTAGTAATCTAATTCCTCAAGTAATTTTCCTCCATTGATTAGTATCGATTTTATTTACTTTGCAATTAGACCATTAGTTTCTACCAAAACCAATCCCAAATCGTGACTTGACAAATTAATTAGCAAGCATCTAAATTGTAAAGTACATCTGCCCCCTGTGGAATCGATCCCGACTTTCCTTGACTGCATAGTTAGAGACCGTAGGATTATCTTTGATAGGTGCACGATAGTGTCAGTATTAGGGGACTATACAGAGGGCTGGGTGGGAGTGCGAGACAAGGGGGCATCTCTTAAGATGCCATTTCTGAACAGCCACCAGTTTGGAGTCCTCCGTCCACTTGTGTTTCTTCTTCAAGCTGTTGCTGGGATTGGGATCCATCATCCCCATATCAGCAGGAATGGTGTTGACGTCATGCTCAGCAGCGACAGCATAGTCAACAGTGGTCATATCATCATCATCAGAGGAGGAGGAAGGGGTTCCGCAACTGGAGGCAAGCAGCCTGGCGCAATTGGCGGCTCCCAAGGCGAACTCAGGGATAGGGGCAGGCATCCACTTCATATCCAAGGTCAACCTTACTCTCTTTATCTGACGAACAGACCGACAGACATTACAGCTCAACCTCCGTTTTAATGGCGCTCTTCGTCTTCTTCACCAGCCTCTCCCAATCAACTTCACTGCTGGATACCACACCACCTCTCCTAGCACATCTAATAACACACCGCCCTCGTGTATGAACCATGCTGTAGCTTTCTTGCTTACAAGTTACAACAGTTTCACACACGGGAGCGAGCGGCAAGGACTCTTTATTCATAAGTTTGACTGTTATATAATAATGAAATGACAACTCTATCCCTTGATTCGATAAGTCTGAGCATATTGCTGCTGTGAATTTGTGATGGAGCTTTTCCAATTAGTTTGGAATAAATTACGAGGAAAAAGAAACAAGTAAATCTGGATGGAGAAGGCTATAAATAAAGGAGGCGTAAACGTGTTTCCAAAATGCCACTCAAACTGACAGTAACAAACACGCCAAACTATCAAACAAAGCATATTATATTCACCTCAATACTTCAGCCATTGAAGAAATGCATGAACCAATTTGTAGACATAGGTATTGGATAATACGCGTCCTCAGTTCTGATAAAGGCAAGCTGTAAACAAGCAAGGACGTTAGCAATTTGAAAGAGCAATAAAACAAATTTTAATCTGATGTCCAGGATCTTTTGTCAAGCTTGGGGTAAAAATCCAGATAGATCTCTTTCGTCCATCCAGATATCAGGTTAGCCATGAAATTAACATTAGTGGACCTCCAGAGAGGGCTGCTAACAAACATGCAACGATGCTATATTTCCTCTTCAAATAGATCTCTTTCAGGAAAATCTCCCACCTGTAAACAAGACGATAACTTATACAGCAGCCAACGGCCAAGGCCTTATGCTTGGTAGGTAGTGCTAGTGCACAGGTGCTAGTGTACTCATGCCAAGTTATATGCATCACTCAACTTACTCAAGAAGTAGACACGAAGAATTGTATGAGGAAGAAGGAAATGATTTGATTGATAATAACACCATCACCAATAGCGCAAAACAAAAACTAAATATGAATTCACGAATAAAAAAATTCAACTCGTGATCTCTTGTTTTGTAAATCTCTAATACCACACATAAATCAGCGAAAATATCAAATTATAAAGGGTTTAATTCATCGGAATAACTCGTCACCCACGCCCGCCCTTTCCTCCTCGCCAACGGACTATCACATTACTAAAACCGCCGATTGTCATCATTGTTCTACATCGTCACCGGAGTCGCTGCCTATCTCACCACAACCCCTTCGCCAACAGCCAACAACCCTGTCTCCGACCACCATCAACGTAGACTAGAACCCCTTTCATACATACCGACACAGCCACAAAACACCCTCCCAGCGAGGCAGTGGGGGCGTTTTTAGAGTTAAAGCGACGGTTTTAGACTTTTAGCTGTTGTAATAAGATTGTCACAGGAAGAGATTTAGCGGCGGTGTTTACGCCTACAATGTTGGTGGGTGGAGGAGATAGTGGAGTAGGGTGGTTGTCTAGACTTCCAATTTTGGATCTGGGTATTTTTGTGGTAAAAGGGAGTGCTGCTGCTGGTGGTTGAAGGTTTGAAGTGTGCGACGGTGGTGGTGGTGAACGTTATAAGGAGGTCACTGGTGACAAACATTGATGATGCGAGTGGTGGTAGAGTTGGCTGGGTGGTGAAGGCCATGGTTCAGGTGGGACTGTGGAATGTGGATGGGGAACTAACCGTATTATGTTGGGTTGGAGCCTGGAGGGGATGACACATTATTACAATTACTATCATTATTATTATTACTATTAAATTACACATCATTTCCACACCAACTGTAGCGGGTCTATTCTAAACGAAGTGTATCTAAAGTTGGATTTATCTTAAGTTAAAACGTAGTACGGATTATTGTCAGAAGATGGTTAATTGTATAGATTATTCGTATGAATTAATCCAATTATAAAATAATAAATGTACTACTGTATGAACAGTTTACTCGCAATCATATGTCCACTCAAATAGGAGTGACTGCGTGAGGTTGCATTATTTCCCAAAAAAACACACTCCCATGTGAGATAGATCACAAATACCAGAATTGGAACCCTACCTATCAATCAGACGGTTGCAATGAAGAAAGATGAGCAGTTCTTAACTCATGAGAGCTTTTACGAATCAATATTTGCGCTTTTGCTTTAAAAGCAATAACTAAAAATTCGGTGGATTATGGCATGCACATAGTAAACCCAATCAACAACTAAGATATAATATAAAGTAAAACCAACAAGTGTAATATAAAACACACCTGTACTTTGTCGGGTCTAACCATCCCACCATGAAGTCGGGGACAATCGAAGTAACGAGTACCCCGAACCCTGTGGAATATAAAACAAGGAAGAATAAGCCACATGCATCATGTATACGTGCAGATTATGGGATATCAAATCAACATCAAGGCTATGATACTTCAATAGCTAAGCAAAATACTACCCTGCGAAGAAGCTAAACAGTTTCCATTCTTTCTAAACAATGAAGTTCTTATATAAAATTAGCAAGAAAAATATGTGCTACATACATTCCATCATGCTTTCCTAGTGGCTCATCATACTGAATTCCAATCCAGAAACCAGGGCCTAGATTTTCTGCTTGGCCTACATATTTGACAACACCTCTTTTGTCTCCTGGTTGAACTTGACATCTATCTCCAACCTTCAGGAAAACAAGAGATACTATCGTTAACAGAATTAAACTTAATGCTTAGAAATTGATCGTGATGCACAAGTGTTCGCATATTTCACAATGTTTATAAATGGTGAAAAGATGTGAATAAGTTTTAACTTTAAAGTTCTGCTCCACACAATATAGAATAACCAATACCGGCTAGGGGTAGGCTCTTCATGGTATACGATTTCGGTAGAAAAATCCTCAATAAATAGCCATTCTCTGATACCATCATAATCATTCACTAATAAATAATGTCTCCGCTGTACCGGAGTCAACCTAGTTGCCAGTAACATGTTTCCCCAACCTATCCCTGCGAGTTAACCACTGCCTTTTCTACCAAGAACGCTCAGTCGCTCACCATTCACAATAAAAATCTTTCTCATTACATGTCCTTGTGATTGTATAGTAGTACTAAAACTGAAAGACGTCAAACTTCTTCAAGACATCAATGACAGCACCCAAGCACCACCACCAATATCTAAGCCACTATGGTTTCACCAAGAGAGAAGAAAATAATTGAACACTTAGGTGTGGCGAGAGTACAGATGACACCAAAGAAAGTTGTGAATATTCTAGACTTCTAGTAGTGGAACAAGACAAAGTGCTATAGGCTAACTAGGTACATACAGTCGTACATCCAAGCAGCAAGACCAATAACCTGTGTTGAAAACTAGGAGACTAGATTCTTTTATGACTGCCTCATGATGAAAACTATATCAATAATTACACTGCCCGATAAAATCAAAATAGTATAACTGCATGGCGTTTCGTGAGACATCTAGCATATTGTCTTAGCATTCAAAACCATGAGGAAAGAATAGGATCCACTGAAAATGGAAGCAAGATTACAAGTACGATACATAAAAATATGAGAATAGAGTAGTGCAAATCTAGAAAATGTGCAGATATGGTACTCAAATTTCTATCTGTGGAAGAAGGATCCCCAAACTATTCCACAAATAGTAACTAACTTATGTAGAAATGTAGCCTATGTAGAAAACTAAAATGGGCAAAAGTTGGCTAATCGGCATTCCTGCAGTGAAATCATGGAAAAAGTGTGGCCAAGTAGTTTTAAAAATGATAGAGCGTTGTCTGACTGACCTTTACATTAGCACACAAGTCTTCCATGTAATTGTGAGGTACCTACATACAAGAGAGCAAGAAAAAGTAAAAAAATAGTTAAAAAAAGATGTATATTCTGTTGAAGCGTGAGACTTTCTAGATAAACCTAAATTATTCTAGAGATGTCCAGCAGAATCTAGAATAGTTTAGACTTTAGAGCATTCTAGATTATACTATTAGATTATTCTACTAGATACTAGAAGAATAGTTTTTGGAAGAAGATAGATCGCTATCTAGAACCTAATACTACATTCATGAACCTTGTAGAGTCTTCTAGTATCTAGTAGAATAATCTAGATCGCTGCCTAGAAGCTAATAGTACATTTTAGAATCTAACAAAATACTGAGCCTTACCTTAGTACTAGCACTTGTAGGAATTTGGTGAGGTAACTTTTCCTTGAATTTTCTGAAAGTGCCTGAAATAAAGCAGGTGATTCAGTAGAGAAGGTTCTTGAACTTTGACCAATAATTCACGTTATATAAAAGGAAAGGGATGGAGGAAACAAATAAAGATGTAGTTCTAAGTTCCTCAATGACACAAAAAAGATACTCCCTCCGTTCAATTCCAACCTTCCCCTTCCTTGTCTTGACACTATTTGCAATCACGGATAACTTTCGATATTCACGACAATCTATTAGAGAAAATATATGCATGTGAGATCTTGTTTGATTCGTCTTTAAAAGTAGATTATTAATATCCAATTTCCATAATTTTTACTAATATGTTACGAAAGATATTAACGATGCAAAATGCGCGTTGACAAACGTGGAAAAGCAAAAGGGAAGCTTGGACTTGAACGGAGGGAGTACTATTTGAAGGCTTATATTGCAGTCTCACTACAGTGCCTCAAAAATCACATAAACTCTTAATTTCTCCATTCACGAAACAAATATCCAATGAGACAACAAGAATAATTTTGAGTCCGCCAATGAAGAGAAAGATGAAAACTGAAATTACCATTACAACCATAAGCAATGACTTCATAGAGAGTATAAAGCAACCTCCTAGTCAACTCTATCGAAACGAAACACAAAAACACTTATGGAGCTTGTACCAATAAAGGGATGCTCGTGCTAAATGATCTCAATGAGAGTATCGTAGTTTACTTGGCATTAGAATTCAAGCCTACAGATTTCATGACATAGTGAAAGTAGCCGATATTTCGAAATGCCCCTACACATGTCCAACAGAGTTACCCACCTTTGTCTACTATGGCCATTGCTGAAATAAAACAAGTAATTCTCTGCTGTTAGGTAGCTAAGAATGTGTCCCAAATTAAACTCCCACATTTGAAGGTGACAATGCATTATAAATGAAGATAATTGGTAAAGATGATCGCTTTAAGAACTTGCCTTGACGCTTCTCATAAGCTTCTTCAGAAATTTCATATTTTTCGACCAAGGATGTGTCATCCAGCCAGCCACCAGAAGTTATTGATGAAGGATCAAGATCTACAACATGGAGCCGATATCTTTCGAAGGCAAAACAAATGAAAGCAGGATGAGTAGGAGAAAAATCTAGTAAATTAGGAAGTAGAAAGTTTAAACGGTACTGAACCCCTGGCATATATATTTCCATAATAATAGCTCATATACCTGAACTTGCCTATAAACAGATAAGAGTTGAGTGAATGTCATTCAGCAAATCAAAGCCCTTTGGTAATGTAAACAAGAGACAATGTTCCCAACCCTTTCCCTCTAAATCTGTGAGTATTGTTGGCTTCAAGGGTTTGCTTAAATGGGGGTAGAAGAAGTGACAAAGATCCCACGATTCTCACCCATTTAAAGGAGAGTACAAGCCAAATGGTGCAGAATTATCGGAGAGCAGCGCAACCTTGGAACCGGCATCATCATAAAGCTCAAGGGACATTGAGGCAACAGCAGTTCCACATTTTTTCCAGAGCTTATCTTTGACGGCTTCCACGGACATCTATAGCAGCCAGAGGTTGACATATATAGGATAGAGGATAGAAGGAAGTGAAAAGAAAGAGGAAATGAAGAAAAGAGGACCTGAAGGGAAAAGCGGACATCAGCATTGAAGCATTTAATGTTAGAATGGGTTACGTGCAACAGCACAGAGTCATCTCCCTCAATTTGCAGCCGAGACGCCATCTATCTATCTATCTATCCGTAATCAATTACTATTATATTGTTGGTAAAATGAAAGATTTTTAAGCAAAGAGATAAGAGAAGCAGCCTGTTAAGTAAATAGGACTGACAGAGAGTGATGGCAATTTGATCAATAGAATGACCTGCAAAAACATAAAATGAAAGTGAAAAGATGAGAGACAAACAGATGAATAGTGGTTGATAAATAGAGTAGCAATTCAATTCAATTCAATGGGGATCTGGGCTACGCAAGCAAAGACACCGTATTGATGTGCTTTCCCTCCCCTCCCCTCCCCTTCCTTCCCTTTCCCTTCCCTTCCCTCCTTCCGCCTCCCCTCCTCCCTTTCCCTCTAATTTTCCTCTATCCAAACACACCCTTAGAGTCGGGAATTAAGTAAAATGTTGTTCGGGAATGAAACACGGTGGGAGTTGGGATATACGGAGTATATGATAAGTGTAGGTGATAATTTGTACACTAATAAATAAAATATTGGTGATAAAATAAGGGAACGTATCACGGAATCATACGTGGTAGAGCCTAGAGATGTTCCTGCAGCTCTCATGCGTTCTAGACTTGTTCAGGTCTCTTACTACTACTCGTATCACTTTTATTAATTTCAAACCATTTCTTAAGGAAGTAATGGAGAAGTAATTACTGGTTTATTTCAGGATAACTCTTGTTTATCTCATTTCGAGGTATCAACAAGCCATATGACATCAACACACAGCACAAAAACCATAAATCGGCAACAACAACAACAACAACAACAACAACAACAACATTATTAGAGGCTAGGTCCGAGAGCTTGTTCGAAGGCAGGAGTAAAATTGACCCTAAAAGCTCTCATTTACGGAGTGTACCCCTGACATTACAACTAAAACAGTAGACTTCGAAAGCAGGGCAACAACAACTCAACAATAATACCTGAGGGGGGAGGGCGGCAGGCGCGGCGGGCGGAGGTGATCGGGAAAGGGGAAAGACGAGGGAAAAGGTGAGGGAGAGAAGGAGGATGGTCGTCAGTGGCGGAGGACGACGATCGGAGGTGAGGGGGAAGAAGCAGCGGAGCTGATTTGGGGTTTGGGGGAAAATGAACTTGATTTTGGGGGTTTGGACGTTTGGTTCGTGAGTTTGAAAAACTAATTCCTTTTTTTCATGAACTTCTAAAAAAACGACAATTGTGGTGGAATATCCGTCGTGAAATGTTATTCCTCTTTCTCATCCATTCAATCCTTCACATCTCCCTGACATGGGGTTTCACCACTTGTAAGAAAAGTGATAAAAGTAAGGGTATTATTGGTAAATCAAATAGTTTTATGGGTCCACCAAACGTAAAGTAAGAAAAAAGTAGTGACATTTTGTGTAAATAGAGTAAGGATATAAGGATTATAAGGTAAAGTCTTTTGCCAAAAAGGAAATGTAAAGAATTTATTGGATTGTCTATTTATAGTAAGTGTAAAGAATTGAGTGGATGAGAGGGGTAGTTATTTTGCGGCAGACATTCCGTCACGAATATGAATTGCACATCGAAATTCTTGTATTTGCGACGGATTGATCGTCGTGATATTAGATTCTTGCAGTGGCATGTCCGTCGGACTGATCTATTAGTTTGGATTGTTGGGAGAGTGGGCAAACTTTATTTTAGGGCAGACTTTCCGTCGCAAAAAGTCAAACTCATAACGGATTGGCGGCAAAATGTCTGTAGTATGAACTTTGCGCCATACTCAATTAATGGTGCATAAATTTCATGACTTTCGCGATGGAGTGATGATAAGTGTAGTTTGTAGTGTCTATTTTACTGTATTTTGGTCCCATTTTCCTTGTGGAATCGCTCCTTGGGAGCGATTTATGGGCTTCTTATGCTTCCTTTAGTTCGTTTCAGGTTCCCGAGACCGATTTGGAAGAGTTGGAGCGATTCCGACTCTATACATACACATTTTGGAGCCAACGGAGTAAAGGAACGATGACTCGATGCCTTGGAATCGACCCCGAGACCTTGGGACCCAATCCCGAGCCTCCGAGACCCGATCCCGAGTCCCGAGAATCGGCGAGAAGCCCATGAGAGGCAAAGAAGGACCAAAGAGCTCTTAAGGGAGGCCTACAAGACCCATCCCGTTCGGGATGGGGTGCGCTTTGAAGAGTGTTGCTGTGGGTCCGTCCCGATCGGGACCAACCCGTCCCGGTCGGGATGACAGGCCGTCCCGGTCGGGATGATCCGTCCCGGTCGGGACCGTGATGCTGTTGCACGACTTCTTTTCTTTTCTTCTCCTTCACTCTTGTACCCATATATATACTCCCTTCTTGTAATGTTAAGACATCTTATCATACCCTATACTAGTTTAAGCCTCCATTAACATTCAAAACCCTAGATTAGTGCTACTCTCATTAGTTTAGTTCTCTCTTTAATCTTTAGTTAATCATTGTAATTAGTTCTTGAATTAAGGGGATTCTTGAAGATTGTTCCAAGCTTGACAACCTTGGGATTTTATTTGGGTTTCTTATTAATACAAGTTCTCTTCTTTTTCATCCATTGTTTGTTGGTATAATCTTCTTCTCTTATTTACTCTTGTTCTTAGTTTGTTAATCAAGTTTGAATCTTTATATTTTGTTTATTGTTCTTGTTATTCATTATGGATGTTTGTTTTGTGGTATTGATTTCTCTTGTTATTGTTGTTTTATTCTTCATCATGAGTGAGTAGTCTTCTTTGTGGGGTTAGTAGGGGGATTAGGGATAGATTATGGATGATTATGGTTGATTAAGGGGAAAGGGTGAATCTTTGTTGTTGGTCACATTGTGGGCATTCTATGTGTTTGTTGATATGCTTGTATGAGTTGTAGTGGCCATGCTTCTCATACTTGTGCTCATCTTCTCATTGTTTATCTATGATGCGGAAATGTTGAGAATAGTTTAGTCGCGAGAGCGTGGACTAGGGTCTAAGATGCGAGAGCCCGGACCCACCTTGACGTCGGTCTAAGTTGCGAGAGCCCGGACCGACCCTAGCAATTAGGAGACACCTATACCCTTGACCACCCAATTACCCATCTACTCTTATGAACCCGACCTACCCCACTTTCTTCCATATTTGAGTTCATCCTCCTTAGTTAGCCATAGTTTACTCTAGTTTACTTGTTAGTTAATCATTAGTCTAGTTCTTACTTCTCCTCCACCATAGTTTTCCATTTATCGCCTCTTTGTGTTTGTTTTGGTGACCTAGTCTCGTTTTAGGCCGACCTAGTCTAAACCTCGCCTTACCGTCCTCGTGGATACGATCCCGACTTGCCCTAGCTACCCACTAGGTGTAATCGGTACTTTATTGACGGTTAGGGACGTGACAAATCCTTACCATCAAGTGACTGACATTATACTGTCATGACGGCTATTCCACCACAATTTTAATTTTAGTGGCGAATTTCGGTGCAAGAATTCCGCCTTAAATTATTGTGTTTTTTGTAGTATACCACATTAGCAAACATCTAATTCACACTACTTAGCCACACCAACTTTTAGCTTCTCCCGTACACCACCAACAATTCGATCACGACCGCAAACTAATTAACTCGTTCACCTTCAAATGAGCACACGTAAGCAATATCTTTAGCCACCATTTTTCCATCCACTAAATACTCTAACAATGAGAGAGAATGGACAATAAAAGTTGATAAGGTTAATTAGAAAGAAAATAGCAAAGGTAGAACGATGAGCTGAGAAACATAAAGTAAGCATTCGAGTGACGACGACAATGGTAGTTGATCGAGTGATGCGAAAGAAGATGGTAGTTTTTTTTTCCAATGGGAAGAGAACATCACAAACTAATTGCACGTGCCGCTAGTCGGTGGCTGATAAGCGTTATTTATATACATATTTTCATCCCCTAATTGTTAGTTTTATCTCTGTTTTTGTGTCTAACTCGTTAATAATGATGCAATATGCTTTGAATGTCGATACTTCCGTATTTGCGTGTATTTTGTGGATTTAGATGCATTTGGAGCTAATCAGAGCATTACGGAGTCGGCAATTGAAGAACTTACACCTACGCACGGAATCGAAGGAAGAAGATGCGGAATACACGAATAAACAAAAAATCAAAGAAGGAAGAGACACCAAACGATATGAAAGAATGATTGTCTACACAAGGATCAACTTCAAACGTCCATATATTGAGTTCTACAACTTTAATAAAGATAAATTTGATGGCGTTGGAAAGCTCTTTCTCTTATCTTACCAACGGTATATTGCACGTCCAATTTGAACAAGTAACAAAGAAATGACAGCCGTTTGAAGTAGAGCGCGCGATGTTGTGACCTACAGCAGCGCTATTCGATCGAGTGCCCCAGGTGCACTCGATTGAGTGCCACTCCGTGAAGTCCCCTGCCCATATTTTGGGGGGTCACTCAATAGAGTGCCATCAGGGCACTCGATCGAGTGCATCCAACCCGGGCCGCGCGTCAACTTTATTTTGGCTTATAATTCGGACCTGTTGGGAAGTCCAACTGATTTCTTTTAAATAAGTTGTCTGACTACATTGTCAGACACTTTTCATTACACAATTTACAATTCCTTTTATTTTTCTTAGCATTGAAGTTTACGTAGCTTTCCGGTTTCCTTCGCGAGATACATTGAACTTCGTTCTTCCTTTTTCAGATCTTGAATTATTCGGTATCGATACTTTTAATTTTAATTTCAATTTCAGTTTTCGACTTTAATTCTTGTCTTAATTCATCTTTTGTTTTCGTAGTAATTTTAATTTCAGTTTACGTTTATTGTTTTCTAGTGTAGAATTATTATTGTTTCTCATAGTTTAATTCGATTCATCTTCATCATGTTTAATTGCAATTCGTCTTTTGTTAGTTTGATTGTTCTTAATATGAGTAGCTAAATTCTACCTAGGGTTTAAAGGGATCGATATATGCGTATTATTAGGGTTATAGTCAATCGACCTGTTTCTAATCGTATGAACTATCGCCTGAATATCGTTTTAACTCTGATTAATTGTTTGATGCATAATTCAATTAATTAGTATCGCAATTAGGACTTTTCGCCAACCGGGTTAAGAACTAATTAGGCCACGATAGTTTGGGTAGACTGACTTAATGCTAGCGACCGCAGGTTAAGTTTAGATCTAAAGGTTGTAGTGTATCGACTGGACCTGCACCTTAGGTAGTTTGATTATTGACCTGTTAGTTGATTCCCTAACCCGAGTAATATTTATAGTGAACCTGAGACCCTAGACTTTTCCCTTATTGATTTATCTATTAGTAATTAATTACTAGCCTACCAAAACCAACTCAACTGTGACCCATAACCTAGAGTCTAAATCTTAGGAATAGACAACTAAATACTGTATCCTTGTGGTTCGACCCCTAACTTCACTAGCTGCATTAGTTGGTGACCTTAGGGTATCTTTGATTAGGGATACGACTAACCCCTGTCAGTGACCCAAAACATTTAGTTTCATAGGAAAAAAATCAAAGGATAAACAATGAAAGTAAGGAAAAGCCTTCTTTATGACTTCATTGATCCTCACTAAGGTGTGGTGCACATCATCTGCTTGTAATGTTGATCTCGCCTTAAAATCCCTTTATCTTTGTGAAGATAATTTTGACATTCTCATTGTAGACTACAAACCCATACGCATGAGTGATGAACTCATTTCGTGTGTATATATATATATATATATATATATATATATATATATATATATATATATATATATATATATAGAGGGGGGATTAAGGGAGTTACTAACTCTCCAACTCTCCCTTAGTGTTGATCCCCTCCATCCATTCATCCTAAGATGGATGGTGGATGGATGGGGTTCAATTAAAAAAAAAAAAACAATAAACTGACACAGCAGCAGTGGAGAGAGGGAAACATCCCCTCACCCAAATCAATCCCTCCATTACTTCCCTCATACACTTCCCAATCCCCTCATTTTCAATTCATTTCTCAACTAAATCATCTCTCTCTAACAAAACTCCAACAAATAATCACCATTAATAACTCCGACCATACTCCGTCAACTACTCCGACCATACTCCGTCAACTACTCCGACCATATTGCGTTACTTTGATCATCATACGAAGGTATGTTCATCTTCATCTTTATGCTTCTTTTTCTTCATCATCTTCATCTTCATCTTCATCTTCATGCTTCTTTTTATTTTTCATATCTTTTTTTTTGTATTTATAAAATTATTCATCTTTATTATCCACAAAAAAAAAGAACAACTTCAAATTTAAGATGAAGTTTGAAGATGAAGTTGTTCTTTTTTTGTGGGATGAATGGAGAACAAGTCATTTAGTGCGTAATGTTTTCACAGAATTGCAAAGTCACACTCATTATGTTGTATAGTCACACTCATTATGTTGTAGAATCACGCAGCTGTACACTCATTGTAGTCACATATTCAGTTGTATAGTCACACTCATTATGTTGTACAATCGCGTGATATAAGTTGCACAGTCACACATGTTGATGTGTACAATCACACGCTATAAGGCGTACAGTCACAAACTTTAGGTTGTATAGTCACACTCATTATATTGTATAGTCACACTCATTATATTGTAGAATCACACAAATTCTTACAGTGATTAGTGTATGTAATCATCTTTGCTAATGATGATTGAAGTATAAATAAGTACGAGTATAATTTAGTTGTATAGTCACAGAGATTATGTTGTATATAGTCACACAGTTGAAGTTGTATAGTCATACTCGTTATGTTGTAGGATCACAGTCATTATGTTGTAGGATCACACCGTTTATGTTGTATAGTCACACAGTTAAAGTTGTACAGTCACACTCATTATGCTGTACAATCATGCAGTTGTAGAGTCATTGTAGTCACATATTCAGTTGTGTTGTGTTATTTAGATTGATTGTGTGTTTTGTTGCAGCGAAATAGTTGGTGGAAAGAGGAATGTTGGTAAAAGGGGCGGTGGGAAGAAGAAGGTCGTGGAAGATACAACGACCGACCATGTAATTGGACAATGTATTGTTGCGAAGATTAAAATGAAGGTTGAATATGAATGAATGAAGGTTGAATATTTAATGAATGTTTAAATAATTTGTTCTGAATCGTATGTATAATCATCTTTCTAATTAGGGATTTTCTACGTGGTACCCCTGAACTTTTTACTTTTCTACCCTGTACCCCCACACTTTTTACATGTATACATGGTACCCTTGTATTTTACTAAAAGTTTCTTTGATACCCCTAAACTTTATGATTATCTTTATTGCTACCCCTAAACTTTTTTCCCCTCAAGTTTTGGCAACAAATTACCTCTTTATGTTGAAGATTAAAAGTTAAACGTCATTTAATATACCTAATTAACCGATAATTGAACTTAAACTAACTATTTTGTACGTGTTTGCAGCTATACTTCGAATCTAAACGAATTATATTTTTGTCATTATATTGTCAAATCAAATGATTAACACTTAAATTAAGCTCAATTACTTGTTAATTATCTAAAAATGATATTGAAGTCTTAATCCTAAGCAAAAAAACATAATCTAACGACAAAACTTGATGGAAAAAAAAAAATTCGGGGCGCTAGTTAAATTAATAATAAAACTCAAGGGTACCATATATAGACATAGAAAAGGTAGGGGTACCATGTAGAAAAGTGAAAAATATAGGGGTACCGCGTAGAAAATCCCTTCTAATTATGAATGTGACTTTGCTAATGATGATTGAAGAATAATTGACTGTATGACTTTTATTTTCCATTTTACGGTTTCAGTTTTGTAGTTACACACTTTAGGTTGTATAGTCACACTCATTATATTGTATAGTCACGCTCATTATATTGCAGAATCACACAAATTCTTGCAGTGATTAATGTATGTAATCATCTTTGCTAATGATGATCGAAGTATAAATAAGTACAAGTATAATTTATGTTGTATAGTCACACAGTTTATGTTGTATAGTCACATAGTTAAAGTTGTATAGTCACACTCATTATGCTGTACAATCATGCAGTTGTAGAGTCATTGTATTGTAGAATCACACAAATTCTTGCAGTGATTAGTGTATGTAATCATCTTTGCTAATGATGATTGAAGTATAAATAAGTACGAGTATAATTTAGTTGTATAGTCACAGAGATTATGTTGTATAGTCACACAGGTGGAAGGATAAGTGATTTTTTATCTTCCCAAACACCAACTCTGTGACTATACAATATAAAGCGTGTGACTTTGCACCATAACTACTGCGACTGTGTGGCTTCAAAGGAGTGATTGTACATCATTCTGTGACTTCACAACAAAATATAACGAGTGCGACTATGTATCTTCAAACGGGTGACTGTATAAACAACTCTGTATGATTGTACAACCAACTCTGTATGACTATTCAAATGTTAATTTTTTTTCTTCCCAAACACCAAGTCTGAAACATCATTTACACATAGTACGTTCATCTTAAAGCAAATATTTTATCTCACATAAACACACAAGAGCTTAACGATGGTCTCCGGTACGTGCGCAACAATACATTGTCCAATTACGTGGTCGGTCGTTGTATCTTCCACGACCTTCTTCTTCCCACCGCCCTTTTTACCAACATTCCTCTTTCCACCAACTATTTCGCTGCAACAAAACACACAATCAATCTAAATCACACAACACAACTGAATATGTGACTACAATGACTCTACAACTGCATGATTATACAACATAATGAGTGTGACTGTACAACTTTAACTGTGTGACTATACAACATAAACGGTGTGATCCTACAACATAATGACTGTGATCCTACAACATAACGAGTATGACTATACAACTTCAACTGTGTGACTATACAACATAATCTCTGTGACTATACAACTAAATTATACTCGTACTTATTTATACTTCAATCATCATTAGCAAAGATGATTACATACACTAATCACTGTAAGAATTTGTGTGATTCTACAATATAATGAGTGTGACTATACAATATAATGAGTGTGACTATACAACCTAAAGTGTGTGACTGTACGCCTTATAGCGTGTGATTGTACACATCAACATGTGTGACTGTGCAACTTATATCACGCGATTGTACACCTCAATATTTGTGACTATACGGAATAAAGTGTGTGACTGTACAACATAAAGTGTGTGACTGTATGCCTTATAGCGTGTGATTGTACACATCAACATGTGTGACTGTGCAACTTATATCACGCGATTGTACACCTCAATATTTGTGACTATACGGAATAACTTCATCTTCAAACTTCATCTTAAAGATGAAGTTCATCTTCAAACTTCATCTTATAAATACCAAAAAAAGAACAACTTCATCTTCAAACTTTATCTTAAAGATGAAGTTGTTCTTTTTTTTAGATAATGAAGATGAATAATTCTATAAATACAAAAAAAAAAAGATATGAAAAATAAAAAGAAGCTTGAAGATGATCGAAGATGAAGATGAAGATGAAAATGAAGAAGAAGAAGCTAAAAAAAATGAAGATGATCAAAGTTTATGCATAAACATATCTTGGTATAATTATCCGTCATGTTGTGTTAAAAAGAAGCATGATGATGAAGATGAAGATGAAGATGATGAAGAAAAATGAGCATGAAGATGAAGATGAACATATCTTCGTATGATGATCGAAGTTACTACGGAGTATGTTGGGTTAAAAACACAGTATGATCGGAGTAGTTGACGGAATATGGTCGGAGTAGTTGACGAAGTATGGTCGGATCGGAGTTATACGAATGAATGGATCTTGAAGATGGTGATGCTTTTTTTTTTGTTTGATAGATGAAGAGGAAGATGAAGATGAGAGAGTATCAAGTGCACTACTACAAAACATAGAAAAGAGTACGGTTCAAAAGCGTCCTTGAATAAGATTATAACCGTCATATAGGTCACCGTGATCGTTGATAATCAATCATGGTTTAAAGCGAGTCAAAACGTCCTCTTTGTTGTTTATCAAGGATCACGGTTGAACTACAGAACCGTCATTGTTGTTATACTTTCAGAGCACGCTTTCTTTCTGAAACCGTCATCTTTGTTATTCTTATGAAAGAGGACAATCCCTTCTCAAAACCGTGATCTTTGTTGCCCTTCTAAAACATTATGCTTTGTTGTAACCGTCATCTTTGTAAAAAAAAATATTTAAAAAAATCACGATTGGTTTGTATCATACAGACCAACCGCAACATTGTTACATATTTTGGTTTACACAATTTGTTTTCAATTACCTTGACCATATAATACATCCTACATCCAATAGAGCCCAACATCACATTCCGACAAATAAAGTTACAAAAGAAACCGCGATTTCATGAACTACAATATATATATTACTTGTACAAAACAGTAGGAATCCTTAAAAAAATTCACACATGAAGGTGACTGCAAGAACTTCAATATCTACAAGCAAAAAAAATCATAATCAAAGTATATCTTTACCAATCTTTTTAAAACATAAAACTAATGTATCTGTGATACAAGATGAACAACTCCTTGATCAATTTTGTACTAGATGTTGTCCGTAATCAGTTGAACTCCTTGCAATGAACCTGAAACAAAAAAAAAACGATTTGTAATCATAATGTTATTAGA
This sequence comes from Agrostemma githago, assembly GCA_958450325.1. Taxonomy (NCBI): domain Eukaryota; kingdom Viridiplantae; phylum Streptophyta; class Magnoliopsida; order Caryophyllales; family Caryophyllaceae; genus Agrostemma; species Agrostemma githago. The sequence continues at coordinate 59,923,010 of OY288257.1, read as the reverse complement.
TTAGATATGCTTTGAAAAAAATGTAAGCATATTAGCATATCTCTACTTACCCGAATACACCAACACCAACAACTAATACACCAACAAAAACAACAATCTGAAAAAGAAAGATCTTAATACACGACTATTATCAGAATTGAAAATGTTTGAAAAACAGAGTTCTAAGATCTTTCCATTTGATTATTTTACACTTTCACAATTGAATACTAAAGTGGAAGGAAGTAGCATATTCGTTCATATAGCTAGCAGATACGGTTAACAAAAAAAATTAAACGCCTAAGCACCAAGCAGCAAAAGAAAGCACTCACCTGGTCTCAATTTGATGGATGCCAATTATTTGCACGACAAGCTACACAAAAAAGTCTAGACAAGTATAAGTAGCAAATACATTTCCACTAAAGAAGGTATAATAAGGATACAACATAAAAGAGATTTGTCAGACTGGGATTCTATCTGGGTGTGCCTCCCTAAGAGCATAACCACGAACCTTCCTTTCTGCTGTATGGAAACATTTCATTTCTTGAAACATTAACTTCACAATATATTGACTTGAAATAAAGAATTGTAAAAGTGTCTAAACCGAGAATGGTAGGATCAACATGAATAGAGGCTAAGCATCAATTATTGATCAAAATGAGGCAATGAAATGAAATAGTTGTATTTAGAGTAGATAATATATGCAAGTTAGTAGCCTATACGTGCTAGAATGCATGCCACCAAGTTGTGTCATTACAACAAAAGCTGATTTGCTAGTCGTTTTCATATTGTTCGTATGAAGGCCGATTGGGATGACAAAAAGTGATGAATTCTAATGAAGATTAATTCTTATAAGGAGTACTAAACAAACTTTTAGTATATACGGAGTACTAAACAAACTTTTAGCTTAATTAATAAGACGGTCGCTTACCTCAATAGCGAAAAGATGAAGATTAAACTTTGGTTACTTCCCAACATTAATCTCAATATACCTACAATGATTCTGATTGTGATTAGTGATGGACTTATGATTGTATATTTGTATCTTACAAATTCAAACTCTAAGTTAGTAACTTTCTATTAATTTTATTTGCCTCAAACTCTAAGTTGGTTAGTGCTCCACATTCTTTTAAATTATACTCTTCCTATTGCTAGTTTTCTCCATTATAATTGTTGGTTTTCTTAATCAAATGACATTGTCTTCTTAAAGCTAATGAAGATCTTATTTCTCATTGGAATGGTGACACAAACCCAAACCGATATCTAAACCACACACAAAACGAATAGGGTTCATATAATATACCTAATCGACGACGGAGACGGAATGTGAGGAGGCTAGACGTTATCTTGGTGCCGGAAGTGAGAGGAGGCCTATTTAAGCATTTTTTTGTGATGATTTCGGACTTCGAAGAGGGCTACTAATGGGAGAAACTGGGCATGATAGATGTTTTTACCATTAGAGAGCACAAAACAGACGCTTGACACCACATCCTATGAAATGTAAGACACGAAGATTCAGAACTCGAGAGAGAAACCTGGATTTCGATGTTAATTTGAGACTTCTAGGCAACCGTTCAGCAACTCCTTCCAAATCTAAGCACGCAACTTTATCAACGTAGTCCGAGCCCTGAAAAAACCCGTGTTTACTATTTAGAAAGCTTGAGAAACAACTCCGACTGAAATGAAACAACTGATTCCATGGAAGAAAGACGGACGACCATTTACCTCTGAATTTAACAACAAGCAGTTTCGAGTGAGAGCTGTGTTTTTCAAGAAACGATGGTCCAACAACGATATCTGGTAATGACAGTACAACCCAGACTCCATATATCAACAGCGATATCTAAACCACACACAAAACGAATAGGATTTAGATAATATACCTATCTAATCGACGACGGAGACGGAATGTGAGAAGGCTAGATGTTAGCAACAACAACTCCGAGAGCAACACACAACTCTGACAGCAGCAACCTGAATCAAATAAACAAAAAAACAAAAGGAAGAAGAGGAAAGTGAGTTAGCGTGAGGGAAAGGGAGAGGCAATTGAGGAGGCGACGATGATGGGTCGCCGGAGAGGTAGGAGGAGAACCGGTGGTGGGAGCAATGGAGAACCGGATATTTAGGTCGCCGGAAATAAAGAAAGAACAAAAAAACACAAAAAAGAGGTAGAGTGAGGAAGAGAACCGGTGATGGAGGGAGGTGGGAGGTGAGGTGGGTCGCCGGCAGAGGGGAAATCACGGTGAGTGGTGGCAGAGTGGCAGCCGGGGTGGGAGGGGTGAGGGTTTAGGGTTGGGGTTGATTTGGGGAGGGAGGGTGATTTCAGATCTGAAATCTTAAAAAAAAAAAAATAATAAAGTAGAATTGTTTGTTTTTATTTAGCTTTATTAACATTTATGTCGCTTTAACAAATAAAACAACCTCTTTGTTTATCATAGAGGTCGGTTTTCCTTTCCAACCGGTTTCTTACATAATAGAGTACGGTTATTTTGACCAACCGACCTCTTTGTTATACATAAGATCTCACTTTTCTAGCCCAACCGTCCTAATTGTTAATTTTTTATCTAGAGCACGGTTCCGTGTGTGACCGTGCTCTAATAAGCGTCATCGTAGGCTAGAATTGTAGTAGTGGTGGTAAGGAGTGATCAAGACTAATGGTAAGAAGTGAAAATTTGATTGAGGGAAGGGTTGCTTTTTGCTTTTCTCCTTTTCTCTCTCCACTGCTGCTGTGTCAGTTACTGACATTTACTTTTTTTTTTTTTTTTACATTATTCATCTAAGCCATCCATCCAACCCAAGATCAATGACCAACAACACAACTTCCCAACTTCCCACTTTTCACCAAACTCCCTTGATCCCTTATATATATATATATATATATATATATATATATATATATACTAGTTACCGGGCGCGCGCGATGCGCGCGTATGGGTAGGTACGTTGTTTGTATGAAATATGTCGTGCTTTTTGTTTGTCTTGGGCGTGCGTAATCGTTGGGCCAATGTGTGATGCTGTTTGTGATATTGTGGGAGAATTCGGCTGCCGAATCCAATATATGTATTGCATGTGATTAGCAGTACATGTTGGAATTTAAATATGGCACACGAATTGTAACGCTATTAGAAGTCCTATCGAGCAAGCCGTAGATGCTACTGCTTGAATTGCTTTCATAGCTTGCGAGAAATCTAATTGTCCATGGTTTGTACAATTTTGTGTGTAGCGGGTGTAAGATTAATATGTAAATGTGTTAGGAAATTGTTAGTAGTGTTTGCTAATTTTCTTGTTCCCCTTTTTTTGCAACCAAGCGTGCAAGTAGCTCATACGTTTCTTTCACTTTTTGTTTGGAGTTAAATACTGAACAATATTTAGGTTCCCGGTTATTGAATTTAGTGTGATGTCACTCCTAGTTGCAATATATGATCGTCTTTGTTTTTTTAGAACGAAATTGCCAATTATTTGTTGGAACCGTAGAATTAGATCTAGGTAGGTTGAACTGTATCATCTAATAAGGGTATAGTACATGTATGTCCGCAAATAATCTGGAAATATATTTGATAAAGCTTGGCCCTTGCGGTTTTTTTTTTTAGAACAACTGTAGTCACATTTTGTTCTTATTCTGGAAGCATTTTTGTTTTCAAAACAGCGCAGGAGTTCAATCAAACAAATGTTCTTAAACAAAATCAATGGAGAAATATTATGTACTGAGTAATAATTTTTAAAAAAGTTCTTTCATTAAAATACTTTCTCTGTTCTAATCAATTCCATATATCTGTTTGTTTAACACCTGGTGATGTACGTTTTCTTTTGTCTGTATTTTTAGTTGCATACTTTATTAATTTCTAAAAATGTGATATTAATAATGCGTTTGATTAGACAATCCAAAGAAGACATCACATGAATATCTTTTGTCGTATATATTACAAGTTATATTGGTGATTATTCTCACCCATGGATAGTGTATTATTAACAAATGTATGGAATTGATTGTAACGGAGGGAGTATACAGTTGGTAAGGTTTAAATATAGCATAAAATGAGGTAGTCATAGATTCTTTTTTTTTTTTCGAAGTGTCAGTTTGCTGCAGATAATCAGGTTTATTGCAGTAGGAAGACTACTCACAATGTCTGGTCGAAGTGTTGAACTTGGCTGTCCTTTGTGGGTCATCTCTGTTTTCATGAGCTGTTCGTGTTTGTGGTTAAATAAAGCTTGTGAGACATTAAGATTCTTACCATTCTCCCCGGCTACAATTTTTCTCCCCAAATCACGCCAAGATAATTGGACTGCATTTCTTTAAAGGTTGGAGGAGATGACAGTATGGGAGGCCAAAGTTCGAGAGTATCAGCGGGAAATTGATATGATACGAGATCATGCTCCTCGGTTTCTTGAACGGTTGAACATCGTTATGCCTCAAGCCGTGTACATGAATATGGTACACCGCGAACCACCTTTGACGATGCTGGGCGCCATCATATCTGGGAATGCAGATGTTGTGTTCAGCTCACCTACTTTGGTGAACGCGACATCAGGTAATACACGCTGTTGGTATTCGGATGTGCTGTAGGTTTAGGGAGCACACTAACATGGCGAATATGGGAATCGTCGTTAATTCGTTTGTCTATGTGATTCCAGTTTCAGCGAGCGCGAAAGCCGAAGAGCGGCGCAATTTGAGGGCTGAAGTTACAGAAGTGGTCAGGCGATTGTTCAGTGTTATCAAGTTTCAAAGTTTGCTTGATCTACTATCTGGAGCGGGGCGAGTCTTCGCTGTTCGTGGTTCTGTTCACTATTATGATGTATACAATGAAGTATCCATGGAAGAAGAGCTGGATGCTTTACGCGACGAGGAGGCGCGGCCAGATGGGGTTGATTACGACTATGAGGAGTGGCTAGCGAGGCAGTGCGATGGATCCGACTAATTGTGTATCCCTCTGTGTGGCGTTCTACGATTATGTCTGTGTCTTTTATTTCGATGTTGGATTACGCAATGGAAGTATTAGGTTTATGGACTTCTGTTAGGGTGGTAGAAGTAGCTAAGTCTTGTATTGGAACTCAAGGCAGGGGCCAGATTTAACTATGGTCTTTGAAGGGTTATGTAATTTTTTTTTTTATTGTGTTGTTTTCCTTTTTTTTGGGCGCCCTTTTAAACGTGCCTTTCTATTCGCCCGAGTTATTTGCTGTGAATTGGAACATGTACTTTTTTGACGTCGACCCATTTGTTTTGGTGTGTAATTTGGAAATGCGTGTTACGATTTGGAGTGTTCTTCAGTTTCCGTGCGGCAGTAATGGGGGGCGCTGTTTGCATGTGTGTGTGGATCTACTACATTGGTGCTTCGCTAGGCTAGAGGTTTATGCCGGGCCGTGCAATTCTTCTGCAATATACAGCCAGAGCTTCGACAATATAGCGCGAAGTACACATGGTGTGTCGTAGATCTCAAATATGGTGAGGCAACCGACTATGCGTTTGTCATTACGAGGGCCATGCGACTATTATGTTCTTCTCCTGCATCGCTGATGGCAGTGGTAGTTGCGTATATAGAAGGGAACCATTTTTGCGGGTGCAGCTGCCCCTTTTTTGAGCGGTGTATTGCTTGGGTCCGAAGTATTGGCATTTCTGATGCAATTTAGTCCAGCAGAACCATCGTCGTGCTAATCTAGGCTTGTTTTCTGAAGATTCTTTGGTTAGTTCTCAAAAACGGGCTTTGGTTATGAGCGGTGTGCAGTGGCTCGTCTGGGTACAAGGATAATAGCGCACCTACTAATTTTTGGGAGCGGGTCTGGTCCTGTCGTTTGATGTACCTAGGTAGGCGTAGGTTCCAGTCGAATTTGTCGGGAATAGTCAGTTCATCACAAAATCCTTAAAACACAACATAGCGACATACATTAAAAACGTGCCATATCTAACAATAGTTCATGGCTACAACCTTTCCTCTTATGCCTGTTCGCAGGCGACCGCCGGATTCTAACTACTACTGTCATTGTGAAAGCTATGCCGTACATGAAACCATTGGCACTAAAGGGAAATGAAGTGGCTAGGTCGATGAACAGAAATCAGTCCTCAGCGTTCCACATATATAGTTCAGGGTACAAGTACAGTAATTCAACCATTACAGCGTCAAAGTCCTCGCCGTAGTTAGTCGCTGCTTCTGCATCTGCATTTGTCTTCAACGCAGTTGGAATGAAGCGATATTGGGTATCTCGTGGTAAATATGCGCTGTCTTCGCGCGTTGCAACCCAAAAGCGAATGCCCTCAAATGTGTCTGGGTGCTCGGCAATACGACCTTTTCCAAAACCCGATCTATCAGCTTGGCTCGCAAGCCTAAGTGCAGGCCAGTAGTGATCCATGCCTTCTTCAAACTCTAACACTATAGCTTTCTTGTAGGCAAACCCTGACTCCCCGGTAACTGGTTCCAACCTAACAATTCGGTGCCCTAGGTCTCTTATTGTCTCCTTAACAACCGTGTGGCAGTGGGCCGCGTAACGCGTGTTGCGTGTTTGGTAGGGCATATCGTCTACTATCCATCGAGCAGGGTACGCGTACTCAGTTATAAAACCTTCAAGTTCATGATCGCTTTCCATTCTTCTGCTATGTGTATTGTGTAGATTCGATGCAGATGTGATCCTCTACCCCTGTAACAGCAAGCATTAGAATAGAATGCAGGGGGTGCCAGTGTTTGTTTTCAGATGCTGACCGACGTTAGGTAATTATATTTAGTAATCTATCGCTGAGTGGTGTAAATTTAATTATGTCGAACGACTGGTCTTTATTCATTTGTCGCTGCATGAGTCACCATCAGGAAATTGCTGCATTTTTCTCAGTGACTTCCCTAAGATGCTGATTTGGGGCTACTAATGGTATTCGTTCATTTGGCTTCTATCCGTTTTTAAAAGCTTAAGATCTGATGGAGCTCGCCATACACTTGCACACGGAGTCAACCAAATAACATTATGGGTGCAGTTTCATTCCAATTTACCGACATTATTCTGTTATATGTGAAAATAGTAGAAGAACTATTCATAGAGTAGCACATAACGACCAGTCTGGTGAGGGTGATAGCACTGACAGTTACGCCTTTGTACAGGATGCAGCGGGTAGAGGTGATAAGACTGAGTCGAAACAAAGTTAGAGATAACGTTGGGCGAAGCGCACTAACACGCAACAAAGAATTGAAGACTTGATCAATTTGAAAGAATTTTAAACGGAGTACAGAGGCTGTTCTATAAAATGGAATACAAGAGCATATTACGAGCAGAAGGACTGTACACAAGATAAATGAAATATCATGCATACTAAGCAACGATGATGAGCAAGTGCAGCATTTTTGGCCAGCAATCTGCGATTAATGTGAACTACAGCACTAAAAGTTGATGAGGAGCCGAGAACTTACGCTTGTAATTGCTGTTGATGGGGTTTAGCGCTTGCAGTGTAAGGTTTGTGGGAAGCGATTCCGTTTTTGTACTGCCTGTTTGCTGGGAGAGTAATATTGAGTAAAGTGGGAGGAAAGGTAAGGGCAATGTGGTGCCTTGCCAGTTTGGTAGCGGTGAGGATTGCAGTTTAACTAATACGGCACTTCTTCTTAACGCAGGGGACCTGCATCTGATTGGCAGGTAAATATAGGTGGAAGTTGTAGACATTAAATTTGCGTGTAGCTTCTGCCTATCTACGTTGGAAGTGGAGTAGTTGGCTGCAATTACAGTTTCCTGGGGTCTGGTGCTAATTTTTTAAAAGGCGTGTCCTAATTTTGTTTTCTGGGTTTCAATTTTGTTAGGGCCGCAGGGGCTGGCCTATTGTGTTGTATAAGTGGATGGTAAACAGAGGCAGTGGTCGGACACGTGGGGAATGCGACGACATTTAACTCGATTTTACTGTATTGATTGTAGTCGGCGGTCTGTTTGTTGCTGTGGCCCCGTGTGGTATAGGGAACGGGAGTACGCACAGTAGGGGAGGAGTGTTTTCGGTATTTCTGGCAATGGCAGTGTATGTTGGTGCTAGATGCATGTGTTATGCCATTTTGTTTTACGGGACAAGTAGTCCAGTAACTCTAGGGCGTTGGAATATTGGTGTAGAAGTTAATCGTAGGAAAAGCGTGAAACATGTCGACTGGATTTCTGGACAAAGCCGAACCAGAACTTGGACGACAAACCGTAGCTAAACACGCAACACATTTTTTCAAACATTTGGAAATGACTGTCGGAGGATACTAAGTCACGACAGCAGTCACTACAATGCAACGACATACATAGAGAAATTACAAACAACAGGAACTGGGAAACGGCAGAAAGCAAGTACGATAACTAAAGTGGTGACCAGCGATATGCGCAAAGATACCGACACTATCGCACCTCAGGTGACCTAGTAAAATGAGGGATAGAGCTGCTTTAATGTTCCCATGACCTGCTCGTAATGGCATTTGTGTAGGGCATCTGCGGCCGAAATACCAAAACCCTTTTCTGATATAGGTACCATGTCATAGTAAGGGTGCTTCCTCAAATAATCTTGGTCTGCCCATGTACCTACCCAGAGATATGGTCCGTCAGTAGGGTTGGAGTGCCTTGTAAACTGGTCCTTCCCTCTCCCCTTTTGCTCAAAGACATACTGTAGCTTGAATGCATTGACATAATTTCCACTCCCACTCTAAAAATGCACTACGGCTGCTTTCTGGAAAACCGGGCCTCTCCATAATGGCTCAACCTTTGATACCGGGTATCCTAGGCGAAGTAGGCAGTTCCTTAGTGGGCTAAGACTTTTACTTGTTACGACATTTTTGTCAACGTCGTATGACATGTTTTCAATGATGCATTGGGCAGGGTAGAGGTACTCTGTTAGTGGGTCGCTGGAAGCTCCCCTTTTTTTTTGGTGTTGTATGTTTTCATCATCCCCGTCCCCCTCTTCCTTTGCATCTCCACTCCTAGATATCAATCTCTTTCCCTTTTCCATTTATTTTCGTGGCTGAACTGTTCTTGTCTCTTAGTGTGCGGGGTGGTTGATTTTATTAGATATGGTTGTGTTCTGCTTTGCATGTGTATGCCTACCGACCTCCTCCAAAGACTTGCTTCGTAGTGTACTTATAGAGGTGTTTGGAAACTTGTGCTATTGACTGTTGAGTAGCAGGACAAGTTGGCATGCATGTCACGAAAATGACCGAAGCATGCTGGATTTCCATGCGGGTTAAATTTCTGACTTGGAAATGACTACACCTAATTTGCATGATTTCCAAGGAGGCATCTTTTGAATGTGGCGCAGTCACCTAGGGAGACATGTTTGACTGGTCTGTCTCAGTGGTAGTATGAAACATCAGTGGTAAGCGGAATATAGATGTTGTGAAGTTTTAGGTCCGTTGACAACCTGTGCAGCAAGTAAAGACATATAGCGTGCCTAATAAGCGGACCAAATGTAGAGCGAAGGGCCTGTGGGACCGATGCACGAGACATAGTGTGTAGCGTCCAGAAATGTTCGAGCCGCTATCTGCTCTTAAATTCATTCCTACTTGTTGGGCTGGCAGTGTTGTGATGGGTGTGTTTTCTTTGGGTCTGTAGGTTGTAGGGTCTGTGAGCGGGTAGGAGCAAACTGTGTGTTATGAGCTGCCCTATTTCACTATGTTGACCTTTGTTGGTTTCGCATACTGTAAAGTGGTCTTTGTAAACGGAGGCATTACTACCAGAACCATAATAGAAATGCACGGGCAGCAGAAAGCGTACTGCGTTACAAACATGAACAATTTCACATTAAGTTTGTAATGTAAATGGGTCTGTCCATGCACCAGGTGAGCGGCGCTGCTAGAAACAGAAATTCTCGGGCTACAAGTAGGATATTATCATAGGGTAATATTATCTAAAAGGCAGAAAGTAGAGAAGCCGTGCCAGACCAGGGTTGGTGTGAAAAAGTAGTCTGTCAGTAGCCGGGTATTCAAGTCTACGTGAGAGCAGCAAAATGCATTTTCTTCGGAGAACTATAAAGATAAGCAAGTAATAGAGTTGTTAGTGGAGTTCAGTTCAGTAATTATAGCACAGGTAACTTTGAATTAGGAGACTTAAAATGAGTACGCAGTTGTGGCAATTCATTCTGCGCAAGAAGCTTACCAACCATCCGATGTTATTGATTTTGTGACAGAGGTGGAGTTATTAATCCAGGTGATACACCGTGCTTCGACTGTGGAGCATTGAGGCAATTTCCTGTGCCCCGTTGAAATGATGGTCCGGGTAGCGACGAAAAATGCGCTCCTCACAGTCTTCAGGCTTTGTTTGGATGACCAGCAAGTGGGCCTTGTTCCTTGATGCAGATTGTAAACGGTGGAGTATTGTTCTAGCATAGATGTTTTTTGTCTCGCTGCAGCGACATCGTTTTGAAATTGCTTTGTTACCTCTGTAGAGTGTTGCCACACCGTTACGATTTTCTGTCCTCAGGCTTCTATTGTAGTCTACATCCAGCCTTGGTGCATCTGCGCTAATCAGAAACATCTGTGCCCATCTTTTGCAGACAATGGCAACGTTAGCTTTGTCGCCGTTATCCTCCAACTTTGCAAAGATGTGTCCCATAAAATCTACACTGCAAAACACTTCTTTGGTGGCTGCTGTTTCTGTATCGGCAGTCTGCACTTCGTGAATGTTGTTGTAGATAAAAGGCAGCTGGTGTTTTTTCCGTCCGATTGACTCTGATTTAGCTGCTAGTCTGTCGGCAGATTCAACGCTGAACACCCAACCAATGCAAATGTATCTGACCATGGTCTGGCACCTGATAACAGATCCTACAGCATTATGAGTAAACGTACATAAGGTTCTAAGAACAATTGACTCATTTCACAGATGGTTATGTGGGTGGACTCAAGTTGACAGCCAGCATCGGATACCTAAGGCATCTGAGCAACAACTTCCTTATCACTGTAAAACACCATAGAGTACTGAGCTTTCCATCTCCTAGGTCTACATGCGCAAGTATTGGTAACTGGCATACCCAAAATTTAATTCGTACGATTTGACAAACGGTTCGCCTCAAAACAAAGTAAATGTACAGAATTAGTTAGACAGGTAGCTGGAATGTTGGCCAGCAATTCTTAAACAAGCCACCTAGACACCTCGGAAGGTAGACAAAGTAAACCCTAAGTCAACGACTTCTAAGGCCAATGCATGCAATATTGCAAGCTACGCCTGCCCTCGATGAACCAGGACGAATAACTCCACGGAAGATCCAAGCATAGTCTGTAATCCCAAATAGAAAGGCTGTGAAGCTAGACCTACAATCCCTGGGTAGCGATTTCATCCTATTAAGTCGGTCTAGGTCGCAGGAACACTAATACCACAATAATTTGCCTATGTCAATGACCGCAAGCAGTTGAAAATTGATTGAGGACAGCAAACGAGGTTAGATTGATGGAGAAGTTACGAATTACCTGAGGACTGAGCCTGTTGTTGTTATCCTCGCAGTTTTCCTCCAAGAAGAAAATGAGGGCCTAAGCAGCGGTGTTCCTGTATGCGAAGAGGCTGCACGGAGATGTTGGGGTGTTAATTATATGGGTATATGTGTAAGGGCATTAATGCTCCTACCTAACCGTAATTCTTGAATGGTGCCACATATACAGTTATGCCTTGGTGCTCAAAGGTATATAGCTAGGTTTCTATAATTTTTTAAACATACGAGTATATGAAAGACGGTGTCTTCAAAATATAACATTTTATATGGATGTATTTTCATAATGTTTGTGTTTTTTTTTCGAGAAAGCTGACTAATTTTATTTGTAAAATACATCATTTGTTATTATATATTAAGTATTATTTGTATACTTAATTGTAAAAAAATATGATACTAATATAATGAGAGACGGTTTGTCAAACATTGAACGTATATACTTATTTATGATTTTATGCTCATTTTTTTTCATTTTAGTTATTAACTTACTATTGTCTCTTTTACTCCTAATAAACATAAACTTTGAATATAATATATCATTTTAATTACGTAGTAACATGACATTTTGTTTGCCTGTATTTTCATTAAAAAATATTTTTTTTACTGAAAGTTCGGGCTAAATTTATTAGTAAGCTAAACCATTCTTTATTGTATTCAATATCCTTTATTTTGTGCGTTAAATTGTACGAATAAAATATGGTTAATATACTAAAAGGCGATTTCTCAAAAGTTGTGTGCAAAGTGTCTGGAATGTATCAGTGATTAGCTGTTTTGAATTCCGCTGCTGCTTGTTCGCACGACAGTTTTGTGTTTTCCTTTTTTGGGTTTGGTAGGTCGAAGGGTGTACGAGCGGGTGGAAGCAAACTGTGCGGTAGGATTTGTGCAAATTCGTTATGTTAAGCTTTGCTAGTCTCATGTAGTGTAAAGCGGTATTTGTAGTTGTAGAGATTCCTACCATATTTTTTTTTGCTGTGCCATATACGGTCAGTCTAAAACTGGAATACTTGGCAGTAGTTGCTAGGCGAGATCTGAGTCCATTGACAGTAGGTTATTGAGAAGTCCGATCTGAACTGTGCGTCTGATTTCCTAATTGTGCCCCAGCCAACTAATTCCCAAGTGCAAAGCTTATGTACCCACCAAACCTCAAACCTTCACGGACAGACACAAGCAGTGAATAAGGCGCAGGAGAGGGATAGGTAATATTGCGAAACCTGAAACTATCACAGGAATGCATCAGTACCAGGCAGTCTATTGTGTTACAGGCAACAACAAATTTACAAATTGCTTGTAATGCTAATGGGTCTGTCCATGCATCAGGTGAGCGGTGCCGGCGGAAGTCAAGTTTTTTCGGCTACATCTGCGATACTATCATAGGGGAACAGCATCTATTAGGCAAAAAGTAGAAGCCGCAGCAGACCAAGGCTGGTGCGAAAAAGGTCTTTGTTAGTAGCTGGCCATTCGAGGTTACGTGAAGTAGCAGAATACTTGTTTTTTTAAAACTCTAAAGACAGGCAAGTAATAGAACTGGTAGCTGACTTCAGTGCAGTAACTACTGTACAGGTGACTCTAATTCAGGAGGCCTAACATGACGCCGCAGTCGCGACAATCCAGTACGCAGGAAAACTGTCCAAGCATATGATGTAATTCGTTTTGTGACGGACCTGGCCCTATCATTCCAGGTGAATGATGGTGCTTCGACTGCGGAGCATCAAGGCAATTTCATATGCCCCGTCAAAAGCATGGTGCGGGTAGCGACGGAAGATGCGCTCCTCACAGTCTCTACATTTAGTTTTAACAACCGTTAAGTGTGACCTGTTCCTTGATGCTGACTGTAAACCGTGGAGTATTGTCCTGGCGTAGACGTTATTTGTTTCCCAGCATCGGCAGCGTTTTGAAGTTGCTGTATCACCTCTGTAAAGCGTTGCCACACCATTACGATTCTCTGTCCTCAGACTTCTATTGTAGTCTGCATCTAACCTTGGTGCATCTGCATGAATTAGAAATAACTGTGTCCACCTTTTGCAGACGACAGCAACGTTAGCTCTGTCACCGTGATTTTCCAATTTTGCAAAGATGTGCTCCATCAAATCAGCACTGCAAAATACTTCTTTGGTGGCCGCCGCTGCTGTATCGTCAGTCTGTACTTCGTGGAAGTCATTGTAGATAAAAGGCAGTTTTTGTTTCTTCTGCGCAATTGACTCTGTTTTAGCTGCCAGTCTGTCGGCCGCTCCAGCGTTGAACACCCAACCGGTGCAGATGTATCTTACCATGGCATGGTACCTGTTTACAGATGGTAAAGCGTTATGAGTAAACGGACTTCGGGATATAATCACAACTGTCTCATACCATGAATTGTCATACAAGGACATCTGAGTTTACAGACATCGTAGGATGCCTAAGGCAGACGGAATGTCGGCTTGCATTTATTTCCTACATTCATTAAGCCATCGACCTAAACACCTCACAAAGTACACAAAGTCAAATTGAAGACAACAATTCTTAAACCCAAGCCATGCAATATTACAAGTTACACTTGAGCTCAATGACCCAACTTGAATAGCACAGGCGAAAACCCAAGCATAGTTTGTAATCCGAAATAGATAGGTGGCGAACTTAGAATTAGAAATTCTCGGTAGCGATTCCATTCTAGTGTGTCATTATATCTGAGAAGGTCTTACTGTTACGCACTTTGGGGTTGCGGAAGTCGATAATTCTAATCAGTTGCTGTAGATAAATTGCACCAGATGCCAGCTTACCCGAGGTAATACAGCTCGACCTCAATGTAATTACTACATAAAAACACACATTCCGAAGAAAAGATTTTGACAACAGACTTCAAGCCGGTCCTATTCTTATACACCCGACCTGAATCAAGCTGAACTCGACCCAGTTGAGTCGTTCGGCACGTCTACAACCGACATGCAAAGGTTCAGCATATACCAATTGAAACAATCGCGAAATCTATCATGGCCACCACTAAAATGTACAAAATGTCAATCGGTGAAAGGGAATTCAGACCGAATTTAGCGACACAGGTAGTAAGAAATCTAACAAAACCCTAGAGCACACCATTACTGACGACACCCCTATTAAGCTGGCGCACGTCACAGGAATAATAATAGCATAATAAATTGATCATGCTAATAATCGTAAGCAGTCTTAGATAGACCTAGGACGGCAAATGGGGTCAGATTGACGGAGAACTTACAAATATCCTGACGACTGAGGTTGTTGTCGGTATCCTTGCAGTTTGGTTGGCAGAAGGAAATGAGGGGCTAAGGACTGGTGTTCTTGCATGCGAGGAGGGTGCACGGGTTTTTTTTTGGGCGTTAAGTGTAGGGGTGTATGTGTAAGTGTATTAATGCTTCCATCTAAGGGTCATTCTTGAAACTATGGGACATATACAGCTATGGTTGTCTCTTTTCTTAAATTAATGCTAATAGTAATGCGCCTGTGTATATATCCATCTCTCTCTCTCTCTCTCTCTCTCTCTCTATATATATATATATATATATATATATATATATATACACGAATTTCTTTATTCCCGCCGAGTTACTATGATTGTTGTAAAAGTTCTGTGGTTCGAAATAAGGAAGCCGAAATGAGTAGTTTCGAAAGACAATAGGAAAATAGAGCGTAATTGTGGAACACATTTTTGCAACCTTAAAAAGGAAGTAGGGCACAAAGCGAACTAATTAAAATAAAAAATCAGAATAACAAAAGCAACTCGGAGGGACTATTGTATATGGACATAAAATGGTGAACTATGTTACTGCTGTTTTATCTTTTTCCAAAATTATGTTAGGGTTGAAAAATACTCACTTCGATTACATGTGTTCTTCTCCTTTCTTTTTGGGGAAGAAAATAAGGAGGTAGTAATAATATTAGTAAAATAATAGGAGGTGGAATGAAAAAGTAAGAGAGAGAAATAGTTTATTAATTAAACGAGAAAAAGTAGAATAAAAAAAATAGGGAAGAGTAATATTATATTAATTAAATGAGAAAAAGTATGGTGGAAAAGTAGGAGAGATGAATATTCTATTAGTTAATAAAGAGGTAAAACTTTTGAAGAAAATCAAACTCAGGCAAAAAAGGAAATAAGGAAGAGCATAGGTAATCGGAGGGAGTAGACGATACGTGGGCCAAATATAAGCACTTGGCAACACATTTTCATTAAAAATAACCATTCCTGTATCACTGTTGATCTACGAAGTCTTTATTTTACAGATACAAGTGGGCGGTCTTACTTATTGGGTGCATTCTTAACTCATTCAGCATATGTGGTCTTATATGGTGAGTCGGCGCATTTTGTTCTGCCGACCGCTATTTGAAATTTGAAAAGCAAATTACCACTTCCTTCCTCTTCCCATGCTTTCTGAAATTAGATATACACGCATCAAAGTTAAGAGGGTGCAACATTGTTGTGGTCATACACATTTTGCAGTGCATAAAACTGGGCCTTAGGTAATCTTACTGGAGCTTAGGTAATCTTACAGTTCGAAAGAAATGTCACTATGGGATGACGAAGTCAGGGAGTACCAACGAGAAATAGACAAGATCAGAGATAATGCTCCTCGCTTTCTTGAGCGTCTTAACACTGTAATACCTGAGGCGGTGTATATGAATCTGATACATTGCAACCCGCCGCTTACAATGCTGAGTTCTATCATATCTGGGAATGCGAACGCTGTGTTGAGCCCCGCTGCTTTGAATAACGCGACATCGGGTAACATATTATATAGACATCATTTAGTTTGTCGTGTCATAGTTATATGGAACATAGCAATATATTTTACGGCTGCTATATATTATATCATCTCGACTATGCCATTTCAGATACAGCCAGCGCCAAAGCAGTGGAACGGCGCAAACTCAGAGCTGAAGTTGTAGAAGTGGTAAATCGACTGGCCAATGTTCTCAAATTTGAAAGTTTGCTCGATTTGCTATCTGGAGCTGGTCGGATCTTTACCGCACGCGACGCCGTTTATTATTCTGATGTATATGATGAAGCAACCATGGAGGAAGAACAAAACTATTTGCGGGATCAAAATGTGCCACCAGATCGCCTTAACTATGATTCCGACGAATGGTTATGGAGTGATTGTGATGTTTCAGATTAATCGTGGTTGGTGATGTATTCTCAGCCTATGATTATTTGTGTGCACTTTACTTCTGTGTTCGAAGTATTAGGCTATTGGATTTTAGTTACTGTGATATCAGCGCTTATCTGTAACCTGAACTGTTGGAGCGGAAGCCTATCTGTAACTTGAACTATGGTACTCTAAGTTTCATGCTTCTGTGCATTTTGTTTTTTTGCTCCATGTGCTATCTTTTGTGTTTCTTACAATCTTTGTGCATGCGTTTTATTTTGGGGCCTCAAATGTAGGTATGGGAATTACAGTTTGACGGATTTTTAGTTGTTTTTTCGGTTTCTCGCATTTTTTTTTTCGGTATCTCCGTATTAAAAGTAGCGTACAGCTCTGTACTGTTAGCTCTGTTCGCTGTATAGTGGGAGATGCACCTCTCATCTGCCTATGCGACTATTCGATAGTTTCCGGTGTGGAAGCAATAGTTGTGGTGTGTAAGCTGCAACAGGCCAGCATGAGCTCTAGTGGCGCTTCAGTTCGGTGCAGCATTGATGGGGAGGCAATGTATGTTTCATCGTGTATCGCGTCTGTTTTTTTGTCTCAGTTAAAAGTTATGGGTTCCGGTGGTGATTCAAGAACAGGGGTTTAGGTGTGGATTCCCGCGCACCAGATATTTGTGTACCCCATAGCTACAGCATAATCGTTTTTTCGCCCAACTTGGTTCGAAGGTGCACCGCATAATTCCTTACATACACACAGCTTGTTTTGTACCAAGGCCTGACAAAAGGGAACAACGTACGTCTATGTTGACAGAGAAAAGGGAACGACGTACGCCTATGCCGAGGACACTTTTGCGTTCAAAATGCAGTTCAGCCAATAAAAGGTTACATAGTCTATCATCAAGAGGGTGCGAAAGCGATGTGAGAGCTTCGGTAATTGTCTGCAGAGACAAAAGAAAGGAACAATTCAAAGCTGACCAGGAAGTGTAAGGCCATTCAGGCGTTTCTGCCGATCTAAGCGTAGTTTTTCTTGGTCTCGTGACATGGACATCAACATTTGCACTATCTTCTTTGACCATCTACGTCTCTCGGGGGGAAATTCTCTGAAGTCATTGTTAGGAATACGTCCTGGAGGACACTTCCTGACCTCTAGGTGAGAGTTCTGCTTTAGTGCATGTTGCCTCTTGTGCAGCATTGACTTGGCCATCGGAGTGACCGCCCTATAGCATTTGCATTTTTTTGAAATCACGGTCGCACCTTGATACACAACCGTTAGACCGTACTCGTGCTCTGTGCGGAGCTGCCTAGTGTATTCTGCATTCCACTTTGGTGCGTCCAAATGTAGGGCAAACATGCGTGCCCATGCCTTGCATGCCAAGGCTAAGTTTGACCTGTCAGAATCGCAGGTAAGTAGCCCGAAGATCTTGTGCATGATATCTTCGTTGCATAAGACATTTCCTATCGCTGCACACTCCCTGCTGTGCTGCACAACGGTGTGGTGCTGGTTGAATATAAACGGCAGACTACGCATAGTTCTATCCTGCTTTTCTAGTAAATAGGAACGCCTGTCGGCTACTTCATTGTCCACTGCCCACCCTTTGCACCAGAGCTCACTCATACTGTTGGCTGGGTCCTGTGTAATTTGACAAAGTTTAGGAAAGATGTTGTTCGTGGTATAGGGCATGAGTATCAGTCGTTTTTTTGGCATTCCACACTACTATAATGTTTTTGTCACTAAGGCACAACAGCTTAAAGGCAGAGGAAAAAGAGAAAGAGGTATCAAGCACCAGTTTCTTTGGATGGAAGCCTGGTATCGAAATACCTCTGGGTGACTCTACCAGTATAGCATTTATGCTGTAGAATACCGAATGGAGGCTAATATAGACGGACCTATTGCTGCGAAACTACTGGCGGACCACGGCAAGATCTGGCTGGCGAGTTTGCTATAAAATGAACACACGACACGCATATCTAGGAGAAAATGTCGACAATGCAAAAAAATGGGACCAATAGCATGAAAGATATCGGCACAATGAATCCATACAAGATTCTCCAGATACATTGTATCTTAAGCAATGACAACGAACAAAGGTAGTGTTTTGGTGGAAGTATGTCGTGAGTGATGTGAACCACAGTATTGAAAGTTCATGAGGAGCAGAAGACTTACTTTGTCGCTATTCTTGCAGAGGTCGAACACATGAAGTAGAAGTACACTCGGGGAGCATAATATTTAGTCCTTCCTGTTACTGGAACTTTGTTGGTGGTCTGTTTCTCAGGGAGGGGTGAGGACAGGAGTGGTGTGGTTTGTGGTAAGAAACCCGGTAGGGGTAACTGAGTGGGAGGCTTTTCTTTGTGAGGAAAGTTGGTGAATTACTGTAGGATGTGTCTTTAACTCAGCTGATTAGATGTGAAGTATAGGCAGATACAGTAGGAAGTAGGTACATTAAGTGCTTACTTTTCAGAGTAGCTAAAGGTGTGTCTGTGTGTGTCCCCCTTTTTTATGGACTGTCTTAGTATATTTGGAGCCTGTAACATGGCCCATTATAGGATTTAAGGAGGGTGTGGCATTTTCAGGTGCGACCACTGTGGGTTTGGGCTAAGCTGCGGTACCACTTTTTTGTGGAATGGCCCATTGTTCTTTTTCTGCTACCAGTTGGGTAGTCTGTAGCAGACTATGTACAGTCAATGTGGCTGCATGAAGGCAATTAGGGGTGCTCACCGGAGTACACCCACGCCGGGCTGGTGTGACTCGCGACTTCGATTTTGAGGCACCCCTAAAGCTACTTGGAATCTGGCGTTGCATTTTTGTTTTTTGTTTTCCTTTAATGGGAAATGGTGTTTTATTTTCCTCTTTTGTCGTATTAGTAGTGTAGGCGTTGCTCAAAAACCGTGGTTTACCAACATTTGGTGTCCTAACAGGTTATTAGCTACGAATTCATAATTTGTGTGGGAGTGTCACTTTCTCATTAGGGTTATGTGGAGGGGTAGTCGCTCAAAGTTAGATGTCGCTGAGTTCGTGTTGAAGACATCAACGTTTGTAACTGAGTACATGCGTTTAGTGTTGGTATTTCTAGTGTGAGAGCAAATGTAGCAGGCGTCTCTGGAGACCGTCTTGTTTTGCGAAGTTCCTTTGCATTATTGCATTTGTGGGTTGCAATGTGCGTACGGTCCTTGTTATATTTTCTGTCCATGTGTTTGATTGAATGTGCCTTTATGCGGCAGCTGCTCCAGCTTCTGAGCATGAGTTGTTTACTCTAATTTTGTTGGCAGTTGTGGTTTAATTATCTGAAGTTCAGAGCTAGGGAAGTGCGAGCCTCGTGAGACATAAGGTATGTTGAAGGACGGCGCAAACAAACAACTTGACAAAGGGTAAAAGCACAGGAATGCATGGTAAGCAAACGGCGACGCGAATTACAGATGACAGCAACTTTATAATAAGTTCGCAGCACCATGGGTTCAAAATCCAGCACGTCAGCGGACATTAGTCATACAGACAAAGGCAGGTTCCATAGATAAAGGTACAATACAGAAGGTACTGAACCTAGCCCAGTTGGAAGGCGTATTGCGTGCTTCCTTATTCATAGACAGACTGAGCCGTACGAAAAGATGACCTAAGTACCTAGCATTTGTCTAGCCGGGTTTCCAGATATGCACCGTCAAAATGGCCTTTGCTTATGATGAGTGCTATTCAAAAGGTAGGGTAATACGTGCTACCATAGAAAAGTCGCTGATGGGTAGCATCACTTTCAGCACTGTGTGCTGCAGGTTACTGGGACACTGAAGGCGCACCAGCTGTGGCCTGTGTCCCTATTGGCTGTTTTGTGGTGGCAGCTACGCGTCTTGTTTCTGCAGCAGCCTCTTGCTTAACAACACGGATTAATAGAGCACTGTGAGTGGCTGCAGGTGCTTTCGTGGTTTGCTCAGGTGTTGCGGGGGCATTTTCAGCTTCCAGGAGAAGCTGTTTTTTCCTTGGAGGTGTGCTGAGTTCTGTGTCTGGGGCCTTCTTTCCGTCTTCCTGTGCTTTCCTGGCAGGTGTGTGCGCGTGGTCATCTACGCTCATTTCTGGTCATTGCAGCGAATGTTCCTTGTCCACAGGTAACGTGCCAGTTGCTGTGTGCATTGGTGTCAGAATGGGGAGCTGTTTGGTCGACTGGGTTACTGCTGGTTTTGCGGGGTTGTCTTGTGAGAGCAAAGGCAAGGTTTCAGCGCGGGCAATGTCGCTGACCACGTCTTTAAGTACCCAGTGAAGGATTCCATTTCGGGAGAGAAGACTGTTCGGACCAATTTCAATGAGCGTCTGGTGTGTCTGCAGCCTCTCACCGAGCAATTGGAATGTGTCGATGTCATCCTGTATGACAGATATACAAAGTCTGTTTTCAGAAGGCAGTAACATGTAGCTTACTCTGAGAACGTCTGTACTAACAGAACCACAGAATCTGAGGGGAACAATTACGGGAAAGCGAAATGGTAGAAGGGTCTGTATGCGTAAAAAGGGCACAGTGGTAACCGTGAGGGGGCAGTAACTTTCAAATGGAAGGGTGATCTCGCAGATCAGCGCTTACCGTGTGTCTTATACGAAAAAGATCTTCAGCTGGCATAGCGAACAGTGTTTCCGCATCTGCGGTGAAAAAAGTTAGGGGCAGCATAGCTGTGCCATCTGAGACCTGACACTGGAAGGTGACCCTGTGACAGTGCTGTGTTAGTTCTAACTTCTAAATGTGATCTGTCTATAGAGGTATATCTCAGGATCTGCTATTTTCTATGGTGCGCCTTACCTCGGACAGCTTACAGCTCCTCTCTGCGAACACCCTGCGCAATTGAATTTTTGGCCTGCTGGAGTGTCTGTTTTTTTCCCGCATGAAGCGCACCCAAGGTAGGCATTGAGTCTGTCAAATTGGGGGTCAGGAGTCACAATCTTTAGCCTATGCCTTTCCTCTGGTAATGTTTCGTGACTCTGCAACAAATTAGGTTCCACGTATTAGGAACAGAACTGGCTTAAAGGTTAGAGAGACTGCATAGCACCTCCCAATTCTTTAGGAAAAGATGTAGTACAGGTGATGGCTAACTAAATAACACACCGCAACCTTTTAGAGCGGAATGGTGGATGGTCAGCCTGGCTTTTATCTTTTAAGTTTGGACATCAAGGACAGGTAGGGTATGTTAGTCTCTAATGTTTTTAAATAAATATGGTAGACGTAAGAGGTTAGTCAGTCGGGGATAAATCTAAAGCGGCTAATAAGAAAGGAACTGTAGAGTGGTGGTGGCAAAAGGCGTGGGCCATTTGAAAATTAAGAGGCAAGTAGAGAAAGGGAGGTCTGGGTGAAACTTGTAAGCTGCGTCAAACCTTTTTAGCCAGTATGGCTGCCCCGTTTGTGACATGTAGTCCACCAGCCGAGAACCTGACATTAAGTATGCGTGACTGTGCGTCAAGGAGATAGGTATGATTCAGTCCAGCCCTGCAGGGTGCGTGAAATTGTATCAGAAGAAAATCTCCGCTAAAGATTGAAGGGTAAAGCGTACCATGTGCGCAATGTGTCTGCCATGTCTCCTGTAGGATCCACGATGAATGTGGTGGACATGGTCGTGGACATTGAAAACCCTGCAGGTGACAGTGTAAATCTGTTACTGATTGACATAGGCATCTGTAAATAGGGCCACTGAACTTGCAGAAATTAGACACACCTTTGTGTGCAGTGACTTTCAAGGCCGTGAACCCGACAATACTGAGCTTCTCGTGCCATCCATCAAGCTGTGCACATTCATTCTCCGCCAAGTCATTCCAAGCCGAGATGGTCAGAGGCTGCTGCGAGCTGCATGAATGTGCGAAAATATGAGTGATACTGTGGTAGTTGTACAGAATCTAGGCAGTGTACTTTTGTAGTCAGAAGGCGCACCTCTCGTCAAGCACAAATATTTCGCGGACAGAGTATGTGCGCTGTTGTGCAGTTGTGACTTGCCTAGCTGTTTCTTCTATGTATAAGACAATTCCAAGGACATCTGCAGGAAAATACATAGACAAGTTAACTCGGTCAGTAATCTGTAATGCAGATTATTGGTAGTAATTTGTCTCTACGCGTAAACCCCGGAAATGGTGTCCCCGAGTGCGCACCAAATTTTTCATCTGGGTTAAAAGCTCTTGGCAGCCGTGAGATGCGCCTGTAATTTGGCACTGGTGGGCCAGAATTCTCAGCTGCAGGCTGCACAATGGTTTGGTGTCCAAAGGACATCTGAAATTTTAAGTCCGCGGAGTCCATCGTCCACCGGTCACTGACGGGTTTAATTGGAGCATTTGCAATTTCATAGACGCCGTTGTACGCCAAAGCTTCTTTATAGCTATCGATCCGGTCTCCAAACAAGGCTCCCCTCATTCTATTCCCCTGAATTCATGACATTTCAGCAGATATAATGGACAGAGAAAGCAGAAAATGATGAATGAAAGGGCAACCTGGCACAACAAATTAGCAAGAATCAGTAAGGGTCAAATTGCATGTGGGTCCGTGAATGAATGGCAGCAGCATCCGAAACAAGAACTTGACCGACATTATTCATCACAGAGGTGTAATAAAATCAGCGAACACAGTTTTCAAGGAAAATGATTCCATCAGAATTTTCCGAGGACTGCAGAAGGAGAGTTGGCGTACTAAAAAAACCAAGGGACAATAGCTTCTCTATTTTTGCATGCACAATCATGTAGACACTGAGTGCGAACATGCCCGCGAACAGTGATCTAACTACCAACATGAATCGTGGGTAACCCTATTTACAGGTGCGCACATCTATCACATTGGATGCAGGGTTCGGTAGTAGGGAACTAAACATGTGTCAGGTGAAGTCAGGAAGCGAGAACACAAATCGATTAGGTAGAGGCACAAACCTTATCATCTTGGAGTAGCAAAGTCTGGTACGCAACACCCTTGTTTGTGGACGTCTTAGGTCTCCCTTTCTCGATAACCTTGACCTTGACCTTGTAATTCTTACTGGTGCCATTGAGGTCAGATAAAAACACTGTCGACGATTTCATGCCGGTTACCTGCAAAATAATACGGAGTTAGATCTCTTAAGATTTAGAAGGGCAGAGAACATGTTTGCTTGTCTGGAGTGTAAGTATTCCTACCCCTGTGCTTTTCTGCTGCTCCAAATGTTTGAGGGGGCGCGCAACACGAATATATAGCGTGAAACAAAGCAGTCCTTCTTACTGTTCAAACGTTGCACCGCATCGGACGTTTATGCCCCCCATAAAAGAAACACTCCCTCCGATTATTTATTATTTTTTCTATTTTCTTATTGGAGTAGAACACTTTTTATTTTCTATTTCTACCTGGGGCTACAACATGTGGTCTCGAATCATACTCTAAACAAAAGGGCCAGCTAATTGTAAATCTGAGGGAGTATTCCCTTTCGTCTTCAAGAAATGTTTTTTTTGGCAAATTGCGCCTTTGACATTTGTTTTTTTGGTTGTCTTTCTTGTTTTATTTTCTTTGGGTCTATCTTTTGAACCGAATAAGTGCGAAACTGGGTCGGTGCTGATCGCCAGGTTAAGTACGTGTATGATAGCGCACGATTAATGGCTTTGTGTGAATTGTGTCCATGGTATAGGATTCGTGTTTGAAATTCAGGTGCAAGCCAGAAGGCGTTAGATTAGACATAGCAGACTCGTGTAGATATGACGTGGTGGTGAATGTTATTGGTTAGACATATTTAAAAGGTGAGCATTGGAAATATTCGAGTCATCCTAGGGCCGTGTTTTTGTTTAAGAGATCGGGTCCTCACACTGAGTTGAGAAGGCGATTTTTCGCCTGCCGTTGTCTCTTTGGCAATTGACTACACAAGATCCGTTTGGTGTGATGTGATGACTGACACTCAAAGTCCGTGTATATTGGCACACTACCAACGATATTGTTTGCGCGGTCCAAGAGTTTCTCTACTTTGCTGGCGCGCGTGAGAAAATGAGATATAGTATTAATAACACTCGGTCTGCGGTTAACTCTATTTTGTTTGCCACCATACTTACGCACAATTTTTTCTAAATTCTGTGCCGAAGTCGATGCATGACGTTCATTTGGTCGACTGGTCACGCGAAATGCATTCGCATCTAATCTCAGCAGATGACAAACTATTTGCCTGAGACCAATAGTCTGTCGTTTGTATATTCACTTATGTGGCCATATTTTTGAAGTCCTATTAAAGTTTGAATAACACGTGTTGCATATGTGGAGGCCAGGTTCGCATACCTCTGGTTTGTAGAGTGTACTATTTGCAGCAATGCAAGCACACCACGCGACCTACTATTTGTAATGTTTCTAGTTCAAATATTAGTATATTTTTGCTTTATGCACGTACCTTGATACTCTTTGTTTTTTTTTGGTGTATTTTTGATTACGTGTTACTATTTGTTTTACAAATGTGATATTCATAATGTATTTTGTTAGACGACTTAAACACGCTCCTACTATCTTCTATATTACATATTAGAAGGTATATTGAGAATTCTAATTACTTACAAATAATGAAACAAACAAAATTCATGCAAATGGTTGGAAAGGAGTTTTTTTTTTGGGGGGATTCTGTCCTACCTCGCAAAGCTATCAAATACATTTTTAAAAGAATCAATCGTGATCTGAATTAACAAGTAATAGAGGTAATTCGGCCTCTTTGCATTTTTCTCTTCTTCCATTATCTTTTACTAATCGAAACAAACCAATGTGAAATCAGTAATGGCTTTTAACTTCATCTAGATCGAGAAACGGTAATTTGGTCTAAATCTAATATGAGCCTTCTAAAATGTAACCAAGAGTAACGTAGCTGGAGATTTGTGATTAACGAGTAAACTTTAGACCTGTATATTTATACAAGGCTAAGGTATAAACTTTAAATCATAATTAAGTCACACTATCGTAACACGCTTTCAAATGTATCTACACCATATCTAACATTCTACCAAACAATTTGATAGCTTTGGTGGAATATTTTGGAAAAGGTGTGGACTATTTGTGTGAGTTCTCCAAAGATGGAACATATGTTTCAGACATGTTAGGCACTCCCTCTATGTGACACACATTTTCTTACTTTCCTTAAAGGAGGCGACCATTACAATTCGTCTACTTTTAAAAATTCATTATTCGTTTAGTTTACTCTCCTTTCTTTGTTTTTTTAAAGTTGATTTGTTGAACCTCGCGGAATAATGAAGCATTATTTATTAACAATTGTTTCATCAATGTGTCATATTAGAATGGGAATAACAATGTGAAGAGGAGGGAGTATTTTTTAATTATCCATGGTGCGTCTTAAAAGAATGGAAGAGGATGACACGGTGTACGAATTTCATGTGGAGTGCACCGATTGTAATTGGCCCTGTAAAATGTTATCATCCCTTGCATCAGGAACAGAAAGTTAAGGCGTAACTAAACTGAGAATAGCTGGCAGATCAGGAGCAATGATGTTCTGTTTTCAGAGATATCTTGCACACTTTGTGACCCGCCACTGATGACGCAGACTTTTCGCCATAATTTTGCATTCACAAACTGCAAGGCGGAAGCTGCAAGCAAGCCAATGTGAGTTGTCACATCTTTGCTGTCAATGCAGAAACATCCATCAATTTACCTCTTTCTGTCCAGATCGAACCAATAGGGCACGTTAATTTTGGACGTGATTACTGGAGTGCACTCCAATTACACTGAACAGGTGAAACTGGTAGTTATATGTGTCACTAAGTAGTTGGCACTTAGTTCGGCCCAATTTCTGAGCATGTGGTGCATGCGATGCGCATGGTCTGTAAGTCGAATCGATTTTTCCTGAAATTTGTCGGTCCTTGTGAATGCTTGCCTGCAGAGTAATGGCTGTACTCTGGACCTTTTTTTTTTTTATTCTTTTTTTAGTGTACCAGTCACGACGCACAGCAGGGACGGAGAATGATCTTGTAAACTGGTAACAACCGCGGCGAATCTAAATAGTTAAGTTAACAGTGAACAACCAAATGACTGGGTGCTGTGGTGTGCAGCTCTAGTAAACTGTTATCTATTACATTAATAATTAAACAGAACCACCAACTTTCGCGTCGATCATAGGCATGTACAGGGCGCGCTCAGGAGTTGTCGTCACTGGTTGGCTGCTAATGGGTGGACCTGTGGTATAGTTCCATGGTTCCACAACGACAGTGCGGATTCATGTGCAGCAGATATATGTGCAAAAACGCTACAGCAGGAAATGGCTGTCATCAGTTGCGAGTGCGCAGGTAGTGGCAGCACACTACACATGTGCGACCAGTAGTAACAAGCATGATACATATTGCCACGCGAAACGACTTGGAGAAGGCACAAGTTTGCGGATCATTGTATGCACAACAACTAGTGGCGCGCATATCTTCTCTCTGCAGCCACACATATATACGCAGCAAAAAGGGCAAAAGAAGCAGTCTTTAAATTATATCGGCTAGACGCAGGACGTCGTAAGACATGACATTTTTAATAGACCCAGAGCAGTTCGGTGGTGGTGGCGGTGGAGAGATGACGGTTACTTTGTCTGCTTTTCTGGCACGTGACAAGGCGACATATAGCTGGCCATGTGCGAAGCAGGGTCTGGGGAGATACACAGCAACTTTCGAGAGAGTCTGGCCTTGCGACTTGTTTATCGTCATGCAAAACTTAGCTTAATCGGGAACTGAGTCCGCTGGAACTGGAAAGGGTAGCTGGTGGGCGATGGCGGACGGAGTTTAACACGTGGGATGAGGACGTGGTCTCCTTCGTGAGACCCGGTTGTTATTACACATTCGATGAGGTTTGGGAAGAAGTGCTTACAAATTAATCGAGTGCCGTTGCAAAGACCTTCTGATGGAAGTATATTGCGAAGCAAGATTATAGGGCACTCCGGTTTCAGAACTAATTTGTGAGGGCTCATACCCCCAGGGCAGAGCTTATTAACAAATTCAGTCGGGTAGATGTTGCAGGCGTCATCCAGTAGCACATCGAAGCTGCGATAAGTTACGGCTTCTCCGGGGAAGCGCTCAATAAGGGTACTATTTATAGCGCCTACATCCTCGTTAGTCGGAGTCAGTATAGCGGAGCCTGTGAATAGACTGGCATCAGAGCAGGGCGTCTGTGACTGAGGGAATGTTAGTTCCGCAATTGTCTGAATGGACTGTTCACCGGGCTCCCTTTCGAGGTACGTGATTCCCTGCGGCAGCGGAATGTGACCCTGCTCCGCGCTCTGTAGTCTCCCGTCGCCGAGTGCAAGCAAAAACTCAGAGAACTCAGGGTCTTCCCTCGCCCGAATGTTCTCTGTTAGTCTAAATCTAGTTAGCTTACACCATATCGGTGACGCCACCAAACTTGCCGCAACAACCTCGTTCTGTGACCTGTTAGGAACAACTGGCAACACTTGTCTGAAATCTCCTCCAAAGACAACGACTTTGCCGCCAAACAGGCTGCTTGGATCACATAGATCTCTAAGTAGTGCATCAAGGGACTCAATATTCTCCCTACGTGCCATAGACGCCTCATCCCATATAATCAAGCTTGCTTCCCTTATAAGAGCAGCAAGGCTACCCTGCTTTGGGACAGCGCATGCAAGAGAGGCGTCCACATCTATGGGCATTTTAAATCTGGAATGTGCAGTACGACCAGAAGGTATATTTGACGCAGCTATCCCAGACGTAGCTGTTGGCAGAACGATTTTACTCATGGAACGCACCGCTGCATACAGCGCATTGTAGAGGAAAGTTTTTCCAGTGCCACCAGGGCCGTCCACAAAGAAGGCGCCGGGTTTCTCTTCGTGAACAACCTTTATAATTGCTGTAAACGCTAATCGCTGGCCAGTGTTCAGCTGGTCTATAGCCCGTTTACAGAATTCCGGGACAGGTGCATCAAGCGCATCGACAATGTCCTTGGTCCTGCGAATATCGTCAGTCGTTTCCTCTGTAAGAAAATCCAAGGCAAAAGCCGTCAAAGAATAGCCCATCGCTTCTAGATACCGTTCCACTTCCTTGGCTGCTGCAAGTGTTGCTGCTGCCGGCGACATCTTATTAAGATAGGTGAAATCTTCACACAGGCGGGTCTCATATTTACTCCACAAGGCTGTCGGGTCTTTTGGCTGGCAAAAGATCAGAACGGTTGCAAAAAGACGCCTTAAAGAGGACGGCATATGAATTGCGCAGGCTTCGGCCAAGCACAATTCCACGGTGTCATCTTCTTCTACCAGTCTCAGCTTCAGGGCAGCCTCTTGGAAAGTAGCGCACTTTGCACCGTCCACTGTCATCAAATCTTCGAATGATGTTGGACCTCTGACACGCAACAGAAGCAGTCGCAAGAAATAGCGCTCCCCTTCTGACGGTGAGACAAACACGACTCTACCTACGCACAGTTGTCTGGTCTTCCTTTTTACCCATGTTTTACTGGCCACATCCCACCTAAAATGTTCTGGGAACTGCGAGTATGAGTATGCATGCTGGTTCACGGAGGCGTTGTAGCTGAAATACTCCGTCAACGCAGTCTTTGACCGTTTTGAGTCAAGAGCAATAGCTGAAAGGTTTTCATGGCCTCTGATATGCAGTGTTTGCATGTTCGGAAGGTGGACTGGTAACGTTAAGACTGGAGGGTGCCTCTCAAAAAGTGGGAAAGAAAAAATGCGCCAAATTGCCTCACATGGCGATACCCAGCGGCCTGACTGGTACTGTTCAATCTCGTCCACTGCCTGTACGGTAGACCCAGCAGCTACGTCGAATCCTATTTTGTCGTGCCCCTTGTACACATACTTGTACAAGTACTTCACGGCTTGAATTGTTGAGCACACCTCGACATTTAGATGGCAATCGAACAGAGCTAATAAATACGGATTGTACGGGATCACCCAGCGATTGTCAAGTATGTGCCTGCGCACCTTAACGCGAACACCATCTGGACGGCGGCGGTACATTGGGTAACCATCGGCATTGTTGGTAGTCTGAGCAGCAAATGTCTTTGGGTAACCAGATTTGCACTTGCCAACAGAATCCTCTTTGGTCATGCATGGACACAGTGGGTTCATATCACCGCAAGGCCCGTGCATCATATGCTTAAGAACCGAACTTCTAAGAGCAGCAGTTTGTGGCTCGGGGCCTGGAATTTCAGCGGACACAAATGTGTCAAAGTCGGCCGGGGATTTAAGCTTGTATGAAGGTTTCAAGATTATTAGTAAGTGAGCATGCGGGAGGCCTCGTTTCTGGAACTCGACTACATATATGAATGCGCTAACCTCACCGAAAATATGCTTCTCCATAATCTGTTTTCTTAGGTGGACCAGCTTTGCTCTGAAAACTCTTGACACAATATCTGGGCGATTTTGAGCCTCCTCACCCGGCGCAAGCTCTGACTTGATTTCTGGCCAATTCACGTTGCACGTCATTGTGATGAACAAATCCGGCTTTCCAAACCGCTGCACAAGGGCCATTGCATTTAAATATCTTTTCCGCATGTCTCGTGGGCCTCCTATGTAGGTCGGCGGTAAAATTACTCGTCGGCCGACATTTGCAGCATAGGTTTCCCCTGCGTCTATGGTGTCCAGGACCCCCTGGTATAGTTCGGCTCGTATAGTCGTTTGATTGTTCCGCAGGAAGTCTAGACGTGTGTTCTCAATCTTCACATACATGTCAACGATATACTGCTGCAAACAGCGACCAGCCCTTAGCATCAGGTTCGATGGCCGGTTCTGCAGCTTGTAGCAATAGTAGGAACGACATGAAACGCGCCTCCCATTTTCAGGATCGTCATGGGTCTCACCTGCCATCAGATCAGCTCCCCTGTTATTCTAGTGTGTTCTGACTGTGCGTAACATGCATGTCCGCACTGCCGCACTAATAAATACAGACTATTATATATTTACTCGTATCATAACTGCAGTTTCTGTGATAAGGGTGGCTAAAAAAAAAGCACGAATTTAAGGTGCGAACGGAACTTACGTTGAGCTTCTACTTCCAACAACGCTTCCACAGTTACCACAGTGTCCACAACGTTGTCGCCAAGCAATTCCTCGCGTGTTGTGGTCGTAGAAGCCTTAGCCTTGCTAATTGCTGGGTGCCAACCTGTTTCCCCATTTGGGAACAGAAGTGGATACTGCAGTGGATCGTAACAGCCGTAGTAATGCCTGATTCTGTGGATTGTTGAACCTGTTCCGCGAACAACAATGTAAGGGCCGTCTGTTTCAGTTGAACCAGACCTGTCTGGCCAGATTGCAGCAACCTCATCACAAGTGGGCGCATTGTAAACCCGCTGATCTTGCTTTGGATTTTTGCACAGGACAATTTGTGTTTCGTGTGTAACGTTTATCTCCTGCAGCGAACGGAAGAAGCGAGCGTATGGGTTGTCTGCTGTAACCTGTATCAGTATGTCAATGATGCTTTGGTGTAGTTCTGTGAAGCATCCAGCTCGGTTCTCGGCCTCGTGCTGACCATCGTAGAAATATAACTGCAAGTACTTTGGGTTCTCTTCGCTGGGTAACAGATCTGGTACATTATGGTAGATCTGGCCTTGCAGCTTGAAGACATAGATACCCTTAACTGTCTTGGCATCGAACTGTCCGCCGATGGAGCTAAATGCAAAGAGATTATTATAAATGCGCGCATACTTCCTGAAGTGGATTGCGTCATCGTTCGTCCCAGTGTACAAGTCTACAAGTGCCTGGGGCATCTGCACTGTTGGGAGCCGAACTGCACCATGGTTGCAACACAGGTTTTTTGATTCATAGGCATACAATTTTGCACGACATTTGGTGCATCGCGTGGGTACTGGCAACTGTAATAATGCCTTTGGGAGTGGAAGGCCAATTGTTGCCCGTGCTTTTGGTGCAGCTGGCCTCCCCCTTTTATTTGGACGCGGCGTAGCTATGCTCCCACCGGCGGTGCTGCAAGAGAAATTTCTCGTTGGTGATGGGTACGATACTTGAAGAGCATACAGCAGTGCGAGAACGAGACAGAGAGAACCAACCTGTTACTCTCAGAAATAAGCTGCGCCTGTGTCCGTGAATTTCTGGTACGCTTGGCCTGTTCCGTCTGGATTGGAAGTGCGCGACCTGCAGCAAAAAGCTAAGTCAGTGGTTGTACAGCCACGAACTCGGAATAGCGCAGTGTAGAAAGTGCATGGTTATTTGCAAACCTCGTAGTTGCTGCGCAGCTGGTGTCGCACGGGCTCTGCGGCGGACTGGTGCCATTGTTGTGACACTGTTTCTGTCAGACGATATGAAACGGCGTTATCCTGAGCACTGTGTATGGTTACGTAGCTGTCATTAATAAGCTAGGTACATTGAGTGCAGACCTGGACACAGCTGCTGGCGCCTGTGATTGCGTTGCAGCTAACCGGGTCCGCACAGTATGTTGCCCCCTGGCAGAGTCGGTGTCACCTGCAGACAATGGTGGGTCCAGCTTGTTATTTTGTGTAGGCTGGTGGGAGCGGGACAGTGCCCGATAAAACTAAAGGAGACAGTTGTTCACCTATGCCTGTGATTTTGAGGTCCTGCTTTTTCGAAAATGGCTGGGCGCTGGATCCCCCCTTCTTCTCTGAAACGTAGGTCATGCAGAGTAAATGTTCAGAATCGATGATGTGCCCTTCTCACTTGACAAGTCAATGGAAACACTACGTAGTCCATGGTGGATCCTATACGAGGTAGAGGGTAGGGTAAAAAGGGGGCGTGAGCGAAGACAGAAATCAAGAGAACCTGCTCCCACCACATGCAGCTAGCCGTTTTGAAACCCTCGTTCGCTTTACCGTGGCCTTGTTACCAGGGAGAGATGGTACGTCCCCTACACATTTACTCTTGGTATCATCACATATATCTTGACGCACATTACAGAGAATTTACCAGTATGAGGCTTGTTTTCAACATGTGCTGCGTTCAAAGTAAATAATTAACTGACCTCCGTCCAGGACTGGCGGGTCGCAGTTCTGTATTTCTGTGGGCGTTTGCGTTCTGGGTTCCATATAGTTTCTGGAGTATGACACACACAATTTAGTTTTTCAACAGTAAGTGCTACACTATCAGTGTATCTATTTCTAGTCTTAGAATGCCTGGAACTCGAAATCAGACTGGGTGACAGTGTACAACAACAGACAGTCTAGGTAAGCAGAGTTGGAAGGAGGATAGGTGTCTCCAAGTCCAAGGTCGCGAAATGAGGAACGTTTCATGGTCAATCTTATTGTAGATGGAAAGGCAAAGAGGAGGTGTTCCGTAAAGATCGCAAGTAAACTTAACTGATTCCCACCGAAATCCGTTTGCCTTCTTGGAACCCTGGTGCGTTTCAGCACACCCTTTTTGCAGGGTGGAGTGTGCGAGTCCTCTGCACAGGCACAATTGTCAGCGCTGTATGTGTTTACAAATGAGTCGGCACGTTAAGAAGGCAGTCGGAAAAAGTACCCATCTAGCAGATTGCACAGTGCAGCTACCCTTGCGTCGTCCCCTTTGAAGCTCACAATTTATATCTGATCTTGAGCAATCCTGCAGAGAATTTCAGAGAACAAACTTACCATTTATTCAACACCACTGATGGGCTTGCATATATGTAAGTGTTCTCCAAAGGCAGCAGTTTAAATATAAAACCGAAGGAAGCAGTGGCAGACACGACTCTCAGGGACACTAAATGTTTTCTGGTGCACTATAAATTTGAAGGTCATTGGCAGCAGTAATCAATGCTTGCATTCAGGTTTATTGGGTGGCATTGTGCTACTGAAAAAAGGGGCCATAATAAATCTATGTGACTTGACTATCAAGAAATATTAGAAATTTCTTGGTATGTTTTTTTTTGGGGGGGTGAAAATTTGGATTTGTGTTTAGAACCACAGGCACTGATATTGTTCTTAGTTTCAGGTAGGCCTTTTTTTGGCCCTGTATTGACTGTAATATTGTCATTTCAACTTGGGTCAATTCATATGCAGTAAATTTGGGATCATTCGATGGTTAGGGTTAAAGTTGCTCGAGTAATCCGAGGTTTGATCGTCGATAAAACTGTGCCTCGTAGTTTTTGTTTTTGACAGTTTAACTGGGGAGAAGTTTCTAGATGAGATCGAGTCACCAGAATTCCAGGAGGAAATACTCATGCTCACACTATGACACCGTGTGCTGGGCTGCGCACAATATACCACCGATAACTGGATACCCATGACTGAAGCAAAGGTTGTAAGGATGAGAGGGGAGGAAGGCACAGTAAGATAGAAGTAAAGGTAACAGAAATTGCAATTGTTCTCCCCAAAAACGGGAACCACGCAGAAACAATGGTACTTTTCAGTTTCACTCCAACAAAATTTCCATTGCAGAATCGACCCACTCTTCCTGCAGTTTGGCTACAGTTTTACATACGCAGTTAACTGACCCAGATGTCAATCACATTACACACGATTTTTTTCCTTCCTGCAGTAAAAAAGGGGGAGGGTTGAGTGTAGCAGTGTCCTTCAGCTGCACAAATTTTAAGTAGCAGTGGTCAATACAAGGACAGAATTGACAGGTCAGCAAAACAGCTCCTACACTCTGAATAACTTGCAATCATATTTGGAAGTCCTTCAGTTAGTCTAACCAAGCAGTTCAACTGGAACTTGATAATATATTAGGTCCATTCTGTGTCAGTGCGAACGATTCAAAAGAACGTTCACGTTCCCCATAAACTTTTAAGGGTAACAATGAAAAGTTAACTAACGCCTATGTGTCTTTGTAAGCTATCACAACAGAAGAAAATGAGAAAATCTTATTGTACACTTAAGTCTCCGAAGTCGATCTAAAACGCAGGTGTGTATGCGTCAATATCTTAGATTAACAACACACCTTATCCACAATATAGTATAAAATCTCGTAAACTCAACATAATCATGAGCGATAGTAGAGTTTGAATCTCGAATTCCTATTTTGTGAACGAGAGAAAAGGATCTGAGAGTTATATCAAAACAGCAAAAGTATCTGCATGTACATAATGGTTTGTCGTGCTTAATTATCTAGTTGCAAGAGTTGGTATAAAACTATGAACTCACCTATCACGCAATGATAGTTGCAAATACATATTAATCTAGCACGTATCTGGGTCCACTCCAGTAGATATGAAGTGTGTCTATTTTCTGCTCGGGCACGCTTGTGGTATAGATCCTGGCTGAACTACAAGTTTGTTGGGTACGCTCTTTCTTCTTGGAGATAAATCAGGCGTTGTGGTCTGGTACTGGAAGATTCAAAAGGTTAGGGGCTGTTAAACTTGGTTTTGATGTCGGGCCTGACTGTCAGGTCCAAGGATTCGCGTGGTGCTGCCTTGACCAACTCGATTGTGCTCTGTGTACACACTGTATACTAACGCACACTTGTCATTTTTCATTTTTTAGAACATGGACAGTACAACACTTGGTTACGCGCTTCAGAGAACCTGGTCTCGCCACTGTCCCATGGCTAGAACAAAACACTGCTTAATAAACACAAATGTTAGCCTACACCTGACAGTCTGCTTCGATACAAACGAGAACAAAATGGAACACAAATCTAGCTGGGATTGCATTTGGCCATACAACGCGTAAACTACACATCCAGACACTAAGCTTTGCTGCCGACGTTGCAACTACAAGCACTACAACGTATTAGCTGGTATGCCTGCACCGCCTTCAAGGGATGCCAGCATTCCTGAAGAAGCTATTAATATCATCTGGAGATATAGCAGAAGACGACGCCACGTGAACATCAACTTTTGCTCGCATGGTGGGGCAAGGTCGCAGCCGCTTCGGAGCCAAGGGCGGCGAACTGGGCTGAGGAATAGAATGCATCACACCTTTAGGAGTGGTACAGTCACCTTCGACAATAGAGGAAGTGACTGGGAATCCTCCGTGGACCTCTAGAACATGTCTTTCGAAAGCAGCAAGCCTATCCTGAGCACATTCACACTCACAGGCAGCAGACCTAACATCTTGTGGGGAGTAGTTTGCATCGATTATGTCTACATTATAAAAGGTAGCCAAATACTCAACAGCCTTAGAGGCAAGATCTGTTTCTGCTGCACCAGAAGATGCGCACACATCACTAAAGAGACACACATGGTCGTGGCCATGGGTACGATGTTCAATAGATAGCCACGATGTGAATGTTTGAGGGGTATGTTCAATGGTATGAACAGGGGTACACTCAACAGGAAGTCTTTCAGCGATGGTCATAAGAACGGATATAATGTCCAGTGAAACACTTTGAAGGTGATTCATCTCGTGACATTCAAATTCCTCTTCTACAGGCATTTTTGGCAGTCCTTTTGCGGAGCGTTCCAGCTCAAGGCGCTTCAATCGGCAGAGATTAGCGCACCTAACATACTTGGCTTTTTTTTGGGCCGTAAAATCGTTGATGTAAATATCAAACATGGCTATAAAATCGCGGACAGCAGTTCTTGCTGCTCTGTCGCATGATTCGTCAAAGGTCAATGCAGAGCCGCCGACGTAAACATATTTCTCGGGATCGTAGTCAGCCCTAAGGGTAACAGAAGCAATAGTCCTTTCAGCATCTAATGCACTGTATTCTGGTTCCAAGAACCCCAGACAACTGGCGATTACAAGGGCTGAAAAGGGATTGCAATTTGTAGAACCGGCGCCGCCATCACTATGTGGAATAGAGAGCACACAGGAAGTTAAGAAGTAATTAGAATACGGGGTCTGCTATGGTGGGGCTAATAAAACTACACAGCCATTTTCCAATGTGTAGTTAAACACACAGTCTTCCTACCCTTTTATCGAAGGGTAGGCATGACTATTTAGTATGGCACCATGACCTATGTTGGCGACACCGGGACATAGAGATAGGCAGACAAGGACAGCAGGAACTCGTATTCTAAAGAATAGGGGCGTCAGCAGGACTCACAAAGACTCTGGCAGCTTGCAACTGTTAATCGCCTAGAGCGTATTTTTTTCCTATCGCTTATTGAAGGAACATAGGACACCTATCCTACTAAAACAAAAGACCGCGGTTCATGTGAAATTAGTAACCATATGGTGGTGATGGTGGCAGATTAAGAGCTTTAATTAGGAGTGGGTAACAATGACCGCACTGTAGAGGTGCTCAATTGCACGACATGGCGAGAAAAAGTTACAATGTTCCGCACCACATAACATAACTACGTTGACCATGTAACGACTAATTCACTGAGTTAGTTAATGTATAAAGAAATGAGGCGCAACCATTTCCAGAGCATGTAACAACAAATGGTAAGAGCGTTATCCCAATGCTACATATATATAATTTTGAAAAGGAAAGAGGAGATGGTAAAAGTGACAGGCAACAACACCTTATAATACTCGTAGCGACAGTGTCATAACTATTAGCATGACAATATACATAGGAAAAGAAACTCAGCATGTGATGTGAACATGTGGAGGAGGTAGATGTGAGCCACGAAAGGCAATAAGTATTACAGCATTTTATGGCTGCTTTTTTAACACAGTAATAGTCCGACTATTTGAGAGGAAGACTGAGGATGTGTACAACAGAGAATGTGGTGAAGTTAAGAGAAAGCACCTTTTTTGGATGGGTGATTTGCTGAGAACAAGATATGCAAAAGACCATGCAGTGGGAGTGTAACTATGCGGCTGGTAAATAGGAACTCGTGGGAACCTTCTCTATATATAGAAAACGCTGACCTAGCATGTTAATAGGCAGGCTCATGGTCGAAAAAAACACACTAAAAGAAAAGGGTCAGGTAACTGTGTAGTTAGCATTCAATGGTAACTTAGAGTGTACACTTAGGCAAGATCACATCTTTGTACCGATTTTACTGCTGCATTTGGAAATAATTGACCGGTGAGTTGCCGTGTCAGCAACAGTAATGCACTCACAAGTCTGGTTACTCTGTCTAAGTCCTGTTCGAAAACGACTCCGCAGAGTTTGGCCACGGCACTTCAACTAACTACAGACAGCCGTGCGCGTATTTATTACGGATACATGCATGACAAAGAAAATAAACTGCATGAGGTCTAAGGGACTGCAGGTTTTTGAGCGAAACAGACCTAGATTCATGGGTTCGTACATCAGCAGAGCGCGAGGTCTAGTATGAGCGGCTGCTGTTTCTGTGGCGACCTTTTATCATACCTGTGCAAGTACAGGAAATAAGAACTACGCTTCCAGTTTGGTGGGCAGCTAAAGCCGGCATGCAGCAGCAACAAACATAACAATTGGAATGTACGATCTGCTCCCACTAATCTACAGACAGTATGCCGAGAAATCACAGGACAAACGTAATAAAGAAGGTACGCAGCATACTGCATGCAAGCCCAGGACCTGCAGGGTAACCTGTAAAATAAAGTGGCCACTGTAGTTCTCCGATCCCAAACCACAAAGCATGCAGAATGCGGCAAACGCAGTATATAGCATGACAGTAAGGAAGATACACCCACATCTGAACATAATAATCGCAAATTGAGTCTTACAAACACACATCTACTGTAATAAAAAGGGAATACTTGCATAAGAGGCAGCGGAACAAGGAGTGTCAAATGGCAGGCTGTGATACCCGAGAACCACAAATCTGCACCACAAAATATTGTCCACCATAGCCACGAAAGCATGGGTACATAGATAAGAAATCCTACATCAGACAAAACCAGGGCCCCAGAAAGTAAGGGGAGCATTAAAACCTAAGTTCTGAACTCACAAAATAGTTATACCAAACACTTTATGTTCCCCGCAAACGGCTACTTCCAGGCTCCTGAGGATGCGGGGTACGGTAGTAGATAGGGTAGGTGCCTTCTTCATCAATGACATCATCTCTAGAGAGAGCTGAATCTTCATCTGGCACTCGCTGAGCGTAATCTGGAGTTGCTGTTGGTGTATCTAACGTTCTAAACACAGGGCCAGGAACGATTGGTGGTACATCTACCACCACATTTCCAGATGCACTGTCGTCTGCTTCTACCAGCAAGCGCGAGTGTCCAGGCACATCTGGGATACCAGTCATCCTTTCCTTTATTGTTAGATAGCTTTCCCGTTCAAGATCGCAAACAAGCGCAGCGAATTGTGCACCACGTGAGTTATAGTTGACATCAATTATTTCCAAATTGCAGGCAGCTATTAGATACATCACGACCTTCCTAGCAAGCTGGCACTTTGCATAGGGCAAAGTATTGCAAGTTGGTCCTATGAACACTTCTTTACGGCCAGTACCATTCGGAACCTGAACTGCCATCCAGGAAGTGTAGCGACCAATACAGTGTTGTATAGTTTCTAGCGCCGTAGCGTGGATGTCAACAGTCTGGAAAATTTTCCTGAGAAGGGGCATATAATCAAGGAAGACATGCTTAGTATAGGTGGGGCTGTCAGGCACATCTTCTTCAAGGACAGGCCTATCCCTCCCTCTGATGCTGTCCTCTAATCCGGTGCGTTTAAGGCGGTACAATCTACCACAGCGCTCTACTTGTTTTTTGCGTTCGAAGCTTAAGTCTTCAACAACCAGATCAAACATTTTGACAATGCTATGGACCGCCTTGTTTGCAGCAATGTCACAGGACTCTGGCACCGAACAAGCAGGGCCTCCGACATATGACAAGACCGGCGCATCAGAAGGCGGGTTCAGTGGAACACAAACACTATTGTCTGCTACGTCTAGCATATAATAATCAGGAGGTGGCCACTGTAAAATTTCAGCGATATGCTGAAGAAGTGGGCAGAACGGGATGGTCATCTTAGTAGTTGGTGCAGCCCGCCCCTGTATGGGCAACATATAAAGCAAACATGTCATGTCAAATGCACAGACATCATCCTAATCTGTAACGGTACAGCTACCAACAAACTAACATTCAGCTTTATGGCGTGACGAAGCAGCTGTACAACCTCAACAAAGAACAACAGGCAGGAGGAAGCAACATTCAATCCTAAACATACAGAAAAAGCAGGCAACAGAAGCTAAAATATATATGGCGCAGCAATTTCATATAGGCTAAACATGGGAGACAAAACAGAACATATACACCAACATCACCCAAACATACAAACACAATCTACACCAAGCAGCACCATGAATCTGACTTTAAAAAGCGCTCAAAATGGCCCACACAAAACTACCAAAAGGGACTGGCTAAGCAGGTGAAATGGTAACTATACCTGAGGAGCTGTGTGTGAATCTGGGAGCTGCTGCAGAGACATTAGACGGTGAGAGTAGTATTACTAAGGGCTAC
Source organism: Agrostemma githago (assembly GCA_958450325.1). Taxonomy (NCBI): domain Eukaryota; kingdom Viridiplantae; phylum Streptophyta; class Magnoliopsida; order Caryophyllales; family Caryophyllaceae; genus Agrostemma; species Agrostemma githago. Next base: position 59,883,418 of record OY288257.1, on the reverse strand, counting down.
CAACTGCGCTAGCCTTGTATAGATTCAGAGGCAACAACAATTAGATGTTGCGTGTTTTTTGGCAAAATATGTAGACATGACAACTTAGAGTGTGGAGTGGTGACTGAAATAGTATGATTTGAAATGGTAAATCTAATTGTCCTTCATCAGTTGAGTGGGCATGCAACACATGTAATGATGGGCAGCTGAGTGGTCATTGTCTCATTATCGTCCCCGTCTGTATTTCTATTCCGTGCGGCCAATATCGTTTATGTTTTTTTTTTTGTACATCTGGAATCGAAACTATTCTATTGAAAGGGTTATCACAAGTGTACCTACCATTTCCGGTTGATCTAATAAAGACACGACCTACGCATGCTTAGCAGCAACATGAGCAGCTAAAGTATATGCCGTTCAATGGTAGGGCAAAACGGTCTACATTAGTTGAGTGTTCATACGATCTTTGCAGTGACAGGCATCTGACAGTTTCCTATTTGAGTGCGTGGTCACTACACCAGTTGCCTCTTTGTTCAAGCGCGCAGACGGCAATGGGAGCTCATATGTTCTACCTTCCGAAATGGAGCGAATTCAGGCAAGCGTCATTCGCTCATGCACGCAAATGCTAAAACGGTGAAGCGAACAGGCAGCGTTAAATTTCCCAAAGGAGGGACCAAACAGCAGCGTAATCGGCCCCAAAGAAGTACAGAACATGTTGCAACGGCAACAAAATAAGCGAGCAACCTGTCAGGGGGAAGCGGGACTAAATCCAGCAAAGCTGGGAGAAAGGTGGTTCGCGTAACGCAGAGCAGAATACAAACAGCAAGCGAAACATAGACAGCACAGACAAGATGCGGTATATCGGGAATAGGCTATAAAACAGATACTATTTCCATTACACACGGGACCAGAGGCGCAGACAGTGGAAGGGCAGCTGTTAGCTAAAGCATTCGCATTTTTTGGTAACTGGTAGAATTAGCAAATATTACAGACAAACATAACTGCCGAACATGGAGCAAAAGAGGGTTAGATAACAAAGTGCAGTCCGGAAACAGCCTGTCCTTAGCAGCTGGTCTACATAGGCTCTTCGGCGGCGCAATCAGGCGCCATGTCTAAAGGCGGGAGAGTCATAAAAGCAGTGGGAAACGCCACAGACGGGGAGGGGTTGCGGACTGTCGAGGAGCTACCATTTCCACCAGGGGCTTTCCTCTTCTTAGGGTGCAGCGGTGGCGACATAATAGCTGGCATGTGAAGTAGCTGTGGCCTAGGAGTGGCGTAGACGTATTCAGGTAATAGAGGAGAAGACATTACAACGCCCGGCAGTCCCAGAACTCTTTCCTCGACAGTCATGTATGTCTCACGCTCCAATGCGCATGAAACAGCAGCATACCTATCAACCAATGGGTCATAGTTGGCATCAATCAGTTCAATGTTGTGTAAAGGAACAAGGTAGGCTATTGCTTTCTTGGCCAAGCTGGCCTCCGCTGTGACCAGATCCGGAGATTTTTCCCCAAACAGACAGGCGCCTGGCAAAACAGCATCTGGGCCAGACATAATAATCCATGACGTGAACGAACCCTGCTCCTGCTCAAGCGTCTCAACAGGGGAAGGCAGTATTTTGGTTTGTGCGAATATTGCATGCAGAACCGACAAATAGTCAACCGTAGCAGTGACTGGCGACGACTCATCTCTGTCCCCCTTGCAATCCTTACTCACAAGGTTAGTGGTGTCATACTTTTCAAGTGCGAGGCGCTTTGCTCTGTAGTAGCTGCCACAGAGTGCGAGGTTTGCTCGCATGGCAGATGTTATGTCCTCGACTACAACCACAAACTTGTCAATCATGTCGCGAACAGCCCTCTGTGCAGCTTGTTCGCAGGAGTGATTGAGGGTGACACCTGGGTCACCTATATAAGCATACTCAATAAGCCCAGGGACTCGCGGTGTAATAGTTAGTGAAACACCTCCGCGAGGTTTGTCAAGTAGCTGATAACTGGGTTCATGGTAGTTAATTCTCTCAGCAATTTGATGCAGCAACGGACGGAAAGGAATGGTTACCCGAATCTTAGAACCAGTCATTGTTTGCTGAAAAAAAGGGAAACCATGTTATGCGCAGCAAATTTGTGAAACCAAAAAGCACACAAGACCAGGGCAATAAGCGCAACAGCCAAATTCTAGTCTGTGCCGGAGCCTTGGCCCAGGATCGAACCAGGGGCTGCACATACTAAGAGCACCAAGAGCGCCCAATCAGAAGCAGAGGCAAATAGATAGTTCAATACACACACCAGCGTACCGTTAAAGCTACTCACATACAAATACAGAAGACAAAATATGTGACACACAGGGCATGCATCCCACGCATACAATGGAAAAAAGACGCCACCCCGGAAAAGATAACCTCGAAACTCAAGTAATAAATAAAGAAAACAAATAGGCAGGAAAAAGTAAGCCAATACACGGGATGCGACAAAACTCGTGGATTCACAAACACATAGCAAATAGTCAGAAACCCCTCTGCTATAACAAAACCTATAAACCCCATAGTCCCAAAACCACCAAGACAACACCCAGGGAAACGAGCACGAAATTGGAAAGTATAAAGTTCACCGACCCAAGGAAAGAGACAGGAAAGAGGAAGGCATACACTATTGGCGCCTAGCAATACCAGTTTTGCCAGCAGATGGAAGAGGGCGACCACAACAGCTAAAGGAACATAGAACACTGCAGCAGATTTAAGTTTGGCCTAAATAAGAGCAACACATTTCTTGTGCGGGATTGTGTATGAGGCACTGAGTTGATTTTTGGGTGAGATGATGGGGTATGGAGTGGAAGTTTCAGTCCAATTCTGCCCATACTCTGATTTTTTTTTTTGTAACTATCTGTCACCAAGAGAACTACTGATTGCCGACTGTTCACTGCTGATGGCAGAGATATGCCATGACACAGAGGCGTCAGTACAGTTACTGTAGAAGGAAATGTGCACTCAACCGTCGTATCATCATATGAATTGATTGGCTGATTTGCACTTGATTGTTCTACAAACTTAATCTAGTTGATTTGTAACTACTCTTTCTTTTTCACTATAGTAACTAAGAGGGAAGAGAAATATGTGATTGTGGTTGAGTGGAGAGCAAATCTGGGTTAATATTGGTCATTCATTTTTTGTATAAAAAAAGAAGAAGGAAGATTACAGATAATACACTCAAAAAGAAAAGGAAAAAGGTGTCTGTGAAAAGGAGGGAGCATGTGTTTAGGGATCACTTTTAAGGTCTGGGCACGTGTTCTTCGAACTGTGTACATTTATTAAAGGTACACACTACTTACATTTACAAGTAGATGTGAGATTTGAATGGAACCCTCTATTCCCTGGCAACCCTACCTCATGAACTATACTCACACACTCGAATTAGGTGGAAATTAATCAATTAAGTATTTGATCGATGTTCCTTCAAAAAACAAAAGTGTTTGATCGATGTTTCTAGGAATATGGTGAGCCTCAGCCATAGACAACCGTGATAATTAGTGCTCATATAAAATTAATTATGAAATTCAATAAGCATTTGATGGGAAATGCAACTCTCAAAATATTGTAATGAAGCTTTTAGCGAGATTAAGTAATTACCATCACGTGTTTTTTGTATTTTCTACCGAAGTGTAGTGAGTAGGGATACGTTTGGAGAAAGTGGTTACATATTCTTCCTCCAAGCGACTATGATTTAACCGCCAAATGTATGAATGTTTTTTTTTTACAAATGGGTTGGTAATTCCAATGCGGGTGAAGTAGTGCGTAGCATACTCTACGATCATTGTTTTAGGGGAGCAGCGACTTTTGTCAGCGTCAATATACTTTCACGAATTGCATACACCGTTGTAAACAATGACTTCTGTTTAGGGGGCTGTTTTTAGGAACTGTAGCCCATATGTAGTCCATATCTGGCATGACACAGAGGCTTCAGTCCAGTTACAGTAGAAAATAATGCGCATCTCGACCACGTTATCATCATATGATATTTTTGACTGGTCTAAACTTGATTGTTCTACAAGCTTAATCTAGTTCATTTTTAACTATGTGCGTAGGGCTAACCTTTAAGGTTCGAATGGTAGTTGGCCATAGCTGAAATACTTTGGCTTTTCTATGTCACCCGAGACCGAGACTTAGCCGTCCTGTTTGAACACTTAGAAACAGTTTAAAATTGTGTACATATATGTTTCTGTGCATTTGACAGGAGGTGCACTTGTCAAAATATACTAATGAATTGCGCTGTTGAAATGGTAAAAAAGGTTTACCGGCTTTGAGCAAGATCTAGTAATCACTATCACGTGTGCTCCGTATTTCCTAAAGAAGTATAATGATTAGGGATATGGGTGGAAACAGTGGTAATTTGAGATCATCAACTTTTATAAACGTCGATATAATTTTAGGAATCGCAAACAACGCTGTAAAAATTAACTTTGGTTTGGTGGCAATATTTTAGGGAATTTGACCCATATGTAGTCCATTCATCAGTTTTGTAAAAGGGATGCCTGTTTAAAACAAGGAAATGACAGCGACTCCACCAATTGCTCGTAATTCAGTAAAGCTCTTGTCAGCGAAAATCAAACTAACAGCACATGTCTGATGCAAGTGCACATTAACTAATTAGTCAGCTCCTGCATGATGTAGCATTAGCCATCGGCAGTCTTGTTCACAATATCTTATGTCGCGACACTACAAGACAGTTTCATAATGGACAACTACAGATAACTGGCGCAATAGACCCGTTAAATGCACAGAAACCAGCTTGGGTGCCAGCGGGACTGGTTCGGAACGGTAAAGCATAGAGGTTAAAGAACAGATCGATGAACATTCCACCTTTGGTCAAGGCCACCATCTAGCTATACAATCACACAAACAGAGGCCTGAAACTGTGACCTTAAAACTCAATGATACGCAGCCTCCACAACGTCTGCCGAGCACAAAAGCAGCACCGGTAGTGTAACTACAGTACTGCCTGGAAGTGCGGTATAGATAACAACTACAATACTGCCTGCTGCATACGCTGCAGCACACATTACCCTTCTTCACAATGTGGACTCCTGTTGAGCACTTGGTTCACGCATCCATGACTGGTAATAAAAGCTGCGTGCGCAAACACATAGTCTAACGTGCCTGGCGAACAATGAAGCGGGCACTGTGCACTGGACGTGCACAAAACGCGCAAAAAATTATGAGCGCCCTTGTTCATGGAGTGCCGAATTCTGAAGTCGCCAACTCAGGTAGCCACAGCTGGATCGAGCTATCATATTAGGCGAACACTATACCATGAAAACCCTAGGATCGATCGCGGACTATATTCCGTAGTTCAGAGCATACATAGAACATCAAAAGACAGAAGTGTATACACACCGGAGCGTAAGAAGTGCGTCAAAAACCGTTGCCTGCAGGTTACAGAGGACAAGTGGCGACTACGTGCAGTATATTTCTCAAGCAGAAAAGGGTATCGACATTTATCGCAGAAAGGAGACCTTAGCTAGCAGGAAACTGCGCGCTAATCGATGACTACTACATCGTCCGTGCCAAGCAGCACAAGGGCTATCCCTGATGCTCTATTAAAAACAGTCGCAGGAAGGTTCCCGAAGTAGTCGTCCCCATTTTCAGGGGGGGTGCTGTCACTGACCTCCAAGTGCGAGATGTCTGTGCCTGTCGTCTGGAGCTTGTGCAGCACTCTTCTGGCTATCATATTGTCAGTTAAATAGCATCTACATCTGCGTGAAACCACACCACCATCCCTAGTAATAGTCGTCACGCCACTACTGCACCTGCGCCTGAGGGTACGCAAGTACTTTGTGTTCAAACCAGGCGCTTCCTCGCGCAATAGGAACAGCTGAGCCCACCTCTTGCAAGCCACCGCCATGACAGCTCTGGCGGGCCTATGGACCTTCCGGAATATGTGTCCCATGCAGTCTTCGCTCCACAGGACAGATGCAGCTGCGGAGGAAGATTCACCTAGTACACTCACTTCGTGCTGGTGCTCGTAAATAAACGACAAACGTGCAATTTTCTGCTGCGTCATGTCTGCCACGAATTTGGCCCTGTCTTCGGCAACATTGTTAACCACCCGGCCCCTGCAGAAGTACCTCACCATGCCGTTAACCCAGATACCTGCGTGCTGCGCCCGAATATGAAAATACAAGAACTTCACAAATTCAAAAAAACACGCGGTAACGGTAGTGCGCACCCATGCCACTGCAGGCACCTCAGTAACGCCAGCAAAACTTCATAGAAGGTATATCCCTAGATGAGTAGCAAGTTCCATCCTAACAACGTCAAGAACCGATCAGCTACCACACACCCAACACAGCAAACAGGCAAAGTATGACCCATATGGAAGACCAGTCAGCTGTTTCGCTGAAATGCTAGCGGGAAAAAATAACGCATAGTTTCCCTGGTTCGCATACATGCACATCAAAGACTGATCGCACCAATATGGGAACAGACAGGCCAAGAGACACAGACCTGAGACGAGACAACGATCAATGAGCACACACAAATCTACACAACAAAACCTGACAGGTTCGCCTACAAAGTATCGAAAGGAGAAATAGGAAGAACAAGAAAAAGAGCAGGAGCCTATAGCATGTACAGTGCATCACCCACCAGATGACGTAGGTCCCCTTCTTGCGCGCCGACACCGGACCTCAACGGAACCACAAAAATGCAGGGCGTCTGCATGACTCCGACTTAGTGTCTACAGCAACATCAGCAAACCCGGCAAAATAGCACAACTCTACGCCGGCGGGAAAAGCAGAAAGTAATAGAGGGTTGAGCCCAGAAGAAACTCAGTAAGAGTATAAATAAAATAGAGGAAGAAAACCGCGACACACCTAAAAATAAACTAACGAAAAGGAGGAGAAACTAAGGGTAGTAAACTTAGATGACATGCATGCATGGCAACGAACGGAAACGGAAAAGGTCAGAAACTACCTGGCACGTTAGAAGCTGAGTAAGCGGTATAAAGGCCACAGTCCCTCTCCTTCGTCAGGCAAGACCTGTTGAAGAAACAACACCCTCCTCTGCGCGTGACGATGACTGGAGAGACCTCAGGGAACAGCAGTTTGCAGAAAAAGTGCAGCGGCCGATGGGCTTAATTAATTTCTAGCCTACGCGGATACTGGAGTGAATAAGCTACTTATATGAGCAAGCAGGTTGGGAAGTAATAAATGGCCAGTGCCTCTTCGTTTCCTGTTTACATTGCTCTTTGTGGAGGTGTGAAGGGCTCACGTTATTAGTGTTGTTTATTTTGTTAGTGTTTCTTGTCTACTATCTCCAGCGCAAACCTTTCATTAGTGTAAGTGACCTGTCAATTATTTTATCTAAAAGTGACAAGCTCAGTGTCTGTGAACACCATTGGCGAACTAAGTAATTTTGAGGTGGGGCCGAAGATAAAGCAACAACATTACGAATGAGGACAAAATAATGAAATCCATTATAGTTCAAAATGTGCAGCTAAGTTCTTCAGTTTAAATGGTTCCAAGTGAGGTGGGGGCGTTTCAGAATATGGTGGGCGATCATATCGGTTTTTTGTTTTCCTTCTAATGATAGTGGATCAACAGATGATATAACAAGCAACAATCGGCGACGATTACCGCGAATCACTAACCTAGACAGAAGATAAGCAACGTATTAACAAAGGGAGAATAGTATGGCGATCACCCCCGCCCGCATAAAGTGACGAGTTCAGTGTCTGTCAACACCAGTGGCGAGTTAACTAATTTTGAGGTGGGGCCGAATATCAAGGGACAACGTCACAAACGAGGGAAAAGTAATTAAATCCAATGTAGTTCCAAATGTGTAGCTAAGTTCTTCAAATAAAATTCTTCCAAGTAAGCTGGGGGCGGAGCAGACTATGCGGGGTGATCACATAAGGCTTTTTTTCCTTCTCACGATAGTGGGTCAACACGATAGGTGTACTGTCGGTACATTCTTCATTCTGGCGGATGAAGCTTCTCTATGCAAGTGGTTATCGTAGTTAAACTCTCGCATTTACGATTTCATGTGTCCATAACATAGTCGTACAATTCAAAGCATCAAATATTTGAAGATAATTTCGTCAGCTGCTGCTTGCTTACAGATTTGAGCGACAAAACCTGGCGCCTAAGCTCAATACGTGCTTACATTCTAAATATAATCACGACTATTCAAAAGTATACCAAATAGCGCATATTTCATATGGGAAGTTATCCTCGGATCATGGATACAAGCAACAGCGTCTCTGATCTGTAAGTATATTTCACTCCTTGATGAAGTGATGACATTACACACTCTCTTCCCCTCACTATGAATTTCACACTCAGTATTTTTACCTCGCACATCTTGTCTAGAGGTGGGATAGGCACTGTGTGTGTGGGGGGAGTGGCCACCAATACATGGAATGGGCAAAGTTGCAACGTAGTTGGTATGCGCTGGTTCCATTTCATTTATATTGCGGGCTTAATTCTGTCCACACCGAAAACCGAGCTAGAAGCATCTGTAAGACATCCTACCCTGCAGTGTCAAGCTCGGAATTGCGAAGAGAACTGGACCGTATGGGCGCACGGACGAGAAACTGACATTCAATTTCGTATAAGCTCACCAACTGGGTCCATAAGCGAACCACAATTTAAACTGCAAGTGCGAAGAGGAAGGTAGAAAGTGGTCAAAAATGTGGAACTTGAGATAACAGCACTCATCTGCTGCATTGCACAAGATAAGTTTTAGAGATCATAAACAGCAGAGCAGAGCAGGCACAACAAATAGCACGGAAATTTAGGAGTTGTACTTACAAGGTGTTCGGGCAACAGTATGCGGGCTTCGTGAAACTGGGGCCAGCTTTCAGGCCTGGGCTAAACTACCAGATTCAGTGCTCCACACATTTGCCTCTGTGGTATAGGATCCAAGGAGAACCTCGAGAGCTACATAATATGTACTCCCTACAATATAATTTAGTGTCCCCACTGTTAGTTACAAAAGACTTGTACATCACTCGTCATTTGAGAAGTACATGAATTCACGAGCCAATTCGCCTAAACAGCACAAACTGTAAATAGCGAACCTGGGTGCACAAAATTTGACAAGCCAGAGTCAATAGCCTTGAATGGGGAATCTTCGTCTTTCAGCACGAGAAGGAATTCCTGAGAAGGCAAAAGGACGAAGGCAGAAGTAACAGATTTCAGCGACATCATGCAGGAGAAATTTGGCCTAAATAGCGTGGGTGAAAAGGAGTACAGAACAAATGGCAATGACATTAAAAGAAACAGGGTAGAAGAGAAACATTAACGGTCCTAAGCAATGAAGCGATAAAATGGTAACTGGCCGTAGGTGTGATGGGCTTGTGCAGTTCGCCACTCTGCCAATTGTGGCCGCTGCTGCAACTGAAGTCAAGCTGTTTGGAAAATTTCATCGAAGAACTTATTATAACACATGATTCTAAGCCACGGGAAAAATCATATTTCAAAATTTGAATTTCGAGTACTCGTGAATGATTGTATATATTATCTCGACTAACCAGTGATACTGCTTAAATTAGTTCATTAAAAACTTGAATTTATATCATCATTGATGAAGTGAAAACAATAGGGATTCACCTCCTGGTGCTATCCAACCAGCTGTTGCAACATACTTAAAATTTGCACCGTAAGTCTCACATTCAACCTCATCAATGCCAATATTGATCCACCCTCTACGGGCACATGCTAACAAACTTGCAGCCTGCAGGTAAGCATGAATGAGTGATCACGTAACCATGAATAGAAAGGCAAAAACAAGGGATTTTTTTTACCCCTTTTCCATTATAGTGGTACATCGTGTCAAACAGCAGCTCATCAAAAACATCAAATATCACATACGTATAAATAAACATGCAGAAAATTCATGAATGGAGTACTGCATAACGAAAAGAATAAACTACAAGTCGTACAAAAGACGCACCTTTGGTTTTCCAAACCAATTCCCAGGCTTAAATGTAGCAAGACGTCTGAGCAAATCCCCTCTTTCCCAAAGTCTGCATGAAGGTTGCAATGATCCAAGAGCAGAACCACAAGCACTTGCACTAACCGAAGCACAAGGAGGTTGTGTACCAACACCAGATGCGGATGCTGTCTTAGAACCTAAACCAGTACCTAACCAATCAGCACTGCCAAAATTTGCAGGCACTGCTGATGATGCTCCTGGTGAACTGATAAAATAAACAAGCCAAAAGCCATGAGATGCTTCATGTCAGAAAACAAGGTGAAAACATAGAATAAAAGTACAACAGTCGACTAAAAGGACATAAAAAAATTGATACCTTCGACAATCAACAGTTCTAAATTTCTAATTGGGCCTATTGACAAATCTAGTGCGATATCAAATTATGACTAAAGAAATTTCTCCAGCTCAAGAACGAAGCACTAATAATCCACAAAACGACAGCGAATCCCAAAACACATTACAAACTCGACACCTTGAACAAAGGGCGGGATAGTTTCAGGCGTATACTGCGTACACAAATCAATTAGACCATTGCCAGCATCAGTAAACAGGAGTGGCTTCCTCGACATTGTCAAGACCTATTCAACAACAAAAGGGCAACTATTAAAGTACATAAACAGGCACATCACTTTCTGGCCTCGCAGCAGAATGCCACAAACCGTTCAGTTGTTCTATGACGTACAGAATCTGTGCCTAATATTACGGAACGTCAAAATCAGGCAGCAAGTGTTTCCTTGGGGGGAAAGAAGGAGACCGGGAATAGAGATAGATCACCTGCTTTTCAGGTAGCATAGGCCATCATAAACTCCGGCCACGACACAATCCCTAGCAAGTCCAGCCACAGCCTGCCCGTGGATATTCTCAGCTCTGTACTCCGCACTACAAACAACTGAAGCAGTGATAGCATCAGTGAACTGCAGTGGCTTCTTCGACACTGTCAAGATCTACCTAACAACAGAACGACAACTATTCAGCCATACAAACAGGTAGATCACTTTCTTCCCTTGCGTTAGAACTTCGCACATTGTCCAGCTGTTTTATTACGTACAGAAACTGTGGTTAAGACTACGGAATGTCAAAATCAGGCAGCAAGTATTTTATTCGGGGGAAAGAAGGAGATCAGAAACGGAGGTAGATCACCTGCCTTTCCCATATCTGATCTGACATCAGCGCACTGGTTAACAGAATGCCGAATAACAAATAAATTCGGAAACACAGTCACCAAATGAACGATGAGACTAAGAAAGCGCTACAAACAGTAGTGTGTCCTCGAAATCGTAACAACCTGACACTATAACCGGAAACTCAAAAATGCCACAATAATCAGCCCGAATCTAGGTCACTGGAAACAACAATATAACACTGATCGCATCCTTATCCTCTTAATCATCGCTAATTCACAGCCAGCCGAATGCAACTAAAAAGGCAATTCAAAATTTAAAAACCTCAAACGTCCACTGCTTCTCTAATTTTCCAGCAACTGGAAAAAGCGTCGGTAATCATTCACTAAATCACCCGCGAAACAGCAAAAAAAACCATAAACATCAGTATATTGTCCAAATCAGAATCACTTCACATGATAATCGCTAACGCAAGAATGAAGGAGAAGAAGAAACGAGAAAGAGACCTGAAAAGGAATAGAAGAAATAGAATCAGCACCGCTCGCATAGGCCTACACATCATGAGGAAGCTTGAAACCGAAACTGTCTCCTCCAGTCACATCTTTTTTCGCCATTGCTCGATTCCACCAATCCAGCTCTCAGACCAGCGTTCACACAGTCGTACAAATCATCAAATATCTATATAAATTTGAAGACAAAATAACCGCTATGGCAAGCAAAGGCTAAAATAACCGCTACTATTTACTGAGTTTTCAGAACCTGTTAAAGAAACGTGATTATCCGCATACAGTCAAAAAAAAATTCATACATTCGATTTCGACAGCCACGAAATGAAAGCGATAATCTGGCATACATTCAATTTGGCATACAGCAAATCTTTCTCGAATTCGACAGCATCCCTTTAGAATCATTACCATATGATCAAATTAGGCAACTTTATCACATAATGAAGCCATAATCATACATCAGAAATTCTCCGATGAGACGGTCTCACAGTAATTATATCATCCTATATGTGCGAGGTCTCGGAATACGAATACAATTAACCCCAGTTGATATAATCATCAAATAAACCAAAATAAACACGATCAAAAGCATAAAGATCAAAACTTTGATCAACAAATGAATTAATCAAACATAAAAGGTCAAAACTTCAATGAAAAAAAATCTCAAAAAAAAAAAGAAATACCCATTCCAATCTCAAGAGTTCCATCATCAACATCCATGGAGTTTTTGGCACTCATTACCAAAATAAACACGATAAAAAGCATAAAGATCAAAACTTTGATCAACAAATGAATTATTCAAACATAAAAGATATAAACTTCAATGAAAAAAAAATCTCAAAAAAAAAAGAATTACCCATTCCAATCTCAAGAGTTCCATCATCAACATCCATGGATTTTTTGCCTCTCATTCTGATCAATCAACTGCACAACAATGTCAAAATCACACCACAAAAAGTAAAATTTTAATTTTTTTAAAATTAAAAATGAGAAATTAATCAATCAGTAATAAATCAAATTAATAAAAACAAAGCATTAAAGATCTACTGGGACAACCATACTTCAATCAAAACTCAAATCATACTTCAATTCCAATTTACTTAGACAAAAAAAAAAGAAATACCCATTCCAATCTCAAGAGTTCCATCATCAACATCCATGGAGTTTTTGGCACTCATTACCAAAATAAACACGATAAAAAGCATAAAGATCAAAACTTTGATCAACAAATGAATTATTCAAACATAAAAGATCAAAACTTCAATGAAAAAAAATCTCAAAAATAAAAAGAATTACCCATTCCAATCTCAAGAGTTCCATCATCAACATCCATGGATTTTTTGGCTCTCATTCTGATCAATCAACTGCACAACAATGTCAAAATCACACCACAAAAAATAAAATCAAAATAAAAAAAACTTGCCCTCGCTGCTCCATCTGCATGAAAAAAAAACAAGTATAAGCACGTTTGTGTTCTTGTCGCCCTTGCTGCTCCATTTGTATCAAAGACAGTTATAAGCAATCACCACAGTTTTACCCTATGAAAACTTATTGCTCACAAGTGTATCCCTCAACCTACAAATCGATTTCCTGATTCAACCGGCCTTTTTTTATTTTGCCGTCCTGTTTGAACACTTAGAAACAGTTTTAATTGCTGTCTACCACCAAGGTTTGAGACGGAATTGTCAGCAGCAAACCTGCTGATTATCATTAGCAGATTCAGCACCCCACAACTTCCCATCAAAGTTCCTCAAACACACAGCGGTGTGACCAAAAATTAAAGGGGAAACAGCGTAAATCAAAAAACAAAGCGAAAAAAATAAAATAATAAGGACCGAACCGAAAATGAGATGAGAGAAGGAGGAGCGAACAGAGAAAGTAGAGGAGAGCAGTGGAACTAAAAATAGTGGAACTAAAAATAGCTGAGGACCAACCCAAATCTAAAGATCCAATCCTTTATCACAAATCTACCAAAACCTGAGACCTAATACATAAAGCGCAGATCTCAAGGCAGAAAATTACAATAAGCAAAATAAACAAGGGAAGTAAATAATCCGGAAGAAGCAACCATTATTTCTCCTCACAAAAGAGCCACCATCAACGATCGATCAGCGATATCCTTCTCTAAGCAAACCAATAATTATCTCAGAACCCAAAATCAATCACCTCACACTCTCAAGAACAGTACGCTGGAATCCAGGATCCGAATACTGAGGTCTTTCCACCCACAAATCCACAACCTGAGAGCGAAACAGAGCAATATTAGGAACACTAAAGCGAAAACTAAAGGGGAAAAAGCGAAAATCGAGAAGCAAAGAGAACAAAAGCAAAAATAAATAAGGACATGAACGAAAATAAGATGAGAGAAGGAGGAGCGAACAGAGAAAGTAGAGGAGAGTTGTGAATTTTAAAAAAAATTGAGAACCAACCCAAATCTAAAGATCCAATCCTTTATCACAAATCTACCAAAGCCTGAGACCTAATACATAAAGCACATATTTCAAGCCAGTAAATTACAATAAGCAAAACAAACAAGGGAAGTAAGTAATCTGGAAGAAGCGACCATTATTTCACCTCACAAAAGAAACAGCATCAACGATCGAGCAAGATCTTCATCTTCATCTTCATATCGATCGAATTTACGAGATCTTCATCTTAGACCGCTGAAAGAAGGCATGACAGAAACTGAGGAAAATGGGCTGATCCAGAAAGGAAAGGAGAAAGGCAAAAACTGAAGAGAGAAATGAAAGGCACAGAAGATGCCAACAAGCCAGTAGAGGACAGGGATGGGGAGACATGGAAAACACTGTTCCTAAGAAGGGGAACTATTCCTAAGCCTATTTTTCCAAGTTCATTCTTTTTAATATGTAGACCGCTGAAAGAAGGCATGACAGAAACTGAGGAAAATGGGCTGATCCAGAAAGGAAAGGAGAAAGGCAAAAACTGAAGAAAGAAATGAAAGGCACAGAAGATGCCAACAAGCCAGTAGAGGACAGGGATGGGGAGACATGGAAAACACTGTTCCTAAGAAGGGGAACTATTCCTAAGCCTATTTTTCCTATATATATATATATATATATATATATATATATATATATATATGTATGTATGTATGTATGTATGTATGTATGTATGTATGTATGTATGTATATATATATATATATATATATATATATATATATATATATATATATATATATATATATATATATATATATATATATATATATATTTAACCCCAACTTTTCCTTTATTTTGGTTCATTTTATGTATCCTAGGAGTTTTTTTTCTAGCTTTTCATCCTTCTTTGTTATGCCGGGTATTTTGTTTACGTTTTGTAGGAAACGAGACAAATGAATGCGATTGAGCTATATTTTGGGCAATGACGAGAGTCGAGCTATGAAATCTACAAGAAAGAAGTGATAAAAGTTATAAGATACTAAGTGAATACTTGAGGAAGGATGTAAAGTGAAGAAACAATAAGAAACGACAAAGAAATAAGTTGGAAAGCTCAAACAAATGCAAATCGAGAAGAAAGAACGATCGCTAAGACAAGGGTCAACTTCAAACGTGAATATATTGAGTTCTACAACTTCGATTGAGCTAATTTTTATGGCGTTGGAAATCTCTTTCTCTTAGGTTTCCAACGGTATATCACACGTCCAAATCCGATAAGTAAAGAAGAAACAGCAAGCATTTCAAAGTCGACGCGCAGTTCAGGGAAACCCGATCCGGTCGGGACGAACCCAAACTGGTCGGGACAACCTTGAACCGGTCGGGACAGACCTGAACCGACCGGTTTGAGGCTGTTTTCGTGGGATTTCTATTTTTAGACTTCGTAACTTACCATAACTCTTATCTTATGTAATATTCTGTTAGTTTTTCCTAATTATTTAGGAAAGAGGAAGATGTTAGACTTCTTATCATTAATATATATACCCTCCTTGGGGTTAGATTTATGAACACTTTCTCATTCAGTAGTTTAATTTACACTTTGATATTCAGTAGTTTAGTTTAGACTTTTTATTAGCATTAGAATTCTTCTAGTTTGTAATCCTACTTTTAGATCGTCAATCTTTCAGTTCTACGTAATTAGTATTTTTCTCTTTTCTCTTAGTTTCATATTGTCTTTTATTATGCTTAATTTCTTTATTGCTTTATGTTTTAGTATGAGTAGCTAATTTATTTATCTAGGGTTGAAGGGGATCTATGTTAATTGAATTGGGGATGTTAGATTGATTATTTGTTTAATTGCTCATTCATATGTTATTGCTTTACTACTTGTCTTGTATTATTGTTTGATTTGTTTGAGACGTTGAACTAGTCGAATGTTTAGGAACTCGAACCTAAGATCGAAAGCCTGGTAAGGGTAGACTTACAAGTAAGTGGGTAGGATAATCTGGTAAGTTGCGAGAGCCCGTCGGAATCTATCCTAAGGTTGACATAAGATCCGAGAGGCCGTGTCTTTGCCCTAAAGAACTGTTATTGATTGATTGAATGATTAATTAACTTAACCCAATTTAATTACATAGTGAACTGTAAGACCCTAGATCCTTTTAATATTGTCAGAGCCTCGTTATTTTACATAATCGCATTAGTTTAGATCAAAATCAAATAAACCGGAACTAAATAGTTTAGAATCGAATTTAGATAATTAGCGATTTTCATCCGTCTCTCTGTGGATTCGACCCTTACTTACTAGTAGCTACCTGTTAGTTGTTCGTTAGGATTATTTTGATTAAGGTGATACGACTTTAGCCTTGTCAATGAGTCAGGTCTGTGACTCTGTGACTCTGTGTGTCATGCAACATTTGTAATCCCCTAGAAATTCTAACGCAATACAGTGGCGGAAACAGTGTAGATGTGGCATTATAACACAATGTAACTATGTATTGATTAAATAAAAATGGTAAGTCAATACATAAGCCATTGAATAAAAACGGCTAAAATAAAAACAATCCATAAAAAGGGTTTAACAATCCATAGTACAAAACTTAGTAATCAGCGAAGCAGGATCCATAAC
This sequence comes from Agrostemma githago, assembly GCA_958450325.1. Taxonomy (NCBI): domain Eukaryota; kingdom Viridiplantae; phylum Streptophyta; class Magnoliopsida; order Caryophyllales; family Caryophyllaceae; genus Agrostemma; species Agrostemma githago. The sequence goes on along the minus strand of OY288257.1, from coordinate 59,866,807 downwards.
TACTCGCTAGCCCACCCGAAGGAAAACAGAAACACCGAAACACATATACCTGTCATCTTAAAAATATAACAGCCACAATCAGTGAGGAGCAACGACGACGTTCTCCCAACCATATTACAAGATTTTAAAACTGTAATTACTATTATAGAAAAATAGTAAAAACGAAAACAGTAAAACGTTATAAGAAAAATAGGCTTTCAGTGGAAAAAACTTCACATATCGAAACAATGAAATAAGAAAGAGTTTTCCGGGAAAACATAAAATATTTGCCAACCTGCAAACCAAACTATATCGATAATAATAAAATATTCAAAATGATGTAATGGATAGAATTAGTGTCGAATCTAGACTTTCACTAGGATAATACAGGAAACTAGCTTTGAAAACTGTAGACTTAACCCATAACAGAATCCAGTCTCTAAATAGGCAACTCAACTATAACAAGACTGTGTGCAGCGAGGTCCTGGTTTAAGTAGTGCATACCCCTCCTAGACAACAAATATGTCTAGTTCAGCTGACGACGACTAACACGATACGATATCTAGCTTAAGGTCAAAACATGCACTCTCCTGGGAGAAACTACGCCCAGTTCAACGACCAAATGCGCCCCAAATAGGCACATCGGCTTAACTTTAGAAGTGTATACGAACAAGCAAGGAATTACTTACAATCAAGTACGTTTCATGCATAAACTATTCAAAAATTATTTACATGTTGTGTTGAAGATAAACGAGGGTGAAAGCTCGAGCCATAAACATGAGATCGAAGAATTGAAAGATGAAGAACATGTTGGAACTCGAGGGTCTATCCATGTTTTTTCTAAATTATTTGCTTTTGGTTATAAAGTTGTTGATGTCTTGTATTGTTAAATACAACAAATAAGTATTATGTGACAATATGTACTAAGTGAGTTAGCTCACTAATGAGAGGTTTTGGAGAAACTAATCAAAGTACATTTTTTTTTGGTAATTGGTAAATTGTACTTCCTATGTATCTATATGTTCGTCCCCTTTTATTAAATATTTTTCACATATATTAAATAAAAGGAAAGAATATATAGATACGGAGGGAGTATAAATAAGTAACAAAATTGGAGAAGGTATGATACCTTCAATTACATCAAGATTCTATCAAGCAACTATCTCTAGCTGGTGTCGAGCTATTATAGGGATGTGAAATTTTGAGTCTAAAATTCTTCTGGATAGCATTTAAATTGTAGTCAGGCTTCATGATGGTGAATTCTATTATTGTTTTATCCCTTTGGATCCAAATATTGTAAATAATACTCCCTCCGTTCATAATCGTTTGCCTCATTTCATCAATATTATTTGTGACGAGTATTTTTAATGAAATGGGACAAAAGATAGGAGAGATTTGCACTCAGCAGTCCATTGATAAGTCTCCTCCTTAGTTTAGTACTTTTTCTTGCAGTTCTCCAATTCAGTAGGGAACTATATGTCAGTCCAGTCCCGAGCCAATTCAATAACTTTAGAACTGTATACGAACAAGCAAAGAATTACTTACAATCATGAACATTTCATGCATAAACTAATCAAAAATTATTTACATGTTGTGTTGAAGATAAACGAGGGTGAAAGCAGGGCCGGTCCTGAACTTTTGGAGGCCCTAGGCAAAATATTGTAATTGGGCCCTCGAAATATCGTCATAACCGCTTATTTTCATTATCTCAATATATCGTCTTGACGCTCTCATTTGGGGACATAAATTTTCATTAATTACATGTTTAATTAAGAGCAAATTTATCAATAACAAATTATTACGATTTTCGTACAATGATACAGTTCTGGCACAGTAGTAACAATATTTCATGAATGAGCCAAACTATACCGTGATCAAATGGTATTTGGAGGTTATGTAGTACTCCGTAGTTATTATTTGGAGGCGCTGTACTAACTTGAAGTTGTTTACAATATGCTAGATTTTATGAGTACATTATACCTACCTACACTCTTTCAGATTTACGTCCCGTAAATATTGCATTAATAATTACTAAAAAAAGTTATAAAACAAATCCTCGTAAAACCAAAAACAAAAATATAGTCGCTCGTATGAATAAAATATTTGTGTACAAATTATTTTTTAAAGATGTTCTTTATAAAGTTAACAAATTAGACCACCGATAAATTTTATAACTTAAACAATTTCTATGTTAAAGATTCATATATGTAGTGATAGGGGTAGTCGTATCCCTAATCAAAGATACCCTAAGGTCCACTAACTAATGTAGATAGTGAAGTAGGGGTCGAACCACAAGGAGACGGGACTCAATTACTTGTTCTAAGGTCTAGACTACAGATTACGGGTCACTGTTTATTTTCTGTTTGTTGAGTGGACTATCAACTAATTGCTATAAGGTAAATCAATAATAAAAAGGTCTAGGGTCTCAGGTTCACAATGAATGTCAATCGGGTCAGGGAGTCAACTAACAGGTCACTAATCGAACTGTCTAAGGTGTAGGTCCGGTCGGTACTGCTACAAACTTTAGAACTAAACTTAACCTGCGGTCGCTAGAATTAAGCTAGTCAACTCAAAATATCGTGACCTAATCAGTCCTTAACCCGGTCGGCAAAAAGTCCTAATTGTGATACTAACTAATTAATCCTGGCCAGTAATTAATCAATCAGAATTAAAAACAACATTCAGGCGACAGTTCTTATAATCAGAGACAGGTCAATTTTCTATAACCCAATTAACACTCATCGATCCCCTTAAACCCTAGATAAAAATTAGCTACTCATGATGATTATAATTAAATTAAAAAAATATGAATTGCAATTAAACATGATGAATGCGGATTAAATTAAACTACGAGACTGAAATCAGATAACTATGAAAACTAAGAACGAATTAAGACAAGAATTAAACTAGGGAATTAAGACAAGAATTAAACTAGAGAATTGAAATTAAAATTAAAATTAAAATTAAAGTAGCGATACCGAACAATTTGAGATCTGAAAAAGGAAGAACGGAATACGATGAATCTTGCCAAAAAACGGAATGAACGTGACTTCTATGCTAGGGCAATGTAACGTAATGTTCAAAAAGCAAAAGTAAAAGTGTGTCTGACAACCCTCCTCCAACTGATTTAAAAGAAATCAGTTGGACTTACAAAGCAGGCCCAAAGTTCTAAATAAACGAAAATCTAATCCGCGGCCTGAGTGCGAAGCACTCGATCGAGTACATGCGTGCACTCGATCGAGTGGATCCGTATCTGCAGTCTGGTTGAGTATGGAAATAGGCACTCGATCGAGTGCTTAGCACCACTCGATCGAGTGGGTACTGCTGAGCTCGTAATTGAACTATTCCTTTGCTTCTCGGCTTCTTTTTTTCCGTTTTCTTCCTCGTCCTTTGTCCTCGTCTCGGCTATCTGGGCTATTACTCCAAAATATGTTCGAAATTGCACTTAACCTACAAAATAGCACGAGGACCGACAGTATTGACTTTCTAATAGAAATCGACATTAATCAAATAAATATGGAGGAAGAAGAGCTCAAAAATAGGTGTCGGGGGACTACAAAATACGATATAAAATACGTTGATCAAACTCCCCCAAACCAAACATTTGCTTGTCCCCAAGCAAACAACTAATACAAACAAACGAGGACAAGTGATGTGAAACACGACTCAGAGCTGAATTACAATCATTCTCCTAAAATCGACTAAAACCGACGAGAAAACATGTAATGCACAAGAATGCAACGAGATTAATAATCATGCCATAATCAAACAATTGCCTGCCAAACTTTCAATCTTGCAAGACCAATAATGTCGGACTTCCTTACGGTTGTCGCTCGACACTCATAAGTACGGGTAAGTATATATGTGAAGATAGGAAAGAATAAAGACACTCACTCGACTTATGAAATATGCATGCAATCGAATATGAAATCAATCTCCCCAATTAAACACATGTTCCACCAATCAGGACCATAGTACAGGCCAAGGACTTACAAAGGGTGGCTTATATGTGAGGGAATAAAATGGATTGTGCCTAAAGCACGTATGGAAATGTGGGGCTAAGACCAGTAGTCGCAGCTACACAATAAAAATTATCCATCCAAAAACCTCAACCATGAATTCTGGCCACTAACTAGAAATAAAACTCAAAAGAGCATAAGAGGGAATTTTGTCATCCTCCTAATTATAATTCAATTCTAGTTACAAAATCTCGACCGTTCCCCGAAATATTATAAGAAGCATATATGTTTTTTTCTTTTCTTTTTCTTGGAATTTTTCTTCTTTTTCTAATTCCATTTTTTTTCTTTCTTTCTTTCTTTCTTTCTTTCTTTTTTCATGCTTCTATTTTTTTTTTCAATTCAGACACGGGGAAGGCGAATACAAAGTCACATAACAGTATTACCCACTAAGATCCAAAAGATGTAAAAATCCAAATTATGACCGATTAGTGGAATAATTCTCAATTAAGCTCACTGCGACTGTCCTGGTAAGGTAGGCTGTTATGGGTTGTAGCTAATTGATATAAATATCATGAAAACTGGCTTACAACAACTGAAACGGGCTAAACAGAGGAAAAATAACCTAAATCTACAAGGTAGTAAAAATGGGTCATTTTGGCTATGTGGAGCTCGTCAAAAACAGAAATGCCTTTCCTCATGTACCTCCTCCTCAAACCAAACATGTATTCAATATCAAGAGACAGACGTCATATTTATGCAACTTTATGTTACACATCCCATAAGGAGAAACCACTCAATTCCTAAATATAAATGAGACCAGTTATAGATGTTACTGGCCTAGGAAACTCTAAATCCTCAGAATTTTTGTGGTTTGCCGACAAAATGATCAAATTTACTCATTTGGCAATTAGCGGTTCAATAGGCAATCATATCAAAATCATCTCATCTCAAGTATTACATGCATTCAGGTACGAATTTAGCTGTCAATTAGGAGAGGTCATGTAAAACGCAATGTCATCATCGCCGTTTTGCATATTTCACAAGAGACCCAAGACAGACACAAAGCACACAAAAATAATTTTTTTTTGGATTTTTCTGATTTTTTCAATTTTTTTGGATTTTTAAAATTTTTGAAAGCACACAACAGAAAATAAAAGCACACAGGAACACACAAATTCTCCCCCAAACCTAAATGTCACAGTGTCCTCAATGTGACTCTACAACATATATGACAAACAAATCCACAGCCAATCCTAAGGACAACTCGACCTAAGGGGAAGAAAAAATCTAAGAAAACAATAAAAACAGAAATAAAAAGGAAAGAAAGTACCGTATATACAATGGTAGCTCCCCCAAACCGGCTAATCAGCCATCTCATCGTCTCCACCGATCCCAGATGGACCGGCTCCAGTATCGCCCTGGCCTGAGCCGCTAGTACCACCCTGCTGACCCGACTGTCGCAAGCCTCTCAACCACTGTGCTCCTAGGCCGCCGTAGGTGTGCCCGTAGTCCGGACCCCAAGCAGCTGGATCAACACCATAATCGTGGAAAATACCACTAGTATCTCCCGACCTCTCCAGTAGGACGGGTGCTGAGGCGCCGAGATGCCTTGAGTAAGCATGTACTCGTGGATCTCGCGGTTGACGATGCTCTGATTAATCCCCTCGTGTACCCGTCTCTGGTGCTCATAAACTGGATCATACATAAACGGGTACGGGTGCGGAAACTCGGCACCCGGAGTCTGGAACGGGAAGGTCGGGGTGTGTGTGCGTGGCCCTGGGGGGCTCGGTCTCATCGGGTACGGTCTCTACACGAACCCTATGTCGAGGGGGTTGAACGCCCTCGTCAAAAACGAAGAGCTCCTCGGGAATGAGGTAGCTCGGTGGGTCGGGTGTGTCCTCGCCTGCGGGAGTGGGTTGCGAGGCGAAGAGTGGGGGTAGGATTGTCCCTTCGACAACCGGGAGTTTCATCCAAACCTTGTCTCGGACGCGCCACAGAAATTCCGGGGGATTGCCCCGAATCCACTTCAAAGTGGAGAAGAGGTAGCTACGGTCTAGGAAAGGGACGCAGTCGGTGAGACTCTCAAAAGTGACTGTATCCCCAAAACCCATAATAAAGCGCTTTGCTAGCGCGGTGACAATGGCTCCACAACCGATCGGTCCAGATCCACTGATCTGGCGCTGGATTCCGACACAGATCATACCCGGTGCACTAAACGCCTTCGGGGATTGCCTAAAGGGGTTTAGGTAGTGTCCTAAAATCAACACTTCCAATGAGTGAAGTTTACTCATGTCGGAGCGTGGAAAAACCACATGACTCAAAATCCGCAAGAAGAGGCGGATAGTAGGGTGTGGGATGGCGTTGAGCGCCATAGCGGTGACAGTTGCACTACGACCCGAAAATAACTTAAAGTAGGGAGGCGCTTTCGAACTCTCGGGTATGTCTAGGATGTCTTCAGCCTGATCAGAGGTAAGCCTAAGACACTCGGACAATTCACTAAGGTAGATGGATTGCTCCTCATTGTTCAACCGAAAAGAAATCATACTCTCTTGTCTATCAAATTCAAATGAACTTAAAAATTCTAAAGTGAGTACTCGGTAAGATAACTCACGTAGTGTCCATAAGCCACCGAATCCGGTCATGGACAAGAGATGCAATAATTGCTCGTTCAAACCGAGCTCGATTGCGAATTGTGACGAGCAGCACCGGGTAGCCTCCATCGTCCTAGGTATCAAGGTAACTAAACGAGCTCTCTGGGCCTCGTCCCTGCAAGTAATTTCTTCATAGCCCGGCACAGGCTTAACAGTCGGCTGCCTTGCATTCCTGTTTCTGTTGTTGTTTCGGGGCGGATTCCTTCTTCCTGCCATGACTATAGCATAATAACAAAACAGAATTATACTAAAATCCCACAAAAAACACAACATCTCGGCCAAAATCAGACCCTATACACAAAAATCGATTTTTGAGCATAAAGTGGTGAAATCAACACAAAATCAAGCATGCAATGGGATTAGTATATAACTAAGGATGAATTTATACCATAAAACCAAGAAAAGAAGTGAGAAAATCAAAAACCCGAAATATACCTTGAGGGTGCACGAAAATGACGAGAATAGGGGAGAAAGGGACGAAAATTTCAGAAATCGACACCAAGAAACACGAAGAAACACTCCCAATTGCAATTTAGAAGCAAAAATTGTGAGATTTGGTGAGCAATTGATGAAATAAGAGTGATTTGGGTGAATTGGGGGTTAGGGTTCTTAGGTAATGTGAGGGGGAAGGGGTTTTAATTTAGAAAACTGATTTGAAAAAAAAAAAGTAGGAAACAATTAAAGGAGGACGAAAAAACCGAAGTTGGACCCGGTTCAGAGGCACTCGACCGAGTGCAGGAGCCACTCGATCGAGTGAACCCTTGAAAACTGGGCAGTAGCTGCTCCGTAAGTGCACTCGACCGAGTGCATGGGCCACTCGGTCGAGTGACCACTACACCTGCTACTTCTCGCCTTTTTTCCATTAAATTGCTTCAAAATCCTGAATTAAATCAATTAAACCGTAAAATTCCCTCGTCCTCACTCGATAAATAATACTAACTCCCAATTAGAGCTACCAAGCTAAAAATAAAAATAAAAATAAAAAATAAAAAAAATGCGGAAAGGGAAATTACAAATTTATACAAGTGGTGCCGGGTTGCCTCCCGGTTAGCGCTGGTTTTTACGGTCCCGCTCGACCGGTTTACCTCAATTTGATTAGGTGGAATTGAGAGTGTCGTTGAGGTCCATGGCCTCTATGACACCGACATATGCACCTTCGTGATAGAGCTTGAGGCGTTGACCGTTCACCTTGAATATTTCGCCTTTGTCGGTAGTGAGTGTAACCGACCCGAATTTATTTACTTCAGTCACCGTGAACGGTCCGGACCATCGGGATTTAAGTTTCCCGGGAAAGAGTCTAAGTCGGGAATTAAATAAAAGTACCTTATCGCCGACATGGAACTCTCGGGGGATAATGCGCTTATCATGCCATCTTTTGGTCCGCTCCTTATAAATTCTCGCGTTATCATAAGCATGGAGACGGAATTCATCTAGTTCGTTCAATTGCATGAGGCGTTTCTCTCCGGCTTGCTTCGGATCGAGATTGAGCTCCTTCAAGGCCCACATAGCCTTAAACTCGAGCTCTACGGGTAGATGGCAAGCCTTGCCATAAACAAGCCTATACGAGGATGTCCCAATAGGAGTCTTGAATGCGGTCCGGTAAGCCCAAAGAGAATCGTCGAGCTTCGAACTCCAATCTTTTCTCGAAGTATGGACAACCTTCTCGAGAATAGACTTGATCTCACGGTTCGAGATCTCGACTTGTCCACTAGTTTGTGGATGATAGGCTAGCCCGGTACGGTGGTGAACACCGTATTTCTTTAGTAGCTTAGTGAGTTGCCGTTCATGAAAATGTGAACCGTCATCACTAATAACAGCCCGTGGGACCCCAAAACGCGGGAATATTGTCTTCTTAAAGAGCCGGATCACCATGTTAGCATCATTAGTGGGTGAAGCGATGGCTTCCACCCACTTAGAAACACAATCTACGGCGACCAAAATATACCGATTCCCATAAGAAGAAGGGAATGGTCCTTGATAATCTATACCCCAAACATCAAAGAGTTCTACTTCAAGAATCCCGGTTTGAGGCATTTCGTGTCGCCGAGAAATATTTCCCGTTCGTTGGCATGCGTCGCAAGAACGGATAAAAGTGGTGGCATCCTTGAGAATAGTGGGCCAATAAAAGCCCGATTGCATTACCTTCGCAAAGGTCTTCGAAGGACCGTGATGTCCACCATAAGGGGAGGAGTGGCATCTAGTGAGAACAGCATGTACCTCACTCTCGGGAATACATCTCCTAAATAAGCCATCTGCACATTCTCGAAAGAGATACGGGTCGTCCCAAAAATACCTCTTCACATCATGTAGAAATCGCTTCTTCTGCTGATATTGAAGGTCGGGAGGTAGAGTACCTCCAACTAAGAAGTTGGCATAATCAGCAAACCATGGAGTATCCATGGTAATAGCGAGCAAATAGTCATCGGGGAATGAATCGTCAATGGGAGCGAGATCCCCACCATCATATCTTAGCCGGGATAGGTGGTCGGCTACGACATTCTCGGCCCCGGACTTATCACGGATCTCCAAGTCAAACTCCTGCAATAATAGGATCCATCTAATAAGTCTTGGTTTGGCCTCCTTCTTCGCTAGAAGGTACTTCAAGGCTGCATGATCTGTATAGACTATGACCTTCGAGCCAATGAGATAAGCCCGAAACTTGTCTAGAGCATAGATGATGGCCAATAACTCCTTCTCCATAGTAGCATAATTGATCTGCGCCATATCTAACGTCCGAGTAGCATAGTAGATCGCATGTAAAGCCTTGTCTTTCCTTTGCCCGAGCACGGCTCCTATAGCGTAATCGCTAGCATCGCACATAACCTCGAAAGGAAAATCCCAATCGGGAGCTCGGATAATAGGTGCGGAAACAAGAGCCTGCTTAATCCTGTCAAAAGCTCGAGCACACTCGTCAGTAAAGACGAACGGGGCATCTTTGAGGAGCAGCGGAGTCAAAGGTTTGACAATCTTGGAGAAATCTTGGATGAAACGGCGGTAAAAACCCGCGTGACCAAGAAAAATCCGCACACCCTTAACATTAACGGGGTATGGTAATTGCTCAATCACCTCGACTTTCGCTTTATCCACTTGGATGCCGCATTCGGACACTAAATGACCCAAAACGACTCCCTCAGTCACCATGAAGTGACATTTCTCCCAGTTTAAGACCAAATTGGTCTCCTCACAACGTTGAAAGACCCGTGTAAGATTAAGTAAACATGCATCATAATCAGTGCCATATACACTGAAATCATCCATGAAGACTTCCATGACAGACTCGATAAGGTCCGAAAATATGGACATCATACAACGTTGAAAAGTGGCCGGGGCATTACAAAGACATAAAAACATCCTTCGGTATGCGAAGGTGTCGTAGGGACAGGTGAAAGTTGTTTTCTCCTGGTCGTCTGGGTGAATTGGAATTTGGAAAAATCCCGAGTAGCCATCTAAGTAGCAGAAGTACTTATGGCAAGCAAGACGCTCTAACATCTGGTCAATGAAGGGGAGTGGGAAATGGTCTTTCCTTGTAGTTACATTCAGCTTACGGTAGTCAATACACATTCTCCATCCAGTCACTAATCGAGTAGAAATAAGTTCATTCCTCTCGTTCGTGATAACCGTGGTCCCTCCCTTCTTAGGGACCACTTGGACTGGACTAACCCATTTAGAGTCGGAAATGGGATAGACAATGCCAGCATCTAGGAGTTTCATAACCTCCTTCTTAACCACATCCTGCATGTTCGGGTTCAACCTACGTTGTCCCTGAATGGATGGTCTATGGTCTCCCTCTAAGTGAATGCGATGCATGCAAAACTCGGGACTAATACCACGTAGGTCATCAATACTGTACCCAATAGCCTTCTTATGTCGTCGTAAAATGACTAACAACTCCGAAAGTTGGCTATCTGTGAGTGCAGCGTTGACAATTACGGGGTTTAGACCCTTATCATCTAGAAATGCATATTTCAAATTAGAGGGGAGGGGTTTTAGTTCAGGTTTACTTACCTCGACCTCCTTTTTAGGGGTGCCGAGACTGTATACCTTCTCTATAGTGCTCTCCTTTCCGTTTAGCATGCGTTCCAGCTCATCTACTTCCGCGCTCCATGATCTCTTCTCGGCATCATGTAGACACCCACATTTTGACCGCCAGGTGTCTATAGTAGTTCCCGCTAAACACCCGATGATGATTGGACGCAAACATGCTTTAATGGACTCGGATATGGGCTCGAAATCATGGACATTTGATTTAGGCTTATTACGGAGTACAAATCTTACAAAACCAACCTCAAATCCAGGCCCAGTGGGTCGTTTCGAGTCAAATAAAACTAATTTGGGTCGATTCCGGCACCAGGGGTAAAACCATCTTTTTACAACCGAGTCAAAACCCAGTCAAAAATATTCTCGAGACACACGAGTCAGCCGTGACACCTCACGCGACTGATTCGGTCTCAAACACCACAAAAATCAGCTTTCAAAAAGTATTAAACAAATCCGTTTAAGGATAGAATTCGATCTCAAGTAGGAATTCTATCCGAAAACCGAATCAGATACCGACCGAGCTCCAAATACTCGGCCAAGACATCCCAAACAGCCGAAACACTCCCTTTCAGCCGAGTTACTTGGCTTCCCCACCAAGAAACGAGACTTTCGTTCCCTTTCGAACTCTCGCGTTTCCTATCCAAACCGGTATTTCTTATTGTTCAAGCAAGATACCTCTCCTAAACCTCCACTCCTATAAATAGGATCCTCCATTCAACACAAAAACAACATCAATAATCCCGACACATTCACATACATCATAGATCTATTACCCACACATCCTCGATATTTAGTAAAAATAAATCAAAGCAAAAAGCCTCGAAATACCGACGAACCCGACCCCACCATCCGGCCGAATCCATCACCTCACACATAAAAAACGCACCAAACCGACACCTTAAATCATCCCGCATCATCTCGACGCTCCCATGCCTAAGCCACCGTCCGACGAGCTCTATACCGAGAAACTAAAGCATGTAGGTTGAGGGTGTAAATCAAACCCGATACTTCTCTTTTCTCTCCCTCTTTCTCACGTTTTTTTTCTTTTTTTTTGTGTCGTCGGTCTTTGCGTATTTTAATATGGGTCGTTCGTCACATATTTTTTATTTCTAATAATCGATACTATAAAACTATTTTTCATATAACGTTCTTAAAATACGATACCGATTCTCTAATCGAATATCGAATCTACAAGAACTAAATTAATTAAATCTCGTTGATGCTAATAAAATCGTTACATCTTTTTTTTAAACAAAATTCGACGATTTTAACGCGGAGAGAATTAACATCTTTTTCGTTCAAATTCTTTTTTTCACTTTTCGTTCAAAACAAACTATTTCCAAAACCTTTTCTAAAATCATTCCGACTATTCGATATCGATTTCATAATCGAATATCGAATACAACGAATATCGAAAATATAAATCGAGTATAAATTAATCCATATTTGTACGCGATTTATAAAAATTAACGATTTTTCGACAAACAAAGAAATCGGCAGACCACCACGCGGGTCGCGCGCCTGTCAGGCGACCCGCGCGGCGGCCTGGTTCGCCGGGCCTTCCTTTTTTCGTTTCCTCGCTTTTCTATTTTTTATTCTTTTCGAATCTTTACATAAAAAGCGACTTTCGCGACATATTTCGATAAATACTTTTTTTCGACCTCGGTCAACACGTGTTAATCCATCACGTGTCATTCAATCTTTTTTCAAATCATGCATATTATTTATTCATGTCTTTATTCAATTTATTCAATCGTTACTAACTCGTTTTCTCGTGTTTGTAGCAATTTATTTGTTTCTATCGTTTTATTAGACTAAAACGAATTCACATGCTAAAATGACTTTGACGTTATTAGTTTAACATGCATTAAACGACTTAGCAACCCATTTATTTATTTTTCTCACATGCTTAGGAAAATAATGTTTGCATATCATTCAACCGTCGAACTAACGCGTATACACCAAAAACGAACGATATCTTAGTAAAGGCCGCTAAGTGCGGGCGGGGTTGGGTGTTCTTAGTGAACTTCCCAACACGTACCCTCACCCCTTACTCAGAACCATGGTTTCCGGATGTCCGAATCCATTGGCAACGAGAGTCATTCAATACACGATATCCGATAATGTCGGTATCGGTATCATAATGCAAAGGGACGAGCCCAATAAACTCTGACATCGGAAATGGGCCGTATTTTGTATACGGCTCACTACGACATAGAGTGAGCTCGAATGGTTCCGAATAACCAAAAAATTCAGTGGCGACTCCTACTTCGATTTAAATTTCAATTTGACCATCTCATATGGAGATTCATTCGCCTCCCCAAACCCGCGCGTGGCCGCGTCGGGGTGGACCTATGTCATGTCCACAATTTGGCGACTCCGCTGGGGATCAACTGATGAGTCACTTACCATCGGCATCCCTAGGGTGAGACTCAAAAATAAATCGTTCGAATAGTAATGTACACGTTTTAGTTCAATGGTTCATGCATAACCCAATTTTTTCCCGGGCCGGTTACTTGTGACCGACGTCCCACTATACCACGGTGCGTTCCTAAACGAGCGCACTAAAGACTTCGATGGCGGAACTCGCATGGGTTTTACGGCAGGTTCGAAGACCAACTCGGCTTAGGAAGATCGTCCTGATTTGCGAGAAAGCTATCGTCGTTGGTATAGACCCTATTCGACCGACCGAGACTTAGACTAAGAGCATACATGGCGTCATTATACTGTTTCTGTGACTACGTGCTACTTGATCCATGTCTCGTCTTTTCAAAAACCGTCGTTTTCAAAAACTTGCATCTTTTTTGAAAATTATCCATTTTTCAAACCCGGAAAGCTACCGAATTTAGGACTTATGATTTTGACTCAAAATAGCCTATTTTCTAGCCGGTATGCTGTCCAAACCTTTTCAAAAATCCAAAATCTCGGCCCGGTAACGTTTTTTTCGATTTTCAAAAAAAAATCGGGTCATCCTATCCGACTTTGCTCGGTTTTCAAATCCAAAATCCTCCTTTCAAAGCTTTCTTCTTCTTAGGACTTCCCGTATTTAGCAGTGTCGGGTCTTGTCATAAGTTGTTAGAGTCTATAGCGTCGAAACTCCGTCGATCCTACATCACGAGTTTCTATCCCATCCCAGTCCGCCTTATTTGACAAGGCACGGCCCATCTACTTAGGACAAACTTCTACAAAGGGAAGCCCGTTTACACACTCAAGTCCAAAGTCTAGTGAGTATCTCACATGGACCTTCCTTCGAGCGGGACTCGGCCCACATAGCCGAATCCTAAGGGAGGCCCACCTTTCACAAGTCACCCGTCTAGGTGTCTTTTCCGATTCAACCTTTTACAAGGCATAGCCTTATAACAAAAGGTTCGTGATCTTTACATCTAAGGATCACTCGTTCGACACTCGAGTCTTAACAAAGTCTTCAGTCCCACTCGGGGGCTACCCTTCATCAGAGCGGTCAATCACGGTTGCTCTAAGGGTCATGTCTTACACGTGTTGGCTCACGTACCTCACTTTCGAGTCACTTAGATGTCACACCATTTGAGTCCTATCAAAGCCTTTAGTCTCACTCGGGGGCTGTCCTTCACCCGAGCAGTCGACCACGGTCACCTTAAGGGGTACTTTACGTCCATCCTACACCGGCGTCCTTACGATGCCTTCTCCGAGTCGAACCTATGCTACGAACACTCGAGTCACCTAGGGTTAGGTCACCACGGTTAGACCGAGCACGCGACACGGTCAAACACGGTCGCCCCCATTTTCGGATTCACCCTTATGTAGCTCGAGTCCAATTTGCGGTCGTTACTTTGTCTAGGTCAACGTTCGAGTATCCCGATTCAAGAGTCTTAGTCTTTCCCGTCCTCCCGGGCTGTGTCTAGTTTGACACCCTCTCTTGCATTTGCGCAAAGCCGAGTTTAGGCGAGTCGTGGCACTAGTCGTTCTCTCCAATCAAAGACCTTACAAAGAAAAGAAACAACCAATCAAGTATCCGAATCCAGATTTGATTCGAGTCTAAGTCTGCGTTCGAGTCTAGGATACCCTACATCCTCATTTCCAAATCAGAGTCAGAGTCTTTTGCATTTTGTCCTCTTTTCACATTTCAATAAAATCAGCTTTTCTATTTTATCATATATTTCTTTATGTGTTTCCGAGAACATGATGAATACCATCATACACTGTGAGCACATGCACGTGACTATTATAGGCACATCTATAATGACTGCAGGAAATCAAGACCCGTGTTTTCCTTTACCTGTTCCATGTCTGACATAGAAAGCCACATAACCACCCTTAGTAGGAGCGGTATCGAATCCTATGACAAATCTAGGTAGTCTCCTAGTTTGGGTTCAAGACGGGAGGCAAGCCCATTTCCCACAATAAACACCCATCCAACAAGATCAACCAATCCCTACCTTAGGTGTTAGTCTGACCAATAGAAAAAAACTGGGCAAAAAAATCAAAAGTCCAAGAAAAAAATCAAAAGGCCCAAAACAAAAAAGCAGGCCATCATCAAAAAAAAGCGTCCATGACCAAGGTCAAACGGTCAATCCAAGTTAAGAATCCCATGACCGGGGCTAAAAGGTCAACCACCAAAGAATTCAAAAACCCATGACCGTAGTTAACGATCAACTCAAGTGAAACGGTCAATTCAAAATTATCAAAACCCATACCATCAAACAGGTGAGAAATAGTCAAGCTGGTCAGCTAGCACCACATCTAGCCTTCCCACATTACAACCCTCAAGACCTTCCCGAGACCTAGGCTAGAGACAGCTCGGATTTTTGAGGATTCAAGCTCCATAGAATACCCTAACCATTAGGGCCAGACATGGAAATCAGATCCCGCATTATCAAACCTACCCCGATCGAAGCTCGAGTCATTATTACTCGACTTCCTCCTTTTCTACCACATTACAATACCTTACCCTCGAAGCCTTAGCTCCACAAAATCGAGCTCCAGATTTCGAATCATCAAAGCCACTTACTTCCTAGCACCACATTTCCAAAAACATCTAAACCAGTTACCAACCCCAAACACGGGAACTCAACTTGCAGTCGGCATAGAACATGCCCAAATAGCTCACACCACCTCTGGGGGCTACCCCGGAGAACGCTCACAATCACAGGATCAATATCCTAAATATTCTAGCCCTTTGATCAAGGCATCATTGGGAGTACACCTAGCATAACCATCACTATGGCTAGTTACACACCAAGCCCTAATAAACTAGGCACCATAACATATCTTCAATCACTGAACTACGGCTTGGTTTGATTTCACCACACGTGAATACGTAGGCAGCCTTTCAACAAAGGCACAACCACCCACACTGACACAAATTCTAAAAGCATCATCATTCCGGTCACGACACTGTCATGTTCTCAACAGTTAGCTTTGTCATTCTGGTGGCTTCTCTTAGGCAGAAAACCTCCATCCACTCACATAATCCAAAAACTTTCAAAAACTAGCCTTCTTTCTATAGAGTGTCCTAGTACTCGGCTCATTCAAAGACAAGAATTTGTCAGGGACCCTCGCGACACCTACTTTGGGAATATACCCCGAAACCAAAAAAATTCAAAAGAACACCAGTCTACGACGTTGCTACCACAAAGCCCTGTCGTACGGAAACAGTCTCATAGCATATCTTTCCCGTTCTGAGGATTCGACCATGTTGCCACTCGCCTAGGCTACGGAATAGCGCAACTTAAGAGTCTTGTCATCTTAGGTGGTCCATCCCCAACCGAGTCACGGTCCAACCCTTAGAGGGTCCACTTCATGTCTGTCAACTCGTCCTCTCGCGTCCGGAGTCGAGTCTGTCGGTATATCTCTCTCTTCAAATTCTCATTTTAAAATTTGCAAAACTTAGCCATTTGAGAAAATCCCTTTCCTAGTCACCCCGGGAATAGGAATTTTTATCACACTTCATCTAGGCATACAGTCCTAACCAGAGGATTTTAGAAGTCCGTGTAAGAATCTGATCGGGAATCAAGTCATCCCAAGCATTCTAATTTCCAAAAAAATTCAGCGTTTCCAACAATTTTCAAAAATTCCGGTCATCAATACTGTACCCAATAGCCTTCTTATGTCGTCGTAAAATGACTAACAACTCCGAAAGTTGGCTATCTGTGAGTGCAGCGTTGACAATTACGGGGTTTAGACCCTTATCATCTAGAAATGCATATTTCAAATTAGAGGGGAGGGGTTTTAGTTCAGGTTTACTTACCTCGACCTCCTTTTTAGGGGTGCCGAGACTGTATACCTTCTCTATAGTGCTCTTCTTTCCGTTTAGCATGCGTTCCAGCTCATCTACTTCTGCGCTCCATGATCTCTTCTCGGCATCATGTAGACACCCATATTTTGACCGCCAGGTGTCTATAGTAGTTCCCGCCAAACACCCGATGATGATTGGACGCAAATATGCTTTAATGGACTCAGATATGGGCTCGAAATCATGTACATTTGGATTAGGCTTATTACGGAGTACAAATCTTACAAAACCAACCTCAAATCCAGGCCCAGTGGGTCGTTTCGAGTCAAATAAAACTAATTTGGGTCGATTCCGGCACCAGGGGTAAAACCGTCTTTTTACAACCGAGTCAAAACCCGGTTGTGGACATGACATAGGTCTACCCCGACGCGGCCACGCGCGGGTTTGGGGAGGCGAATGAATCTCCATGAGATGGTCAAATGGAAATTTAAATCGAAGTTGGAGTCGCCACCGAATTTTGTGGTTATTCGGAACCGTTCGAGCCCACTCTATGTCGTAGTGGGCCGTATACAAAATACGGCCCATTTCCGATGTCAGAGTTTATTGGGCTCTTTCCTTTGCATATCGATACAGATGCCGACTTGATCGGTTAATCGTATATTGAATAACTCTCGTTGCCAATGGATTCGGACATCCGGAAACCACGGTTCTGAGTAAGGGGTGAGGGTACGTGTTGGGAAGTTCACTAAGAACACCCAACCCCGCCCGCACATTAGCGGCCTCTACTAGGATATCGAATGATTTTTTAATACGCGCGTTAGTAATACGATGAATGATATGCAAACATTGTTTTCCTAAACATGCGAGGAATTGAATGGGTTGCTAAGTCGGTTTAATGCATGAAAAATTAACGTCAAAGTTGAATTTAACATGTGAGATTCGTTTTAGTATAATAAAACAAGAGATGAAATAAAGATGAATTTGCTACAAAAGATGAACAAACGAGTTAGTATCGATTTGTAAATAATAATATAGCAAATAAAATAAATATCCGAGATCGAGAAAATAAATATTAATCGAAATCTGAAAAATATTGCTAAAAAGCTGTTTTGTATAAAAAAGCGAAGTTCGAAAAATAATAAAAGACGAGAAAAAGGGGGCGTCGAGGCAGCCGGCCGCGCGGCTCGCCCAGGGTGCCGGCGAGTCGCGTGTCGGTCTGTTTTTGAAGACGATTTTCGAAGACTCGATGTTTTTATTAAATCGCGTATGAATATTGCATAATTCGTACTTGATTCAATATTTTTGATATTCGTTATATTTGATAATTAACTACGAAATTAATATCAAATAGTTCGAATAGTTTTAGAAAAGATATAAGTTTTAAAATCGTTTCGTAGAAGAATAAAATAAAACGAACGAAAAAGCTAAAAAAAAACGTCTCGGATTTCAGGCCCGTGCGCGAGTCGCCTGGGCATGGCGCGACTCGCGTGCGAGTCTGTCCGGTTTTTTATTTTTTGTTCGAAATTGTTAATTTTGATAAATCGCGTACAAAATATGAATTTATTCGTATTCGATTTATGTTTTCGATACTCGTCGTACCCGATATTCGATTATGAAATCGATATCGAGTATTCGGAATGAATTAAAAAAAGTTTTGTAAAAAAAATTTGAACGAAAAAAGATGTAACGATTTTTAATATCGTCGCAATTTTAATATAATTCTTTTCGATACAATATTCGATTATAGAGAATCGATATCATATTTTTAAGAACGTTCGATATATGAAAATAGTTTTTAATAATATCAATATTAGAAAATAAAATAAAAAAAGCGACGACCGACCCATAAAAAATAAGACGGACGAGGAGGAGAAGAGAAGAAAAGGAGAAATCGGGTTTTGTTACACCCTCAACCTACATGCTTCTGTTTACTCGGATCGGGGCTCGTCGGGACGTGGCTTTGGCACAAGAGCGTCGAGTAGATGTCGGTGAGTTATGGTGGTTCGGTTTGGTCGTGAAGAGTGTCGAGTATAGGGCCGGATTTCCTTCGGGTTTGTAATATCGGTGTATCGATGCTAGATTTTATGCTTACGAGTGTGTGTATGGGAATAATTTGTGATGCTTTTATGAATATTTGATCGATAATGAATGTATATTGTAGATGCTAATTGATGATGATGATCTCAAAAGTGTGTGTGCAAGGGGCTATTTATAGGGAGTTCCCGACCTTTGCTAGAAGAGGTGCTTCGGGTTTGAACTACCGCTAGAGATAGGAAATATAGGAAGCTGTAAGGCATGAGAATTCCGCTTTCTTGTCAAGGAAGAAAGGGGACACGGCTGGTATATTCTGCTCGGCCGAGTGTTTGCACTCGGTCGGGTGTCTGAATCGGTTTTCGGATAGGATTCCTACTTGAGATCGAATTCCATCCTTAAACGGATTTGTTTAATATTTTGTGAAACTGATTTCCCGTAGGATTGGAGCTTGAATCAGCCGTGTGAGGTGTCACGGCTGACTCACGTGTCTCGGAAATAATTTTGACGGGTTTTGACTCGGTCGTAAAAAGACGGTTTTACCCCTGGTGTCGGAATCGACCCAAATTAGTCTTATTTGACTCGAAACGACCCACTGGGCCTGATTTTGAGGTTGGTTATGTGAGATAATGTACTCTATAATGAGCCCAAGCCAAATGCCAATGATTTTGAGCCTGTTTCTGAGTATTTAAAGCATGTTTGCGTCCGATCATCATCGGGTGTTTGTCGGAAACTGCTATAGACACCTGGCGGTCAAAATGTGGGTGTCTACAGAGCCCCCACTCTGACTGAGGCTTGGACAAGGCGAAAGTCAGAGTAGCTACCAGGCCAATCAAAGATTAAGACCTGGCAGACTTCCGGTCGGGTCGTTTAAGGTCCATTAGACCTGCGTAAAGGGCCCGCCGGCCGGAGACTAGAAATGTACCTGAGTTGATGATGATAACTCCGTGGGGAATCGGACTTGTCGTATAAGTCTATGCCGCTGGGGAGTTATGTGAATTGCGCGATCTTGAATTGTACCTGTATAAGTTACATAAAATTTTGCATGCAACATGTAGGTGAAACAAATATGACTCGCGCTGGGGAATAGAAAAATGATTTTTGCTTAGTTTTGAAATCGAAGTCCTGAAAGCAGCTCACGTGCTAGGAAATAGGTTTTCAAAACTGAAATGGGTAGAAAAGAAATTTGCAATTTAAATAGACCGAAATTTGACCTTGTCGAAAAGGGTTTTCTCAAATGGCTAAGTTTTGCAAATTTTAAAAAATGAGAATTTGAAAAGAGAGACCTATCGACAGACGCGACGCTGGGCGTGACCGGACGAGTTGACCGACACGACTGGACTCTCGAGGGGTTAGACCGTGACTCGGTAGGGGGTGGGCCACCTAACAAGACTCTTAAGTTGCGCTATTCCGTGGCCTAGACGAGTGGCAACATGGTCGAACATCGAAGTGGGATAGATATGCTATACGGGGTTGCAGTAGTCTGTAATGAGACTGTTGTAGTCTAGTGCTCTCCTGAATTTTTGATTTTAGGGTACATTTCCAAAGTGGGTATTGCCTCGAGTCCTGACAGATTCTTGTCTTCGACTGAGCCGAGTACTATGACACACTACAGAAAGGAGGCTAGATTTTTTGAATTTATATGGATTTTGTGAGTGGATGGAGGTTTTCTGCCTAAGAGAAGCCCCCAGGACGACAAAGCTAGCTGCTGACAACATGACGGTGTCGTGACCGGAATGATGGTGCTTTTTGAATGTGTGTCAATGTGGGTGGTTGTGCCTCTGTTGAAAGGCTGCCTACGTATTCACGTGTAGTGAAATCAAACCATGCCGTAGTTCAGTGTCGGAAGATATATTATGATGCCTAGCCTAATAAGACTTTGTGTGTAACTAGCCATAGCAATGGTGTTCCCAATGATGTCTTGATCAAAGGGCTAGAATGGTTAGGATATTGATCCTGTGACTGTGAGCATTCTCCGGGATAGCCCCCAGAGGTGGTGTGCACTATTTGGGCATGTTTTATGCCGACTACAAGTTGAATTCCCGTGTTTGGGGTTGGTAACTGGTTTGAATGAGAAAAATTGGGATGAGATTTTAACGAGTTCTGCTCTCGGGGATTTTAACGAGTTTTGCTCTCAGGGATTTTAACGAGTTTTGCTCTCAGGGATTTTAACGAGTTTTGCTCTCGAGGATTTGACGAGTTTTGCTCTCGGGATTGTGTATGATTAGGTAAGGGATTTGACGAGTTTTGCTCCCGGGTCTTTGACGAGTTTTGATCTCGGGTTTGCATATGGTGATTGTGAATTTTGTTATGTAAAGGGGAAGCCGAGTAAAATGGCTCGAACTTTGATCGGGATATGTTTGATGATGCGGGATCTGGTTTCCATGTCTGGCCCTAATGGTTAGGGGTATCCTATGGAGCTTGAATCCTCAAAATTCCGGGCTGTCTTTAGCCTGGGTCTCGGGAAGGTCTTGAGGGTTGTAATGTGGGAAGGCTAAATGTGGTGTTAGTTGACCAGCTTGATTGTTTCTCCCTTATTGGATGGTATGAGTATTGATCTTGAGTGGACCGTTGACCACGGTCATGGGCATTTGAATATTTTTTGTTGGTTGACCTCTTAGCCCCGGTCATGGGATCTTCATTTGTGTTGACCGTTCTGGTCGTGGATGCTCTTTTTTTTTTATGATGGCCTGTTTTTTTGTTTTGGCCTTTTGTTTTTTTTCCTTTTTCATGGACTTTCGATTTCTTTTTTTTTTGTCCAATTTTTTGTCTTTTTTCTGTTGGTCAGACTAACACCGTGGGTAGGTATGGTTGATCTTGTCGGAGGGGTGTTTATTGTGGGAAATGGGCTTGCCTCCCGTCTTGAACCCAAACTAGGAGACTACCTAGATTCGTCATTGGATTCGATACCGCTCCGGCTAAGTGTAGTTTTGTGGCTTCCTATGTCAGACATGGAACAGGTAAAGGAAAACACGGGCTCGATTTCCTGCAGTCATTATAGATGTGCCTATAGTCACGTGCATGTGCTCACAGTGTATGACGGTGTTCATCATGTTCTCGGAAACACATAAAGAAGGTATATATGAGGAATAGAAAAGCTGATTTTATTGAATTTCGAAAAGGAGGACGGAATATAAATGACTCTGACTCTGATTTGGAAATGAGGATGTAGGGAATCCTAGACTCGGACTTAGACTTAGACTCGAATCAAATCCGGACTTTCGGATGCTCGGTTGGTTGTTTCTTTTTTTGGAAAGGTCTCTGATTGGAGAAAAGGACTAGTGCCACGACTCGCCTAAACTCGACTTTGCGCAAATGTAAGAGAGAGAGTCAAACTAGACACAGCCCGGAGTGACGGGTCGACAAAGACTCTTGGACGGGGATACTCGAACGTTGACCTGGACGAGGTAACGACCCTGGCTTGACGATGAGACTCAAGCTGCACGAGGGTGAGTCCGAAAATGGGGCGATCATGTTTGACTCGGGTTAGACTTTCCTAAGACAAATGTGTAGGGTATGATCCTCGGAGTGACCGTGATTAATCGCTCCGTCGGAGAATAGCCCCCAAGTGAGGCTAAGGACTCAGATAGGACTCAGATGGTGTGGCATCTAAGTGACTCAAAGGTGGGGTACGTGAG
Source organism: Agrostemma githago (assembly GCA_958450325.1). Lineage (NCBI taxonomy): Eukaryota > Viridiplantae > Streptophyta > Magnoliopsida > Caryophyllales > Caryophyllaceae > Agrostemma > Agrostemma githago. Next base: position 59,844,300 of record OY288257.1, on the reverse strand, counting down.
ACACGTGTAAGACATGACCCTTAGAGCAATCGTGATTGACCGCTCTGATGAAGGGTAGTCCCCAAGTGGGATCGAATATTTGGTTAAGACTCGAGTGTCGGACGAGTGACCCTTAGATGTAAGGGTCACGGACCTTTTGTTATAGGGCTATGCCTTGTAAAAGGTTGACTCGGAAAAGACTCCTAGACGGGTGACTGGTGAAAGGTGGGCCTCCTTTAGGATCCAGCTGTGTGGGCTGGGCCCTGTTCGAAAGGAGGTTCACGTGAGACGTTCCCCAGACTTTGGACTCGATTTGTGTAAACGGGCCAACCTTTGTAGGAGTATGTCCTACGTAGGTGGGTCTTGCCTTAGTCTAATAAGGCGGACTAGGATAGGGAGGAAATCCGTGATATAAGATCGACGGAGTTTCGACGCTAGAAGACCTTGACGATTTATGACACGACCCGACACTGCTAAATACGGGAAGTCCTAAAAAGAGGAAGGTTTTGAAATTGATTTTTGAAAGCCCGAGTAAAATCAGGGAGAGGAGCCCGGCCCCTTTTTTTTCGAAAAAGAAAACGGAAAGGCGGACCGGGGAGCGGGTTTGAAAGTTCGAAAATATTTTCGAGTTTTCAAATGGGCATAATACCGGCTAAAAATAGGCTATTTTGAGTAAAATCGTGGATCCTAAATTCGGTATATGTCTCGGGTTTTGAAAATTGGATATTTTGAAAAGGATGCAATTTTGAAAATGACGGTTTTTGAAAAAGACTTGTAAATCAGGTAGCACGTAGTCATGGAAACAGTATAACGACGCCATGTATGCTCTAATTCTAAGTCTCGGTCAGTCTGAAAGGGTCTATACCAGTGTACACAGCCTATCGAGAATCGGGGCGGACTTCCTAAGTCGAGTTGAGCTTAGAACATGCCGTAAAACCCATACGAATCGGCTAATGGACACCTTCGACATATCCAATTTGGACTACATCGATAGTATAGTGGGACGTCGGTCACCAGTACCGGCCCGGGAAAATATGGGGTTATGCATGAACCGTAAAACTAAAACGCGTATTGTACTAGTCAAACGATTTCTATTCGAGTCTCACCCTGAGGATGCTGAAGGTCAGTAACGTATCAGCTAATCCCCAGCGGAGTCGCCAAATTGTGGACATGACATAGGTCTACCCCGACGCGGCCACGCGCGGGTTTGGGGAGGCGAATGAATCTCCATGAGATGGTCAAATGGAAATTTAAATCGAAGTTGGAGTCGCCACCGAATTTTGTGGTTACTCGGAACCGTTCGAGCCCACTTTATGTCGTAGTGGGCCGTATACAAAATACGGCCCATTTCCGATGTCAGAGTTTATTGGGCTCGTCCCTTTGCATATCGATACAGATGCCGACTTGATCGGTTAATCGTATATTGAATGACTCTCGTTGCCAATGGATTCGGACATCCGGAAACCACGGTTCTGAGTAAAGGGTGAGGGTACGTGTTGGGAAGTTCACTAAGAACACCCAACCCCGCCCGCACATTAGCGGCCTCTACTAGGATATCGAATGATTTTTTAATACGCGCGTTAGTAATACGATGAATGATATGCAAACATTGTTTTCCTAAACATGCGAGGAATTGAATGGGTTGCTAAGTCGGTTTAATGCATGAAAAATTAACGTCAAAGTTGAATTTAACATGTGAGATTCGTTTTAGTATAATAAAACAAGAGATGAAATAAAGATGAATTTGCTACAAAAGATGAACAAACGAGTTAGTATCGATTTGTAAATAATAATATAGCAAATAAAATAAATATCCGAGATCGAGAAAATAAATATTAATCGAAATCTGAAAAATATTGCTAAAACGCTGTTTTGTATAAAAAAGCGAAGTTCGAAAAATAATAAAAGACGAGAAAAAGGGGGCGTCGAGGCAGCCGGCCGCGCGGCTCGCCCAGGGTGCCGGCGAGTCGCGTGTCGGTCTGTTTTTGAAGACGATTTTCGAAGACTCGATGTTTTTATTAAATCGCGTATGAATATTGCATAATTCGTACTTGATTCAATATTTTCGATATTCGTTATATTTGATAATTAACTACGAAATTAATATCAAATAGTTCGAATAGTTTTAGAAAAGATATAAGTTTTAAAATCGTTTCGTAGAAGAATAAAATAAAACGAACGAAAAAGCTAAAAAAAACGTCTCGGATTTCAGGCCCGTGCGCGAGTCGCCTGGGCATGGCGCGACTCGCGTGCGGGTCTGTCCGGTTTTTTATTTTTTGTTCGAAATTGTTAATTTTGATAAATCGCGTACAAAATATGAATTCATTCGTATTCGATTTATGTTTTCGATACTCGTCGTACCCGATATTCGATTATGAAATCGATATCGAGTATTCGGAATGAATTAAAAAAAGTTTTGTAAAAAAAATTTGAACGAAAAAAGATGTAACGATTTTTAATATCGTCGCAATTTTAATATAATTCTTTTCGATACAATATTCGATTATAGAGAATCGATATCATATTTTTAAGAACGTTCGATATATGAAAATAGTTTTTAATAATATCAATATTAGAAAATAAAATAAAAAAAGCGACGACCGACCCATAAAAAATAAGACGGACGAGGAGGAGAAGAGAAGAAAAGGAGAAATCGGGTTTTGTTACACCCTCAACCTACATGCTTCTGTTTACTCGGATCGGGGCTCGTCGGGACGTGGCTTGGGCACAAGAGCGTCGAGTAGATGTCGGTGAGTTATGGTGGTTCGGTTTGGTCGTGAAGGGTGTCGGGTATAGGGCCGGATTTCCTTCGGGTTTGTAATATCGGTGTATCGATGCTAGATTTTATGCTTACGAGTGTGTGTATGGGAATAATTTGTGATGCTTTTATGAATATTTGATCGATAATGAATGTATATTGTAGATGCTAATTGATGATGATGATCTCAAAAGTGTGTGTGCAAGGGGCTATTTATAGGGAGTTCCCGACCTTTGCTAGAAGAGGTGCTTCGGGTTTGAACTACCGCTAGAGATAGGAAATATAGGAAGCTGTAAGGCATGAGAATTCCGATTTCTTGTCAAGGAAGAAAGGGGACACGGCTGGTATATGCTGCTCGGCCGAGTGTTTGCACTCGGTCGGGTGTCTGAATCGGTTTTCGGATAGGATTCCTACTTGAGATCGAATTCCATCCTTAAACGGATTTGTTTAATATTTTGTGAAACTGAATTGGAGCTTGAATCAGCCGTGTGAGGTGTCACGGCTGACTCACGTGTCTCGGAAATAATTTTGACGGGTTTTGACTCGGTCGTAAAAAGACGGTTTTACCCCTGGTGTCGGAATCGACCCAAATTAGTCTTATTTGACTCGAAACGACCCACTGGGCCTGATTTTGAGGTTGGTTATGTGAAATAATGTACTCTATAATGAGCCCAAGCCGAATGCCAATGATTTTGAGCCCGTTTCTGAGTATTTAAAGCATGTTTGCGTCCGATCATCATCGGGTGTTTGTCGGAAACTGCTATAGACACCTGGCGGTCAAAATGTGGGTGTCTACACCGGTCAAAAATATTCTCGAGACACACGAGTCAGCCGTGACACCTCACGCGGCTGATTCGGTCTCAAACACCACAAAAATCAGCTTTTAAAAAGTATTAAACAAATCCGTTTAAGGATAGAATTCGATCTCAAGTAGGAATTCTATCCGAAAACCGAATCAGATACCGACCTAGCTCCAAATACTCGGCCAAGACATCCCAAATAGCCGAAACAATCCCTTTCAGCCGAGTTACTCGGCTTCCCCACCAAGAAACGAGACTTTCGTTCCCTTTCGAACTCTCGCGTTTCCTATCCAAACCGGTATTTCTTGTTGTTCAAGCAAGATACCTCTCCTAAACCTCCACTCCTATAAATAGGACCCTCCATTCAACACAGAAACAACATCAATAATCCCGACACATTCACATACATCATAGATCTATTACCCACACATCCTCGATATTTAGTAAAAATAAATCATAGCAAATCCCGACATACTTCCGAAGAAGCCTCGAAATACCGACGAACCCGACCCCACCATCCGGCCGAATCCGTCACCTCACACATAAAAAACGCACCAAACCGACACCTTAACTCATCCCGCATCATCTCGACGCTCCCGTGCCTAAGCCACCGTCCGACGAGCTCTATACTGAGAAACTAAAGCATGTAGGTTGAGGGTGTAAATCAAACCCGATTCTTCTCTTTTCTCTCCCTCTTTCTCACGTTTTTTTCCTTTTTTTTTGTGTCGTCGGTCTTTGCGTATTTTAATATGGGTCGTTCGTCACATATTTTTTATTTCTAATAATCGATACTATAAAACTATTTTTCATATAACGTTCTTAAAATACGATACCGATTCTCTAATCGAATATCGAATCTACAAGAACTAAATTAATTAAATCTCGTTGATGCTAATAAAATCGTTACATCTTTTTTTTAAACAAAATTCGACGATTTTAACGCGGAGAGAATTAACATCTTTTTCGTTCAAATTCTTTTTTTTCACTTTTCGTTCAAAACAAACTATTTCCAAAACCTTTTCTAAAATCATTCCGACTATTCGATATCGATTTCATAATCGAATATCGAATACAACGAATATCGAAAATATAAATCGAGTATAAATTAATCCATATTTGTACGCGATTTATAAAAATTAACGATTTTTCGACAAACAAAGAAATCGGCAGACCACCACGCGGGTCGCGCGCCTGTCAGGCGACCCGCGCGGCGGCCTGGTTCGCCGGGCCTTCCTTTTTTCGTTTCCTCGCTTTTCTATTTTTTATTCTTTTCGAATCTTTACATAAAAAGCGACTTTCGCGACATATTTCGATAAATATTTTTTTTCGACCTCGGTCAACACGTGTTAATCCATCACGTGTCATTAAATCTTTTTTCAAATCATGCATATTATTTATTCATGTCTTTATTCAATCTATTCAATCGTTACTAACTCGTTTTCTCGTGTTTGTAGCAATTTATTTGTTTTTATCGTTTTATTAGACTAAAACGAATTCACATGCTAAAATGACTTTGACGTTATTAGTTTAACATGCATTAAACGACTTAGCAACCCATTTATTTATTTTTCTCACATGCTTAGGAAAATAATGTTTGCATATCATTCAACCGTCGAACTAACGCGTGTACACCAAAAACGAACGATATCTTAGTAAAGGCCGCTAAGTGCGGGCGGGGTTGGGTGTTCTTAGTGAACTTCCCAACACGTACCCTCACCCCTTAGTCAGAACCATGGTTTCCGGATGTCCGAATCCATTGGCAACGAGAGTCATTCAATACACGATATCCGATAATGTCGGTATCGGTATCATAATACAAAGGGACGAGCCCAATAAACTTTGACATCGGAAATGGGCCGTATTTTGTATACGGCTCACTACGACATAGAGTGGGCTCGAATGGTTCCGAATAACCACAAAATTCGGTGGCGATTCCTACTTCGATTTAAATTTCAATTTGACCATCTCATATGGAGATTCATTTGCCTCCCCAAACCCGCGCGTGGCCGCGTCGGGGTGGACCTATGTCATGTCCACAATATAACTACTTTTTTATTCTTTTATACTCTGTACATGACTACTAAAAAATGTTGTTAGACATTTTTGAAGAAAAAAAACTGAAATAATAGAGCCAATTTTAAAAAGCCAAAAAAAACAAGGAGCTGTAAAAAAAAGTCAAGAATAAATGAACATAAAATAAAACTAATGTGTAGATCAAGATTTGAACCCCTAACCTCTTGCATAAGACGGGCCTCTACTACCAACATACCAAAGCTGAACTAGTGATACATTATACACCTAATATGTGTATTAAACAATAATTACTCAGAATTTTGGGCCCCTCTTTAACTTGGGCCCTGGGCCGTCGCCCCTCCAGACTATGCCCAGGGCCGGCCCTGGGTGAAAGTCGAGCCATAAACATGAGATCGAAGAATTGAAAGATGAAGAACATGTTAGAGCTCGAGAGTCTATCCAGATATTTTCTAAATTATTTGCTTTTGGTTGTAGTGTTGCTAATACCTTGTATTTTTAAATGCAACGAATAAGTATTATGTGACAATATGTCCCTAAGTGAGTTATCTCACTAAGGAGAGATTTTGGAGAAACTAATCAAAGTACATTTTTTCCTGGTAATTGGTAAATCGTATTAATAAGTAACAAAATTGGAGAAGGTATGGTACCTTCAATTACATCAACATTCTATCAAGTAAGCAACTATCTATAACTACTGTTGAGCTATTACAGGGTTGAGAAATTTTGAGTCTAAAATCCTTGTGGATAGCATTTAAACGAAGATACACTACAAGAAATACTTGATATAGCTACCATCCACGCGCGTAGGGGTGTTCAAAAATTGACCCGGACCGGACCGTAAGGTCCGGGTCGGTCCAGACCGGGGCACGTACCGGTCCGGTCTCTGGGTCCCAAAAAAGTTGGTAACCGGTCCCCAGTCCGGTCCGGTCCACACTTTAAATAAATATCAAATTTAGTGTATTTTTACGGTCCGGTCCGGTCTTAAGAGGGTCCGGTCCGGTCCGGTCCGGGTTTCTTTGTTAACCAGTCCGGTCCCCGGGTTTGGGTTTTTTGGGTTGTCGGTCCGCGGGTCAAACCGGTCCGGGTTTGGACCGGTGAACACCCCTACACGCGCGACTGAGAAATTCAGTCGCTTATTTAGCGACTGAAAGTAAAACGCGCGACCGATATCAGTCGCTGGACGAGGAGACGGATTTTGAAAAAAGTAATTATCCGTAGCGACCGAAATCAGTCACTAAAATCATACCCGCGCGACCGATATCGGTCGCTAAAGCAGTGGCCTAGCGACATATTTCAGTCGCTAAAAAAACGTACGCGCGACCGAAATCGGTCGCTAAGTAGCGACTGGATTTTTAAACGCGCGACCGATTTTGGTCGCTAAGGGTCTGAATTTTTTTTAAAGCAGCGAACACCCCCCTCCCCTGATCACTTCTCTTATTTCACTCTATCTCTCTAAAAACCGTCTCCCCTCTCTCTAAAACTCGCCCCCTCCTCCTTTCCTCTTCATTCCTTCTTCAATTTTCTCATTTTTCTTAAGGTGTTTATCTATCTATATTTAGCTTTAATTATTTGTTAATTTTTGTTTTTATCGATTTAAATAAATTAGTTATTGGGTTGGATAGTTTTTTGGTTGTCGGAATATTTAGTGTAGTAAGCATGTTAATTGCCCATAGGTTCCCTAATTTGAAATAGGTAGATTGCTAGTATAAAATTAGGGTTTGTGGTTAAGTAGTTGAATGAATTGGGTTGTTTTGATGTGTTAGGAAATTGGAAGTGAAATACAATTATGCCGATTTAGTGATGTAATTATGGACGGATTGGATGCAAATAGTACTATGTTTCGGTGAATTGAGAATTTTACAAAATATGTGAGTAGTGTATATATATTAGTAAATTACTTTAGAGGAAATAATTTGTATGTTTTTTAGATAAAAAAAATGAAGAGACATGAACGAAAATGGATGTATGGGGAAAGATTGGATAAGAGACGACGTCCCACAACGGAATTTTTAGAGGGTGTTAGTAGTTTTCTTGAGTTCGCTAAAACCCATCTCGAATACGCGTCAGAGGGTAGATTTAGGTGTCCTTATGTGAAATGTAAGAATCTCAAATTCTTGGATAGTATTTTGATTAAGGAACATATTATCTCAAATGGGTTTAGCCCAAATTATTATTATTGGATTTGTCATTGTGAGACGTCTGTTGTTGAGGAATCTGAGGTTGATCAGAATGAGGGCTGGGTGAGAGGAATGATTGTTGATGTGGTTGAGTGCAATTTGTTTAATGATGAGAGCATGTACACTAACGACGATGACCAACCAACCCACAAGAGCCAAACCCACGAGCGAAAGCTTTTTTTGATATGTTAGAGGCTGCGGAGAAGCCATTATATGGAGGGTGTGATGTGACATTGTTAGAAGTCGCGTCTATGGTAGTGATCCTTAAATGTGAGTATAACCTACCTTTTGGGTGCGTAGACGGTGTCGCTGCGTTGATTGAGAAACTCATCCCAAAAGACAACCTTATGACCAAAACATTCTACAATACCAAAAAAATAGTTAAAGGTCTTGAACTTCCGCATCAAAAGATCGATGTTTGTCCCGATGGATGTATGCTTTTTTGGAAGGACGATGCCGTGCTTGAGGAATGTAAGATATGTGGGAAGGTGGATGTGGGGGAGGATTTTGAAGACGATGAAGGTGGTAAGGAGGAGGAAGGTGCTTCTAGTGGTATGGTCGAGGAGGAGGAAGATACCAATGATTTAGAGGTCAATGACGAGGAGGAGGAAGATGACTACGAGGAAGAGGATGTGGTTGGTTCGAGTAGGCAAGTGGAAGATGACAACGACAGTGACGATGATTTCTAGTAGGGTATAATTTTAGTAAGTTATATTATTTCAACATTATATCTGCATTATATATTTTGGGCAAATTATTTCAATATTATGATGTCAATTTCTAACTTTCTACTATGTCTGCAGATATGACGTTGGGCAGCAGACTGCGGTATGGTAGTGGGAGCAGCAACAGGGCACAGCAGCAGGAGGAGGACCATGCGGAGAACCGGCCGGAGGACCAGAACGAGGACCAACCGGAGGATAATGAGGAGCAGGTGAACGACGAACAACCACAACAGGATCAAGGGCTTTGTTATACCGACGGCGGGCGCCTAATTATTAGCCCCGAGAACACATGGTGAGACATTATATTTCCTTTTTTTTGTGAGACATTATCTTATTTCACTCTTTGGTGTAGTTTTCGGACTCGTGCAGTGGTGACTGGTGTCAAGAACAGTTTCATGAATGAATTGACTACTTATTGCACTAGTTGGACCAAGGTGCCTCTGTGGCAACTTTAAGGTGCACCAATTTTTTTGTTTTATGAATTATCTGTTATTGTTTACGGATTACTAATACAATGACAACAAACGATCTAGCAGATGAAACACTATTACAACGACGGTCTCGAGGTGGCTGCGAGAGACAGATACATGGACGTCGCGAAGGAAAGATACAAAGACAACATGTGGAAGTTGGCGAACGAGGGAAGGGCTAAAAAATTCCTTAAAGATTTGTTTACTCAATTAGTGTTCGTACTTGAATAGAAAGTTGTATATATCTTCAAAACGCTTATTGATCTCAAAGTCTAAAGTAGCCCGCTCTGACCCGAAGTTCCTTAAGAGATCCGTCCAGGCGAAAAAGAACAAGAGGCGGGGTAGGGGGGGGTTGAGGTGGGTCGCAGTCGATGCACCAGCGGGCTATGAATGTTAATATTTCCTTACCTTTGATTTTTATTTTGGATTCTTATTTAATGTTTTCATTATAAATATAAATGAGAAATCTACATGTACTCTCAACAGTTGAAGAAGCAAACCGGAGAATTCCCTCCGCCTGTGCAGCTATTTCTCGCCACGAAGACCAAGGGGGACGACACCACCGGTCGATCATTCGCTACGAAGAAGGACGCAACCATTTGGGTAAGTTTCAAACATAAGGCTTCTTTACTTTTTTCTCTTTACAACTCACCTAATCATGACTCCAATTTCTTGTAGAGATCGTATATGGAGGCCACTAGAGTGCCCGAGAATGAAGGTGTGGACCCGAGCGATATTTGGTTCAGAGTCGCAGAGGGATACCGCAAGGGAGCGGTGTACGGTACGGGGAACGCTCATTCCCTGTACTGGACACCACCCAATGCTCGGGGAGGTCATGCGACCTCGACGGAGTGTGTACCATCCGAAATGGCTGAGATGAGGTCGGAACTTTGAGAGGAGAGGGCGCATCGGGCGGCTTGGCTCAGAAGATGAAGGAGCAGGATGAGAGGCTGAAGATGCAGAAGTCCGTTAACCTGCAAATTCTGGAAGAGCTACATCGCCTTAGGAGCATGCAGCAGCAGAACTGTAACTCCGGCCCCATTCCCCGACACCCAGATTTTAGAGACCCCTTCAATGGGGGTGTTAGTGGTTCTTCAGCTAGTTTCTCTGTTAGCTGAGTAGATTGAAAACAGTTTGCAGCTTGTGAATGTTTGTTGAAAACAGTTTGTAACAACATTTTTAATTTAGTGTATTCACGACGTTTGCTTACTTGGTTGCCAATTTTGGAGTGTGAAACTTGCGTAACGTTTGGAACAACGTTTGGAACGTTTGGAATGATGTTTGGGACGTTTTGTGGTTGTTGGTTTGTTTTATTGTGCAGATTTTGGCTAGAAAAGAAATAAATACAATCGGCCTATTTCAAGTAAGGCAGCGACTAATATCAGTGGCTAAAATTTTCACTTAGCGACCGACGTCAGTCGCTGTACGACGCTCAAAGAACGCCACGTCATACCCCTTAGCGACTGAAATCGGTCACTAAAGGGACGCCATAGCGACTGTTTCTTAGCGCCTGTCAACTGTCGCGCGTCTCTTTTTAGCGACAGATGACGGTGGCTAAGATCAGTCGCCCCAGACTTAAATTCTTGTAGTGACACAACGATCGTTATGAATGATTATCTAAGTATTATTCGTATAAGTTGTTGAGGTGATCGATCAATGATTCGTAGTTACCGAAGATATCTATGAAGTTCCTCAAGTATGATTGTTATTTCAAAAATCAGGGATCATCGTCACATCATGGATAATATTGTTATTTTTCGAGTGATGTAACTATCAGGGAGAGTTTGCACGCGCTGTATTCTTTTTCCTTATCTATGTTTTTGTCCCACTGGGTTTTCCATAGAAAAGTTTTAATGAGGCTGCATCATATGCGTATTTGAGAAATAATATACTTTATTCTACGCTAATATTTTTTCCCACGAGGTATTTTTCGAGCAAAGTTTTAAGAGGCATATTATTCCGTAATGTACATTCAAGGGGGAGGGTTATGAAATCATATTAGGTGAATGTCCATTGGCTTTAGACCCATATGTAAACTTCTTTATCATTACTGATGTACTATATATATCTCTCTCAATGACATGAATAATACAACTCGATCACCTATTTCTCTCTCTATTTCCTCTCTAGTTTTCCTTTCTCTCTTAGTTTATAACAGAAGACAAATTATTGCTTGTGACGAAAATATTCATCATAAACTTGTGACAGATCAAATGATACTCACTTGGGTAGATAAAGACAAATAAGTTGTGACTCCTAAGTTTACCTAATTACCTTTATCTAACTATGTGCATTATTTGACCCATCAGTCATTAGTGATTTGTGACGATTATCCATCATAAGAAGATTTACTCTACATAACAAATTAATATCGGCATGTCGAATTTGAGAATGATTGTAAGCAAATTATTGACATCTTATAAACTCAAGCTAATGGTAGGAGCGAAGTCTTTGCTATTTGTGATGCGGTATGGAGGGAGATGGTTGATTTTGCGGATGTGTCTTGGTTGTTTGTGAAACGGGACTATAATAGATTTGCTCATGCTGTTGCACACTTTGACTTTACTTCTGTTCCTGATAGCGTGTATGAGAGGGTGTTTTGCTTCCGAACTTTGACATTATGACCGAGGCCGATTTGAATGAAGTAAACTAAATCTCAGACTGAGAATTCAAAAATAAAAATAAAAATAAAAATAAAATTAATATTCCAATCCTTCTTATGCTCTTAACGGTGTGGTGTCCCTTGACAAAAAAACCCATAATATATACTCGTAGTCGGTCTCTAACTTGCAAGGGCGTAGTAGGGAGAGGAGAGGGTATCTCTACAGTCTATACTACGCCCACCCAACACACAAACACATTACAATTACACGCCGGTGCTCTCTCAATTTCAGCACCCTAAAACTATACACACACAAACATGAAACACCCCTAAAATTAAAGGAAGAAGAAATACTGGTATAATAAACTGGGCAATTTTTGGGGAAGAAATAAAATCATCAATATTCATATTCATATTCATATTCATTCATTCATTCAATCAATCAATACTAATTACACCAATGCAATAGCCCAGAATACATACATACACCACCAACAGCCTTCTTCAACGGCTCGATTTTCTCTCTCAACACCTCTGGTACGCCTCCCTCCTCTCCTCTCCTCTCCTTTACTTCCATTGCTCTCTTTTTCTATGCAACTTCTTTTCTGCCTTTTTTTTTTATTTTTGTTTTTTTCACCTCTCAATCCGTGTTTTATGTATGTGCATTCGTGTGTTGTTTCTCAATCTAGGGTTTTATTTTGTTGGGTAAACTTCAATTCACGATTGTTTCATTGTTTTTTTTTTTGGGGGTAAAAATCGAAACTTATGTTGTTTGTTCATAGTTTGAGGTTGACCCAATAGTCAGACACGAATTTAGGTTTCTGATTAACTGCCGTTTATGTCTTGCATTGTTGGGGTTTGGAGAGCATTAATTGATCATCAAGTGATTTTATTTTTAATTCTTCCATATGCAGTTTGAGAGAAATGGGGGTTTTCGGCTTTTGAGAGGTGTTTACGGGTAGTTTTTGAGAAAAAAGGGGATGGATTCCGGTGAGACCGCTTGTGCTTCATTGCCAGTGGCTATGGCCGGTGAGGTTGAGGTGCCGGCGGGAGCTCAGGATGGAAATGCCACTGCTGATTGTTTTACCCCGGTAGAGTTTGGTTTGGACACTGACAATATTGTTCAGGGTAGTAGTTTAGGCAAAGGACTGCAAGAGTTGGTTGTCGATCCGTTGTCGAGCCTGGACATTTGTTCTCAGGCATCTCAAAAAGGGATGGGTTCTGCTGTGAAATCCTCTTTCGAGGATGACGGTTACTTGGAAAATGAAGTACATATCTTTAAAGGCGATGATGGAGATTTTACGGTTGTAAGCGAAACTGCTGCTGAGACTGAGAGAAATGCTGAACAGATTGGTGGAAGGCCCGATTTAACAACTAGGCGTGCTGACGATGCCACTGAAAGAGGTGGTGAATTGGGTATTGAGTGCGGGTTAAGCCAAATATGTTTTGATGAAATAGTATGCGATGATACGATAGAAATAGGCCGACATAAGAGTGAGACAGAGTTACATCTTACCAATGTTAAGGGCGGGTATCAAGAGGGCTCAGAAGCTAGCCATGATGATCGAGTTTATGATGCTTATGCTATGAGCTTGGTCGTGCCAGATAAGTCAGTTTCGGAGAATCTTGTTGCAGCTCGTAATGTTGATCATGCTGTCAAAAGTTTTAATCATCAAAACGATGATGTAGACGGTGGTGGGAGGACGGACAATGGTGGGATTGACGAGTTAAACTATCTGAATTCTTTGTCTTTGCGAAGGAGTTCTCGAAGTAGAAAAACTGTCCAGAAAGTTCAAAGCGAGAAACCTGCAGTTAAAGTCTCAAAAAAGGCTTCTAAGATCACACTCAGTCAAGCAGTTGATTTGTTCTCAAAAGCTACGAGGAAGAAACGAAGCAGCTTAACTAGATCAATATGTTCTTCTGGATGGGGATTGTCAGGAAGCTTCTCCAAATACTTTGAGCGGAGCATGGAAGCATCTGCAAAGCAAGTGCAAGATGAAGGGAAACCAGAAATGAAGGCAGGACGAAGAAGCAGGAAAAAAAACTCAGTGGTGGCTGCAAGCTCACATTTGGTTGAGGAAAGGCAAACACTTCCATGTCGGCCAATACGTTTGAAGGTCACGTTCGGTAAAAAAGAGGAACGTAATGGTTTTGCTGGTATTCAACCTAAGAATGATGATAATATTTCTGTTTCCAGAAATGAGAATCCAAGTGGAAATGTAATGGATAATCCAAGTCCGAAAGAGATGTGTACGATTTTGCAGTGTAGCTCTTCTACGTCAAAGGTTCCTCTTGGAGGAACAAACTTGGAAATGTGCTCTATGTCAGAAAAGTCTAGCCATGGTGATTCTTTCCAACTAGTGGAGCCCGAAAAACTTAGTAGCTCAAATGCTGGCAAATTCTTAGATCCTGGCACTTCACCTGATTCAGAGGTTATTGACTCCTCTGTAGGCTCGATTTCACTGCTGAAAAATGTGGAAAAGAATATGGCCAGTAGTTTTTCTGTTCCTCTGTCCCTTATTTGTCCAGCATCTTCTCAATCAAGCAAGAATAAAAAGAAAAAGAAAAATAATAGCCCTCAGAAAGGCGAGAAGTCAAAAAAGGATGGGCAATGGCAGAAATCTAAGGATAATAATGTCTTTATTGATGACCCAAATGTTCCTAGTGAAAACCCTTCGATCAACACCTCTGGCTCTGGCAGCGAGCTAGCTTCGATGGAGTTTCTAACGGTTACTGATGAGGGTTTTCAGAAGGCACCGAGTTTGGTCAATGGTGTCGATTGCAATCTTTCTCTTAGGTTGATTGGGACTGAATCAGCTGTTTCAGAGAAGTTAAGAGATTTGCTTACTCCTGAAACTCAGCAGAAAAGAAATTCAAAAAGCTCAAAAATGAGAAGTAACATGAAGAAACGACCCAATATCTCAAATGCCAAAAGTAACCAGAAAGAATCTTCTGGCAAGCGGAAAGGTAATAAAAAGTTGGCAAGTAAGCATGAAGGGACAGAAACTGCCTTCATGAATGAGGCACCCCACGATAGGGATCAACCAGGAACAGGTACTAAGCTTTTGATAGTTACTTTGCCTTATGTTCTTTTCCGTTTTTGTTCTCAACGTCTTTGAATTTGTTTGAAATATTTCTTTTGCTTCGACTTCAGCTTCTTCCCAACCCTCTCTTAAGGATGTGGGGATGGAATCCATACCCAACCCTCACCAATTCAACACTTCTCCTAAAAGAGCTAAAAAGGGAGAGGCGCACATGTAAAAAATATAGGAAGCTAATATTGGTGAAGCATTTAGTATGATATTTGTTGATCATAGCCTTATTTTCTTAAAAGTCTCTATTTCACTAAAAAAGAATCTACAAAATGTTACAATTGTAACCTGTAAGTATATTTTTGTTTTGAAGGTCTGCCTCACACAGCTGTCTTCATTTTAGGACAGAGTTCTCTTGTCTACGAACTTGAGCCATGCCGATTGTTATAGTTCGTTATGTAGCCGTCTTTAGCACCTTAACTGGAGTTTGAGTAGAACGCTACCAAATAATTTATTTTTGAGGGTTGAAAAAGTTTCAACATATTGCAGGAAATCTTGAGTTGGTGCCTGTAGCAAAGACGGACTATAGTAGTACACTGGTACCTGAAACCTTATCCTACTTACCTCTTCGGCCAAATGGATTTGTTGAGCATACTTTGCCTCCACGAGTTGCTTGGGTCTGTTGTGACGAGTGTGAAAAGTGGCGCTGCATACCTGCCAAGCTTGCGGATGTCATTGAAGAAACTAATGGCAAATGGTAATGTCTACTTTTTTCAAGTAATATATTACTTTTTTTTACATATATATATATATATCTGGAAATATGTCTACACATTGCATGCTGTGGGCATGTGGCTGATTAATGACTTTAAAGGAAAGTATATTGGCTCTTAACTAAGTTTTGTTTCATAGAAAGGAGTTGCGTTTGGTGTATTACCTTTACAAAGATGACGTATTCTTAGAGGGGGTGGGGGCTATCCAATTTTAAAAAGTGACATTTATTGCTAGCAATATTGTCAAACCCTTCATTGGTATAATTCCAGTGCTGTTGTACAATAACCATTGCCATGATCACCTAGTGAGGATTCTGCAAGGCCTAAGTGTTCCGCTGCGTTAAATGTGAGTGGTATTTTAATATCACGACTTAACCAAATATATTAACATGGTAATCGAAATAAACACATACAGTGCAGAAAAAAGCACATTTTAAACATATTCTGGTGCCAACAACAAAACTGGAAGCATGGACTACTCCTAAAATGTGTAGTCTATCTCCTTCGGGAAACAATAGTTATTGCCTTGTTCATATCATACAATGTGTTCAATTCATATCCAATTGTCCCATTTGTGTTTTTGACATTATTCACAATTAAAAGAAATTTAAATATCTCAACAATTGGATATGAATGGAGGGAGTATCTAATAAATAGATTTAAAGCTCCATGATAGAATTCGTCCAAACTGATTCATGATTTTTGAAGGGTCGAGTGAATCCAGTAATCCAAGACTCCAAGTTCTATATTTGTCCATCTATATCCAACGTAGTGTTCGGGTTACTGATTTTTTAATTACGCGGTTAAGTTTGCACAAACATAAAGCTTAAAAGCTACTCTGTATAACAATTTATAAGGCTATGTTAATTATTGCTTAATTGGCTTCTAATATTACATTATGTCATAGTAGCTGTTTTTTAATGGGTATATTCTACAGGTTGATTTTGAGATTTTTTTGTGAGTTTTGATCGTGTTTTGTATGGGTATACATTGACATGAGTATATGATTATTTATATCCTGATCAATTATCTGCTGTTCCTATTATTGTAATTAATACTCCATAATTTAAACATTTTTGAAAACTTCCTTTCAAGGTTTAAACCTATACAATCTTGAAAATCATTACTTTGCTGCATATATGGGTAACTTTCTAGCAAGTTTCTTCAAGTTTTTTGCACTGGACAGATTTTTTTAGCCTTTTTCCTCTTATCTTTTGTTTCTTAAAGGACTTGCAAGGACAATCAGGATCAAGCATTTGCTGATTGTTCGATTCCCCAAGAAAAGTCCAATGCTGCGATTAATGCAGAGTTGCAAATATCAGATGATGAAGATGGTCGTAATAGGCATTTAGGTTACAATGGTTGTGGCGTTAGGCCTTCAGGAGGTCTGTTTTTCTGGTTTTTGTAGGGCAAGATGAATTTAAGTGCTTAAGTGTGCTCTTTTAGCGATTAATTTTTTTTGGCTTTCATATATTCTCTCTTCAGATCCGCAACAGTCAACTTGGACGCTAATCAAGTCCAACTTATTTCTGCACAGACGACGTAAAACCCAGACTATGGATGAGGTTTGGTTTACCCTGAACCTTGAATTATTCGAGTAATTTGATGATGTCAGTAGTATCTAAAAATGACATTTATTTACTTTTTTCATTCATAACTGTCAATTTCAATGTTTTCTTCTCTGTAAATTTGAAACAATGGGGATCTATGCGTACGATTATCCTAGCTGGGGTATAATATATATAGATTAGGCTTTATCTCCCACCTCTTTTAGCTTTGTGCCTTAATTTAATAGGTGATTACCTTCCATTAAAATGAATGTTTTGAATGTCCTTCAGTGGTTGGTCTCTATCATCAAAACCAGTAATAAACCAGTATTTGATTGGTGCCTTTAACTGATAAATTAGCTAAGATGAACTGTGTGTTGTAGTTTATGCAGTTTGATATGTTATTATACAAAGCCAATTGTTAACAGTCATAGATTTCTAATAGCATCACTTACTTTCTGTGCCAAAACGGGGGTTTCTGTATGTTTTGATTACTTTGTTGTCCGGTTATGGACATTCAGCTGTTGACATTGTTGTTTCATGTATACAATCAGATTATGGTTTGCCACTGCAAGCCTCCTGCGGATGGTACCTTGGGTTGTGGAAGTCAGTGTCTGAATAGGATGTTGAATATTGAGTGTGTTCATGGAACGTGCCCATGTGGAGATGTCTGTTCAAATCAGCAGGTGACATTGAACTCTCTGGGGTGGTGGCTATTGTTGGCTAATATATCAACATATTCTAATTATTATTACTATTCTGATTATTATTTTTATACAGTTCCAACAAAGGTCATATGCCAATCTTAGTTGGTTTCGTTGTGGGAGAAAGGGTTATGGATTGCAAGTGTTAGAAGATATCTGTGAAGGGAAGTTTCTCATTGAATATGTTGGAGAGGTAACCCTCTGTTGCTTTTGAGTACTCACACCACATTGTTCATCTCCCAAGCCTGCGCTTTCTGTATAATTCAATTCTTTTAGATAGGACTGATATGAAATAATGGTAATATACTAGTAAAAGTGGACAGTGTCCACCAGAAAGAAGACCCAATCATTCAACCCCGCCATGATTATTTCTGTCTGGATGAGTACACAAGAAAATACTCCGGTACAGTAAAAAAAAGGTCTCCAATGATTTGGATATAAAAATTTTCTTAGCTTGATCATAGGGCCTCCGTAAGGATTTGGAAAGCAAGTGGCTTGCAAATAATCTGATGGAATAGTCATTTATGCTCCTGGATTCATTTGATTTATTGTTCCGGGAAATCTTCTCATGTGATTGTTAGTCCAAGCATAGTCGGTGCTAATATTCTCTGTGTAGTTTCTAGTACATCTAATTATGTTTGTCATTGGGTAGGTGCTGGATTTGCAAAGTTACGAGGCACGCCAGAAGGATTATGCTTTAAAGGGCCATAAACATTTTTATTTCATGACATTGAATGGGAATGAGGTTAGCTGCTTCCTATATACAGAGTACCTTCTTCCATTCTTTTTGTCTTGGTTTATCATATTACAGAGTATATAACTAAAAATTAATATCTTAAGTGCGTCTGTACTTGTTTTATGCCCGTGGGTCTTCTTCTGCAGGTTCTACTATTACCCCCCCCCCCCCCCAAAAAAAAAAAAATACTGACCTGATTCATACTTAACAGTTAATTTGGTCGTCTTTTTTTGGCTGTTTTGCCTTTGGTCACTAAATGCCAATTTATACTTTTATGAGCTTTGGTTGACTAATATCAATCATTGTTTGAAACTGTCGAATTGAGGTAAAACAATGAAAGAGAGAAGAATACAACATCAGAGCCTAACATGAATCATAATCCGAAATCATCAAGTTGTCTCCATTAAAAATACTATTATAAGAAAATTTTAGTAAGTAAAAATATTATTAGGAATAATACTTATGTAAAATAGAAAATAAGAAAAAATAGATAAGAGAAAATAGAAAGAATAAAAGAAAAATAAAAGGAATAAAAGATAGTCCTCAAATATCCCAAACCACCAGAATAAAAGAAAATAGAAAGAGGGAAGAATAGGTGATAAAAAAAGTCTCAAAAAGTGTGATTAGTGGAGAAGGGAAAGATATAAAAATGTGGACGGTTAAGTAATGACATTACCCCTATGCCTTGAGATCTCGGTTAATGGTGGGATATAGGGGTAAATGCATAAGGGACACCCACAGAGTGACACTCGTACAAAAAGTTATCATAGTGGTGATGCTCATCTATAAATAAACCACGAGGATGATGCGTATCAACTAAAAGGTCATATACGAAAGGATACGATAAAAGTGATGTTCATATGCAAAATGAGAGATGGACAATTATGATCCCAGGCTACCTGGATAAATATGATCTTATCTAGGTAAATGATCCGAAAGAGCAACTTAATTCATGAAATGTAGAGGCTACATCATAATAAAAAAATGATATTTCAGTCCTAGTGCAACTTAACGTAAGTAAAATGATCAGAAAGAGCAGTTCATATTCTTGGAAAGATTTAAAAATCCTTGGTAAGGATCAGAAATAATAAAGGAAACAAAATGATAAGAAAAAGCAGTGGTAAAAAGGGATCGCTGTTTGAGAGGTCTCCTTATGGGAAGGAGGTGGTCGTATTGTTGGCTTTGCTTTTGATATTAGAAACTATAGGTATGAGTTTGGGAGACTCACTCTTCTAGTGTTTTCTATTGCAAATCTTGCATGATGTCTCTCACTACACCAATTCATTCTACTCTCTAATCTTGATTATGGTAGACATTCGGAATCTAAAGTAACGTTAAAAAGTAAGAGAGTTTGCTGGATGATTGTCCTAGGAAATATAAACAGAGATGACAGTCTTCAGAAGTCCAGATGTGACACTGATCTTTAGCCAAACGTGTGTGCTTTGTGCTGGAGTTATACCTCCATGATGATGCTTAGGTGTGCTGTGGTTTGATGGTAGACTTTCTCACTACCTTTCAATGATGGGTAGTACAAAAGTTGTGAAGCAGCTGCGAAGATTTACCATGTTTTATGTTATTTGGGGAGAAGTTTTTTTTGCTTTTTTATGGGGCTAAAGCTTCTGGTGCTTTTGTAGTTATCTTAATTGCGTACATACAGTGGACATCTTTGTTTTCTCCTTGCCGTCATTCGCTTCATCATTGATTCATTAATATTACCGTATATTCTTTTTGTTTCTATAAGAAAATGATGCAAAGCATATAGTTCTTGTTTGATTTGTCATAGAGTTTGCATATCTTATGTTTGTAATCTGTTTAGTTATATCTGATATCTCGGCAATAGAATTTCTAATATGCTTTGAATCTCAGGTTATCGATGCATGCTCTAAAGGAAATTTGGGACGATTTGTTAACCACAGTTGTGATCCTAATTGTCGTACTGAGAAGGTGAATCTATGGCTCAATGACCCTTTCTTTTTGCTTCTTTGTTGGTCTATCTACTCTGTTCTTTCGCTTGTCTGGTCTCAGTCAGTCCAATACACTAACACTGGTCTAGGATGGCAAGCTTTGGCAAAGTTATAGCAATGCCTGCACTTTTCCATGAATTTGCTCACTTTCAGACACGTGTAGGGTTGAGCAAAAAATCCTATTATCCGATTCAATCCAATATCCGCTTTGAATCCGATCCGAAAATTAAGTTTGGATGGATATCTGATCCGATTTTTTGTTTATTTGGTTCGTATATGGATATTAGTTTTAAAACATCTGGATCTGATCCAAAATCATATTTTTCAATTATTTAATAATTATTTGTTGTATGTTATTATTATCAATTTTTATTTTAAAAGTGTATTTAGAGGGTGAGACTCGTAAGATGATATATATATCCATTATTTAGCAATGTGCCATTTTTCATTTTTTTGAACTTTACTGCCATTTTAAGTATGATTACTAAGTAGACTTTTTGTGTGATACAATAACCTAACATAAAATTATTAAAATATAAGAACATGTAAGTGGTATGTAAGTTTTATCTTGAGATCATTGGAATAGCAAAATAATAGGACGTGTGTGTTCTTATCAATTATTCCCTGAAGATAAACGAGTCCATGAATATACTTTTGCTGTGAAGGCAAAGTCTGATTATGCCTGGCAGCCAATCACAATTGATGAAATTATAAGGAGAGATTAAATGTGAACATCGGTTTTGTTCCCATAGCTCCAAATTTTTGGCACTTGGGAATATACGAGGCTTTTCTTTACTGTGTTTTGGTTTACTTGCTCTGGTTTAGCCTATAAGTTGATTGATGTCGGAAAGTTCTGTGGGTATGGTGCTATTTCATTAGTGGTCTTCCCTCTTTCTTTGAGGTTTGGGAAGTGAGCTATAATCCTTCAATTAGGGAAGTTTTACCTGTGTTCAAAGCAGTAGTTTGTCTAACTTGTTTCAAACCTCAGCACCTTTAACTTTCTGGGGAAGTCTTGATTCCCTCTTTCTGTAGAAATTGGGCCCCATTAGTATAACCAGGAGATTTCGTGATATATTCTCGATTCCCTGGCAATGTATTTTTGTTCTTTCTAAATGGGGATCATATTTAGGCGGGGATGCAGTTTAAAACTTAGGTTTCATGTGTTTCTAAGGTTTCTGTTGCTTTATTCTGTCCTTAAATCTGCCATAGATTTCGTGTTAAACTACATCTTTTTTATAAGAAATACCTATCTTAGGTGAGAAAAAAGATGTGAATTTCGGAACTGGAAACAATTTTTCAAAAGCTGGTCTATAAAGGAAGTATGTATAATTTGTTTCACAAGAATCGTAATCCTTGTTTTCAAGACAACTCAGACCAGAATACTTGCATGTACACGCGTTTGTTTGCAAGAATTCTGGTAAAGTTGACCTGCTACATGCTGTCTACATAATTTTCATGGCGTTTTCCTCATAATTTATCACGGTTATTTATACGGCAATATTTACATATATGTAGCTTTGTCAGGCATGTCTCACTGGTTTTTTTGTATACATAATATTTCCGCTAGCCGAAGACTGCTTCAGCCTGCTGGCTAGAGCTGTGCTTAAATAGTACTCTCTATTTTACTGAAATAAAATAATAGCATCTCTCTCTTTTATTTGGAAACAAATGTAAAGTAAGTTTACCTTTTTCTTACGATGGCTACTTGTTTCTATCTGAAACAGTGGGTGGTGAATGGAGAAATTTGTGTTGGCCTTTTTGCGCTGAGGAGTATCAGAAAGGTATGTGTTCATATGCTTCTCTTGTGAAGAACAGTGTTGCTGTAACAAATGAAGGGAGTAATTTTTATGCATGATAATTGTCCGTGATAAATTTATGGTGTTGAATGGTTTCTTCTAGATTAATGGTGTAATTTTTCCACAAGACACTCTTATCATTAGTGGTTTGTATGTATGGAAAGACAGAAGGGAGGGAGGGAGTCTAGTGCTGAGCCATTATTTTTGGTTTTCCTCCATAGTTGTAGGACAGAGAAAGTATTGGCCATTACGTTCCATTGTATTTGGCCACTTTGCTACTCAGTTTATGTTTGGATCTGAAGTTTGACAACGATTAGTTATTGGTTAAGGGTAGTTGCTTAGAGCTCTGTTCAAATAAGTTGTTCTAATAGCATCACTTAGTTATTGGTTGAATAATTGTAGTCAGTTGTCTAAATTTTCCAGTATACTTGAATTTACTTATGGCAGGGTGAAGAGTTGACATTTGATTACAATTATGTACGTGTATTTGGTGCTGCTGCTAAGAAATGTTACTGTGGTGCACTTAAATGCCGGGGATATATTGGAGGTGATCCATCAAATTCAGAGGTTGTTATTCAAGGAGACTCGGATGATGAATTTCCAGAACCTATAGTGGTTGATGAAAATGGTGTGCTAGATCACAGCCTGGAGAAAGCTATGGTGGATAGATGCAGTTCACAGGATGTTGAACAAGTGCTTGAGGAGGAGATGCTACATGAAGAAAATTCGGCAATTGTCACACCAGATGTTAATATGGCACATGCCATAGAAGAGTGCTCAAATGATGTTATCAGCCAATCAACGAATTTAGAGGCTTTGGCAACAAGCGGCGAAGCCTTGGAATCGTTAGACATATTAGCAGTGGAGGCAGATAAGGAGAAGAATGAGCCTATAGCCTCATCACCATCTTCAAAGTTGGATGTTTTACCAACTGAATGTAAAGTTAGTAAATCTCCTTCGGTTTCGGTTGATTCTAGTGATAGGATGTCCAAAATTGTCGTTGCTGAAGTTGAACGACCCCTATCAAAACCGCGTCCTCGCATGAAAATCTCTCGGCCTACTAAATCAACAAAAAATCGAAAAGCCAGCAGTATTTCAACTTGCGAGGAGAAAGCTCTTCTGACAGCACAACCTTTGAGATCCCAGATACTGCCTCACAAGCCCAAGAAATTACTGGAGGGCTCTGTGAATGCTCATCTTGAAGGAGGTATATTAGTCATCATACGATTCTAGTTTTGTTGTGGACCATAGCCATCATACAATACTCTATTAAGTTCACTCTAAAATTTATCTGAGAAGTCTTACTTGTGAGACCAACCCATTGACCCTATAAGTAAATGAGGAATACATAAAAATTTATAAGACTCATTGTTAAATTTGATAATGGTATGCTTTCTATTGATGCAGTCGAGAAGAAACTTAATGAGTTGCTCGATAGTGACGGCGGTATTTGCAAAAAGAAGGTGTGAAAGATACTCACTACCATATTTTCTGATTCATTTCTGCTCCGCCTACTGTCTAAAAAAGAATGTTCATTGTATATATGAATATTATACTTGGAGACCACTTCATTTCACATTTATGAATATATCTGCAATCAAATTGGATTTGTTGTTTGACTTACCTATTTGATGCAGGATGCCTCTAAAGGCTACTTGAAACTTCTGCTTCTAACTGCAGCTTCTGGTGACAGTGGCAATGGGGGTGCAATCCAGAGGTTTGTTTGCTTGAAGCCTCGTAAATTTAATTGGCTTTCTTGGTTTTATTTGTATGTATTTGTTAATGATAGTTTCAGATTGTAATATTTTAAACGAACAATCTCAACCAAAACCTTAAGGTAACGTTAAGTTTATGGTTGAAACCCAACTACTCCCTCTACTCCACTAAGATTTCCCCACTTAGTATTATAATCCCTCGCATTTGAATAAAAGTGAGAAAATCAAAGTGGAGCAGAGGGAGTAATATATTTATATCCTATTACACCCCCTCACTCGAATGCCCATCGAGTTTGAAGAGTGGTTAGTGCATGTGTTCCCCCATACCATGTGCAATTCCATTTGTGAGATATTGGAGACTGCCAGTATTTGAACCCGTGACCTTTATCATGTTAGATAAACCATCTCAATCAATACCCTATTATATTTATGTCCTATTATAATTATCCACCCCTCATCATGTTATGTATGTCACATTTAGGATGTTTTCGTATATGACCATCACCTCGTTGTATCTTTTTGTAGATGGGTGCCGCCTCTATGATATCTTTTGTAGTCAGACTAGTCAGACCCGGTGTCCATTAGCTATTACAGAGTATTATATCTTCCTTTCCAAAAAGGATGTTATTTCAACTTACTCAAAATCATTTTGGTATTACTGAAATTCATTTTCGGGTGGCGGAGGATATTTGAGGACTATCCTTTTGCTCCTTTTATTTATTCTTATTTTATTTTTAAGGTTATTTTCATACTATTATTCTTTTTCATTGTTCGCCTTTCTTTTCATTTTTTATTTGTCTTTTTATGGATGACGACTGGACGACCTCTGATATTGATTCATGTTAGCCGACTCCAAATCTTTTTGGGACTAAGCCTCTGATGTTGGTGTACAACAGTGTGTATAACATGCTTTCTCACAAAGTCTTGGTTTATTTCTCCCTCTCCCCTCTCTGCTTTGCAGCAATCGAGAACTGTCAATGATACTTGACGCCTTCCTGAAAACTAAATCCCGTGGGGTTCTTTTTGATATTATCAGCAAAAATGGTAAAATTTCTTTTCCACGATCTGTTACAACCGCTTGCCTTTTTTCGTTACATTATGTTATTTTGATATATTTCATTTGTCCAGGCCTGCAGATGCTACATAACATGATGAAGCTATACAGAAAGGACTTCAAAAAGACCCCTATTCTGCGGAAGCTTCTTAAGGTATGGCTGATCGTTTTGATAGACCATTGCAGTGTATCATTATGCTTCGTAATTTCACTAATCAAATGTGATTGACGGTGGTATTATCTTTCCTGGATGGCATGATACTGCGAGTCTAATTTAACTGTTATGGCAGCTTCATAAGTATTATCAGCCCCCCTCTTATTTAACATTGAATTCCAAAAATATCCGATGTTGGACGATCGCACCATGTTTGGATCTCCAGTTTTTGTCAAAGTGTGTAAGAATCTTTTGAACTCACAAATCTCAAGATTAGAGATGACTACATTGACCATTTAATCGTAGATGCCTAAATGATGACAAGAATGAGTTGTTACTTACTGCAAGCTTCTCTTGGTATCTCGGCGTCCTGAGGTGAACGTCATTAGCATAGTTTCAAATAGAGAACACTGCGTCTCTGAGATTTCTTATTCAAAACTTTTCTTTTTCTTTTGGATAAGTGATTCTTCAGACTTTTTTTTGGATGATATTATAGTATTATCATATTCAAGCATCTTCATAAACACACATGGCGGTGCTGACTGGTTAGGGTTATTAAGGCCAAGGGAGTCTAACCTGCCTATACCTTGGCAAAGGCAGCATGCCATTTAGGTCACTGCTGGTTGTGTGTGCTCTTCCAGCGATGCCTTGCTTCTCAGTTAGGTCAGTTATGGCTATCTCTCATTTTGAGTTTTGATTGAATTGTTGAATGTTTTACTTACAGGTATTAGAATTTTTGGCTGAGAAGGAGATACTAAGTGTGGAGCGCATTATTGGTGATTCACTACGGCCTGGAGTGGAGAGGTAAGCAGAAGTCACTGCTGCCCATAATATATTCAAATCAGCCTTTTTAATTTCTTGATGCCAATATTTGAACTGCATTGCGATTTACTGCCGAGTTACTACCAGTTGTACATCCCATCCTACTACAAACTGGTTGCACATCACTCCAATTTGGCATCATGATGGTATCAATTACTCAGTTGAGGTTTATATTGTACAGTGTGTGATTTTGTTGCACTTGAGTTTATCAGACGATGTTGAGTTTGCATTTATATTTATAGATTTTATTTCCTGAGTATGATGTTGCTACTCGTATCTCAAAATACCTAATGTTTCTTTGATTATTTTTAAAAAGAAAAGTGGCACAAAATTTAACAAAAAAGTCATGGTACAACCATGCGTTTTTCTAAACCAATTTTTGTTGCATGTGATCACCGTCGGTGGTTCTGAACTTCATACTCCGTATTTTTTAAGGACCTCAAGTTCTGTAAGTGATCTGGAGTACCTTGTATTTTCTAAGCTGCGTTCTTAGTAAAATGGGATCGTTTTTAGGACACTTTATCATGTTACTGCGGCCTGTATAAATTCATCTTCCATTGCACATCTTATTTTCTATTTTCGTGGGATTCTCCCTCAAATTTGTGATTTCAATGTGCTTTTCATTCTTTATCATCAAATACCATTTAAATACTTTGGTACATAGGCTAGAGTTTGCATGTGTCCCACATGCTGCTATTGATGCATTCTTAACTGTCTTTTGCAGTTTTAGGGAATCTATATTAAACTTAACGGAACATGAAGATAAAAAGGTGATTCCTCCTCCACAGCCGTCAACTTTTTTTTGAGTTGAAATACATCGTAACGCTTGGCATTTGAGGGCACCTAGGATTGATCTTTGATCATTGATCAAGAAACCTATCCTATGAGGTTGCCTGGTTATAGCCTGGAATCAAACACCTGTCATTTGCTTCTAAAAGTGACAGCTGTTCTGAGAGCCTGATACGTAGAGAGCACAATTTCCGATTGAGCGTTGTGTAAAACACAAGTTTTCATGAGAAGCTTTTATGGTAATATTATAACGTGATGAGACTATGAGAGTGATCCATGTGGCCATTACACGAATTATTTTGGTAATTGGTTGCATGTCTAGGGCTATCGTAAAATTGGCCCTCTACCAAAGTGGTATCTGAAGGATTCTTGTAATTTGTTTCTTCACAGGTCCATCAAATTGCACGGAACTTTCGGGATAGGTGGATTCCCCGCCACCTGAGGAACAAATATAATGTTATGGACAACATTGATCGAAAGAGGGATTTCAGCAGGAGCTCAAATTGTAACAAATTTCCGGTAACTTATAATCACCGGCGAGAACAAGGTACGAGGATGCCAGAAACCATAGAGAATATGAAGCAATCACCTTCAGTCAACAGTCCTAGCCAAACCAGACCCCAGGAGGCTTCTTCTCCACAACAAATTAATTTTCAGACCATCATGAGCAGACCTCGCAAACGAAAGAGCAGATGGGACCAGCCAGCCGGCCACACATCTCCTAAGCGGTGGAAAGAACAGAAAATCAATCCTTCTTCACCTGACAAAAGCAAAGCAAGCCCTGAACCCAAGGCAAGCAAAGAAGGCTGTAGTATGACCAATGATCCGATGGAGAACTCTGAAGATGACGATGTGCCACCTGGGTTTTCTGGTCTGCAAAATGACGAAGATTCCCCCCCTCCAGGATTTCCGTCTTCAGTTCCTGCTCAGAAATCGCAGTCTTTGGAATCCCCTTCTGTGGTTTCTTCGGGTCTACTTCAGGAAAGATTTAATCCGAGTATACCTGTAGCATATGGCATCCCATTTTCCATCTTACAACATTTCGGGTCCAACGAATCAGGAATAGCAGCTGAAAGCTGGGAGATTGCTCCTTCTTTTCCCTTCAAACCCTTTCCACCACTTCCCCCTTATCCATGCGACAAAAAACCATGTCCTGGTGAAGGTGATGCCCAGGCGTGTCCGGGTCTTCCCAGCACATCAAGCTCTAGCCTGCCCAGCACATCGAGCCCCATCCTGCCACCACACACACCCAACTCTGGGCCCACAGGCCAAAACATGACGCATCATGGAAGGGGTTCTTGGAATGGACCCGGGAGGAGATTCCATAAGCAGAAGAATCTACGACTTCCATGGTTCCGGAATCTTGATCGACGCGGTTTCAAGGGGACCCACCCTAGAAATCGGGGATTCGACAGAAGCATAGAAAGTATAGTTTGTGAGCAGAATGGTCAGCATTTGAGCGATGTAAATCAAAGTTTAGACTGTGCAGGCGATTTTTATTAGGAGTTTATAGTGTCAAAGTCCATTCATTTCACAGGGAAAATAATTGAAGTGTTTTTCCATTTTTTTACCATTTTCCTTGAAAATCATTCTGCCGTCAGGCGTCAGCCCGTCACAAATTCACAATGAATTCTGCTGATACATTATAGGTGAGGAGAGGTGAGGGTTGAGATCGAGATGATACAGGTACAGGCGAGTCGTTGCTGGGCTCTGCCGTCCTTTTCATAGAGAGGTAGAGCGGCTGCTGAATGTTGAGTTGCTTCAAGCGAGTAGATTGTGATCAAACAACTGTGTTTGGTCTAAGATTTTCTGAATGATAATATTGTAAAACCAGCCTTTTCTATACCAAACAGTGCAATTCCAAAGATGAAATTCAAATTATTTTGACAGCTTTTTTCGCCTGTCTCGAAATCAAATGGCATTCATTTTTCTTTATTTTACATATAGACATGTATAACGCAGTCTCTTACAGTTTCTTCTTTGTCGAATATGAACTTTATTTTTTGCGGTCTGTAGACGATTTATTTGTTGAATATGAACTTCGTACAATGGAGTGTTAAGCAATAGACTATGACAGTCGAAGTCACACTAATCAGGTTAAGTTGTTTAGCCTGCCTCATACTTTGATACTCGGATATTTTTACTTTCATTCTTACGAGATGGTATTAACTTCGTTTTTATGAGACGGGGTCGTTTGGTTGCCCTCTTAAATCATAGGAAGTAGAACTTCAATTCATGGGAATTGTCACTTCCCGAGAATCGCCACTTCTTCTATAATGGGGGAAGTTACTTACCAAGCCCCCCTTGGTGTGTAGAACTTTCCCATGGAGTCATTTCCTACGTGACAATCAAACAATATTTTTGTAATTCCCATGAAATACAAATTCACGTGAATTTAAGTTCCCGGTAACTTTATCTTTCCATGGTGAACCAAACGAGCCCTAACTGTATGCTTCGTTGAAAAACAACTACGATATCATACCGGATGCATTAACTTGATTCTTGTGAGATAGTGTTGGGTTCAAATAGCGATCAATTACAGCTAATTAGTAGGTCGGACATGGGGGCAGGGGGCGTAGTAAGTGTGAAATTTTGACACACGAACAAGCTAATTAGTGGATTTAAGACGTGCAGGTCAAACCTTTATACTTCCTCTAACTTTTTACTCCCTCCGTTTCTTTAATATCTTCCACATTTCCTTTTTCAACCATTTCTTTGATTTCTTCCACTTTCCTTTTTTCTATCACACTTCTCTCTTACCTAGGTGACCCACTTACTTACTTTTACTTATTTTATTGTTTTTCTTAAGAAATGTGCCACTTTTAAGGTGGAAAAAATCATAGAAACGGAGGGAGTAAAATCTTTTTAATCAATTATTTTAGAGTTTATCACTAATTACCCCCTTTTATGTTACTCATTTTTCAAATTACCCCCAAAAATGGATTCCGTTAAAATTACCCCCGTAAAGTTGTTAAAAAATTAGATTTTGCCCCCAGTGCTCCTTTTGTCCCCTTTCCGGTGAGTTTTGCTGTTTTTCTTCCCATTTTGCCCCTCCCCTCACTAACACCCTCCCTCCTCTCCTTAACCCCCTTTCACTCACTCAACCCTGCCAAAACCCCCAATTTCCCCCAATTTCCCCCAAATTCCCAGAACCCTAACCCTAATCTCGGAAATTGACCCAGAATCGACCCAGAATCGAGCGCGTGACCGAATTGCAGGCAATCGATCCACTTCTAAAGGTAATTTCTCTTCCTTCCTCTTCCCATTTTCGTCTCTTCTGTTTTCGCGGTTTTGCAAAATCAGATTAGGGTTTATTGTTTGAAATTGAATTGAATATTACTGTTTGAATTGAATTGGGGGCACCTGTGTTTCGTAAGTTGTGGTTCTTTGCAGTATGTAAACTATTTCAATTGAGGACTATTTCAGTTGTGGTTCTTCGTAGTATGTAATGTCGACTGTAATTCGTAAGTTATGTTTGCGTTGGAATGGATTATATTTCGGTTTGGTAGCTGTTAAGATCCGATGTACCTCAATTGACTATAGAACAGAAGTATGAAATGTGGACTGAAGTAATTTTGTTTATATTCTGATTAGGATGGAGTTCCATGTGGAGTTCAATCTGCGAACATTCTTCGGTGGTGAGTTTGCTCTAGTCAATGGTAGAACCGAATATGTTGGGGGTGGTATGCATCTAGAATGTGGGTTAAATACTCGAAATCTGAATGTCCATGTAACAGCCTCAAATTTTCGCAACCAAAATAATAAACCAAAACGGAAAACTCAAAGTTGTTACTCCACACTTAGCTTACGGAGCCAAGTGCAAGGAAAATAAATAAATAAATAATAATAAATAAATAAAATAGGAATCAGATAGCTAATTAAATTGAAAACGTTGCAGCGGAAGTCTTTAAGTCTTACAAAATCCAAAACGGTTTAAAACAATCGCAAACCAATAATAATAAATTCAGTAATAATATAAATAGTTTGGAGTCAAGTTAAATAATAAAAGTTCTTCCTCGCTCAGCATAACCCATACCAGAATGCACCCATGCAGCAATTCAAGTGTACCTATCAGCTGTACCCAAAAACACAAATAGGTACAGGTTCCAGTGGGGGAACGACCCAAAACAAAAGGACGTCAGCAAAGCTGAGTAAACTATAATAATATAATAAATCGTGAAATAATAATAATAATAATAATAATAATAATAATAAACTGAAATCAGAATTAAAACCATCGTTTAATATCAGAATACCATAAAAATAATGGTCAAAATAAAACCAACCAATATATATATATTTCGCAACCTGTGTGCTAAGGTCCTACCCTTGCACGGTCTAGAGGTAACCACCTGTGCTTAGCTAGACTCATAATAGTGCGCACCTCTCACATTTGGACAGCCAGTAGGATGAAACCGCCAAAGGAGAAAGTCTAACTCCCTAGCGAGTGAGGGCCGGACAATCCTCACTCAAAAATAGTTTCGGGACAGAGTCCCAGGAACGTCTTAGACGCACCTTAAAACCGTCTAGACCAACAGAACTCCCAGAGTCTGTTATAAGTTACTAAATTTTTTACCAAAATAGTACCAATATGTGAGTCGTGTCACAAAGTTCAATATCCAAACATTACGAGTATTATAAAAATATTAACGATCGACGAAATAATTTACAAAACCGTTATAAAAATATATTTTGGTCCGATCATGCTCTTTACTTAAAAGTGAAAAGGGTAAAACGTCCTTACCTCTCAAGACGGACCAACCTCAGCTATTATTAGTCCAAAAACTCTTTCTCCTCGAATCCACAAGCTACAAATCATATAAATATAATTCAATACTAATTAACATTAAAACGGTCCAACCTATATAATATCCATCTATACTACCGGAACCACCCAACCTCAAGATACTAACTATTTACTCCCTCGATAATGTAAAATATTGCTCGATCCAAATTACTTGACCAAAAATTGAATATCTCGATAAATAAATTAACTCCGCGTGATGGAGGAATCAACTGAAATCAATCCTAACTCAAATAGCAACAATACGCCACAATCACTGTAATCATCTCTAATTTGTGTAGCTGCATCATCACTGCGTCATCACTACACTATCACTACTACATCATCATATTCTTTATTTCTTTTGTATAACCCGAACACCATCATCCTCCATCAAATAGTCCAACTATCTACCATGTATATTGAGTTACGAACCATAGACAAATCAAACCAATAATAACAAAGACATTGCCAACTCTCGTAACAGGTAATTCCGCAAAACCCGTCATATATAGAAACCCAAATATCAACATATACGCTCATTCTTTCCTTCACAACTCGATAATTAAGGAAAAATAACTCACTCCCAAGTATTTTTCAAACAATCCCCGTAAAATCAGTAACTTATAAAAATCACTTACAAGACTCGGTTTATAGATTAAAAGGAAAAGAATTGATTTTTCTACAATAATAAAAAATAAATAAATAAATAAGTCGGGACTTACAATTTGATGAAGAAGGATGTAAAACCGTGTTGGTGTAAACGAAGATAAAGAACCAATTTCCCGACAACGATCGTGTGATTAAAAGAAAACAGAGGGAGGGGAGGTATGCGGCAGAGTAAAAGTAAGTAAGAAAGAAGGGGAAGCAATGTTGATGGGGAATCAGGCTACGGGTGGGTTTATATAGGCTTTAGGGCTTTTTTTTTTTTTTTTTTTGTTTGAGTCAACCCGAAATCAAATCGGTTTATCAAATAAAGCTCCACCTTAAGAAAGTCAAAACCGATTATTATAAAACGACCCAAAATACTTTAATTTTGTAAAGACCTCGAAAATATTTTTTTTTTTAACTTAAAAACCCGATTTAAATAAATTAGAAAGGTAACGCCTTATAATTGACTCGGAAAATAACGGGGTGTTACAGACTTCCCTCCTTAAAACAAAACTTCGTCCTCGAAGTTTAAATTCATCCTCAAAACAAAGTCTCACACTCCTCATATGTATCCCAAAAATGATTATTCACTCCATATATCCAAAATTCGCCAAAGTTCCATATATATATTCAAAATAAAATGTTTACTCTCTATCTCCAAATTCCACCAAAACAAGCACAACCTCAAGATAACTTACAATTCTAAATTCTCCAAAAATCCACAAGGGTCTAATTCCTCAATTCCAAAGTAACACAACTTCACTACCCCTAATTCCACAAGGTACGATCACCTATTTTCACAAGATAGTACTAGAGTTGAATCCACAAAATTCTCACAATTCTCAAAAGTGTCACTTAGAAAGCTAAGAGCATGCCGGGTAAATAATAATTAAATATTTTTTTTCAAAGTTTTGAAATTTCACAAGTAAACCACCAATATAAATAAACAATTATTTCAAGAATTATCAAAACCAATATCAAATCATAACCAACAATAACCAATGGGAAAACCAATCCAACAATAACCAACAACAACCAATAGGTTCATATTTGTAACCAACAAACAATAATAACATGAAACCACACAACAAGGTTAATCCAACAAAAATAAAGTAGTCATGCATATCTTCTATCCCCCTTAAAATAAAGCTTCGTCCACGAAGCAAGAAAATTTACCTTAGGCAAAAAGATGAGGGTATTTCTCTTTCATGGCTGACTCAACTTCCCAAGTAGCCTCCTCCACATTGTTATTATTCCACAAAACTTTGACCATTCTTGTCTCAGTTCTACGGGTTTTACGCATCTTACTATCCAAAATCTGCACCGGAGTCTCTTCATAAGTCATAGTCTCATCAAGCTCAATAGTCTCCGGGTCTAACACATGTGATGGATCACTAATGTATTTCCTTAGCTGGGAAACATGGAATACATTATGCACTCGTTCTAGATCAGCTGGTAAATCAAGTCGATAAGCCACCTCGCCAATACGCTCCAAGATTTCATACGGACCAATAAATTTTGGGCTCAATTTGCCCTTCTTACCGAATCGCATTACTCCTTTAGTAGGCGAGACACGCAAAAGAACTTTGTCACCAACCTCAAATTCCACGTGCCTACGAGTCTTATCAGCATAACTCTTCTGACGGTCTTGAGCTGCTTTCATCCTGTCCTGTATAATCCTAACACTTTCAACCATTTCAGTGATCATCTGAGGCCCTAGAATCACATGCTCACTAATATCACCCCAACATACCGGACTTCTACATTTGCGTCCGTACAACGCCTCAAATGGTGCCATCTGAATTGTAGCCTGATAACTGTTATTATAAGAGAACTCAATAAGATCTAACTTATCCTCCCAGCCTCCCTGAAATTGTAAGATACAAGCTCGCAACATGTCCTCAAGTATTTGATTTGTTCTTTCAGTCTGCCCATCGGTAGCTGGATGAAATGCTGTGCTCATATTAAGTTTGGTTCCCAAAGCTGTCTGAAGTTTCTCCCAAAATATTGAAACAAATCTGGCATCCCTATCTGACACAATATCCTTAGGAACTCCATGAAGTCTTACCACATGATGTACATAAGCATCAGCAAGCTGCTTCTTCTTCCAAGTATCTTTCATCGGAATAAAATGTGCACACTTAGTCAGCCTATCAATTATCACCCAAATCATATTATTACCTTTCTGTGACCTTGGCAAACCAGCTACAAAATCCATGGAGATTGAACTCCACTTCCACTCGGGAACTTCTAAAGGTTGCAACTTCCCCTGGGGTCTCCTGTGTTCACTCTTAACCTTCTGACATATCAAGCACCGAGACACAAAATCTGCAATATGTTTCTTCATACCGGACCACCAAAATGCTAACTTCAAGTCCGCATACATTTTATCACCCTCGGGGTGAACAGAATACGGTGTTGCATGTGCCTCAGTCATGATTCTTTCCTTTATCTCCCAGTTGTTAGGCACACAAACTCTATCATGAACCTTAATCAATCCACTCTCGTCGCGCCTGAACAAAGTAGGCTCATTCACTAACTTATCCTGCAAATACTTATCACCAACCTGCAATTCTCTAATCTCCCCTATCAAATCACTCTCAACCGACAACACATTAGACGGGGTTCCTGGCTTCGCCATTTGGATCGCAAAGTTCACAAATTCTTCCCTTAACTTATCACGGTTCATCACTAACTGTATCGTATGGAGAGATTTCCTACTTAAGGCATCGGCCACCACATTAGCCTTTCCTTCATGATACTGGATCTCGACCTCGTAGTCCTTAATCAACTCTAACCACCTCCTCTGTCTCATATTAAGCTCCTTTTGAGTGAATATATATTTTAAGCTTTTGTGATCAGAAAAAACCTTAAAGGGTACACCAAACAAATAATGTCTCCAAATCTTCAAAGCAAAGACTACGGCTGCTAATTCTAAATCATGAGTGGGATAATTTTCTTCATAAGGTTTCAACTGCCTAGAAGCATAGGCAATCACTCTCCTATTCTGCATAAGAACACAACCTAACCCATTCTTAGATGCATCAGTATAAACTTCATAAGCTTCATTTCCATCCGGTAAGGCTAACACCGGAGCAGTGGTCAACTTCTCCTTCAAAATCTGAAATGACTCCTCACATCCCTCATCCCAATGAAATTTTGTGGCTTTCCTCATCAGTGTAGTCATTGGTCTAGCTATTTTAGAAAAATCTTTCACAAATCTCCTATAGTAACCAGCTAAACCCAAAAAACTACGAATTTCAGTCACAGATTTCGGTCTAGGCCACTCCTTAACAGCTTTAATCTTAGCAGGATCCACTGATACCCCATCCTTAGATATAATATGCCCCAGAAAAGCTACTTGATCCAACCAGAACTCACATTTAGAAAATTTGGCATACAACTGCTTCTCTCTCAAGGTACCCAGGACAATACGTAAATGTTCCTCATGCTCATCCTCACTCCTCGAATAAATCAGTATGTCATCAATGAACACCACAACAAACTTATCTAGGTAAGTCCTAAAAGTTCGATTCATCAAGTCCATAAATACAGCAGGTGCATTAGTCAACCCAAAAGGCATCACAGTAAATTCATAATGGCCATATCTAGTGGAAAATGCAGTCTTAGGTACATCCTCAGGTGCTATCTTCAATTGATGGTACCCAGATCGCAAGTCTATTTTAGAGAAAACAGAAGCTCCCTTCAACTGGTCAAACAAATCATCAATCCTAGGTAAAGGATACCTATTCTTGATAGTAACTTGGTTCAATTCCCGATAATCAATACACAACCTCAAAGTTCCATCCTTCTTCTTCACAAATAAAACAGGGGCACCCCAAGGCGACACACTAGGCCTAATATACCCTTTCTCCATCAATTCATCTAATTGTTTCTTAAGTTCTTGCATTTCTAATGGTGCCATTCGATATGGTGATTTAGCAATTGGACCCGTTCCTGGCACTAGGTCGATTTTAAACTCAACTTCTCTAGCCGGAGGCATTCCCGGTATTTCTTCAGGAAACACATCAACAAACTCACTCACTACTGGGACTTCACTCAAGTCAGGATATTCCACCCTCAAATTTTCGCAACCAAAATAATAAACCAAAACGGAAAACTCAAAGCTGTTACTCCACACTTAGCTTACGGAGCCAAGTGCAAGGAAAATAAATAAATAAATAATAATAAATAAATAAAATAGGAATCAGATAGCTAATTAAATTGAAAACGTTGCAGCGGAAGTCTTTAAGTCTTACAAAATCCAAAACGGTTTAAAACAATCGCAAACCAATAATAATAAATTCAGTAATAATATAAATAGTTTGGAGTCAAGTTAAATAATAAAAGTTCTTCCTCGCTCAGCATAACCCATACCAGAATGCACCCATGCAGCAATTCAAGTGTACCTATCAGCTGTACCCAAAAACACAAATAGGTACAGGTTCCAGTGGGGGAACGACCCAAAACAAAAGGACGTCAGCAAAGCTGAGTAAACTATAATAATATAATAAATCGTGAAATAATAATAATAATAATAATAATAATAATAATAAACTGAAATCAGAATTAAAACCATCGTTTAATATCAGAATACCATAAAAATAATGGTCAAAATAAAACCAACCAATATATATATATTTCGCAACCTGTGTGCTAAGGTCCTACCCTTGCACGGTCTAGAGGTAACCACCTGTGCTTAGCTAGACTCATAATAGTGCGCACCTCTCACATTTGGACAGCCAGTAGGATGAAACCGCCAAAGGAGAAAGTCTAACTCCCTAGCGAGTGAGGGCCGGACAATCCTCACTCAAAAATAGTTTCGGGACAGAGTCCCAGGAACGTCTTAGACGCACCTTAAAACCGTCTAGACCAACAGAACTCCCAGAGTCTGTTATAAGTTACTAAATTTTTTACCAAAATAGTACCAATATGTGAGTCGTGTCACAAAGTTCAATATCCAAACATTACGAGTATTATAAAAATATTAACGATCGACGAAATAATTTACAAAACCGTTATAAAAATATATTTTGGTCCGATCATGCTCTTTACTTAAAAGTGAAAAGGGTAAAACGTCCTTACCTCTCAAGACGGACCAACCTCAGCTATTATTAGTCCAAAAACTCTTTCTCCTCGAATCCACAAGCTACAAATCATATAAATATAATTCAATACTAATTAACATTAAAACGGTCCAACCTATATAATATCCATCTATACTACCGGAACCACCCAACCTCAAGATACTAACTATTTACTCCCTCGATAATGTAAAATATTGCTCGATCCAAATTACTTGACCAAAAATTGAATATCTCGATAAATAAATTAACTCCGCGTGATGGAGGAATCAACTGAAATCAATCCTAACTCAAATAGCAACAATACGCCACAATCACTGTAATCATCTCTAATTTGTGTAGCTGCATCATCACTGCGTCATCACTACACTATCACTACTACATCATCATATTCTTTATTTCTTTTGTATAACCCGAACACCATCATCCTCCATCAAATAGTCCAACTATCTACCATGTATATTGAGTTACGAACCATAGACAAATCAAACCAATAATAACAAAGACATTGCCAACTCTCGTAACAGGTAATTCCGCAAAACCCGTCATATATAGAAACCCAAATATCAACATATACGCTCATTCTTTCCTTCACAACTCGATAATTAAGGAAAAATAACTCACTCCCAAGTATTTTTCAAACAATCCCCGTAAAATCAGTAACTTATAAAAATCACTTACAAGACTCGGTTTATAGATTAAAAGGAAAAGAATTGATTTTTCTACAATAATAAAAAATAAATAAATAAATAAGTCGGGACTTACAATTTGATGAAGAAGGATGTAAAACCGTGTTGGTGTAAACGAAGATAAAGAACCAATTTCCCGACAACGATCGTGTGATTAAAAGAAAACAGAGGGAGGGGAGGTATGCGGCAGAGTAAAAGTAAGTAAGAAAGAAGGGGAAGCAATGTTGATGGGGAATCAGGCTACGGGTGGGTTTATATAGGCTTTAGGGCTTTTTTTTTTTTTTTTTTTTTTTGTTTGAGTCAACCCGAAATCAAATCGGTTTATCAAATAAAGCTCCACCTTAAGAAAGTCAAAACCGATTATTATAAAACGACCCAAAATACTTTAATTTTGTAAAGACCTCGAAAATATTTTTTTTTTTAACTTAAAAACCCGATTTAAATAAATTAGAAAGGTAACGCCTTATAATTGACTCGGAAAATAACGGGGTGTTACAGACTTCCCTCCTTAAAACAAAACTTCGTCCTCGAAGTTTAAATTCATCCTCAAAACAAAGTCTCACACTCCTCATATGTATCCCAAAAATGATTATTCACTCCATATATCCAAAATTCGCCAAAGTTCCATATATATATTCAAAATAAAATGTTTACTCTCTATCTCCAAATTCCACCAAAACAAGCACAACCTCAAGATAACTTACAATTCTAAATTCTCCAAAAATCCACAAGGGTCTAATTCCTCAATTCCAAAGTAACACAACTTCACTACCCCTAATTCCACAAGGTACGATCACCTATTTTCACAAGATAGTACTAGAGTTGAATCCACAAAATTCTCACAATTCTCAAAAGTGTCACTTAGAAAGCTAAGAGCATGCCGGGTAAATAATAATTAAATATTTTTTTTCAAAGTTTTGAAATTTCACAAGTAAACCACCAATATAAATAAACAATTATTTCAAGAATTATCAAAACCAATATCAAATCATAACCAACAATAACCAATGGGAAAACCAATCCAACAATAACCAACAACAACCAATAGGTTCATATTTGTAACCAACAAACAATAATAACATGAAACCACACAACAAGGTTAATCCAACAAAAATAAAGTAGTCATGCATATCTTCTATCCCCCTTAAAATAAAGCTTCGTCCACGAAGCAAGAAAATTTACCTTAGGCAAAAAGATGAGGGTATTTCTCTTTCATGGCTGACTCAACTTCCCAAGTAGCCTCCTCCACATTGTTATTATTCCACAAAACTTTGACCATTCTTGTCTCAGTTCTACGGGTTTTACGCATCTTACTATCCAAAATCTGCACCGGAGTCTCTTCATAAGTCATAGTCTCATCAAGCTCAATAGTCTCCGGGTCTAACACATGTGATGGATCACTAATGTATTTCCTTAGCTGGGAAACATGGAATACATTATGCACTCGTTCTAGATCAGCTGGTAAATCAAGTCGATAAGCCACCTCGCCAATACGCTCCAAGATTTCATACGGACCAATAAATTTTGGGCTCAATTTGCCCTTCTTACCGAATCGCATTACTCCTTTAGTAGGCGAGACACGCAAAAGAACTTTGTCACCAACCTCAAATTCCACGTGCCTACGAGTCTTATCAGCATAACTCTTCTGACGGTCTTGAGCTGCTTTCATCCTGTCCTGTATAATCCTAACACTTTCAACCATTTCAGTGATCATCTGAGGCCCTAGAATCACATGCTCACTAATATCACCCCAACATACCGGACTTCTACATTTGCGTCCGTACAACGCCTCAAATGGTGCCATCTGAATTGTAGCCTGATAACTGTTATTATAAGAGAACTCAATAAGATCTAACTTATCCTCCCAGCCTCCCTGAAATTGTAAGATACAAGCTCGCAACATGTCCTCAAGTATTTGATTTGTTCTTTCAGTCTGCCCATCGGTAGCTGGATGAAATGCTGTGCTCATATTAAGTTTGGTTCCCAAAGCTGTCTGAAGTTTCTCCCAAAATATTGAAACAAATCTGGCATCCCTATCTGACACAATATCCTTAGGAACTCCATGAAGTCTTACCACATGATGTACATAAGCATCAGCAAGCTGCTTCTTCTTCCAAGTATCTTTCATCGAAATAAAATGTGCACACTTAGTCAGCCTATCAATTATCACCCAAATCATATTATTACCTTTCTGTGACCTTGGCAAACCAGCTACAAAATCCATGGAGATTGAACTCCACTTCCACTCGGGAACTTCTAAAGGTTGCAACTTCCCCTGGGGTCTCCTGTGTTCACTCTTAACCTTCTGACATATCAAGCACCGAGACACAAAATCTGCAATATGTTTCTTCATACCGGACCACCAAAATGCTAACTTCAAGTCCGCATACATTTTATCACCCTCGGGGTGAACAGAATACGGTGTTGCATGTGCCTCAGTCATGATTCTTTCCTTTATCTCCCAGTTGTTAGGCACACAAACTCTATCATGAACCTTAATCAATCCACTCTCGTCGCGCCTGAACAAAGTAGGCTCATTCACTAACTTATCCTGCAAATACTTATCACCAACCTGCAATTCTCTAATCTCCCCTATCAAATCACTCTCAACCGACAACACATTAGACGGGGTTCCTGGCTTCGCCATTTGGATCGCAAAGTTCACAAATTCTTCCCTTAACTTATCACGGTTCATCACTAACTGTATCGTATGGAGAGATTTCCTACTTAAGGCATCGGCCACCACATTAGCCTTTCCTTCATGATACTGGATCTCGACCTCGTAGTCCTTAATCAACTCTAACCACCTCCTCTATCTCATATTAAGCTCCTTTTGAGTGAATATATATTTTAAGCTTTTGTGATCAGAAAAAACCTTAAAGGGTACACCAAACAAATAATGTCTCCAAATCTTCAAAGCAAAGACTACGGCTGCTAATTCTAAATCATGAGTGGGATAATTTTCTTCATAAGGTTTCAACTGCCTAGAAGCATAGGCAATCACTCTCCTATTCTGCATAAGAACACAACCTAACCCATTCTTAGATGCATCAGTATAAACTTCATAAGCTTCATTTCCATCCGGTAAGGCTAACACCGGAGCAGTGGTCAACTTCTCCTTCAAAATCTGAAATGACTCCTCACATCCCTCATCCCAATGAAATTTTGTGGCTTTCCTCATCAGTGTAGTCATTGGTCTAGCTATTTTAGAAAAATCTTTCACAAATCTCCTATAGTAACCAGCTAAACCCAAAAAACTACGAATTTCAGTCACAGATTTCGGTCTAGGCCACTCCTTAACAGCTTTAATCTTAGCAGGATCCACTGATACCCCATCCTTAGATATAATATGCCCCAGAAAAGCTACTTGATCCAACCAGAACTCACATTTAGA
Source organism: Agrostemma githago (assembly GCA_958450325.1). Classification (NCBI taxonomy): domain Eukaryota; kingdom Viridiplantae; phylum Streptophyta; class Magnoliopsida; order Caryophyllales; family Caryophyllaceae; genus Agrostemma; species Agrostemma githago. The sequence goes on along the minus strand of OY288257.1, from coordinate 59,803,068 downwards.
AAATTTGGCATACAACTGCTTCTCTCTCAAGGTACCCAGGACAATACGTAAATGTTCCTCATGCTCATCCTCACTCCTCGAATAAATCAGTATGTCATCAATGAACACCACAACAAACTTATCTAGGTAAGTCCTAAAAGTTCGATTCATCAAGTCCATAAATACAGCAGGTGCATTAGTCAACCCAAAAGGCATCACAGTAAATTCATAATGGCCATATCTAGTGGAAAATGCAGTCTTAGGTACATCCTCAGGTGCTATCTTCAATTGATGGTACCCAGATCGCAAGTCTATTTTAGAGAAAACAGAAGCTCCCTTCAACTGGTCAAACAAATCATCAATCCTAGGTAAAGGATACCTATTCTTGATAGTAACTTGGTTCAATTCCCGATAATCAATACACAACCTCAAAGTTCCATCCTTCTTCTTCACAAATAAAACAGGGGCACCCCAAGGCGACACACTAGGCCTAATATACCCTTTCTCCATCAATTCATCTAATTGTTTCTTAAGTTCTTGCATTTCTAATGGTGCCATTCGATATGGTGATTTAGCAATTGGACCCGTTCCTGGCACTAGGTCGATTTTAAACTCAACTTCTCTAGCCGGAGGCATTCCCGGTATTTCTTCAGGAAACACATCAACAAACTCACTCACTACTGGGACTTCACTCAAGTCAGGATATTCCACCCTCAAATTTTCGCAACCAAAATAATAAACCAAAACGGAAAACTCAAAGCTGTTACTCCACACTTAGCTTACGGAGCCAAGTGCAAGGAAAATAAATAAATAAATAATAATAAATAAATAAAATAGGAATCAGATAGCTAATTAAATTGAAAACGTTGCAGCGGAAGTCTTTAAGTCTTACAAAATCCAAAACGGTTTAAAACAATCGCAAACCAATAATAATAAATTCAGTAATAATATAAATAGTTTGGAGTCAAGTTAAATAATAAAAGTTCTTCCTCGCTCAGCATAACCCATACCAGAATGCACCCATGCAGCAATTCAAGTGTACCTATCAGCTGTACCCAAAAACACAAATAGGTACAGGTTCCAGTGGGGGAACGACCCAAAACAAAAGGACGTCAGCAAAGCTGAGTAAACTATAATAATATAATAAATCGTGAAATAATAATAATAATAATAATAATAATAATAATAAACTGAAATCAGAATTAAAACCATCGTTTAATATCAGAATACCATAAAAATAATGGTCAAAATAAAACCAACCAATATATATATATTTCGCAACCTGTGTGCTAAGGTCCTACCCTTGCACGGTCTAGAGGTAACCACCTGTGCTTAGCTAGACTCATAATAGTGCGCACCTCTCACATTTGGACAGCCAGTAGGATGAAACCGCCAAAGGAGAAAGTCTAACTCCCTAGCGAGTGAGGGCCGGACAATCCTCACTCAAAAATAGTTTCGGGACAGAGTCCCAGGAACGTCTTAGACGCACCTTAAAACCGTCTAGACCAACAGAACTCCCAGAGTCTGTTATAAGTTACTAAATTTTTTACCAAAATAGTACCAATATGTGAGTCGTGTCACAAAGTTCAATATCCAAACATTACGAGTATTATAAAAATATTAACGATCGACGAAATAATTTACAAAACCGTTATAAAAATATATTTTGGTCCGATCATGCTCTTTACTTAAAAGTGAAAAGGGTAAAACGTCCTTACCTCTCAAGACGGACCAACCTCAGCTATTATTAGTCCAAAAACTCTTTCTCCTCGAATCCACAAGCTACAAATCATATAAATATAATTCAATACTAATTAACATTAAAACGGTCCAACCTATATAATATCCATCTATACTACCGGAACCACCCAACCTCAAGATACTAACTATTTACTCCCTCGATAATGTAAAATATTGCTCGATCCAAATTACTTGACCAAAAATTGAATATCTCGATAAATAAATTAACTCCGCGTGATGGAGGAATCAACTGAAATCAATCCTAACTCAAATAGCAACAATACGCCACAATCACTGTAATCATCTCTAATTTGTGTAGCTGCATCATCACTGCGTCATCACTACACTATCACTACTACATCATCATCTTCTTTATTTCTTTTGTATAACCCGAACACCATCATCCTCCATCAAATAGTCCAACTATCTACCATGTATATTGAGTTACGAACCATAGACAAATCAAACCAATAATAACAAAGACATTGCCAACTCTCGTAACAGGTAATTCCGCAAAACCTGTCATATATAGAAACCCAAATATCAACATATACGCTCATTCTTTCCTTCACAACTCGATAATTAAGGAAAAATAGCTCACTCCCAAGTATTTTTCAAACAATCCCCGTAAAATCAGTAACTTATAAAAATCACTTACAAGACTCGGTTTATAGATTAAAAGGAAAAGAATTGATTTTTCTATAATAATAAAAAATAAATAAATAAATAAGTCGGGACTTACAATTTGATGAAGAAGGATGTAAAACCGTGTTGGTGTAAACGAAGATAAAGAACCAATTTCCCGACAATGATCGTGTGATTAAAAGAAAATAGAGGGAGGGGAGGTATGCGGCAGAGTAAAAGTAAGTAAGAAAGAAGGGGAAGCAATGTTGATGGGGAATCAGGCTACGGGTGGGTTTATATAGGCTTTAGGGTTTTTTTTTTTTTTTTTTTTGTTTGAGTCAAGGTCAACCCCAAATCAAATCGGTTTATCAAATAAAGCTCCACCTTAAGAAAGTCAAAACCGATTATTATAAAACAACCCAAAATACTTTAATTTTGTAAAGACCTCGATTTTTTTTTTTTTTTAACTTAAAAACCCGATTTAAATAAATTAGAAAGGTAACGCCTTATAATTGACTCGGAAAATAACGGGGTGTTACAGTCCAATACTTGAGAAATCTAGGAGAGCGTTTGATGGGAAGAAGAGACTTCGAAATTTACTATACTAGAGCCGATCCTAGACTTGCTCAAACCATGGGGAAGGCAATGGTTACATGTCCACATGATGTGGACTGTTTGTTGAGAACAATGACAAAAGAGAGGTCAGTAACGATGTTCATGGCGATAAGGAAAAAGTTGAATTACGTGCCCCTTCCAAGGACCAAACGTCCAAGTGTGGCCCAGGTGGAAAAAAATCAGCAGCACATGCCAAGGGACCACTTCCCCATAAGGGAATCTTCCACATTGAAAGCACCCTCAACAAAGCCACCCACTCCACCCACTCACAATAAACAACTCTCTTCACCTTCAGAGTTGAGAATAAGCCCTAGGTTAAGTAAGGTTGCCTCTTCCACTGATGAGTGTTATTTATATACATATTTTCATCCCCTAATTGTTAGTTTTATCTCGGGTTTTGTGCTTAACTCGTTAATAATGATGCAATATATACTTTGAATGTCGATACTTCCGTATTTGTGTGTATTTTGTAGATTTGGATGCATTTGGAGCTGATCAGAGCATTACGGAATAGATAATTGAAGAATTCGCATCTAAGCACGGAAACAAAGGAAGAAGATGCGGAATACACGAAGAAACAAAGACAGAAGAAGGAAAAGACACAAAACGAGATGAGATAATGATCGCCTACACAAGGGTCAACTTCAAACGTCCATAACTTTCTTTCTACAACTCCAATCAGGATGATTCCAGTGGCGTTGGAAAGCTCCTTCTCTTAGCTTTCCAACGGTATATCGCACTTCCGATTTGAATAAGTAACAAAGAAATGGCAGCCGTTTGAAGTCGAGTGCGCGATGCTGTGACCTACAACGCTACTCGATCGAGTGTCCTACTGCACTCGATCGAGTGCTACTTCGTGAAGCTCTCTGCCTATATTTTTGGGTGTCACTCGATAGAGTGCCATCAGGCACTCGATCGAGTGCATCCATTTTGGGCCGCGCATCATTCCTATTTCGACTTAGAGTTTTTGGTCTACTTTTGAGTCCAACTGGTACTTTTTATATATCAGTTGTCTGACTCTTGTTTGAGACATCTTTATCTTTTCTTTTACCTTCTTCTACACACTTTTTGATTATTTTAGTTTTCTTAGTCTAGTTTACTTTGTCAGATACATTGAACCTAGTTCCCCGTCTCAGATCTTGAATTCTCCGGTATTATTATTCTTAATTTCAATTCCAATTTAGTTTTCTACTTTAATTTCTGTCTCAATTTATTCTTCGTATTGTTTTATTGTTTTCTAGCGTAGAATTATTATTACTTTCCGTAGATTAATTCATATCGTTCTCGTTATGTTTAATTGCGATTCGTATTTTGTTAGTTTATTTAATTCTAGTATGCATAGCTAAATTCCATCTAGGGTTTAAGGGGATCGATGCGTATTATTAGGGTTATAGTCAATTGACCTGTTTCTAATCGTATGAACTATTGTCTGAATATCATTTTAATTCTGATTAATTGTTTGATGCATAATTCAATTAATAAGTATCACAATTAGGACTTTTCGCCGACCGGGTTAAGGACTAATTAGGCCACGATATTTTGGGTAGACTGACTTAATGCTATCGACCGCAGGTTAAGTTTAGATCTAAAGGTTGTAGTGTACCGACCGGACCTGCATATTAGGTAGTTCGATTATTGACCTGTTAGTTGACTCCCTGACCCGAGTAATATTCATTGTGAACCTGAGACCCTAGACTTCCTCCCTATTGATTTATTTATCATTAATTAGTTATTAGCCTACCAAAACCAACTCAGACCGTGACCCATAACCTATAGTCTAATTCTTAGGAGTAGACGACTAAATCCTGTCTCCTTGTGGTTCGACCCCTGACTTCACTATCTACATTAGTTGGTGACCTTAGGGTATCTTTGATTAGGGATACGACTAACCCCTGTCAAATTTTGGCGCCGTTGCCGGGGAGACGGTGTTATTTAGTTGTTTATCTTTTTTAGGTTCTAGGTTATTTTTTTGTATATAATTTTTTTTATTTTTTTATTATTTTGTATATATATTTTTTTTATCATTCACCATTATGACTAATTTTTATTTCCCACAATTCAAACATGAGTCACTACATAATTATTGGGATAGACTTGAGTCTTTCATTATTCAAAATGGCTTTAATGTTGATATACGGGATATGTGTCATATGATATATAATGGTGTTGATGATGAGTCACGGGCTAGAATTGAGGAAAATTGCGGAGGGATGTTTAATTATATCTCTTACGAGGAACGATTGGAAATCCTTAAATATTTAGCCCGTAATAGTGCTGAATTAGAGTTGAGGCGGAATAATGACAAGGCGGAAATCGAGGCTTTGTTGCGGCAATTCATGCAAGCTCGACAAAAGCAAGATACTCAAATAGGCCAATTGCTAGATCATTATGAAATCTTGAACAATCAAATTGCCCAATTAGCAAGTCAAGAGCAACAAAGTCAACCGGGTACGCCCATAGAAGTAGTGAAGAACCTCCAGGTAAGTGTTCCATCTCCATCTCTTGTGAACATAATTGATGATGACGATGACGATGGGTATAATGTTCAATCTATTCAAGATCACCAAACCGCCATGAATGACTGTGAGCTAGAATGTGTGTTTTTTGAGGAAAACGTGTGTTTGGATGCTCTGAATGATGCTCTTTTAATTGAGGATAACGTTACAGATTTTGATTTGTGTGATTTTGAGAGAGTGTCATTTGTTGTTAATTATGAGGTTTTGGAGACAGAATTGAACAAAAGAGAGGATCTTGAGATTGAGCGGAAAAGTCAAAGCGAAGGGAAGAATACACTTTTTATTGATTCTTTGAGTGAAAAAAGTGTAGATAGATGGGATATTGACAATGATTTCTTTGAGAAACCCATTTTAGAGAAATTCGAGTTTTTCCCTTTTATTGAGGATAAATCACCTTCACCCACTGATTGTCTTGACCCTATTTCTCTTGAGCCTTTGTTTGAGCACATGATTAGTGGGGAGGATTGTGATAATTCTTTCGCAGAGATCGGTAAGATTGATCTTTTGAGTGGTCTTGAGAGTTCTAACTCTTATTTTACGCAATCTATACCCGATGATAAGCCGTGGGTCGAATTTGAGACATTTGGTGTCTACGTCTTGCCTTACAAGCCGCATAATGACATTCTTACCCTTCTTATGCACTATGACCACCATGTTGAGGATTGGCCTAGCTCGTCTGATAGGCTAAGACGATCATTGACTTTGTCTCTATTTGTCTTCTTTATATCTTGGTGCTACTTATGCTTTTGTGTAGCACATGCGCAGATGTTTGATCGACTCTTGAGAGCTTTAAGCTGTTTTGATCATAGTCATCTGTGGACTACTGATCAAAAAGACGAACCCCCACCTTATAGATGGTTTGGAGGAGCTATGTTGTGTATACGGTAGTTTCCTTCCTTTTTTTATATTTTTTATTTATATTTTTTTTATTCGATTTCTTAAATTTTTGTCTTCCCCTAGGTTACGTTGTCCTTAGGATTGACTGTGGATTTCCTGATTTTACCTGTTGTACAGTCACATTGAGGACATTGTGACATTTAGGTTTGGGGGAGAGTTTGTGTGCTTTTGTGTGTTTTATTTTATGTCGTGTGTTTTACCGTTTTCAAAAAATTCTAAAAATCTAAAAACAAAAACCCGAAAAATCAGAAACATCCAAAAATATTTTAATTTTTTGTGTTTTTGTGTGTGTCTGATGTAGAAGCGTGCAAAACGACAATGATGATAATGCTCTTAACATGATTTCTCCTAATTTTCAGCTTAATTTGTGTCTGAAAATACGTTTTACCTTGAGATAAGACTATTTTGATATTATATGCCTATTTGGACTTTTAATTGCCAAATGAGTAGATTTGACCACTTGTCGGCAAGCCACAAAATTCTGAGGATTTTAGAGCTTCCTAGGCCAGTAACATTCATAACTGGTCTCATTATTATTTAGGAATTGAGTGGTTTCTCCTTGTGGAATGTGTAACATCAATTTGCATAAATATGACGTCCGTCTCTTGATATTGAATACGTGTTTGGTTTGAGGAGGATGTACACGAGGAAAGACAATTTTTGTTTTTGATGAGCTCCACATAGCCAAAAATGACCCATTTTTACTACATTGTAGATTTAGGTCATTTTCCTTTGTTTAGCCCATTTCAGCTGTTGTAAGCCTATTTTTACCGCCTACATCATTTAGCTACAACCCAGAATAGCCTACCCTGTCGGGACAGTCGCAGTGAACTTAATTGGAATTATTCACAATTTGATCATGTTTGGAGATTTCTACATCCTTTGGACTTAGTGTGTAATATTGTTATGCGACTTTGTACTCGCCTCCCCCCTATTCAAAATTTGAAGAAAAAAATTGAAGCATTGAAAAGAAAAAAAATGAATTGAAAAAAAAAAAGGGATGAATTATATGCTTCATATAACATTTCGGGGAATGGTAAAAAAGATTGAAACTAGAGATTAATTGAGAGGATAAACAAAATTGTCTCTTACACTTAATCTTGAATTTATATCTCTAGTTGGTGGTTCGACGTTATTTGTTTAGGTTTTTGATGGATAGTTTTTATTGTGTAGCTGCGACTGGGCCCGGTTTTAGCTCCACATTCCCATACGTGCTTAGGCACAATCCATTTTCTTCCCTTACCCATTAAGCCACCCTTTGTAAGTCCTTGGCATGTACTATGGTCCTGATTGGTGGAACACGTATTTGATTGGGGAGATTGATTTCATGTTCGATTGCAAGCATGTTTCATAAGTCGAGTGAGTGTTCCTTTTCTTTCTTATCTTCACGTTTATATACTCACCCGTTCTTATGAGTGTTGAGCGATAACCGCGAGGATGTTCGACATTGATGGTCTTGCAAGATTGAAAGGTTGGTAAACAATTGTTCATTTAAGGCATGATTATTGATTTAGTTATATTTTTGGCATTGCGTGTTTTCTAACCGACTTGAGCCGATTTTTAGTAGAATGATTGTAAGCTTGCTCTTAGTCGTGCTTCACATCACTTGTCCTCTCTTGTATTTATATGTGTGGTTTGCTTGAGGACAAGCAAATGTTCGGTTTGGGGGAGTTTGATGAGTGTTATTTATATACATATTTTCATCCCCTAATTGTTAGTTTTATCTCGGGTTTTGTGCTTAACTCGTTAATAATGATGCAATATATACTTTGAATGTCGATACTTCTGTATTTGTGTGTATTTTGTAGATTTGGATGCATTTGGAGCTGATCAGAGCATTACGGAATAGATAATTGAAGAATTCGCATCTAAGCACGAAAATAAAGGAAGAAGATGCGGAATACACGAAGAAACAAAGACAGAAGAAGGAAAAGACACAAAACGAGATGAGATAATGATCGCCTACACAAGGGTCAACTTCAAACGTCCATAACTTTTTTTTCTACAACTCCAATCAGGATGATTCCAGTGGCGTTGGAAAGCTCCTTCTCTTAGCTTTCCAACTGTATATCGCACTTCCGATTTGAATAAGTAACAAAGAAATGGCAGCCGTTTGAAGTCGAGTGCGCGATGCTGTGACCTACAGCGCTACTCGATCGAGTGTCCTACTGCACTCGATCGAGTGCTGCTTCGTGAAGCTCTCTGCCTATATTTTTGGGTGTCACTCGATAGAGTGTCATCAGGCACTCGATCGAGTGCATCCAGTTTGGGCCGCGCGTCATTCCTATTTCGACTTAGAGTTTTTGGTCTGCTTTTGAGTCCAACTGGTACTTTTTATATATCAGTTGTCTGACTCTTGTTTGAGACATCTTTATCTTTTCTTTTACCTTCTTCTACACACTTTTTGATTATTTTAGTTTTCTTAGTCTAGTTTACTTTGTCAGATACATTGAACCTAGTTCCCCGTCTCAGATCTTGAATTCTCCGGTATTATTATTCTTAATTTCAATTCCAATTTAGTTTTCTACTTTAATTTCTGTCTCAATTTATTCTTCGTATTGTTTTATTGTTTTCTAGCGTAGAATTATTATTACTTTCCGTAGATTAATTCATATCGTTCTCGTTATGTTTAATTGCGATTCGTATTTTGTTAGTTTATTTAATTCTAGTATGCATAGCTAAATTCCATCTAGGGTTTAAGGGGATCGATGCGTATTATTAGGGTTATAGTCAATTGACCTGTTTCTAATCGTATGAACTATTGTCTGAATATCGTTTTAATTCTGATTAATTGTTTGATGCATAATTCAATTAATAAGTATCACAATTAGGACTTTTCGCCGACCGGGTTAAGGACTAATTAGGCCACGATATTTTGGGTAGACTGACTTAATGCTAGCGACCGCAGGTTAAGTTTAGATCTAAAGGTTGTAGTGTACCGACCGGACCTGCATATTAGGTTGTTCGATTATTGACCTGTTAGTTGACTCCCTGACCCGAGTAATATTCATTGTGAACCTGAGACCCTAGACTTCCTCCCTATTGATTTATTTATCATTAATTAGTTATTAGCCTACCAAAACCAACTCAGACCGTGACCCATAACCTATAGTCTAATTCTTAGGAGTAGACGACTAAATCCTGTCTCCTTGTGGTTCGACCCCTGACTTCACTATCTACATTAGTTGGTGACCTTAGGGTATCTTTGATTAGGGATACGACTAACCCCTGTCAAATTTTGGCGCCGTTGCCGGGGAGACGGTGTTATTTAGTTGTTTATCTTTTTTAGGTTCTAGGTTATTTTTTTGTATATAATTTTTTTTATTTTTTTATTATTTTGTATATATATTTTTTTTATCATTCACCATTATGACTAATTTTTATTTCCCACAATTCAAACATGAGTCACTACATAATTATTGGGATAGACTTGAGTCTTTCATTATTCAAAATGGCTTTAATGTTGATATACGGGATATGTGTCATATGATATATAATGGTGTTGATGATGAGTCACGGGCTAGAATTGAGGAAAATTGCGGAGGGATGTTTAATTATATCTCTTACGAGGAACGATTGGAAATCCTTAAATATTTAGCCCGTAATAGTGCTGAATTAGAGTTGAGGCGGAATAATGACAAGGCGGAAATCGAGGCTTTGTTGCGGCAATTCATGCAAGCTCGACAAAAGCAAGATACTCAAATAGGCCAATTGCTATATCATTATGAAATCTTGAACAATCAAATTGCCCAATTAGCAAGTCAAGAGCAACAAAGTCAACCGGGTACGCCTATAGAAGTAGTGAAGAACCTCCAGGTAAGTGTTCCATCTCCATCTCTTGTGAACATAATTGATGATGACGATGACGATGGGTATAATGTTCAATCTATTCAAGATCACCAAACCGCCATGAATGACTGTGAGCTAGAATGTGTGTTTTTTGAGGAAAACGTGTGTTTGGATGCTCTGAATGATGCTCTTTTAATTGAGGATAACGTTACAGATTTTGATTTGTGTGATTTTGAGAGAGTGTCATTTGTTGTTAATTATGAGGTTTTGGAGATAGAATTGAATAAAAGAGAGGATCTTGAGATTGAGCGGAAAAGTCAAAGCGAAGGGAAGAATACACTTTTTATTGATTCTTTGAGTGAAAAAAGTGTAGATAGATGGGATATTGACAATGATTTCTTTGAGAAACCCATTTTAGAGAAATTCGAGTTTTTCCCTTTTATTGAGGATAAATCACCTTCACCCACTGATTGTCTTGACCTTATTTCTCTTGAGCCTTTGTTTGAGCACATGATTAGTGGGGAGGATTGTGATAATTCTTTCGCAGAGATCGGTAAGATTGATCTTTTGAGTGGTCTTGAGAGTTCTAACTCTTATTTTACGCAATCTATACCCGATGATAAGCCGTGGGTCGAATTTGAGACATTTGGTGTCTACGTCTTGCCTTACAAGCCGCCTAATGACATTCTTACCCTTCTTATGCACTATGACCACCATGTTGAGGATTGGCCTAGCTCGTCTGATAGGCTAAGACGATCATTGACTTTGTCTCTATTTGTCTTCTTTATATCTTGGTGCTACTTATGCTTTTGTGTAGCACATGCGCAGATGTTTGATCGACTCTTGAGAGCTTTAAGCTGTTTTGATCATAGTCATCTGTGGACTACTGATCAAAAAGACGAACCCCCACCTTATAGATGGTTTGGAGGAGCTATGTTGTGTATACGGTAGTTTCCTTCCTTTTTTTATATTTTTTATTTATATTTTTTTATTCGATTTCTTAAATTTTTGTCTTCCCCTAGGTTACGTTGTCCTTAGGATTGACTGTGGATTTCCTGATTTTACCTGTTGTACAGTCACATTGAGGACATTGTGACATTTAGGTTTGGAGGAGAGTTTGTGTGCTTTTGTGTGTTTTATTTTATGTCGTGTGTTTTACCGTTTTCAAAAAAATTCTAAAAATCTAAAAACAAAAACCCGAAAAATCAGAAACATCCAAAAATATTTTAAGTTTTTGTGTTTTTGTGTGTGTCTGATGTAGAAGCGTGCAAAACGACAATGATGATAATGCTCTTAACATGATTTCTCCTAATTTTCAGCTTAATTTGTGTCTGAAAATACGTTTTACCTTGAGATAAGACTATTTTGATATTATATGCCTATTTGGACTTTTAATTGCCAAATGAGTAGATTTGACCACTTGTCGGCAAGCCACAAAATTCTGAGGATTTTAGAGCTTCCTAGGTCAGTAACATTCATAACTGGTCTCATTATTATTTAGGAATTGAGTGGTTTCTCCTTGTGGAATGTGTAACATCAATTTGCATAAATATGACGTCCGTCTCTTGATATTGAATACGTGTTTGGTTTGAGGAGGATGTACACGAGGAAAGACAATTTTTGTTTTTGATGAGCTCCACATAGCCAAAAATGACCCATTTTTACTACATTGTAGATTTAGGTCATTTTCCTTTGTTTAGCCCATTTCAGCTGTTGTAAGCCTATTTTTACCGCCTACATCATTTAGCTACAACCCAGAATAGCCTACCCTGTCGGGACAGTCGCAGTGAACTTAATTGGAATTATTCACAATTTGATCATGTTTGGAGATTTCTACATCCTTTGGACTTAGTGTGTAATATTGTTATGCGACTTTGTACTCGCCTCCCCCCTATTCAAAATTTGAAGAAAAAAATTGAAGCATTGAAAAGAAAAAAAATGAATTGAAAGAAAAAAAAAAAGGGATGAATTATATGCTTCATATAACATTTCGGGGAATGGTAAAAAAGATTGAAACTAGAGATTAATTGAGAGGATAAACAAAATTGTCTCTTACACTTAATCTTGAATTTATATCTCTAGTTGGTGGTTCGACGTTATTTGTTTAGGTTTTTGACGGATAGTTTTTATTGTGTAGCTGCGACTGGGCCCGGTTTTAGCTCCACATTCCCATACGTGCTTAGGCACAATCCATTTTCTTCCCTTACCCATTAAGCCACCCTTTGTAAGTCCTTGGCATGTACTATGGTCCTGATTGGTGGAACACGTATTTGATTGGGGAGATTGATTTCATGTTCGATTGCAAGCATGTTTCATAAGTCGAGTGAGTGTTCCTTTTCTTTCTTATCTTCACGTTTATATACTCACCCGTTCTTATGAGTGTTGAGCGATAACCGCGAGGATGTCCGACATTGATGGTCTTGCAAGATTGAAAGGTTGGTAAACAATTGTTCATTTAAGGCATGATTATTGATTTAGTTATATTTTTGGCATTGCGTGTTTTCTAACCGACTTGAGCCGATTTTTAGTAGAATGATTGTAAGCTTGCTCTTAGTCGTGCTTCACATCACTTGTCCTCTCTTGTATTTATATGTGTGGTTTGCTTGAGGACAAGCAAATGTTCGGTTTGGGGGAGTTTGATGAGTGTTATTTATATACATATTTTCATCCCCTAATTGTTAGTTTTATCTCGGGTTTTGTGCTTAACTCGTTAATAATGATGCAATATATACTTTGAATGTCGATACTTCTGTATTTGTGTGTATTTTGTAGATTTGGATGCATTTGGAGCTGATCAGAGCATTACGGAATAGATAATTGAAGAATTCGCATCTAAGCACGGAAACAAAGGAAGAAGATGCGGAATACACGAAGAAACAAAGACAGAAGAAGGAAAAGACACAAAACGAGATGAGATAATGATCGCCTACACAAGGGTCAACTTCAAACGTCCATAACTTTCTTTCTACAACTCCAATCAGGATGATTCCAGTGGTGTTGGAAAGCTCCTTCTCCTAGCTTTCCAACGGTATATCGCACTTCCGATTTGAATAAGTAACAAAGAAATGGCAGCCGTTTGAAGTCGAGTGCGCGATGCTGTGACCTACAGCGCTACTCGATCGAGTGTCCTACTGCACTCGATCGAGTGCTACTTCGTGAAGCTCTCTGCCTATATTTTTGGGTGTCACTCGATAGAGTGCAATCAGGCACTCGATCGAGTGCATCCAGTTTGGGCCGCGCGTCATTCCTATTTCGACTTAGAGTTTTTGGTCTACTTTTGAGTCCAACTGGTACTTTTTATATATCAGTTGTCTGACTCTTGTTTGAGACATCTTTATCTTTTCTTTTACCTTCTTCTACACACTTTTTGATTATTTTAGTTTTCTTAGTCTAGTTTACTTTGTCAGATACATTGAACCTAGTTCCCCGTCTCAGATCTTGAATTCTCCGGTATTATTATTCTTAATTTCAATTCCAATTTAGTTTTCTACTTTAATTTCTGTCTCAATTTATTCTTCGTATTGTTTTATTATTTTCTAGCATAGAATTATTATTACTTTCCGTAGATTAATTCATATCGTTCTCGTTATGTTTAATTGCGATTCGTATTTTGTTAGTTTATTTAATTCTAGTATGCATAGCTAAATTCCATCTAGGGTTTAAGGGGATCGATGCGTATTATTAGGGTTATAGTCAATTGACCTGTTTCTAATCGTATGAACTATTGTCTGAATATCGTTTTAATTCTGATTAATTGTTTGATGCATAATTCAATTAATTAGTATCACAATTAGGACTTTTCGCCGACCGGGTTAAGGACTAATTAGGCCACGATATTTTGGGTAGACTGACTTAATGCTAGCGACCGCAGGTTAAGTTTAGATCTAAAGGTTGTAGTGTACCGACCGGACCTGCATATTAGGTAGTTCGATTATTGACCTGTTAGTTGACTCCCTGACCCGAGTAATATTCATTGTGAACCTGAGACCCTAGACTTCCTCCCTATTGATTTATTTATCAGTAATTAGTTATTAGCCTACCAAAACCAACTCAGACCGTGACCCATAACCTATAGTCTAATTCTTAGGAGTAGACGACTAAATCCTGCCTCCTTGTGGTTCGACCCCTGACTTCACTATCTACATTAGTTGGTGACCTTAGGGTATCTTTGATTAGGGATACGACTAACCCCTGTCATCCAACTGCGGAGCAACCACTTTGCTCACCCGAAGCAGCCAAAAAATATTCCCATTTAATTGGCGTCAATAAGCCGTTGGAGCATTTACTTGGGATAAATGAAGGCAAAAGAGGGCAGAAATTACCATTCAAGAGGAAGTTAGTGTTTCGAGAGTCCAGTGAATCTGAGGCCGTGGCGTTAGATAAGGCCGATCAAGGCACGGATCTAGGTGGTGGAAAGTGTTTGAAAGAACAACAACACAGGAGAAATGTTGGTGACGATGATGAAGATATTTTGTTGAGCTCCTTAAAGAAAAGAGGTAAAAGAAAAAGTACGAAGGGGGTGGCTGAGGACGAAGTTGAGAAAATCATAGCGGCCACTTTGAGAAGCTTGAGAAGTGGTGGTCAGAGGAAGGGGAAGCAGGTTGTGGCTGAGACAGAGTCCAGTGGTGACGACGAAGTAAGTGACGAAGACTTTGTTCCAACTGAGGACGGCTTACGTGGAGTTAATGTTGGTGAGAATGATGTCGATGGTACTGTACCTGTGAGGGGTACGAGAAAGAAGAGTAACACAGGTAAGGGTAGTGTAGGTAAGGCGAGTAAAAATAGGGGTAGTAAAAGTAAGGGGAGTAGAAGTAAGGGGAAGAAAAGGAAGGGGAAACAAGTCGAGGAAGATGACGATGAGTTCAGTGATTCTGAAATCAGCAGTGCTGATGAATCAGATCACGGTTTGAATGAATTTGATTTGGGTGTGAACCTTGATGAGCAGTTTCTAGGAGTAAGTCCAGAACTTGAAGCCAGAAACTCTGAGGAGGAGGCAGTTGGTGGAACCTCCAATCAGAACAAGGATAGAGAGATATTTGGTCTCGACAACTTGACTGTATTTGCTGGTGAGGACGCTGTGTGTGACGATGATGAGGTACGCAGTTTGGCTGACAGTGATGTTGATGAGGGATGCATTTACCCTACATTCAACCCCAAAACAGACTTCGATAAACCGATTCAGTTAAAGGTTGGTTTGCAATTCCGTAGTGTAGACATTTTTAGGAAAGCATTAAGAGAGCATAGCGTTTCTAATTCCTATGATTTTTGCTACACTCACAACGAAAGGGAGAGGGTCACTGCTAAGTGTAGGAACAGGTGCAATTGCGAGTGGAACAAGAAGAAGTCTAAGCTCGGTAAGTGTTCTTGTGGTGTAAAGAACCCTTGTCTTTTTCATGTTCATGCTAGAAAACTACCCGACTCTAGGACATTCCAAATTAAGTCCGTACAATTGAAACACAACTGTGTCATGAGTAGCTACAATAGGAAAGTGTCTGCAGAGTACTTAGCCGAGAAATACATTGAGTTCTGGAAAGAAAACATTGATTGGAAGTTGAGATCTTTTCAGAGGCATGTGACTAAGGATTTGGGTGTTTACGTGAGCTACAACAAGTGTTGGTACGCAAGGTGTAGAGCAAAATTGATAACATATGGGAATGCAAATGATCAGTATGCTAGGGTTTGGGACTATGCAGCAGCAATTAGGAAGTACAACGAAGGATCATCATCCTTTGTCGTTTGCGATGGTATTGACAGACCCCCACCACTCTTCAAGAGGCTTTATATTTGTCTCCAAGCTTGCAAAGAGGGCTACAATAAAGGTTGTAGGCCTATCTTGGGTGTTGACGGCTGCCATTTGAGAGGTGCGTACCCCGGAATGATCCTCACTGTAGTTGGGATTGATGGTAACAACAACATCTACCCAATTGCTTGGGCAGTGGTAGAGGTTGAGAACAAGGACTCCTGGACATGGTTTCTAGAGTTACTCATTTTTGACTTGGGGAAGCCTGACGGTGATGGGCTGACCATAATGTCAGATAGGCAGAAGGGCTTGGTTGATGCTCTTTCGGATGTGGTCCCAAAGAGTAACGTCAGGTACTGTGTGAAACATATTTGGGAAAACTTCAAAGCAAGGTGGGGTGGTCCGTTGTACGAGGCTGCCTTCTGGAATGCTGCAAGGGCCTTAACTAAGGTGACATGACATTAAATTTACATTTACTCTTACTGTATCACTAGAAATGCGTATTGGATTGTTTGCAGGGAGAATTCAACAAAGAACTGTTGGGGCTGAAGTTGTTTGATGAAGAAGCTTGGTCTTACTTGGAAAACATTCCTGCGAGAAACTGGTCGAGACATGCATTCGACACCCAATGTAAGTCTGATATACTACTGAACAACATATGTGAGGTGTTCAATAGTGTTCTCAAGGAGTGCAGGGACAAACCCATTATTACACAAATGGAGTGGATGAGGAAATATGTGATGAATAGATTTTGTCAGAGGAGGGAAATGGGGGAGAGGTATGAGGGAAGGATGATGCCATATGTCACGAAGTACCTCGAGTTTACTAAGAATGAGGCTAGGTTCTGCACTGTCGTTCAGTCATGTGCTAATCAGTTTGAAGTCGACTACAAGAACGACACTGCAGCTGTGAGCTTGAATGCTAGAACATGTTCCTGCAACCACTGGAATCTGACTGGGCTGTCTTGTGTTCATGCCTTGAGCTGCATGCTAGTGAAGAGGATGGACCCATACGAGTACGTCGACGACGTTTACTCAATAGGGAGGTACACTTTGGCTTACTCAACCCCTGTCTCACCTATGCCCGATGTCAAACATTGGGAGGACACTGGTATGCCAGAGCCACTCCCACCACCACACAGAAGGTTACCTGGAAGGCCTAAGTCCAAGAAAAGAAGAATAGGAGCTGGGGAAGTCGAAGAGCGACGGGTTAGAAGGGGGACAAAGGTGAACAAATGCAGCAACTGTGGCGGCCGTGGACACACTAAAAGAACATGCAAGAACCCAACTGCACCCTCTACGTCTACAACACAGAGGGCTCCTGGAGGTAGGCCTTTGGGAGGTAGTGCGTGGGTTGTAGAGACAAGGAGGAAGAGGCAGGCGAGGAATGTCCAGAGAGCACGTTTGGCTTTAGAGAATCAAGCTCAATCTACTCAAGCGACTGCAGAAGCTTCCACCTCGAGCATCAACCCTTCAACATCAAATCAAGTACCCAGTGGACAACCTCAGACACCAACAAGCTTTGTCGAACTTCTTAGTCAAGCTTCGACTTTAACTGGAAATATGATTTAGAACTCTTGTATGTATGACTTTGGATCTATTTTGTTGTGGTTGTATGACTTTGGATCTATTTTGTTGTGGTTGTATGACTTTGGATCTATTTGGAACCTACTTTGCTTTCGATTTAGAACAGTACTTTGCTTGTGGTTATATGGCTTGCGGATCTATTTTATTTGTAGTACTGCGCATTTGGCTATCAGGTGGCCAATTCTAGATCAGTTATTTGAAATTTGTTCCTTGTCTTTGTATACAAATTGGTGACAATTCCTCTGTATAATGGAGGTAAAATGAAATATTTTCACACCATTCTGGGGGTTAATTTTATGTATACGTAGTCTTTGGGGGTTAATTTTATGTATATGTAGTCTTTAGGGGTTAATTTTATGTATATGTAGTCTTTGGGGGTAAATTTTATGTATACGTAGTCTTTGGGGGTAATATTAAAGAAAAAAAGAATTGTTAAACACAGGCTAATGTTACTCCTCCATCAGTACACTGGTATCATTCGACATTAATTAGTTAGGGATTCATGAAGTCATTTAATTTGCTGCCTAACAACCACACAGTCAACCTTGCTACTTACCAATTGAAGTTGTAGATTATATTGACCAATGAAAGAGGTGGTTGGTAAGGGCAATTAATGCTTCCCTAAAACCCTAAACCTATGAACCCTATAAATAGACCCTCAATTGCATCCTCAACAACCACAACTCCACATATTGAAAACCCTAGACCCTAACCTAATATGGCAACGAATGGAGTGTACTACACCGGTCCTTGTACGGTTGTGCTTGCAGGGATGCCATCTAATGTGAGGAATCGCCAACTTGTGAGTAGAACATTCAGTAGGGTCAAGGACTACCTCCAAGGCAGGGGGTTCGAAGTGAAGAAGATTAAATCCCTCTGGAATCAGGCTGAGTTTCGTGGGATTGTGTTGCTCACTTTTGGGAGGTCTGGAGAGGACTGCGTGTCGGCATTCAAGATGGCGACAATGTTCAAGCAGAAGTCAAGGGGGAAGGAGGAATGGAACAACGGGGTGGGTGAGCACGGACCGTATGCATGGGTGGCTACACATGCCGACAAGGCCATGTTCGATAGGTATGCTACTTACGGACCCGTACTATACATGTACCAACGTGTAGGGGAGTTGGAAGCTGCAAACGACTCAGTCGATGTATGCGGCGCAATAGACAGTATAGTAAGGCCACTGTACACCTAGACGGGACGACTTTGCAAATGTTGGTTGGAATGTACGGACTACCGTAATGGCGACGGCTAAATTTTCTAATAAAATCATCGTTTCATTATCTTGCAAAATGGCTCTATTATATAGAGCTTACATAAAATCCACAATTTTAGGGCATTAGTAGAACGTACATTACAATACATTACGCTACAATACAGTACAATACATTACGCTACATTACAATACGTAACTGAATAGTCACTTCACTAAGCAAATGCGATACCGAGTACAAGCGCCAAACAAACCACCGACAACATAATGACAGCCTTCTTCAAAAGAGCATCCCTCTTAGCTGCTGACCTCAACATTGCAGAGAGGTTATCGTTCCTCACATCAGTTAACCTCATAGCGTTCGTGAAAGTGTCCTTCGTGACTTCCAGAACGGACTTCTGCAATTCCAACAAGTCCTTATCCATCTTCAGTTGGTTAATTACATCCCTTTGCCATTCAGTTGGACATTCGTCGACCCATTTGAAGTACGTACAGCCACGAGTATCAAGCATCCTGTTATACTCTTTGCAACACTTGAAGTGTCGACCGGGATTCCTATGTGTCCAAGAAGTGAGCACCGCAATTTCATTGCCACAGTGACATGTTTCGCGCCCACCTGATGACTGCACCCCGCTATGGACGGACATGGCTGCAATTTACAGAAGTCACTATATCGAAGAACCCAGAAACAAAGACATTAACACAAAACCCAGAAACAACGACGACATTAATACAACCCAGAAAAAACGATGACATTAACACAACCCAGAAACAACAACATTTACATAGATTGAAGTTCGAATCACTACCATTGAAAACAACAACCCTAAACCCTAAATATAAACCCAGAAATTGGAAATAAACACAGGAAATAGTTCGAATCACTACCACTGAAATAGTTTTCAATTGAAGCACGACATAAACACAGGAGTTAAACCCTAATCAGATTTTGCAATTCAATTCAAACAGTAATATTCAATTCAATTTCGAACACTAAACCCTAATCTGATTTTGCAAAACCGCGAAAACAGAAGAGACGAAAATGGGAAGAGGAAGGAAGAGAAATTACCTTTAGAAGTGGATCGATTGCCTACAATTCGGTATCGCACTCGTTTATGGGTCGATTCTGGGTCGATTTGCGAAAGTAGGGTTAGGGTTCTGGGAATTTGGGGGAAATTGGGGGTTTGGTAGGGTTGAGTGACTTAGAATGAGTAAAAGGGGTTAAGGAGATGAGGGAGGGTGTTAGTGAGGGGAGGGGCAAAATGGGAAGAAAAACAGCAAAACTCACCGAAAAGGGGACAAAAGGAACACTGGGGGCAAAATCTAATTTTTTAACAACTTTACGAGGGTAATTTTAACGGAATCCATTTTGGGGGTAATTTGAAAAATGGGTAACATAAAAGAGGATAATTAATGATAAACTCGTTATTTTATACTCATCTTAAGAAAGTTTTATAAAATGTTGTATCCAAGTTCATGCTTCTTTTGTGGGCCGGACCGGGCAGGGTCAATAGGTATGACCTCCAAATAAGCGAAGACGAGGATCCGAGTGAAAACAGCAAGAGAGAGAAAGAATCAAAGAAAGAAACAAAGATACGCCATACAACCCACGAACATTCAAATTCAACAATGGACCACCACCACTACAACGATGGCATCCGCCGCTACAACCACCTTCTACCGCCGCCACCTCCTCCTCCTCCCAATTCCTTTGAATTCCATTCGCCCCTTCACCCCTACCACCATCGCCACGGCAACTTGCCCCTTCACCCTTACCACCATCGCGACGCCATTATCGTCGATTCGCCCCTTCATCACCACCACCACCCTCCGCCTCCTCCTGATTTAGGTTTTATTGACAACCGTCGATTTGACTACCCCGAACCTCCACCGCCGCCTCCGCCTAGGGTTTCGCCACTTCCTCCAATTGCTCTCAGGCAAGTTGATTTTCACGATTACTTATCTCCTCCTCCTCCTCAATTTTTTGATCATGTTGATAGATTTAGCAATGATTTTCATGGTTCAAGGTTTAGAGATGAATTTAGTGTTGATTCGCGTCGTCAATTGTATTGGCTTGATGAGAATCCGAGGCGTTTTGATAACGGTGAATTGCCTCCTTTGCGCGTTTATGACGAGAGGAGGCATATGGATGTCGTCGAGAGGGACACCATTTACAACGATAGGACGAGTGCTCATTGGAGGAGTAGGGATGTTGTTCACAGGGATGAATTGCGTCCTAACTTGGTTTATGATGGTTGGAGGGGTATGACTGATTTTGAGAGGGAGGAATTGCTCCAACTTAGGATCGATGCACAAATGAGGATTAGGGATGATCTTGAGCGCAAAGAGCTACTCCATCAGAGGAATATTATTGCCAGAGAGGAACTTCATTCTCACCAAATCGATTATGACCGGAGAATGTTGAATAATGGTTTGCATCATGACTCGTATCACTCGGAGGCGTTGTTTAGGGACTCTGAGTGGGTTTTAGACAGTAGGGGTTATGGTAGAAGTGAGGTTTCCGATAAGAGAGGGCTTATCAAGGATGAGAATGAACTGGTGAATAGTGGCAGATATTGTGGATTTGGTGTGAGGCCTGATGCTTCACGTTCACCGACCAGGTTTCAGGCTATCGACATTGAAGTAGACAAAAGGTTTCCTCAGCTGTATGAGGAGCGAATGAACCATGGATTGTATGATGGAGGAGGAGGCAGCAGAGTGAGGGAAAGGTTAAGAGAATATTCGCAAGAGTGTGATGAACATACTTATTCACCTGGAAAGAAGAGTGCTTTTCTAAGATTACAGCCCGCAATACAGGATATTAGTGGCTCTAAGAACAGGTTTGATAAGTCCACTTCAAGTCCACAGAAGAGTAAGAAGATTTCTGCCGAGATTGTAGAACAAAGGTCGAGAGAGGATCAATTTGGAAGTACGCTTGACTTGGATGTGTCATTTAAGTCGAACATTTTGATAGCCAAAGCAGTTGCCAGAACTCCTTTGAGTTCTGGGATGGATGTTGATGAAAATTTGGGTGTGAATGATTTAGATACTACGCTTGTAAGAGACAGTCCGTCGAAAGCAGGGCATTCTAGAAATCGTGGAGATAATTCCCCAGTGCCAAAAAAGAAAGAGAAAGAGGTCAGGATTTCCCCTATTTTAATGAAAGTGGGTATTCGTAAAGTTGCAGAGGTGCCTGATAACAGTCCAAAGCCATCTTCTGGTAGGTGTGACAGTCCGTCTGGGGGTGGTAGTACTTATAAGGCATCTCCTGAAGGTAAGGCTGTGAGCAAGGATGATAATAGAGATGGTGTTTGTAAGGTGTCTCCGCCTAGCAATAGGAGAAAAAGGAAAGCTGTCAATCTTATTTCCTGCTTATCTGCTTCAGTGGCGACTAATTCAGACACTGGAGTTGATGTGGATAAATCACTTAGTAGTCCATCAGTTGGTTCTATGTCTGATGCTCCAGGATCGTTGGAACCTGGATGTGTGCAAGATGAAGCACAAATATCTAATTTGGATCATGATGTAGCAAACTCTATAGAGAAATGTAGTTCAGATATCGATACTAAGAAGGGTGTTGGCCAGCATCTGGAATCAACTTCGGTGTTGGTTGGTCGTGGAAATGTGGAAGGATCCCCAGAACCTTTGGTTGTATCTGTAGGAAATAATATAGGTAACATCAACCTTTGTTGTAGACATGAGGATTCAAATGACTCCCTAGCTGAAACGAATTCTATCACATGTGAGGTTGGCCCTTCAATCATGACTGAAAACAGGGCATGTTCGGCTAATTATAATTGTAATGTTCATGAACCACGTGAGTTATCACCAGACTGTTATATTCATTATAGGAACGTGAACATGGATGGTGATGATACTGAGGCTGATTTGAGGCATTCAGGTGGCGAAATGAAATTGGCTTACTCTCAAAGTATTGATGTTTCGCACAATGAGATTCCTTCCACTGATTGTATTGCGATAACCGCAGTTTCTGGCATTGAAGTTACAAATGACATTCAGGAGCAGCACTGTACAGGTGCAGGCACCATATTAGTCAATGCTGATTTCGGAAAAAGAAGAAAGCTATCTTCAAAGGCTTTTGCGCCCATGGGAGGTGATTTAGGTCCTCTAGATTTGCCTTCCATCAAAGAATACATAGTCTCACCTGACAAGAAGAGAAATTTTGGAATCCAGGCTTGTGATGTGGATCCAAAAGTTTATCCTCATAATTTTGGCAAGGAAATGAAAACAATTCCATTTGATTCAGTTTTCTCTGTCTCGGAGAGCTGTGACATATACTCATCTGCTAATGTTTCTAATTCCATAGCTAATGGACCCTTGTCTTCCGTCAATGACTCTGAACAAGCAGTAGGAGGTTTTGAAAAATCAAATGTTTTACCTATTTCTGAAGATGTGGTGGGTGAAGCAACCAATACTTTGCCAACTGCTATACGCTTCTTGGGTGACTGCTCAAAAGCGAAAGTCCAGCAGAAAGATTCTCACTCATCTGTGGAGCAGATGGCAGAATCTGAGTGCCGCGGGGATGATGGGGATCTAATTGGGGTTAAGGATGAACTGATTGAGTCAATGTCCGAAGTTGAATTGGCTGATAAATATCAAAATAGTGGTAGGCATTGCATTAAACCTAATCATGGTGTGAGCTTGAATGATGGTCCTATTATTACTGAAATGGAATGCGAGAGTAATGTGGCTGCAAAGGGTGACTTGGCTACTCTGCCTGATTGTCCTATTTTATGTACTGAGCCTACTGAGGAAATAGTGACTACAAAATCTGTAACCTTGGATAGACTATCCAAGGTGAATTCTCTTGTAGGTTCCTCCCCGATAACTCCGACTTTTGACATCTCCACTGAAGCAATCGACACAGCCTTGGATATAATTTGTGGGCCTGCCAAGAAAAGTGATTCCTCAATGCCTGTAGGAGCTTTGATCTCGCAATCTAATCTACTTCATCGAGGATTTCCGAAGAATGTGTATTTTGGCCATTCGGCAGCATCAAGTAATCGGTCATTCACACAGAAAGCTGCATCTTTGCCATCAAAACGTGCAAATGAAGCAATAACTATCTCAAACTCTACGAGAAGACAGTTTAGTTGGAGAAACGAGAATCCTCATGGCAAAACAACTCTTCCTAGTCAGACTCCTGTCACTGTGTTTCCTAAAAAAAACTTGGTTACCAGTGCAGCAAAACCCCGTACGTGGCACCGTACTGATAACCTTGCAGCTTCAAATACAGTCATGAAGAAGCCTGCTCCATCCATGACGGCTCCACAAAGACCGCCGTATGGAAATTTTTTAAATGTTCACAATACATCTTACATTCGAAAGGGTAATAGTATTGTTAGAAATCAACCTTTAAGTACAGCATTGGGTCCTTGTGCATTAAGTACATCAAGCATTCATGAGAAGCCAAATGATATAAAAAAGAATGAAAAGCTGAAGGGCTCTGGATCGGCCAACTCTTTCAAATCACCTGATCGCTTGATTACTGGAGGGCAACGTAGGCCTATCGAGATGCCGAAAATACCGTCGTCAACATGCAGTGAAAATACATCAGAATGTAATATTGCAATCACTGAAAACTGTACATCTCCGTTTCAACTAGAACAATATCAAGGAATGGACAACAAGGTTGCACCTAATGCTACTGAAACTGCATTAAGTATATCCGGAAATCCTGAAATCGCTCTTGGCCGAAATTTGAAGGATGATGGTAACTTTAGTGATGGAGTTTTACAGGCCTCAAGTGTGAAGAGGGTAGTCTACATAAAGCGCAAGGCAAACCAATTGATTGCAACTTCAACTCCACCTGAATTGGCTGGTCGTGATGGGGACAAAAAATTAGGTTTATCTTCAGATAATAGTTACTATAAGAGACGAAAAAACCAACTCATTAGAGCTTCTTCTGAAAGTAATATCCAGAACATGGTTAATACAGCTGATGACAATTCCAACTCACAGACG
Source organism: Agrostemma githago (assembly GCA_958450325.1). Lineage (NCBI taxonomy): Eukaryota > Viridiplantae > Streptophyta > Magnoliopsida > Caryophyllales > Caryophyllaceae > Agrostemma > Agrostemma githago. The sequence continues at coordinate 59,778,387 of OY288257.1, read as the reverse complement.
CAGAAGGCTAATGTGTACTCTGGGAGAAGTGCTTCTAAAGGACTGTCTAGACGAGGTGATACTATGCTCCATAATAATTATTTAATTTTAGGCATGGTAGAATGATGGCTAGTTCGATCAGTCTCCGGCAATGTTATTTTCTGCTATACTGTGTTTGAAGGTCCTTTATTCTTGCTTTAGTGTCATCCATTTTCTTTACATTAAAAGACACCCAATAACAATTAGTTCATGTTAATTCGATGAAACTATAGTGCATGTTTACTAGCTATATTACTTCTTTACTCTTCTGTTTTAGGTATGCCTTTACTTCTGTCTGACACGAGTCTAGGATATTGATATGAAACCCTTGACACGTTTACCTACCAGGGGACACAGAATGAGAATCTTTCATGACAAAATAAAGGAGGGAATGGCTACATGGAGCATATAATATGATTTCTGACAGTTTTTAGCATAATGTTTCAAATAATTTTGCATTTTACTTTAGAAACTCTCAAGTATTTCATTTCCTATTACAGTAATTTTCTATTGTGAAGCATGTCCTGGTATCAAAGAGGATCTCAGTGTCTTAAATTCTGAGCTTGGAAGAGTGTGAGACTTGGATGGATTTAAGCGACTTAGTTAATAAGTGGTATTACTTTCCTTTGCAGCAACATAATGAAATACAGTATTATTAAGGCTTTTAAAGTGGCTATCGAGCTAGCAATGAAGTTTCCTATCGTGTCTTTGTGTTGCCCTGTCCTTTATGTGACATTTTATGAATGGTGGGGGTGCTCGTCGTCGTCATCTCATCGTACACTCCGTATTTTATATTTTCATATGTTTATGGCTGTCCAGATATATGATTGTCTTGTTTTATGTTTGTTATTTGATGTCTAAATCCAAATGCACCTGCTTGCTATATGTAGTTAAATCTTCGAAAGCTTCTTTGGTCTGGAAACTGGGTGATGCCAAGTCCTCTGATAAAAGTTCTGAGCCAATGAGATCAAGACAATTACTGTCACACCTTTTGCCTTGGAAAAGAACTACTTACAGAAGGAGTGTGTGGCGACCCTCTGCCAGCTCTTCCAGTTCGTCTTTGATAAAAAAGTATGAAGCCTGTTTTATGATTATACTGCAGTGGCTTTACTTGATTTTATCTCTGATTAACAGTTTTGTTTATTGATATTAGTCGGAAGTCACTGACCTCAAGAAACCAGGCTGTGCTCTATGTGAGATCAGGTCGTGGCTTTTCTTTAAAAAGATCAAAGGTAATAAGTCTTGCTGGATCCTTAAAGTGGTCAAAGTCCATGGAGAAGCGTTCCAAAAAGTTTGATGAGGTTGGTCATTATTAAATAATTATTTGTAGTTGGCACATTTGCGACTCGTACACGTATTTACTTTAGTAGCTTCTTGTCAATACTTCAGGAAGCTACCCTTGCTGCTGCTTTATTGGATTCTACGGCAAGACATAAAGCTTGTGCTTCAGATGCCCGTTCTGAAGCAGCTTTTGGGAAACTATCTTCTCACAAGTCAGCTCATGGCTTGAAACTGAATCCAGGTAGGCAAAGCAGTTATAGAATAAAGCGTTGATTTTTTTTTTACTTTTGAAAAAACCAATATCAAGGAGTTGGTTTGTCCTTTAGGCTCTAACAAATGAATGGCAGTTGTTTACTGTAAAATGGTAAAAGGCAGTTGTTTACCAAGAAATGATACATCTTTTATTTTTCATGAACTAGTGAATCGTTAGGGGTTACTGTCGCATCATAGTCATCATTCCAATGCATTGATATGAAATATTTTCATCCTACAGGAGAACGAATATATCGTGTTGGGCTGTTCAAATATCGTATGGATCCCTCGCGCCGGACACTTCAGAGAATTCCAGGTTCTAGATATCGCGTTATCGTGTTACTTGTCTTTTACTAAAGTATATATGAGGTTCTTATTGTGAGTGTTACTTGATCAGGAACTGCTCCATAAATCTATCATTTGGCGTTCTCCTTGTCTTCTCATGTGTTTGAACTTAAATTGGCTTTTAAGCTTTGCGTTACCATGAATTGTGAATCATAATTACTTGAAATATTGAGTTAGTGACCCTTTTGTTTATCTCAATTCTCAACTCTAAGAAGAGGTCAAATATATACATATACGAGTATTATTTATCATTTATACTCCTTTTTGTTTCCTTTCTGACTATACCTCTTCAAAGCCCCCCTATCTTCTAGGAAATAGGAATAGTTATTGGCATTGCTAAAGTAGATAATGGTTAGTTGATGTCATGTCTTGCTGTACTACTATGGAAGATATGTGCTGTTACTTTATCTTACTGGGTTTATGAATTTTTGTTTATTGTACTTGTATTAGAGATGTGTTTTATCCAGTTACTTTTTGCCTTTTATCTAACTGAGGGTTGCGAATAATGCATTCCAGTACTCCACTATATCGAAGATGTGGTTGGAACCGTTGGATACACATTCCGTTGTTCCACCTTATTGAAGATGTGGTTGGAGATGCATTCAAGTATTCCAACTTTATTTGTAGACAAAGTTTGGCCGCTTTATTGAAGATGCAGTTGGATATGCATTCCATTGTTCCACTATACTTCTTGTGGAACAATTATTCTCATGCTCTACTGACTAACGAATATTTCAGTTTGGATAACTCGTCTTGTTGGTCATTTGTTCCCTTCTCTCGCTACTATGTTGACAGCGTTGATTAATTCACTGCTGGAGAATTTAAATGCTGTTATGATTTCTTTTCTAGTGTTACCATCTTGATTCATTTCCTATTATGTAATCTAACAATCAATTTCTGAATAGATGAGGAAGCACTGGACGCGACCACTTCTAAGACAGAAAAATATGCTAGAAAATCTTATATGCCAAAGAGATTACTTATTGGGAGTAATGAGTATGTGATTCCCTGCTTTCTTTCTCTAAATAATTTTAATAATTGATAAGATGTTACTATTACTAGTCGTCAGCTGCAGGAACTGAGTTTGGGACAACAAACTTATAATCTAATAATTCTCTGCTTTGGATGAATGTCTTTGCCACTTGATAGGTATGTTAGGATTGGCAATGGAAACCAACTCGTTAGGGATCCAAAGAGACGTACTCGCATGTTGGCAAGTGAAAAAGTTCGTTGGAGTTTACATACTGCAAGGTCACGATTAGCCAAAAAAAGGAAGTTCTGCCAGTTCTTTACTAGATTTGGTCGGTGTAATAAGAGTGAAGGAAAATGTCCTTATATCCATGATGCTTCAAAGATAGCTGTCTGCACAAAATTTTTGAAGGGGTTGTGTACTGATCCAAAGTGCAAATTGACTCACAAGGTTCATCATTCAATCCTCTCAAATAGAATGTACGCTGGCAATAAAGCAGGTATTTTGACTATTATAAGGTTTATTCTTACTTCTTCTATGCAGGTTATTCCTGACAGAATGCCGGATTGCTCATTCTTTCTTCAAGGTAGTTTACTGTCTTTAGCATTTGCCTGATGTGATAATAAAACCCTAAAACCAAATGTGCATAATATTCTAACAAATAATTTGCAGGCTTATGCTCCAACGAAACCTGTCCTTACCGGCATGTTAATGTAGATTCAAAAGCATCAATTTGTGAGAATTTCTCCAGGGGTTATTGTGCTGAAGGAAATGAGGTATTTGTATATTCTGCTAATGTTTTCCTTTGATTGTAGTATCTTCATATAGTCATTGTTGCGAACTATACTATCCTAATTGCAATGTCTTTGACCAAAATCATCTGAGTGATCCAATGCGTTACCACCCTATCTAAAATTACCTGGGCCCTAAGCTCCTAATCAACTGTTTGTTGACTCAGGTAGAGAGTTGATCATCATGTCATCTATTCAGCTGTAGGCATATATCCGTGTGTTCTTCTTTTTCTTGTTGCACCCAAGAATTTTGTATGGTTGCGATCTGCTACACATATACTCCCTCTGGTTTTTTTAAATATGACTTTTAACTCTAAATTTACCAAAAAAAAAAGGTACTTCAAGGAAGAATATGTACATTCATTATCAGATTTGGAGCGAAGCATACTTTCATAAGAGCACACAGCATAATATTGAATTATATATTTGGAGATATATGAAAGAAACTGAATACAGACTGCAGAATGTTAAAATAAACTACACAAACACCCTTGTTTACATACTTTGCAGTGCCAGAAGAAGCACAGCTACCTCTGTCCTGAGTTTGAAGCCACTGGTAGCTGTCCTCAAGGGTCTAATTGCAAACTTTACCATCCAAAGAAATGCTCGGTTAAGAAAGGGAAACTTTCAGAAGATCAGAGAAATATTAGGGGGCGGTATTTTGATCCTGGGCTCACAGCTACTGTTTCCAAGCCTGAGAGTGAGACTGCTGTTCTCGAAAAGGACGTTGCACGTAAGAACAGTGGTGTAGTTCCCGAAGGAGGAGATATGGGTGATTTTATTAGCCTTGATGTTAGTGATGATGAGGAGGCAGGAGAGACTATTTATCCTAATTGTGAAGTGACGGAGTCATCCCAGTTTGTTGCCTCAGACATTTGTTTACATACTAGAGGAGACTTGGGAGATTTTTCTTTGAATGGGGAGGTAACATATTTGTCTGAGTTTGATGTTCTGGGTTTTCCTTCAGACAATGTTGACGAGTTGGCAAAGCCTCCCTGCATTTTGGACATGCAGTAAGAAATTTGAAGAACCCGAAAAATACTTGGTGGCAATATTTTGTTTCAGCGCTCATAACTGTTGGAGGCAGCTGTATCTGAGGATGATGATCTTAAGAAATTTGATTTGGCCTTCAAATGACATGTGCGTCCTTGATATTAAGGATGGGAAAAAATGCAGAAAGGAAAGACCGGAATAGTCGTTGTGAGCCTTGATGCGGAGCTGATTTTCAGACTTATGAATTGGAAGACGTTGGTAGAATAGATTTTTTTTGAGGAATGAAGAGTGAGATGGCCAGATTAGCCAGTGACTAGTACTTAATATGAAAGTCACGCTCACATGGGTTTTGAAAACTCCTATAATGGTGATCTTCGATGTCTAGTTTGATGCTCAGAATATCATGGTGCACAAGACGGGAATCTGCATCGTGTTAGAATAGAAATGACGAAGGAATGGAGAATGAGATAGGCGGCACCGAGTGGTACTCAATTTGAGTATCATCCTCTCACATGTGGTTTTAACACGAGCCATGTGAAAGGGTGATTTCGGAATGGGTACTGCCTGCTGCACATATCACAATCTTCGTCCTCGTTTTCGGTATTATGTTTTTTTTTTTCCTTTTTTTTTATTATTTTTTTTATTTTGTTTTCAGGGGGTTTGTAGGTGTCTAGGTTTGATGTTTCAATTGGTAAGGTTTGAATATTTTGTTGATCCTTCATCTTGTAAGGGTTATGTACTTATGTTCTTGTATAATTTGATTTTGTTGGTGTAATTGGGTTATGGAAATGAACACGTTTTACAAGGGCATGTGTGTAGTGTGTATGACGCCATTATCTTCTCGATTTGTGATTTTCATTTTCAAAGAAACAAGGAGGTTTTGAGTAGACCTCGACCCAACCCGAATAACTTAACCATTGCTCAAGAACAATTATTGGAGGCCGCTCAAGAGTCAAGAGTTTGCCATTGCTCATAAGTTCTATCCATTGACGTCCATGCTTTGGTTGAGCAACTTTATTGTACTTGATCTTTTAATTGATTTTATAAATGATGTGGCAATGAGGTAAGTGTTTGCGGAAATGTCGACTAGACTGGACAGAGCAATGGGTTGAAATGTTCGATGGCCACAAAGCAGGTACATCGGGATCACCAGAGGAATGATGGTTTGATAAACGTGACTTGGGCTCGAGTCCATTAACATTTGAAATCTACTATTGCATTGTATCTCTGTTAGGACAAGGGAACCGGATATAGTAGTAACAGGACTCAAATGCATTGGCCTATTTCTTCATCCGGGTCATTGTTTACCTTTTATTTGACGCAAAGACTAGGCAGAAAGGACGGACCCTTCGTGGTTAATGTTATTGGATGAAAAGTGGCCTATAGTGACTTGGATGATCAAACTACCCAACAAAAATAATCCTAAACAAATGATCGGGACTGACCGGAAGGGGTACCAAATACCAAGTCACCCATCTGTATCTTATCCTCAAATAGAGGACTCAAATGCATTGGCCTCTCACTAATTATCATCATAACACCCAAATGGACAAATACCCACCAAAGAAAAAACAAGATTCCAGGACACAAACCACACGTAGTAAATTGGTAACTAAATAATGGCAGCGGCTTCGTCATACTACTACATAGCTTCAACAAACCTGCCCTTACTTTCCTGGAAGAGTAATGGAACCAAAAGAGCACCTTTTAAGAGTCTCAGCTTCCGGATTACGGCACAACAACAGGCCGAGGTGCAAGAATCAGAGCAAGTGAAAGCGGTTGGCCAAGAGGAGCGGCAAACAGTGAAGCAGCAGAGACCACTTGAGCCGGTTGAACCCCAGATTAACGTTCAGAACAGGAACATGAGTAGAGAATACGGAGGGCAGTGGCTTAGCAGTGTGACTCGCCATGTTCGTATCTATGCTGCTTATATCGACCCTGAAACCTGCGCCATGGATCAGACCCAGATGGACAAACTCACCCTCATCCTCGATCCCACTGAGGAATTTCTGTGGACCGATGAAACCTGCAATATGGTTTATTCCTACTTCCAAGAGCTAGTTGATCACTATGAGGTACTATCTCCTCTCTCAACCCATCACCTTAATTACATAAGTTTCTCGGTTTAGACAAGCACACATGATGAGAATCGAACTTGCAATCTCATAATTGGAGTAATGGAGCCCTTACATCACAATAGACTTGTGAGGAGATTGGTGGTTCAAGTCGATCAAGGTCAAATAAATATGGATTCAATATTTTGGGATAGATATATAGGTTCGAGCCATGACAGGTTAAGGGTACAGATTATTAATAGATATAGGTTGGAGTCATGACGGGTAAGTCTATAATCCTTAAAAAACAGGTCAGGTCAACTACCATGGGGTTTAAGACTCAGGAGTCACGAGTCATGAGCCACACCCACACGATTGCAGGTATTTAAATAGGCCCATGTATGCGTGACGTGGCTAAAATTCTAAGATTAACTCTTTTGATTACAATGTCACAGGGTGCACCATTGACGGAATATACGCTACGTCTAATTGGTTCAGATATCGAGCATTACATAAGGAAGATGTTATATGATGGCGATATCAAATATAACATGAACTGCCGAGTATTGAACTTTAGCATGGGAAAACCAAGGATGAAATTCAACAGCAATGACATCGAAGATGTAAAGTAATTAATTAATACTCAAATAACAGTTGAAAAGATGTGTTCATAAGTGTAAGAAGAATATTATTGCTGTTAGTATAACATATAGAAACCACTTTTCTAGTCGCAAGCAGATGCACTTGGGTTAGCTAGCAACAGTTGCCCAATGTATTACTTACGGTCACACGGACAAGCGTGTCCAAGGCAAGAGTTTTGGAAAATATCATCATATAGCTGGTTTAGACTGTAAATGCCAGTAGCGGCCTAAATACAACATAACCACAATACCTTGAGGTTTAACGCTCATATATTCGCAAACTTACCCCGTCGAGCATTTAGTTAAAAAATAAAAATAATGACACTACAAATGATGTCACATATTTTCCCCTCGTTCCCCTCCCCTGGTTGTTAGAATAGCTACCCACCTTATTGTAGACGAGTTCATATATTTTTCCTCAATGAGTTTCTATATTAAAAAAAATAATGCCCTGACCACTAAATCAATATCTCGGGTTTACCTAGAATAATCAAATACAGTATGATAGCTATGTGGCATGTTAGTTTTTTAGGGAGTATATGAGAGAACATTGATTAAAGGGCCATGAACAAAGAGACACTCATACATAAACTTAGTAATCTTATTTATGAAACAAAATGACATAACGTGCTGATTCGCCAGAAGCCATGGGTCAGTTGTTATAATATGTTTGAATCCTTCTTGGATTCCCGGGGGTGGAGCATGTAACTCCAGCTATACAAAAGATTGACAATGTGACATTTTAACTCCTAACAGTTATTGTCATTCACATGCGTAGCAAAAAGATGACATTATGGTTATACGGCAGCAAGCGTCACAAAATGCGATCTACCTGACAAGGTGACAGAACCGTCAAGCTAGCAGAGGATCAAGGGAAAAACATATCACGACATTTGGCCGACCATGGCTGAGGAAACCCATGAGGAATGTTCTGGAGACAAAAAATTAACACTCATCATCAGAAGGCGGCAGTGGACATGGCCTGAAGTGTATTGCAATAAACAGGGACACAAGTAATGAACTTTATAATAGTTGATAGCTCTCCGATTATTTAAGCCAATAAGGCTAAGCTAGATCTTTGATGTTATGAAAAGAAAGGTTGGTAGAGTGTGCATTAAGCCAGTGGAACAGGAACAATCAGTCAGGAGTCGTCGAGTCAATACAGAAATGAAGCAAATTAGCAGCTTATTGTTTATTTATCAATTATCTTTCACAATTTTATTCTCACAAGTCACAAGGAAGCATACAGAACCAACGATGAATTGATGTAATATCAGATTACCTGCAAATAGAACGAAAGCATCCGCAGACGTTTCAAAACCTCATAGGAATCAGATTTCACTTTCTCTATCTCATTGCTCAAGTCTGGTATCAAAACAATCAGATATAATTAGAGATGACAATCTATTTTTTTTCTATGTACTATGCAGCTCTTAATGAAGAACACAATATGGTAAAACTTTTAAGTTTTCCAACCTATGTACTTCTAATACAGTAGTCAGTAGATAGCAAGTTAGCACTAGCAAGCAGCCCCCACCTAGAAAAACCAAACTAGTAGAACTGACAGGCATGATTAGAGTTTACCAGTCAGACATCGATTTTCACAATCTTCTGTATGCCGATGTCATATGAGAACTACCTTACAATGGGGAGGGGGAGCAGCTTAACTTTCCATGCATATCATTGCGAAGCACAAGATTACCAGTCAGAGATTATTTTTTTATCCATATTTTTCCCACTAAGTAAGCAGAAATCTTTTTCCTTCCAAATTTTAGAGTGATCAGTGCCTTATACTAAAAATTTAAAGCGGACAGCTTTGTAAGATTTCAGAAAGAAATAGGGATGGAAATATGAAACAGAAGGGGCAAGCAGGGAATAAAAGGAGAAAGAGCGACTGATAACCTCTCAGGATTAAATTAGTGCTTTTCTCCCTTTGGTTAGATTAAGTGACATCATTTGCCAAAGTAAAAGGACAAAATAAAGAACCAAACATAGAAACATCGCCATCAAGTTACAAACCAATCGGATAACTTTTTAAAACAGGAGCTGGATTCATTAAAAATAGACGATTTGAATTATTTAATCCACGATGAGAACCTACAAGAAGCCGTTCCTCAGTCACAAAGAGAGTATCTAACAATACAAAAATGATTCACCAATGATGTCAAGAATATACTGACCAGGATATTTTTGTAGGTATGAGCCGCCCATTTGACCTGGCCTGTAGCTTCCTCCACTACGAGAATCTCTGTATATTTGTACCTCTGAGCGATGGTTCATTTCCCTCCAAAGCTCATCATATTCGTTTTTGTTAAATGGCTTTGCAAGGATTTGTTTCAACTTTCCGCAAAGCTCATCATACTTGTTTTTCCGTTTGTCTTTCTCAAATTTACCAGGGGCATTGACCTAAATTGAAGCAGATAGCATTAAAAATAAGTAAAAGTAGATGAAGTGTAAGAATATGGGTGTATTCGAGATTTGATCTTATGATTGGCCATTACGGTCACGGCCTGGTCTCTGTCCTTGCACCATCGCAAAGTGTGGTCAAGGTTGAGTAGTATGTTGGCATTTGGGGTCAACGTCCAGATTTTATGCTACGAGAATTATAGAAAAGAGGGAGATCCAGCAATGCATAGTTTGGCACTTACAGTGACAGAAGAAGCATTGAGCAGATCCGGAGATGGTGGTATTGGAGTGGTACTTGGTCTCGTAGAAGAAGAGGGAGTGGATACTGATGATGGTTGAGAAGAGGGATTCGGCATTGGAGGATTCCGAGTTGACATGGGTTGAGAACCTTCATCATACAAGATTTGTTGATGGTCTCCATATTCATAGATGATTGAATCTCCAACAAGCTTAAGACCAGCAAAGAACGACTGATACGTCTCATCAACTTTCGCCTGCAACTCTCCCTTCTTCTGGATATTATTATTATCATCATCCTGATGAGACGTTGGTGTTTTCTTCTTCAACACTTGTGAATGATTGACCCCCGGACTTTTTTTAGCAGATCTTAGCTCTCTATTACTCTGGTGAGGTATTGAAGTTGTGTCAACGTCATTGAGAGGTTCCGTCTTAACACTGCGCAGATTCATAGAATTTTTTACACCCGGCATTAGTGGAGTTTCAGTGTGGGGCCCCTGCCCCTTACGCTTGCGCATATCATAACCATGGGAATGTGGGGTTGTTGAGGTTTCCCTCATAATCTCATCCTCAACATGTTTGGTAAAACCATTGTTTTTCTTAGCAGATTTTGCACTAAATCTCCCTTTCTTACGATTATAAGTTCTAGTAGTTGATTTCTTGGCTGAATCCGGAGGGTGAGTGTCGAGTTCATAGATAATAGGGGAGGTTAAGCCGTGCTCTACCACGGCATCGAGCATATAAGCCTTCCCATACGGCTTCAAATTTTCAAAGAACAAAGCATATAACGGATCATCCTCATCCTCCTCCTCCTCATCATCATCATCCTCATCATCTTGGTTTTCTTGGCGACACATGGACTGAAAGCAGTCCTCAAGATGATCCAAAAAAGAAAGATATGTTTCATCACCCTTAGTATTTCGGACATCGAGTCTCACCCTTTTCTTAGTTAGATCATGACTCAGTTCCATATCCAAAAGATAATCAGCATTTTTAATGATTGTCCCAAATAAAGAGGTGGCCTTACTACTACTATTACTACTACTACTACTACCTCTTTTCTTCCCCAACTTGCTACCCTCCATCATTCACTATTCAGAATTCAGAAGTCCAATCCAACATCAACATCAACATCAACATCAACAGGCCTATACATAACATAATACATTCAGAAGTAGGAGTACATATAAGTGTAGTGTAATACACAAACCCTTAACATTAAATGTATGTATCTACCATACAGAATAACATTAGTATCTAGTTAGTTTAACAGCGCACATTACATTATACTCAATAAATGACAAGATCATTAATCAAACACTATCCAAGCTAGATTCTGTAATTGTGATAAATATGAAATACCTTAATAGTCGTAGTAGCAGCAGCAGCAGCAGAAGAAGAAGAAGAAGAAGAAGTACATACCTTAAAAGGTAGCAGCTTTATTTGATCAAATGGAATCAAATTAAAAGCATGCGAATGCGAATACCAACTCAATCAATGAAGTGGGGGGGATTTCATAGGAGTAGAAGGTTTTGATTCCTTCCTTTTTAAAGTAGAAGAAGAAGAAGAATATGCACCACTGCACCAGCACGACTTACGACTACTATGAAAGAATGAAAGAATGAATGAATTGGGCTTGCTTTTGCTTTTGCTAGATCTTCCGCCTACTTTTGCTCAGTTTACTGCATGTCTGCATCCCACAGTTAGACCGCCCAAAGCTTCAATCGGGTTGGGCCTTGTTACGTGCAAATAAGGAAAGGATGGAAAAACAAGGTCAAATCGATTTAACGCTTTCCTAATACTCCCTAGTCCCTCCTAGTTCAAGTATTCATCCCCAATTTTAGGTGGGGTATGAAGTGAAAAGGTGTTGGGGTTAAGTGTGGAGGAAAAGAATAAAGAATTGAACGAAGAATAAAGAAGATTAAAAGTACATCCAAAAAAAGAAAGTGGGAAGAAAACCTAACTAAGCTAAAAAAGGAAAGTGGAAGGAATACTCAAACTAAGAGGGAGTACAATAATTCGACCTTATTTAAGTGTACACCGAATTTTTATGTTCCTGTGATTTTGCACAAAAAATGGAGATCTAAATATGAAATATTATGCGGATTTTTCATGTGTTTTCGGATCAAATCAATCATCTACCTCTATTATACGAGTATATAAAGTTTGAAGAGGCATGGATACTAGTTTCTGAAGAGTTGCGACTCTTCAAAAATTACCACCGAAATCTGTTTAATCAAATTTGGCGCCAAAAATATAATTATATATAAGCGTACACTCCGTACCTCTCCGAACTTATATTATATTACGGAGTATATTGAATTCACACATCCATAAACCAAACCCGAATACGCTAAAATGAATCAGTATTTACACTTAAATCACCAACAAGAGAACTTTGGGTCAGATCTTAAGGGTTATAAAATTAGTTTGACTTTGGATCGGGTAGAGTCATTTTCGGATTTGTTATTTTCAATTTTTTAAGGGTATCGAGTCGTTTTCTTTAATAACATTCAAGTCAGTTTCAGGTTAGGTCTGGTCAATTTGAGTTACATACGGGTCAAAATTGGGTCTGTTGTGATTTAAGTGTAATTATCTGTCCATTTTTACGTACTTGGGTTTAGTTCACAGATGGTAAATTCGATATAATATAATGCAAGTCCGGGTAGTATAATGCAAACACAAGGTGTTTCAGTTTGTTGACGAATGACGATCTACTAGTGACGATATATATATATATATATATATATATATATATATATATATATAGAGGTAGGTTCAAATAAGGTCCACAATTTTTTTAAGTCTATATTGAAGTTACAGATGACATATGCTAAAGTTACATTTGTTCAAAATTGATATATATACAAATGCAACTTTAGCGTATGTCATCTGTAACTTCAATATAGACTTAAAAAAATTGTGGACCTTATTTGAACCTACCTATATATATATATATAGAGTAAAGATCAAGTGAGTCCTCTTTTCATTTTTGAGTTCGTAAGTCCTAATCACAACCATTGATTTAGAGGGAGATGGATGATGGTGATTGATTTGGGTAATAAAAGAAGTAACTGACATATATGGTAAAAATATATGAAATCTCTCTCTTCCCTTAATTCTCTCTACTAAATCTTCCTCTCTCTCTCTCTTCTCATACACATAACGTACAACCTTTCATCCTTCATCTTCATAATTATTTTCTTTTCATAATTTTCAATCTTCATATTCAACAATCGTCATCTTCATAAGCTTCGAAATTTCTTCCTCACAAGCTTCGAAATTCAAAAAATTTTGCAGTCATATTCATTTCAATCCCTTTAACTATACTCAAGGAACGCTTCGATCATATTTCTATGATTAGGGTTTACGAAATTTTCAGAGTTTTAACTTTTTTGTGTGCTAATTAGTGATTGCATATTGTCATCTGGATATACGACTTACATTGAATTCGATTCAATTAACTATTCATCTGTTATTCTGCAATTCAGAATTTGCATAACATTGATTTTGCGTGACATGGATTTCGATGGTTGATGGATAACGTTGACAAGTATGTGGAAGCGAGGCAAAAAATCATCGACGGTCCCAAGAGCAAGCCAACAAAGGGTCGAAAAAAATAATGTCTCTAATGAATTATGTCTATCTTTTCTCTAATTACGAATATTGCTTTGTATCCTTTTGATACTTTTATATCAATTGGTATTTTGATTATCACTAATGGAATAACGCTGTTAAATTCTGTTACACTGACTAAGTGTTTCTGTTACTCTAAGGAACGACTGGTGTTACTATGAGAGTGTATGATGTTAACCTACGATACAAATCTGGTCTCATAATCAGTGTGTTACAGCGACACATTGTAGATGTTACTTTAACGAATAAATGATGTTACTCTAAGTGATGAATGATGGTATTTTCATAATGGTGGTTAAACAACGTTGTTTTCATCAATTACTCTGACGCATTATATACGTTACTTCAAGGAACGAATGTTTTTACTTTGGTAATGAATAGTTCTAACCTAAGAAAGAAGGTTGTTAACCCGCATTACAAAGTTGGTTTCATCATCAGGGATTGGGGTTATTACCCTAGCAAAAAAAACGTGTTACTCTAACGCAGGGTAGCTGTTACTTTAACGAACAAATCATGTTACTATAAGGAATGGTTGTGGTTAATTTAAGAATGAATGGTAAACAACGCTAATATCCTCAGTTACTTTTACGCATTATATATATCTGTTATTTTAAGGAACGAATGGTATTACTCCAATACATCTGAGATGTTACTCTAACCAACAACACATGTATTAAATAAATATAGAGTTAACTGCAACGTTGCACATCACTATGTGTAAAAAATATGTAAAAAATCAGTTATTCTTGTAAACCCACAAAAAAAAAACTTCGAATCCGCAAGCCAACGCGTAGATTTTATAGAATTCCACCGCCTCGTCGATTGTTCCGAATACTTGCCCCATATACGGAGTGAATGTCTCACCCACATCTCTGCACCATTCTTGTGCATTCGCTTCTTTGCTAATGCTACTGCAAAAAAATAAACAACGTTACGCTCATGGAACATATGTGTTACTTTAACTCATAAGTTGTGTTACTCTAACTCGTAAAGCAAGTTACTTCAACATCAGCGCCAAAAACCTTTTCCAGTGTTGTCTTGTGCGTTCGCATCTCTGGCGCAACTACCTGCACAAAATCAAACAGTGTTACATCAATGCAAATAATGTGTTACTGTGATTCATAAGTGGTGTTACCCTAACGTGTACAATACGTTACTGTAGCATATCATCAAAACCCTTTTCCTAAACGTTCATTTGTGTTACTGTAATTGCAATTAAGTGTTAATTTAATTCAGAAGGCATGTTACTTCAACGACGAATCTGCGTTAATTGATATCAAAAAAGTAGTATCAATGGATATCAGGGAAAATCTTGATAAAAACCATAAAGACCTGTAATCTATAGAGATCGAGATATCAAAATACCATTGATACGAAACTGTGATATCAAAACGCAATGACATCAAAAAGACACAAATTGATACGAAATGACAATGAAAGCACTATAAACATGAAGATCGACGTAAAAAAACGCAATTTGACGCGATAAAATATTGATATGAAAACGCAAATTAAAAGCAATATGACTATTGAAATCCATGAAGAAAAAACGAATAAAAACGTGAATGAAACACTGAAACTCACCATTGTTATACTCGATTAGTTGCTTATCAACCGTTGAAGACGATGATGCGGTCATTGAATCCATTGTAGCAGAATTTCAAGATCAAAATCGATGAATTAGCATGAATGAAGAAAGGAGTTTTTTTTTTAGGTGTGAATGAACGTGGAATGGAAATGAACGTGAATGAAAATGAACGTGAATGATAGGAAGTTATTTGTTTCCTAAATTCTTGTGAGTTATTTTAGGAACGTAAATCTTCCCCTCTTTTTTTTTTTAATTGGATGTATCTTGTCCATCCATCCTCATCCCATCCAATGGATGGGATGATGACTTAGGGACTCACAAAGATTAAGGGACTCATAAGAGCCTTACTCTATATATATATATATATATATATATATATATATATATATATATATATATATATATATATATATATATATATAGATAGAGAGAGAGAGAGAGAAAAAGGATCAAATAAGTTCACCATATGTAATTAAGTCTATATTAAAGTTACAGATGACATACGTTAAAGTTGCATTTTTTCAGAATTGATATATAACTATAACATTCAGCTCTTTTATCACTTCAAGTGATAAAGTGCAACTTTAACACTCATTTCGTGTAACTTTAAGCACCTTTTGTGTAACTTTAACACTTGGTCTTATGAACTTATAAGAGTTGTTGGCCTTATGTGAACCTCTCTCTCTCTCTCTCTCTCTCTCTCTCTCTCTCTCTCTCTCTTCTCTCTCTCTCTCTCTCTCTCTCTCTCTCTCTCTCTCTCTCTCTCTCTCTCTCTCTCTCTCTCTCTCTCTCTATATTATATATATATATATATTTATATATATATATATATATATATATATATATATATATATATATATATATATATATATATATATATAAGGGATCATATAAGTCTCTTCCCTCCTTATAAGTCCATAAGGCTTAATATCAACCCTTGGATCAAAGCAATATGAATGGCTGAGATGTGGTTTATTATTTAATTTGAAAAGAAAAAAAATGTTTAACGTATCCCAATCCCTCTTTTTTCTCACTCTCAATATTCTCACCATATTAATGACCTCTTTTTCCCACCCTTCACCTTCATTATTTCATTCACTCAATATTCATTCAACCAGTTTTCATTACTCAATATTCACTTCATACAATCTTCATTCCTCAATATTCTTAGCCTCGCTATTCACTCCATTACTCACACCATCCGTATTCATCTTCATTATTCATCACTAATCTTGGGTCCATTATTCATCTTAACTATTCACTCCATTATTCACTCCCTACAATCTTCATTGTTGTTCCTGACATTCTCTTTCGGTCGATTTTATCTCTTTTTGTAGGTAAATTTTCGTTCTCTAATTAGATTGTGCGTATTTTCTTCTTATATTTAGTATAATTTGGGGATTTGTTGTTTAATTACACGAATTTGGGTTTTTTTTGCGAAATTAGGGTTTTTGTACAAATTGGGGGTTTTTCGTTTAATCGTGATTTTCTGGTTTAATTTCGAGTTTCTTGTTAAATTGGAATTTTTCTATTTGAGAATTTGGTATCTAATTAATTTTTGGTGGTAATATTGTTGTTAATCAATTTCTTAGTATCGTGTTTACTGAGTTTTTGATGGGGTTTTTGTTCATTCCATCAATAAAATTGGTGATCATATTTTTCTTAATCAATTTTGTAGTATCATGTTTACTGAATTTTTTGGGTTATTAGATCTTCGTGTTTAGTTGTTGATTTCACCCAAAAGTACGTCTAATTGTTGTCTCTTTTTTAATGCGTTTTTTATTTTGATGTGTTTAAGGAGAATCGTGGGAGGAAATTGATCATTATGAGTTGTTTTGTCCATTCATACTACAGTATGCGTCACGAGTCAGTTTAAATATTTTTGCAACTTCGGTTTATATATCATGTAACTTCAGTTCATATATTTTGTAACTTCAGATCATATATTTGTAACTTTAATTCGAATCAGTTCATATACTTTTGTAACTTCAGTTCTTATATTTTGTAACTTTAATTCAGTTAATATATTGTAACTCAAGTTCATATTATAATTTTAATTTGGTTCGTCATATAAGCTAATTGGTGTGCGTTTAGTAATTTTTTTATACGTTGTTCGTCATTCATATTACTCTATGTGTCAACAACAAGTATGAGCTCTTAATATTTTTCATTTTTACGTGATAGTGTGTTTCTTCTGTTATTTATTGCATGTGTTAGTTGAAATGGCGTCCATAGTTGAAATGGTTGAAGATGTGGGAAACGAGGATGAAGATGTCGATAATATCCCCGGGGGACGTAGGCTTTGCGAAGCTGATTTCAAAGCTTAATGGTAGACATAAAGCGTCCATTCGCAGAATTGGTTTCAGTGGGTTGCTGGAACTTAAATTACCGGACCAACTTTGTATATGAATTACCATTTTGTATATTTGTAACTTCAGTTCGTATATTTTGTAACTTCAGTTCATATATTTTGTAACTTTAGTTCATATATTATAACGCAAGTCCATATTTTTGTAACTTCAATCTAATCAGGTCATATATTTTTGTAACTTCACTTCACATATTTTGTAACTTTAATTCATATGTTTTGTAACTTCAGATCGTATATTGTAACCGCAATCCATTTTTTTGTAAATTCAATTGTAATCATTTCATATATCATGTAACTTTAGTTTATATATCATGTAACTTCATTTCATAAATTTCGTAACTTTAAATCATATATTGAAACTTGTAACTTTATTTCGAATCAGTTCATATATTTTCGTAACTTTAGTTCTTATATTTTGTAACTTTAATTCATCTCAATTAAACTGTCAACTACCTACGACACTCACCCGCACACACATCTCTACCTTCTGCAAATCCTCCACCCCCGCACTGCCAAATTCGGGTTGTCAATTAATTCAGCAAAGTAAAGCAACTTCAATTCATAAAATTTGTAACTTCAATTAATAA